>OY743224.1:46482776-47098674 GCA_963555765.1 Orthonevra nobilis | reverse complement strand
AAAGTCCATTTTGAAACCATGGGCTATAGTCCAGCAGAATTAAGCAAAAAAGCCTCGCATTTCAAATTTCTGTATTTTTGTCAATAAAAGGTTCTCAGAGCTAAATTTCCAAATTTGTGTTCAGTTAGGGATGCTCGTTATTATAAATATCATAGAAATCGTCTTTTGCAAATTCGGGAAAAAAGTCCATTTTGAGACCATGGGCTATAGTCCAGCAGAATTAGGCAAAAAGCTAAAAAGAGCTTAATTTTCAAATTTGTGTTCAGTTAGGCATACTCGTTATTATAAATATCATAGAAATCGTCTTTTGCAAATTCGGGAAAAAAGTCCATTTTGAAACCATGGGCTATAGTCCAGCAGAATTAAGCAAAAAAGCCTCGCATTTCAAATTTCTGTATTTTTGTCAATAAAAGGTTCTCAGAGCTAAATTTCCAAATTTGTGTTCAGTTAGGGATGCTCGTTATTATAAATATCATAGAAATCGTCTTTTGCAAATTCGGGAAAAAAGTTCATTTTGAAACCATGGGCTATAGTCCAGCAGAATTAAGCAAAGAAGCCTGGGATTTAAAATTTCTGTATTTTTGTCAATAAAGGGTTCTCAGAGCTTAATTTCCAAATTTGTGTTCAGTTAGGCATGCTCGTTATAATCAATATCATAGAAATCTTCATTTGCAAATTCGGGAAAAAAGTCCATTTTGAAACCATGGGCTATAGTCCAGCAGAATTAAGCAAAAAAGCCTCGCATTTCAAATTTCTGTATTTTTGTCAATAATTGATTCTCAGAGCTAAATTTTCAAATTTGTGTTCAGTAAGGGATGTTCGTTATTATTAATATCATAGAAATCGTCATTTGCAAATTCGGGAAAAAAGTCCATTTTGAAACCATGGGCTATAGTCCAGCAGAATTAAGCAAAAAAGCCTCGCATTTCAAATTTCTGTATTTTTGTCAATAAAAGGTTCTCAGAGCTAAATTTTCAAATTTGTGTTCAGTTAGGGATGCTCGTTATTATAAATATCATAGAAATCGTCTTTTGCAAATTCGGGAAAAAAGTCCAATTTGAGACCATGGGCTATAGTCCAGCAGAATTAGGCAAAAAGCTAAAAAGAGCTTAATTTTCAAATTTGTGTTCAGTTAGGCATACTCGTTATTATAAATATCATAGAAATCGTCTTTTGCATATTCGGGAAAAAAGTCCATTTTGAAACCATGGGCTATAGTCCAGCAGAATTAAGCAAAAAAGCCTGGGATTTAAAATTTTTGTATTTTTGTCAATAAAGGGTTCTCAGAGCTTAATTTCCAAATTTGTGTTCAGTTAGGGATGCTCGATATTATTAATATCATAGAAATCTTCATTTGCGTATTCGGGAAAAAAGTCCATTTTGAAACCATGGGCTATAGTCCAGCAGAATTAAGCAAAAAAGCCTGGGATTTAAAATTTCTGTATTTTTGTCAATAAAGGGTTCTCAGAGCTAAATTTCCAAATTTGTGTTCAGTTAGGCATGCTCGTTATAATCAATATCATAGAAATCGTCTTTTGCAAATTCAGGAAAAAAGTCCATTTTGAGACCATGGGCTATAGTCCAGCAGAATTAAGCAAAAAAGCCTCGCATTTCAAATTTCTGTATTTTTGTCAATAAAAGGTTCTCAGAGCTAAATTTTCAAATTTGTGTTCAGTTAGGGATGCTCGTTATTATAAATATCATAGAAATCGTCTTTTGCAAATTCGGGAAAAAAGTCCATTTTGAGACCATGGGCTATAGTCCAGCAGAATTAGGCAAAAAGCTAAAAAGAGCTTAATTTTCAAATTTGTGTTCAGTTAGGCATACTCGTTATTATAAATATCATAGAAATCGTCTTTTGCAAATTCGGGAAAAAAGTCCATTTTGAAACCATGGGCTATAGTCCAGCATAATTAGGCAAAAAGCTAAAAAGAGCTTAATTTTCAAATTTGTGTTCAGTTAGGCATGCTCGTTATTATAAATATCATAGAAATCGTCTTTTGCAAATTCAGGAAAAAAGTCCATTTTGAGACCATGGGCTATAGTCCAGCAGAATTAAGCAAAAAAGCCTCGCATTTCAAATTTCTGTATTTTTGTCAATAAAAGGTTCTCAGAGCTAAATTTCCAAATTTGTGTTCAGTTAGGGATGCTCGATATTATTAATATAGAAATCGTCATTTGCAAATTCGGGAAAAAAGTTCATTTTGAAACCATGGGCTATAGTCCAGCAGAATTAAGCAAAGAAGCCTGGGATTTAAAATTTCTGTATTTTTGTCAATAAAGGGTTCTCAGAGCTTAATTTCCAAATTTGTGTTCAGTTAGGCATGCTCGTTATAATCAATATCATAGAAATCTTCATTTGCATATTCGGGAAAAAAGTCCATTTTGAAACCATGGGCTATAGTCCAGCAGAATTAAGCAAAAAAGCCTGGGATTTAAAATTTCTGTATTTTTGTCAATAAAAGGTTCTCAGAGCTAAATTTCCAAATTTGTGTTCAGTTAGGGATGCTCGCTATTATTAATATCATAGAAATCGTCATTTGCAAATTCGGGAAAAAAGTCCATTTTGAGACCATGTGCTATAGTCCAGCAGAATTAAGCAAAAAAGCCTGGGATTTAAAATTTCTGTATTTTTGTCAATAAAGGGTTCTCAGAGCTAAATTTCCAAATTTGTGTTCAGTTAGGGATGCTCGATATTATTAATATCATAGAAATCGTCATTTGCAAATTCGGGAAAAAAGTCCATTTTGAGACCATGGGCTATAGTCCAGCAGAATTAAGCAAAAAAGCCTGGGATTTAAAATTTCTGTATTTTTGTCAATAAAGGGTTCTCAGAGCTAAATTTCCAAATTTGTGTTCAGTAAGGGATGTTCGTTATTATTAATATCATAGAAATCGTCATTTGCAAATTCGGGAAAAAAGTCCATTTTGAAACCATGGGCTATAGTCCAGCAGAATTAAGCAAAAAAGCCTCGCATTTCAAATTTCTGTATTTTTGTCAATAATTGATTCTCAGAGCTAAATTTTCAAATTTGTGTTCAGTAAGGGATGTTCGTTATTATTAATATCATAGAAATCGTCATTTGCAAATTCGGGAAAAAAGTCCATTTTGAAACCATGGGCTATAGTCCAGCAGAATTAAGCAAAAAAGCCTCGCATTTCAAATTTCTGTATTTTTGTCAATAATTGATTCTCAGAGCTAAATTTTCAAATTTGTGTTCAGTTAGGGATGCTCATTGTTATCAATATCATAGAAATCGTCATTTGCAAATTCGGGAAAAAAGTCCATTTTGAGACCATGGGCTATAGTCCAGCAGAATTAAGCAAAAAAGCCTGGGATTTAAAATTTCTGTATTTTTGTCAATAAAGGGTTCTCAGAGCTAAATTTCCAAATTTGTGTTCAGTAAGGGATGTTCGTTATTATTAATATCATAGAAATCGTCATTTGCAAATTCGGGAAAAAAGTCCATTTTGAAACCATGGGCTATAGTCCAGCAGAATTAAGCAAAAAAGCCTGGGATTTAAAATTTCTGTATTTTTGTCAATAAAGGGTTCTCAGAGCTAAATTTTCAAATTTGTGTTCAGTAAGGGATGTTCGTTATTATTAATATCATAGAAATCGTCATTTGCAAATTCGGGAAAAAAGTCCATTTTGAAACCATGGGCTATAGTCCAGCAGAATTAAGCAAAAAAGCCTCGCATTTCAAATTTCTGTATTTTTGTCAATAATTGATTCTCAGAGCTAAATTTTCAAATTTGTGTTCAGTAAGGGATGTTCGTTATTATTAATATCATAGAAATCGTCATTTGCAAATTCGGGAAAAAAGTCCATTTTGAAACCATGGGCTATAGTCCAGCAGAATTAAGCAAAAAAGCCTCGCATTTCAAATTTCTGTATTTTTGTCAATAATTGATTCTCAGAGCTAAATTTTCAAATTTGTGTTCAGTTAGGGATGCTCATTGTTATCAATATCATAGAAATCGTCATTTGCAAATTCGGGAAAAAAGTCCATTTTGAGACCATGGGCTATAGTCCAGCAGAATTAAGCAAAAAAGCCTCGCATTTCAAATTTCTGTATTTTTGTCAATAATTGATTCTCAGAGCTAAATTTTCAAATTTGTGTTCAGTAAGGGATGTTCGTTATTATTAATATCATAGAAATCGTCATTTGCAAATTCGGGAAAAAAGTCCATTTTGAAACCATGGGCTATAGTCCAGCAGAATTAAGCAAAAAAGCTTCGCATTTCAAATGTTTGTATTTTTGTCAATAAAAAGTTCTCAGAGCTAAATTTTCAAATTTGTGTTCAGTTAGGGATGCTCATTGTTATCAATATCATAGAAATCGTCATTTGCAAATTCGGGAAAAAGTCCATTTTGAAACCATGGGCTATAGTCCAGCAGAATTAAGCAAAAAAGCCTCGCATTTCAAATGTTTGTATTTTTGCCAATAAAAAGTTCTCAGAGCTAAATTTTCAAATTTGTGTTCAGTTAGGGATGCTCGTTGTTATCAATATCATAGAAATCGTCATTTGCAAATTCGGAAAAAAAGTCCATTTTGAAACCATGGGCTATAGTCCAGCAGAATTAAGCAAAAAAGCCTCGCATTTCAAATGTTTGTATTTTTGTCAATAAAAAGTTCTCAGAGCTAAATTTTCAAATTTGTGTTCAGTTAGGGATGCTCATTGTTATCAATATCATAGAAATCGTCATTTGCAAATTCGGGAAAAAGTCCATTTTGAAACCATGGGCTATAGTCCAGCAGAATTAAGCAAAAAAGCCTCGCATTTCAAATGTTTGTATTTTTGTCAATAAAAAGTTCTCAGAGCTAAATTTTCAAATTTGTGTTCAGTTAGGGATGCTCACTGTTATCAATATCATAGAAATCGTCATTTGCAAATTCGGAAAAAAAGTCCATTTTGAAACCATGGGCTATAGTCCAGCAGAATTAAGCAAAAAAGCCTCGCATTTCAAATGTTTGTATTTTTGTCAATAAAAAGTTCTCAGAGCTAAATTTTCAAATTTGTGTTCAGTTAGGGATGCTCATTGTTATCAATATCATAGAAATCGTCATTTGCAAATTCGGGAAAAAGTCCATTTTGAAACCATGGGCTATAGTCCAGCAGAATTAAGCAAAAAAGCCTCGCATTTCAAATGTTTGTATTTTTGCCAATAAAAGGTTCTCAGAGCTAAATTTTCAAATTTGTGTTCAGTTAGGGATGCTCGTTATTATAAATATCATAGAAATCGTCTTTTGCAAATTCGGGAAAAAAGTCCATTTTGAGACCATGGGCTATAGTCCAGCAGAATTAGGCAAAAAGCTAAAAAGAGCTTAATTTTCAAATTTGTGTTCAGTTAGGCATGCTCGTTATTATAAATATCATAGAAATCGTCTTTTGCAAATTCAGGAAAAAAGTCCATTTTGAGACCATGGGCTATAGTCCAGCAGAATTAAGCAAAAAAGCCTCGCATTTCAAATTTCTGTATTTTTGTCAATAAAAGGTTCTCAGAGCTAAATTTCCAAATTTGTGTTCAGTTAGGGATGCTCGATATTATTAATATAGAAATCGTCATTTGCAAATTCGGGAAAAAAGTTCATTTTGAAACCATGGGCTATAGTCCAGCAGAATTAAGCAAAGAAGCCTGGGATTTAAAATTTCTGTATTTTTGTCAATAAAGGGTTCTCAGAGCTTAATTTCCAAATTTGTGTTCAGTTAGGCATGCTCGTTATAATCAATATCATAGAAATCTTCATTTGCATATTCGGGAAAAAAGTCCATTTTGAAACCATGGGCTATAGTCCAGCAGAATTAAGCAAAAAAGCCTGGGATTTAAAATTTCTGTATTTTTGTCAATAAAAGGTTCTCAGAGCTAAATTTCCAAATTTGTGTTCAGTTAGGGATGCTCGCTATTATTAATATCATAGAAATCGTCATTTGCAAATTCGGGAAAAAAGTCCATTTTGAGACCATGTGCTATAGTCCAGCAGAATTAAGCAAAAAAGCCTGGGATTTAAAATTTCTGTATTTTTGTCAATAAAGGGTTCTCAGAGCTAAATTTCCAAATTTGTGTTCAGTTAGGGATGCTCGATATTATTAATATCATAGAAATCGTCATTTGCAAATTCGGGAAAAAAGTCCATTTTGAGACCATGGGCTATAGTCCAGCAGAATTAAGCAAAAAAGCCTGGGATTTAAAATTTCTGTATTTTTGTCAATAAAGGGTTCTCAGAGCTAAATTTCCAAATTTGTGTTCAGTAAGGGATGTTCGTTATTATTAATATCATAGAAATCGTCATTTGCAAATTCGGGAAAAAAGTCCATTTTGAAACCATGGGCTATAGTCCAGCAGAATTAAGCAAAAAAGCCTCGCATTTCAAATTTCTGTATTTTTGTCAATAATTGATTCTCAGAGCTAAATTTTCAAATTTGTGTTCAGTAAGGGATGTTCGTTATTATTAATATCATAGAAATCGTCATTTGCAAATTCGGGAAAAAAGTCCATTTTGAAACCATGGGCTATAGTCCAGCAGAATTAAGCAAAAAAGCCTCGCATTTCAAATTTCTGTATTTTTGTCAATAATTGATTCTCAGAGCTAAATTTTCAAATTTGTGTTCAGTTAGGGATGCTCATTGTTATCAATATCATAGAAATCGTCATTTGCAAATTCGGGAAAAAAGTCCATTTTGAGACCATGGGCTATAGTCCAGCAGAATTAAGCAAAAAAGCCTGGGATTTAAAATTTCTGTATTTTTGTCAATAAAGGGTTCTCAGAGCTAAATTTCCAAATTTGTGTTCAGTAAGGGATGTTCGTTATTATTAATATCATAGAAATCGTCATTTGCAAATTCGGGAAAAAAGTCCATTTTGAAACCATGGGCTATAGTCCAGCAGAATTAAGCAAAAAAGCCTGGGATTTAAAATTTCTGTATTTTTGTCAATAAAGGGTTCTCAGAGCTAAATTTTCAAATTTGTGTTCAGTAAGGGATGTTCGTTATTATTAATATCATAGAAATCGTCATTTGCAAATTCGGGAAAAAAGTCCATTTTGAAACCATGGGCTATAGTCCAGCAGAATTAAGCAAAAAAGCCTCGCATTTCAAATTTCTGTATTTTTGTCAATAAAAGGTTCTCAGAGCTAAATTTCAAATTTGTGTTCAGTTAGGGATGCTCGTTATTATAAATATCATAGAAATCGTCTTTTGCAAATTCGGGAAAAAAGTCCAATTTGAGACCATGGGCTATAGTCCAGCAGAATTAGGCAAAAAGCTAAAAAGAGCTTAATTTTCAAATTTGTGTTCAGTTAGGCATACTCGTTATTATAAATATCATAGAAATCGTCTTTTGCATATTCGGGAAAAAAGTCCATTTTGAAACCATGGGCTATAGTCCAGCAGAATTAAGCAAAAAAGCCTGGGATTTAAAATTTTTGTATTTTTGTCAATAAAGGGTTCTCAGAGCTTAATTTCCAAATTTGTGTTCAGTTAGGGATGCTCGATATTATTAATATCATAGAAATCTTCATTTGCGTATTCGGGAAAAAAGTCCATTTTGAAACCATGGGCTATAGTCCAGCAGAATTAAGCAAAAAAGCCTGGGATTTAAAATTTCTGTATTTTTGTCAATAAAGGGTTCTCAGAGCTAAATTTCCAAATTTGTGTTCAGTTAGGCATGCTCGTTATAATCAATATCATAGAAATCGTCTTTTGCAAATTCAGGAAAAAAGTCCATTTTGAGACCATGGGCTATAGTCCAGCAGAATTAAGCAAAAAAGCCTCGCATTTCAAATTTCTGTATTTTTGTCAATAAAAGGTTCTCAGAGCTAAATTTTCAAATTTGTGTTCAGTTAGGGATGCTCGTTATTATAAATATCATAGAAATCGTCTTTTGCAAATTCGGGAAAAAAGTCCATTTTGAGACCATGGGCTATAGTCCAGGAGAATTAGGCAAAAAGCTAAAAAGAGCTTAATTTTCAAATTTGTGTTCAGTTAGGCATACTCGTTATTATAAATATCATAGAAATCGTCTTTGCAAATTCGGGAAAAAAGTCCATTTTGAAACCATGGGCTATAGTCCAGCATAATTAGGCAAAAAGCTAAAAAGAGCTTAATTTTCAAATTTGTGTTCAGTTAGGCATGCTCGTTATTATAAATATCATAGAAATCGTCTTTTGCAAATTCAGGAAAAAAGTCCATTTTGAGACCATGGGCTATAGTCCAGCAGAATTAAGCAAAAAAGCCTCGCATTTCAAATTTCTGTATTTTTGTCAATAAAAGGTTCTCAGAGCTAAATTTCCAAATTTGTGTTCAGTTAGGGATGCTCGATATTATTAATATAGAAATCGTCATTTGCAAATTCGGGAAAAAAGTTCATTTTGAAACCATGGGCTATAGTCCAGCAGAATTAAGCAAAGAAGCCTGGGATTTAAAATTTCTGTATTTTTGTCAATAAAGGGTTCTCAGAGCTTAATTTCCAAATTTGTGTTCAGTTAGGCATGCTCGTTATAATCAATATCATAGAAATCTTCATTTGCATATTCGGGAAAAAAGTCCATTTTGAGACCATGTGCTATAGTCCAGCAGAATTAAGCAAAAAAGCCTGGGATTTAAAATTTCTGTATTTTTGTCAATAAAGGGTTCTCAGAGCTAAATTTCCAAATTTGTGTTCAGTTAGGGATGCTCGATATTATTAATATCATAGAAATCGTCATTTGCAAATTCGGGAAAAAAGTCCATTTTGAGACCATGGGCTATAGTCCAGCAGAATTAAGCAAAAAAGCCTGGGATTTAAAATTTCTGTATTTTTGTCAATAAAGGGTTCTCAGAGCTAAATTTCCAAATTTGTGTTCAGTAAGGGATGTTCGTTATTATTAATATCATAGAAATCGTCATTTGCAAATTCGGGAAAAAAGTCCATTTTGAAACCATGGGCTATAGTCCAGCAGAATTAAGCAAAAAAGCCTCGCATTTCAAATTTCTGTATTTTTGTCAATAATTGATTCTCAGAGCTAAATTTTCAAATTTGTGTTCAGTAAGGGATGTTCGTTATTATTAATATCATAGAAATCGTCATTTGCAAATTCGGGAAAAAAGTCCATTTTGAAACCATGGGCTATAGTCCAGCAGAATTAAGCAAAAAAGCCTCGCATTTCAAATTTCTGTATTTTTGTCAATAATTGATTCTCAGAGCTAAATTTTCAAATTTGTGTTCAGTTAGGGATGCTCATTGTTATCAATATCATAGAAATCGTCATTTGCAAATTCGGGAAAAAAGTCCATTTTGAGACCATGGGCTATAGTCCAGCAGAATTAAGCAAAAAAGCCTGGGATTTAAAATTTCTGTATTTTTGTCAATAAAGGGTTCTCAGAGCTAAATTTTCAAATTTGTGTTCAGTAAGGGATGTTCGTTATTATTAATATCATAGAAATCGTCATTTGCAAATT
This sequence comes from Orthonevra nobilis, assembly GCA_963555765.1. NCBI lineage: Eukaryota > Metazoa > Arthropoda > Insecta > Diptera > Syrphidae > Orthonevra > Orthonevra nobilis. Next base: position 47,089,233 of record OY743224.1, on the reverse strand, counting down.
CGGGAAAAAAGTCCATTTTGAAACCATGGGCTATAGTCCAGCAGAATTAAGCAAAAAAGCCTCGCATTTCAAATTTCTGTATTTTTGTCAATAATTGATTCTCAGAGCTAAATTTTCAAATTTGTGTTCAGTTAGGGATGCTCATTGTTATCAATATCATAGAAATCGTCATTTGCAAATTCGGGAAAAAAGTCCATTTTGAAACCATGGGCTATAGTCCAGCAGAATTAAGCAAAAAAGCCTCGCATTTCAAATTTCTGTATTTTTGTCAATAATTGATTCTCAGAGCTAAATTTTCAAATTTGTGTTCAGTAAGGGATGTTCGTTATTATTAATATCATAGAAATCGTCATTTGCAAATTCGGGAAAAAAGTCCATTTTGAAACCATGGGCTATAGTCCAGCAGAATTAAGCAAAAAAGCTTCGCATTTCAAATGTTTGTATTTTTGTCAATAAAAAGTTCTCAGAGCTAAATTTTCAAATTTGTGTTCAGTTAGGGATGCTCATTGTTATCAATATCATAGAAATCGTCATTTGCAAAATCGGGAAAAAGTCCATTTTGAAACCATGGGCTATAGTCCAGCAGAATTAAGCAAAAAAGCCTCGCATTTCAAATGTTTGTATTTTTGCCAATAAAAAGTTCTCAGAGCTAAATTTTCAAATTTGTGTTCAGTTAGGGATGCTCGTTGTTATCAATATCATAGAAATCGTCATTTGCAAATTCGGAAAAAAAGTCCATTTTGAAACCATGGGCTATAGTCCAGCAGAATTAAGCAAAAAGCCTCGCATTTCAAATGTTTGTATTTTTGCCAATAAAAAGTTCTCAGAGCTAAATTTTCAAATTTGTGTTCAGTTAGGGATGCTCGTTGTTATCAATATCATAGAAATCGTCATTTGCAAATTCGGAAAAAAAGTCCATTTTGAAACCATGGGCTATAGTCCAGCAGAATTAAGCAAAAAAGCCTCGCATTTCAAATGTTTGTATTTTTGTCAATAAAAAGTTCTCAGAGCTAAATTTTCAAATTTGTGTTCAGTTAGGGATGCTCATTGTTATCAATATCATAGAAATCGTCATTTGCAAATTCGGGAAAAAGTCCATTTTGAAACCATGGGCTATAGTCCAGCAGAATTAAGCAAAAAAGCCTCGCATTTCAAATGTTTGTATTTTTGTCAATAAAAAGTTCTCAGAGCTAAATTTTCAAATTTGTGTTCAGTTAGGGATGCTCACTGTTATCAATATCATAGAAATCGTCATTTGCAAATTCGGAAAAAAGTCCATTTGAAACCATGGGCTATAGTCCAGCAGAATTAAGCAAAAAAGCCTCGCATTTCAAATGTTTGTATTTTTGTCAATAAAAAGTTCTCAGAGCTAAATTTTCAAATTTGTGTTCAGTTAGGGATGCTCATTGTTATCAATATCATAGAAATCGTCATTTGCAAATTCGGGAAAAAGTCCATTTTGAAACCATGGGCTATAGTCCAGCAGAATTAAGCAAAAAAGCCTCGCATTTCAAATGTTTGTATTTTTGCCAATAAAAAGTTCTCAGAGCTAAATTTTCAAATTTGTGTTCAGTTAGGGATGCTCGTTGTTATCAATATCATAGAAATCGTCATTTGCAAATTCGGAAAAAAAGTCCATTTTGAAACCATGGGCTATAGTCCAGCAGAATTAAGCAAAAAAGCCTCGCATTTCAAATGTTTGTATTTTTGTCAATAAAAAGTTCTCAGAGCTAAATTTTTAGATTTGTGTTCAGTTAGGGATGCTCGTTGTTATCAATATCATAGAAATCGTCATTTGCAAATTCGGAAAAAGTCCATTTTGAAACCATGGGCTATAGTCCAGCAGAATTAAGCAAAAAAGCCTCGCATTTCAAATGTTTGTATTTTTGTCAATAAAAAGTTCTCAGAGCTAAATTTTCAAATTTGTGTTCAGTTAGGGATGCTCATTGTTATCAATATCATAGAAATCGTCATTTGCAAATTCGGGAAAAAGTCCATTTTGAAACCATGGGCTATAGTCCAGCAGAATTAAGCAAAAAAGCCTCGCATTTCAAATGTTTGTATTTTTGTCAATAAAAAGTTCTCAGAGCTAAATTTTCAAATTTGTGTTCAGTTAGGGATGCTCACTGTTATCAATATCATAGAAATCGTCATTTGCAAATTCGGAAAAAAAGTCCATTTTGAAACCATGGGCTATAGTCCAGCAGAATTAAGCAAAAAAGCCTCGCATTTCAAATGTTTGTATTTTTGTCAATAAAAAGTTCTCAGAGCTAAATTTTCAAATTTGTGTTCAGTTAGGGATGCTCATTGTTATCAATATCATAGAAATCGTCATTTGCAAATTCGGGAAAAAGTCCATTTTGAAACCATGGGCTATAGTCCAGCAGAATTAAGCAAAAAAGCCTCGCATTTCAAATGTTTGTATTTTTGTCAATAAAAAGTTCTCAGAGCTAAATTTTCAAATTTGTGTTCAGTTAGGGATGCTCATTGTTATCAATATCATAGAAATCTTCATTTGCAAATTCGGGAAAAAGTCCATTTTGAAACCATGGGTTATAGTCCAGCAGAATTAAGCAAAAAAGCCTCGCATTTCAAATGTTGATGATGATGCTCATTGTTATCAATATCATAGAAATCGTCATTTGCAAATTCGGGAAAAAGTCCATTTTGAAACCATGGGCTATAGTCCAGCAGAATTAAGCAAAAAAGCCTCGCATTTCAAATGTTTGTATTTTTGTCAATAAAAAGTTCTCAGAGCTAAATTTTTAGATTTGTGTTCAGTTAGGGATGCTCGTTGTTATCAATATCATAGAAATCGTCATTTGCAAATTCGGAAAAAAAGTCCATTTTGAAACCATGGGCTATAGTCCAGCAGAATTAAGCAAAAAAGCCTCGCATTTCAAATGTTTGTATTTTTGTCAATAAAAAGTTCTCAGAGCTAAATTTTCAAATTTGTGTTCAGTTAGGGATGCTCATTGTTATCAATATCATAGAAATCGTCATTTGCAAATTCGGGAAAAAGTCCATTTTGAAACCATGGGCTATAGTCCAGCAGAATTAAGCAAAAAAGCCTCGCATTTCAAATGTTTGTATTTTTGTCAATAAAAAGTTCTCAGAGCTAAATGTTTAGATTTGTGTTCAGTTAGGGATGCTCGTTGTTATCAATATCATAGAAATCGTCATTTGCAAATTCGGAAAAAAAGTCCATTTTGAAACCATGGGCTATAGTCCAGCAGAATTAAGCAAAAAAGCCTCGCATTTCAAATGTTTGTATTTTTGTCAATAAAAAGTTCTCAGAGCTAAATGTTTAGATTTGTGTTCAGTTAGGGATGCTCATTGTTATCAATATCATAGAAATCGTCATTTGCAAATTCGGGAAAAAGTCCATTTTGAAACCATGGGTTATAGTCCAGCAGAATTAAGCAAAAAAGCCTCGCATTTCAAATGTTGATGATGATGCTCATTGTTATCAATATCATAGAAATCGTCATTTGCAAATTCGGGAAAAAGTCCATTTTGAAACCATGGGCTATAGTCCAGCAGAATTAAGCAAAAAAGCCTCGCATTTCAAATGTTTGTATTTTTGTCAATAAAAAGTTCTCAGAGCTAAATTTTTAGATTTGTGTTCAGTTAGGGATGCTCGTTGTTATCAATATCATAGAAATCGTCATTTGCAAATTCGGAAAAAAAGTCCATTTTGAAACCATGGGCTATAGTCCAGCAGAATTAAGCAAAAAAGCCTCGCATTTCAAATGTTTGTATTTTTGTCAATAAAAAGTTCTCAGAGCTAAATTTTCAAATTTGTGTTCAGTTAGGGATGCTCATTGTTATCAATATCATAGAAATCGTCATTTGCAAATTCGGGAAAAAGTCCATTTTGAAACCATGGGCTATAGTCCAGCAGAATTAAGCAAAAAAGCCTCGCATTTCAAATGTTTGTATTTTTGTCAATAAAAAGTTCTCAGAGCTAAATGTTTAGATTTGTGTTCAGTTAGGGATGCTCGTTGTTATCAATATCATAGAAATCGTCATTTGCAAATTCGGAAAAAAAGTCCATTTTGAAACCATGGGCTATAGTCCAGCAGAATTAAGCAAAAAAGCCTCGCATTTCAAATGTTTGTATTTTTGTCAATAAAAAGTTCTCAGAGCTAAATGTTTAGATTTGTGTTCAGTTAGGGATGCTCATTGTTATCAATATCATAGAAATCGTGTTTTGCAAATTCGGGAAAAAAGTCCATTTTGAAACCATGGGCTATAGTCCAGCAGAATTAAGCAAAACAGCCTCGCATTTCAAATTTCTGTATTTTTGTCAATAAAAGGTTCTCAGAGCTAAATTTCCAAATTTGTGTTCAGTTAGGGATGCTCGATATTATTAATATCATAGAAATCGTCATTTGCAAATTCGGGAAAAAAGTCCATTTTGAGACCATGGGCTATAGTCCAGAAGATTTAAGCAAAAAAGCCTGGGATTTAAAATTTCTGTATTTTTGTCAATAAAGGGTTCTCAGAGCTAAATTTTCAAATTTGTGTTCAGTTAGGGATGCTCATTGTTATCAATATCATAGAAATCGTCATTTGCAAATTCGGGAAAAAGTCCATTTTGAAACCATGGGTTATAGTCCAGCAGAATTAAGCAAAAAAGCCTCGCATTTCAAATGTTTGTATTTTTGTCAATAAAAAGTTCTCAGAGCTAAATTTTCAAATTTGTGTTCAGTTAGGGATGCTCATTGTTATCAATATCATAGAAATCGTCATTTGCAAATTCGGGAAAAAGTCCATTTTGAAACCATGGGCTATAGTCCAGCAGAATTAAGCAAAAAAGCCTCGCATTTCAAATGTTTGTATTTTTGTCAATAAAAGGTTCTCAGAGCTAAATTTTCAAATTTGTGTTCAGTTAGGGATGCTCGTTATTATTAATATTATAGAAATCGTCATTTGAAAATTCGGGAAAAAAAGTCCATTTTGAAACCATGGGCTATAGTCCAGCAGAATTAAGCAAAAAAGCCTCGCATTTCAAATTTCTTTATTTTTGCCAGTAATTGATTCTCAGAGCTAAATTTCCAAATTTGTGTTCAGTTAGGGATGCTCGTTATTATCGATATCATAGAAATCGTCATTTGAAAATTCGGGAAAAAAAGTTCATTTTGAAGCCATGAGCTATAGTCCAGCAGAATTGAGCAAAAAAGCCTGGGATTTCAAATTTCTGAATTTTTGTCAATAAAAGGTTCTCAGAGCTAAATTTTCAAATTTGTGTTCAGTTAGGGATGCTCGTTATTATAAATATCATAGAAATCGTCTTTTGCAAATTCGGGAAAAAAGTCCATTTTGAAACCATGGGCTATAGTCCAGCAGAATTAAGCAAAAAAGCCTCGCATTTCAAATTTCTTTATTTTTGCCAGTAATTGATTCTCAGAGCTAAATTTCCAAATTTGTGTTCAGTTAGGGATGCTCGTTATTATCGATATCATAGAAATCGTCATTTGAAAATTCGGGAAAAAAAGTCCATTTTGAAACCATGGGCTATAGTCCAGCAGAATTAAGAAAAAAACCCTGGGATTTAAAATATTTGTATTTTTGTCAATAAAAGGTTCTCAGAGCTAAATTTTCAAATTTGTGTTCAGTTAGGGATGCTCGTTATTATAAATATCATAGAAATCGTCTTTTGCAAATTCGGGAAAAAAGTCCATTTTGAAACCATGGGCTATAGTCCAGCAGAATTAAGCAAAAAAGCCTCGCATTTCAAATTTCTTTATTTTTGCCAGTAATTGATTCTCAGAGCTAAATTTCCAAATTTGTGTTCAGTTAGGGATGCTCGTTATTATCGATATCATAGAAATCGTCATTTGAAAATTCGGGAAAAAAAGTCCATTTTGAAACCATGGGCTATAGTCCAGCAGAATTAAGAAAAAAACCCTGGGATTTAAAATATTTGTATTTTTGTCAATAAAAGGTTCTCAGAGCTAAATTTTCAAATTTGTGTTCAGTTAGGGATGCTCGTTATTATTAATATTATAGAAATCGTCATTTGAAAATTCGGGAAAAAAAGTCCATTTTGAAACCATGGGCTATAGTCCAGCAGAATTAAGCAAAAAAGCCTCGCATTTCAAATTTCTTTATTTTTGCCAGTAATTGATTCTCAGAGCTAAATTTCCAAATTTGTGTTCAGTTAGGGATGCTCGTTATTATCGATATCATAGAAATCGTCATTTGAAAATTCGGGAAAAAAAGTTCATTTTGAAGCCATGAGCTATAGTCCAGCAGAATTGAGCAAAAAAGCCTGGGATTTCAAATTTCTGAATTTTTGTCAATAAAAGGTTCTCAGAGCTAAATTTTCAAATTTGTGTTCAGTTAGGGATGCTCGTTATTATAAATATCATAGAAATCGTCATTTGCAAATTCGGGAAAAAAGTCCATTTTGAAACCATGGGCTATAGTCCAGCAGAATTAAGCAAAAAAGCCTCGCATTTCAAATTTCTGAATTTTTGTCAATAAAAGGTTCTCAGAGCTAAATTTTCAAATTTGTGTTCAGTTAGGGATGCTCGTTATTATAAATATCATAGAAATCGTCATTTGCAAATTCGGGAAAAAAGTCCATTTTGAAACCATGGGCTATAGTCCAGCAGAATTAAGCAAAAAAGCCTCGCATTTCAAATTTCTGAATTTTTGTCAATAAAATGTTCTCACAGCTAAATTTTCAAATTTGTGTTCAGTTAGGGATGCTCGTTATTATAAATATCATAGAAATCGTCTTTTGCAAATTCGGGAAAAAAGTCCATTTTGAAACCATGGGCTATAGTCCAGCAGAATTTAGCAAAAAAGCCTCGCGTTTCAAATTTCTGAATTTTTGTCAGAAATTGATCCTCAGAGCTAAATTTTCAAATTTGTGTTCAGTTAGGGATGCTCGTTATTATAAATATCATAGAAATAGTCATTTGCAAATTCGGAAAAAAAGTCCATTTTGAAACCATGGGCTATAGTCCAGCAGAATTAAGCAAAAAAGCCTCGCATTTCAAATGTTTGTATTTTTGTCAATAAAAAGTTCTCAGAGCTAAATGTTTAGATTTGTGTTCAGTTAGGGATGCTCATTGTTATCAATATCATAGAAATCGTGTTTTGCAAATTCGGGAAAAAAGTCCATTTTGAAACCATGGGCTATAGTCCAGCAGAATTAAGCAAAACAGCCTCGCATTTCAAATTTCTGTATTTTTGTCAATAAAAGGTTCTCAGAGCTAAATTTCCAAATTTGTGTTCAGTTAGGGATGCTCGATATTATTAATATCATAGAAATCGTCATTTGCAAATTCGGGAAAAAAGTCCATTTTGAGACCATGGGCTATAGTCCAGCAGATTTAAGCAAAAAAGCCTGGGATTTAAAATTTCTGTATTTTTGTCAATAAAGGGTTCTCAGAGCTAAATTTTCAAATTTGTGTTCAGTTAGGGATGCTCATTGTTATCAATATCATAGAAATCGTGTTTTGCAAATTCGGGAAAAAAGTCCATTTTGAAACCATGGGCTATAGTCCAGCAGAATTAAGCAAAAAAGCCTCGCATTTCAAATTTCTGAATTTTTGTCAATAAAAGGTTCTCAGAGCTAAATTTTCAAATTTGTGTTCAGTTAGGGATGCTCGTTATTATAAATATCATAGAAATCGTCATTTGCAAATTCGGGAAAAAAGTCCATTTTGAAACCATGGGCTATAGTCCAGCAGAATTAAGCAAAACAGCCTCGCATTTCAAATTTCTGTATTTTTGTCAATAAAAGGTTCTCAGAGCTAAATTTCCAAATTTGTGTTCAGTTAGGGATGCTCGATATTATTAATATCATAGAAATCGTCATTTGCAAATTCGGGAAAAAAGTCCATTTTGAGACCATGGGCTATAGTCCAGCAGATTTAAGCAAAAAAGCCTGGGATTTAAAATTTCTGTATTTTTGTCAATAAAGGGTTCTCAGAGCTAAATTTTCAAATTTGTGTTCAGTTAGGGATGCTCATTGTTATCAATATCATAGAAATCGTCATTTGCAAATTCGGGAAAAAGTCCATTTTGAAACCATGGGTTATAGTCCAGCAGAATTAAGCAAAAAAGCCTCGCATTTCAAATGTTTGTATTTTTGTCAATAAAAGGTTCTCAGAGCTAAATTTTCAAATTTGTGTTCAGTTAGGGATGCTCGTTATTATTAATATTATAGAAATCGTCATTTGAAAATTCGGGAAAAAAAGTCCATTTTGAAACCATGGGCTATAGTCCAGCAGAATTAAGCAAAAAAGCCTCGCATTTCAAATTTCTTTATTTTTGCCAGTAATTGATTCTCAGAGCTAAATTTCCAAATTTGTGTTCAGTTAGGGATGCTCGTTATTATCGATATCATAGAAATCGTCATTTGAAAATTCGGGAAAAAAAGTTCATTTTGAAGCCATGAGCTATAGTCCAGCAGAATTGAGCAAAAAAGCCTGGGATTTCAAATTTCTGAATTTTTGTCAATAAAAGGTTCTCAGAGCTAAATTTTCAAATTTGTGTTCAGTTAGGGATGCTCGTTATTATAAATATCATAGAAATCGTCTTTTGCAAATTCGGGAAAAAAGTCCATTTTGAAACCATGGGCTATAGTCCAGCAGAATTAAGCAAAAAAGCCTCGCATTTCAAATTTCTTTATTTTTGCCAGTAATTGATTCTCAGAGCTAAATTTCCAAATTTGTGTTCAGTTAGGGATGCTCGTTATTATTAATATTATAGAAATCGTCATTTGAAAATTCGGGAAAAAAAGTCCATTTTGAAACCATGGGCTATAGTCCAGCAGAATTAAGAAAAAAACCCTGGGATTTAAAATATTTGTATTTTTGTCAATAAAAGGTTCTCAGAGCTAAATTTTCAAATTTGTGTTCAGTTAGGGATGCTCGTTATTATTAATATTATAGAAATCGTCATTTGAAAATTCGGGAAAAAAAGTCCATTTTGAAACCATGGGCTATAGTCCAGCAGAATTAAGCAAAAAAGCCTCGCATTTCAAATTTCTTTATTTTTGCCAGTAATTGATTCTCAGAGCTAAATTTCCAAATTTGTGTTCAGTTAGGGATGCTCGTTATTATCGATATCATAGAAATCGTCATTTGAAAATTCGGGAAAAAAAGTTCATTTTGAAGCCATGAGCTATAGTCCAGCAGAATTGAGCAAAAAAGCCTGGGATTTCAAATTTCTGAATTTTTGTCAATAAAAGGTTCTCAGAGCTAAATTTTCAAATTTGTGTTCAGTTAGGGATGCTCGTTATTATAAATATCATAGAAATCGTCTTTTGCAAATTCGGGAAAAAAGTCCATTTTGAAACCATGGGCTATAGTCCAGCAGAATTAAGCAAAAAAGCCTCGCATTTCAAATTTCTGAATTTTTGTCAATAAAAGGTTCTCAGAGCTAAATTTTCAAATTTGTGTTCAGTTAGGGATGCTCGTTATTATAAATATCATAGAAATAGTCTTTTGCAAATTCGGGAAAAAAGTCCATTTTGAAACCATGGGCTATAGTCCAGCAGAATTAAGCAAAAAAGCCTCGCATTTCAAATTTCTGAATTTTTGTCAATAAAAGGTTCTCACAGCTAAATTTTCAAATTTGTGTTCAGTTAGGGATGCTCGTTATTATAAATATCATAGAAATCGTCTTTTGCAAATTCGGGAAAAAAGTCCATTTTGAAACCATGGGCTATAGTCCAGCAGAATTAAGCAAAAAAGCCTCGCATTTCAAATTTCTGAATTTTTGTCAATAAAAGGTTCTCACAGCTAAATTTTCAAATTTGTGTTCAGTTAGGGATGCTCGTTATTATAAATATCATAGAAATCGTCTTTTGCAAATTCGGGAAAAAAGTCCATTTTGAAACCATGGGCTATAGTCCAGCAGAATTAAGCAAAAAAGCCTCGCATTTCAAATTTCTGAATTTTTGTCAATAAAATGTTCTCACAGCTAAATTTTCAAATTTGTGTTCAGTTAGGGATGCTCGTTATTATAAATATCATAGAAATCGTCTTTTGCAAATTCGGGAAAAAAGTCCATTTTGAAACCATGGGCTATAGTCCAGCAGAATTTAGCAAAAAAGCCTCGCGTTTCAAATTTCTGAATTTTTGTCAGAAATTGATCCTCAGAGCTAAATTTTCAAATTTGTGTTCAGTTAGGGATGCTCGTTATTATAAATATCATAGAAATAGTCTTTTGCGAATTCGGGAAAAAAGTCCATTTTGAAACCATGGGCTATAGTCCAGCAGAATTAAGCAAAAAAGCCTCGCATTTAAAATTTCTGAATTTTTGTCAATAAAAGGTTCTCACAGCTAAATTTTCAAATTTGTGTTCAGTTAGGGATGCTCGTTATTATAAATATAATAGAAATCGTCTTTTGCAAATTCGGGAAAAAAGTCCATATTGAAACCATGGGCTATAGTCCAGCAGAATTAAGCAAAAAAGCCTCGCATTTCAAATTTCTGTATTTTTGTCAGTAATTGATTCCCAGAGCTAAATTTTCAAATTTGTGTTCAGTTAGGGATGCTCGTTATTATAAATATCATAGAAATCGTCTTTTGCAAATTCGGGAAAAAAATCCATTTTGAAACCATGGGCTATAGTCCAGCAGAATTAGGCAAAAAGCTAAAAAGAGCTTAATTTTCAAATTTGTGTTCAGTTAGGGATGCTCGTTATTATAAATATCATAGAAATCGTGTTTTGCAAATTCGGGAAAAAAGTCCATTTTGAAACCATGGGCTATAGTCCAGCAGAATTAAGCAAAAAAGCCTCGCATTTCAAATTTCTGAATTTTTGTCAATAAAAGGTTCTCACAGCTAAATTTTCAAATTTGTGTTCAGTTAGGGATGCTCGTTATTATAAATATCATAGAAATCGTCTTTTGCAAATTCGGGAAAAAAATCCATTTTGAAACCATGGGCTATAGTCCAGCAGAATTAGGCAAAAAGCTAAAAAGAGCTTAATTTTCAAATTTGTGTTCAGTTAGGGATGCTCGTTATTATAAATATCATAGAAATCGTGTTTTGCAAATTCGGGAAAAAAGTCCATTTTGAAACCATGGGCTATAGTCCAGCAGAATTAAGCAAAACAGCCTCGCATTTCAAATTTCTGTATTTTTGTCAATAAAAGGTTCTCAGAGCTAAATTTCCAAATTTGTGTTCAGTTAGGGATGCTCGATATTATTAATATCATAGAAATCGTCATTTGCAAATTCGGGAAAAAAGTCCATTTTGAGACCATGGGCTATAGTCCAGCAGATTTAAGCAAAAAAGCCTGGGATTTAAAATTTCTGTATTTTTGTCAATAAAGGGTTCTCAGAGCTAAATTTCCAAATTTGTGTTCAGTTAGGGATGCTCGTTATTATTAATATTATAGAAATCGTCATTTGAAAATTCGGGAAAAAAAGTCCATTTTGAAACCATGGGCTATAGTCCAGCAGAATTAAGCAAAAAAGCCTCGCATTTCAAATTTCTTTATTTTTGCCAGTAATTGATTCTCAGAGCTAAATTTCCAAATTTGTGTTCAGTTAGGGATGCTCGTTATTATTAATATTATAGAAATCGTCATTTGAAAATTCGGGAAAAAAAGTCCATTTTGAGACCATGGGCTATAGTCCAGCAGAATTAAGAAAAAAACCCTGGGATTTAAAATATTTGTATTTTTGTCAATAAAAGGTTCTCAGAGATGGGATTTAAAATATTTGTATTTTTGTCAATAAAAGGTTCTCAGAGCTGAATTTTCAAATTTGTGTTCAGTTAGGGATGCTCGTTGCTATCAATATCATAGAAATCGTCATTTGCAAATTCGGGAAAAAAGTCCATTTTGAAACCATGGGCTATAGTCCAGCAGAATTAAGCAAAAAAGCCTGGGATTTAAAATTTCTGTATTTTTGTCAATAAAAGGTTCTCAGAGCTAAATTTCCAAATTTGTGTTCAGTTAGGGATGCTCGCTATTATCATTATCATAGAAATCGTCATTTGCAAATTCGGGAAAAAAGTCCATTTTGAAACCATGGGCTATAGTCCAGCAGAATTAAGCAAAAAAGCCTGGGATTTAAAATTTCTGTATTTTTGTCAATAAAAGGTTCTCAGAGCTAAATTTTTAGATTTGTGTTCAGTTAGGGATGCTCGTTGCTATCAATATCATAGAAATCGTCATTTGCGAATTCGGGAAAAAAGTCCATTTTGAAACCATGGGGTGCTAAGGCAGTTCAAATCCTGTTTTTTCGCGCAGAGACCTTTTTCATATGAAATTCGTTGGCAAGGATTCTTGGAACCCTACCATACGAGATCCGTGTGACCTCAGCTAATTGCCTGATGGTCTCTTTTCGATCTGCTAATACGTCAACTTCGACTTTTTTCACGTTGTCTTCACAGAGGGACGTTGATGGACATCCTTCGCGGTGTTCATTTTCAGTGGTTGTTCATTCCAGCTTAAGCACTTTGATGTTATCTCCCCGACGGTTCGTATTCAAATGAATCTATCTCCCTGGATTCGTGGCCTATTTACGATGTTTTTTTATTATAATTTTTTTCTTACCTAGTGGGTACATATGGTAGAAATTTGTCTTTTTTTGCAATTTAATGCGAACTTGAAACAACCGAATATCATTACTTTTCGATGACCTCTCATATTTCTTACATTGAAAATTAGCCTTGAGAATGCCACCACTCTGTCATTGTATGTATTTAATGTCCTTATTCGTACCAGTCCCAAGATATCATAGCAACACTTATTCCCATCGTGACCTACGACACATTGATCGGCATATATTCCAAACAAGTTCAAGCAATGGAACTACCTTTATCAAAGTCTTAAGTCTGCTCTAGCATAATCCCAACCTTAATCCATTCCTATTAATTCATGTGAGTTGCGAAACCATAGTGTCTAATTCCCTGAAGATTAGCAAACGATTTAATCATCTTTGCATGTGCTCATCGATTCATTCCCTCAGTATCGGAGTCTATGAGGAACAGTCTTCCCCGGAGGGCATCATAAGGTATTTAACATACCACCCACAATACCAAATGTAATTAATTCAACCCATGAATTTTGCCAAGACATCAAGATAACACACGACCCGTCCCTGTTTTCGTTGGCCTGTTGCTTTCCGGAAACGATTTTAGCTCCTAGAGATTGCGAGCTAAATGAATTTTAATGTTTTTTTTTGCTGGATCAAGGTGAGTCTTTAATTGCTGAATAAAAATCAAGTGTACTTAAGAGTTCTTGCTAAATTGTCTACCAAATCAGCTTAAGTGGAACAAGAGCCACATATCGAGTTGATTGGTTTTTATACCCCACTGTTCCCAGAAGTGCCGAACAAGCAAGGAAGACACTTTCGTTGTTTTTTTTTTTTGCAAGTTGCAAACTTTCAGTTTATTAATTGAAAAAGTTTCCTTAGCAGTTTGCAAACGTGATTGTTGCACTGATTGCTTCTTTTTAATTATGGCCTCCACCGAATAAGCGCTGCACTTTCGGACTTGGATTTAGAGCGCAATAAGTACCGCATTACATTGGCTCTTAAGCAAATTGTGCCGCAACGACATTGAGTAAGAAGTTGCAAAGAAGGGATTTCACTTGAACATTTCTGTCCTTCTGGATAAGAAAATAAAAAAAAATGTTGAGCGGCTATTCATCTTTTGGAAGGGGCTTACACATCTTGCTGGTTTGTGTCAGCTCCTGGTTGACTTTAACTTTCACCTCATGGTTTTTATTATCAGTTCGATCGAATTGAAAAAAACATCTTGTGCCTTGTTTACGTTACATTATGTAAATTTTATCAAGGCATTTTCTTAAATCTGCATAAGCTGTTGCTGAGCACACTTTTCTCCCCACCTTCAAGACGCTACTACCATTTTCAAAATATACATGGGATGTTGCGCTCCACACCACACACTTTAAATAACCTTGAATACTAATTTCAGGCCCTTTTTCCGTAGTGGCTGGATTAGATTGACTTTCAGCAAAGTGAAACTTTTTCATGCATGAATTGCTTCGGCCTGAGGATTAGTGCTACGAGTACCTGAAGTACTCGATGCGAAGTCTAGAGTAGACAGAGAAAAAATTTGCATGTACTTAGAAGCTTTGCGCATTTGCTTGAATGGCTCGAATGATTTGATCATATTCCAAATACGAAATATTTAAGCGAGTTCATCATTGCCTAAACCTCATTTCACTCGGCTCGCTTCGACAAGACGAAAAATCGGAAAGGACTCAAACAGATGTTACTGGAGATATTCAAGGGCATCGTTGAAGGATTTAAGCTCGGAAAGCAAACAACTTAAGAAAATTTGTAATAAATGTAGGGTGGGCACTCTGTTGGTTTCGTATTGAATTACATGTTATTTTATCAGTAACAGCTCCTATGTATTCAGAAGATTGACAGAAAGTTAGAACTTTATTTTGTTTTGATTCAACAGTGGATGCTGTGTTGCTGATAAAGTGTGAATTAAGACAAGTAAGTCCGATCGAAATAAAACACCGATTGGAAAATATTGCAGTTGTTGCCGAAAGTGTGCGCCTTACTATGAGAATCGAGAACCCCAAAGCGACAAAACTCTCACCATATGGGTATCAGTCTCACTAGCGTGAGGAGGATTTTGAATGAACTCAGGAATTGAAGGAAAGTGACCACCCGCTTCATTTTCGCTTTTCTATTTTGAATTTAGAGCAGCTTAAAAGTGATAATAATTTTGCACATTGTGAACGTGTGACTTTTCGGTGTGTTTTTTTGAATGAAAGCATAAACAAATCAACAGACAGATTTTTTTGGTGATGTTGCTGCCACTTATACAAAAGTTCTAAGGTGCACCCTTGACAAAATTAATAAAAACCAAACTTGTTTTTTTGGTTTGGATTTTAAAACGTCGAACTTGACGAAGTAGATTCAGAACCTGTAGACACAGCATAATGCCATCATTTTTGAGAAATTTCAAAACGATGGATGCCGAGGATTTTGGCTTTGAAAGGACTTGCTTGAGGAATTGCTCCCAACACATTATTAAAACTACTAATAAATGAACCTACAAGGATAACTGCAACAACTTAATCCCTATTCGATTGTATTGTATATAAGTACCGCTAAGTAAAAACGTATTCTGGAAAATTGATCCCGATGAATCTTTCATTGTAAACACTACAGTGGCAAAAAATGTTCAAAAGCGTAATTATATGTCGGTTAATGTTTTTTTTTTAAATACAGATATTCTGAGTGTAAGCTCGAAAATTAGCAGAATTTGTAACAAGTGATTGTCTTGTGCTTTCGGTAAATCTACAGTGTCCTTCTTCATTGTGTGCCGATGCAAATGGTTAAAAAACGTATTAGTGCCAATAATAATAAATGATTCACATCAGATCTAAACCACATTAAAACTAGAAAACAAAGTATTATATTGACGAGCGAAAATTTTAATCACGCAGAGTATTGGTATGAATATTGTAGACTTAGAAATTTAAAAATAAACTACACTTAGCAAAACGCAAATATATTTATCATAAAATTGAAACAAAGGACTTGTCATAAAGGAATGTCGTCAGCCATTAAAAGCTTAGTGCTTAAAGTGAAAAGACTTCAAATAAATTTAATTCAGTTTATTGATAAAATATTGATAAATAAACTCTTATTGCAATCAGGTTTAATTCTTAATTTATTTAAAGCATAAATTATATAAGTGTAATTCGATACCACCAGCAAATATAGACTATAGTGCTCTTCAAGAAACCTATCCAAATTTTTAGTTTAATCAAATTACCATGCGTGATCATTATTCCTTATGTAAAAAAATCTAAAATAAAAAGGATCCAACAAACCCAAAGTTTAAAATTATACTAGACTGTTTTGATATGATATGTCCGATTATAGTTAAAATTATCTTTTAGTAGTCGTGAATTTTCGAAAAATTTAAAAAAAAAAACTACTGCGGTTCTAATACCCAAAGCAAATGACATCTTTTTTTAAAAGACGGCGTACAATCAATTTTATTGTTTTACAGCTAACAATAGCTAACTGAATTGGCTTATTATGAACTTTAAAGAGCAAATACATGAGAGACTTGACTTTCAAAGATCATTTGAAACTGCTGATCGTGAAATTCACTTAGAAAAACTATTTGGTGTAGAGACAGTGGCGTAAGTCTTTCCTAAATAACTTAATAGCACCGACAACTTTTGGAGCACCACAAGGTACAGTACTTGGTCCCCTGTTATTTCAACTTTTTATCAATGAAATCGTTAAAGTACCCAGACATTGCAAAATTTCTCTATTTGCCGATGATGCCTTACTGTTTTTTTGTGGTAAAGATTTAAATGTGCTTAGAGAAAATCGTATATCGGATATAAATAATTTGTGTAAATGGCTCGAAATGAACAATCTTAAACTAAATGTCAATAAAACTAAATGTATGTTGTTTAACAGTGATTGTACATTGAATTTAAATATTAACCTAAAAGTAATTGAACAAGTTAATAAAATTAAGAATCTAGGTACAATATTGGTTAGTAAGATAATAAACAAAATTAAAAAAACTTGGTTTCTAAGTCGAATTCGAAAACTCATCACTAAAATTTGTGCAATTAATATTTATAATATAATAATAAAACCTCATTTCGAGTTTTGCTCGACAATTCTTTTTATGGGAAATGGGAGTCGACTCGCATTGCTACATAATAAAGCTATGAGCGTGATTTTCAAATGCAGCATATGTACACCAATAGAATAAATGTTGTTTTGCCTTCAATGGATGACCATTAAACAACGTATACAATTTAATGCAATAGTGTTCATATTCAAGATAAAAAACAACCTATTGTCTAACTTTCTTAAAGATGTCTAACCATATAATCTAAGATCAAATTCAAATTTCCGCTTTTTCCGATTCCCGAAAAATGTGTAAATGTACAACTCATGTTTTTTAATTTTAAACTGTTTAAAACTAAAAGTTATTTACACTAAATTTCTCGGAGCAAAATCATATGTTATTTTTTAACAATTTTTTAATTAAATAAATGTAATCAAATATACTCTGTGTATAAACAAATGTACACTTAATAAATATGCTACATACATACAACACTAATTGTGGCGAGCAGTTATAGAATGTAAATAACTTATTAAATTTTTGAAAATGTGCGAATTTCGTGATTCATAGCATTTTATTTCTTTCTCTGATGAAGTTGTAATTTACAAACTACAAATTTGTAAGTTCAATTTTTTTTCGTTGATTTTCCTTCCACAAAACAAATAAGAGCTACAAATTTGTTGATTTCAAGGAAATTTTTGCACCGATTTAAGTCCTTTCGACCTCGCATAAATTACGATAATTTTTTTTAATGAATTGGTTTGTCCAAGATTTGCAGAATGTTTTTCATAGCACATGTTAGAATTTCAGTTTCCAACAACTTCGTTTTCTCTCGAATATTGGCTTTTGCTGTGCTCTAGTTCTTAACTTATTTGCATATGTATGTAAACGCACCTTAAAACAGCCAAACAAAAAAAAAATAACCTGGTTCTGATAAATCGGACAACTTTTAATGTTTTTCATTATTGTGGTTGTTTGCTGCAGAGATTTTTTGTACTTGCTCTTTAGCTCTGTAGAATCAGGCCTGATTATGTTCAAGTCTTATTATTTAGTTTTTAAATGTTATTTTCAACTGTTAAAATACATCAATTGGCTGTGAGGACACAGCACAGTTCAACAGTTTTTGAGTTTCGATGAAATTTATGAAAACATTTCTATACGATACAAATTCTTCTTGTTTTGTCTGTCACAGATTAAACCTTGTCAAATAAGATTTACAGCGCTTTGAGTTTTCGTCAATCAAATAGCATAAAATTGATCAGCTCCCTTCAATAAAGTTTCTAGCTGAATCTAGGAGCCAAAGAGTTTTCCTTTTATGCGGTTACTTTTTAGGCAATATCTCTGCAATCCCATATTCAGGACATTCCAAGTTACGCTTTCTACTTGAAGGATAAATCGGGCGCCACCTTAAAGTTAGTTAAGAAACGACAGGCGTCATATCTTTTTGGCTGCAGAAGTTAGTTTCTGGCTAAAAAAACATATGGTAGAAAATAATTTCGTTTCTCTTTTTGGCTTTTATCGTGAAAGCTTTTTTAAACACGAGCAAAATGCTTTTTGAGTGTAATGATGCTTACTCGCATACAGAGGTGTCGTTTTGAAATTAAAGTAGAGGGGCAGAATTTTCGTGGAAATTATTTTACGGAATAATTCGTCAATTCGACGAAAATTTCGAGGCAAATTTCTTGGCCGACGAACGCCAACTAGCCAAACACTAAGGCGTCAAAGGAGATTGCTTTTTGCAACGAATGAGCCATATACGCCAACAAGATGACATGCCTCGCTATTATTTCTCTTGGGGCATTTAGAAGCCACGCTTAAAAGCCATTACATTTGATCAAAACCAATGTTCTTAAACGATACAAAATTCTAAGCAATCATGAATTGGGACTGAATGAAATATGGTTCGAATACGATGGTGCAACCGTAAACACCTCGAGCTGTAATGAACACTTTTGAAGACCATTTCGACACAAGTTTCAAATAATCACAGTAAGCGTATTAGGGGACTATATTGTCTGAGAGTGTTGCGGAAATGCTCTTTATTAGTGACACATGATTTTATTTGCTATATAATTGAGAAAGCTCTGTAGCAGCTTTTCAAGTTTAGTACCATAGAACAGTTTGGAAGATGTACTAAAGTTGAAAGCTTCTTAAGTTTACAGGGTTACCTCTCGTTCTTAATTTACAACCAGAATTCTTTGTCAATACCTATGAATATCTATGATTTATAACTATTACTAAAATAATAATATAATTTGTTGACATTATTTATATTCCTCTCTTTGGAAAAATTTAGTTCGTGAATTTAAAACATACTTGAACTTACTAACTTGAAAATTTCAACTTATTAGTTTGTGAAAAAAATTCAAATGTATTTTTTATACACGATTTAAGCAATAATTAAGAAGGAGTTGCTTAAACTTTTCTAAAATTTATTTCGGAATGTCTGTTTGTTCGTGCTAATTTAAGAAACCGCTGAATTTATCTAACTGGTTCCTTGACTAAACAGTAGAGCTTTTCAACGGATGTGACTTAGCGTTATCGTTAATGTTTTTTTGCAAACGCAGACCAATTTAGAGTTACGAGCTTTACATATCTTGTACATTTGAGTGTCCGAGTTCCCAGATGTTTTTTTCTGTTCGGATAATAGCCTATCTTGCAAGAGAGTGTCCAAGGAGGCCAGGTATGTCCAAATATCGAATGCGGGCTATCACGATGGAACTCATAGGTGAGTTGTCCTACGAAAAGCTACGAAAAATGATTTCATGTTTGTCCTGTCTTACCGTAGTAATTTTTCCACACATTAATCACTGAAGTATTCGAGATTAAGGATAACTTGTTTTCCATAATATTCGCGGTTGCTCCATAAGAACCACTCGATTTTTTAATAGTCTTTAGATTCATTTGAAAGCTTGCTTACATGTGACTTGACTCATATAATAATATTTTACAGACGTTATAGCCTTAAAAAGCGATATCCTTTAAGAACTCTAGGTTTCAGTAATATGGAAGAATCTTTCGTCTTCATTCGCGGACCATTATGCTCAGAATAAGTAAAGTACGGTTAAAGTAACTAAAATAAGAATATTAAAAATATAGCACATTGGTTAACCTTTTCATGTAGCCCTGGCGTTGTCACGCTAAAAATCCAGCGGCGTCACAGCCAAAAACTTTCGAACCGGTGTCTGCAGACTTTTGGATTATTTTTACAAAATTCCGTCAGCTTTTCACACGACCATCCGTCAAATATTTACTATCAGAACCCACAGAGCTTTATATTGTTTGCTTATTTGCTTTTTACAAATTGTTAGAATTAAGAAGGCTGAATACCCCTTAAAAAAATTCAATTTTCGGCAAAATACGAAAAGCCCTTTTGTCAGGATTTGAGTTTACGCTAAAGCTTCACATAAAGCCTTGCCGGCTATATAAAGTCGTAAGCTCACGTTAGCTAGGTCCACCACCAAATTGTCTCCAACCACACATGCAACTTGAAAACATACGAAGAGCTAAGGGTATGAGAAGATATAAAGAAAATACTACCCTGGGAATTATAGCCCCAAAGAGATGCCTTTAGTGTGCACTAAAATGAATAAATCTGCCAGCCTACAGATAGAGAAAAATGTCTTGATGGTGAATTTTAATTTCGCAATTTACATTCGTACAGAATATATCCTTTTATTCCTTTGCAGACCAACGGCTATGCGCATCCTTTTTGTGTTGAGCCATTTCAAGTGCTGATTAATGGTCTGTATAGATTGGGCCTATTCAAATGAGTGACTTATTTCAATGCATAAATTATGTTAAAAGAAAGAATTGCAAATTAGAGCAAGGAGAGGATTTTTCAGTCGCTTCGCATATATTTCGAGATTAAGAAGATAATGTCGCTTCCTCTACGCTGAGAAAAGTTGAAAAGCCAAACATCCAGGGTACATGGATGTGATATTTTATAGTTTAGAAGAATGTGAGATAAATTCTCGGGATAAACGAACGCAATTTATTTCATGTGGAGCTGAGCTGTTCCATGCCGAGACCATTTCGCTGCCTTACATGCTTTTGTTTTTGGAAAGTTTTCGGTCGGATTTTTGATGATCATAATATAAATAAGTTTAACACAGTAAAGTTGTTAGAGACTTGACACGAGAGGCAGAGGTTGGGAAATTCAGCTCTTTTGAGTATCTGGATTTATGTTAATGATTTCGTAAAGCACACTTTTATTTACTGTTCGAAACAAATGTGGATTAAAGTGTATCAAATAAGATTGCTTAATAAACTCATCCTGATGACTTGTGCATTTTAAGCCAAACCTTGTGCCCGATCAAATTTACTTTGAGTGGATGTTTCGCGGAGGATTATGTCAATTGAAACGCCTATGATCCATTCTGAAATCTTCGGGTACCACGACTACGATGACTGGGAGCAGATTTACAGACAAATTCGTCGAATTTTCATCAGAGACACAGTCGGATTAAGGGAGATTTCACCTTTTGCGGGACGCACAACGCGGCACAAGGAAGAGTTTCTTTTGGTCTTGGGCCAGGTTTATCCCTGACTGTAGCGCAATCAAGGCAAAGTTATAGTTATCAAATCCATTTCGATGTTATTGTTGGATGTAAATTAGAGTTGAAAGAGCTTGGCTTACTTCAATTGAACAAAGGTACATTAAATGAGAATAAAGATGCCACAGAAATTTTTTAAAAATGTATCCATTTTCACTGCTAAAATTATAAGTGTTCCAAACCACTGAAAATAAGTTCCCTTGAATAATCCAAATCGATATGAGACAATTTAAAGGTTCACATTTTTCTCGGGCGCGTAAATTATTCTCACACATTATTTTGGTAAAGTTTGGAGTTGGTACTTAATTGCGTTTTCAACATCTTCCAAAAAAGTCATGTGCAAAAAAAATTTAGCCGAATTTGTTTATTCTTTGTTTGTTGGCTTTGTTTCTGTCAGGTCAGCGAAAAATATCGCAACGTTAGCTGAGAGTGAGTCTGAGATCCTAAGTCAATTTCGATTTCAAATTCGATTCCACGAGCTTAAAATAAAAATTTTACGGGATTGAAAAAAAATCTGGGCCTTCGAAAATCCAAACTTTTCATCCATTTGAAGAGTCAGTTTTGTACGGTTTTTGAGCTAGTGGCATTATTGTCCCCTATGCTTTTCGAAAATTATACTTCTTGAACTGTCTCGGTTAGTATTGGCTGAATTTTTTTATTATTGCTGCCGAAAATTGAAGCTATGAACACAAACGACGGCGGTACATGCCACATAACTGATGAAACAATGGCTCTAATTCGTGATAATTTTGGCGGACGAACGGTTTCCTGATATTCGTTTTTTCTTTGGACATAAGTTAGAGAGAAAGTCTGCGATAAATCAGAATTTTTAATTTCCTAGTTATCATTCGCAGCCGACATTGTAAAAACCAAGTAAAAAATTCCGTCAATAGAATCGGTATTTGTAGGCACATCTGAGGCTAAAAGTGATAATAAGTATCGTGAAAAATATTGACTCCACTTTCTCAAACCAATTTTGATCCTCATTGATATCCGTGATATGGATTATGTTGTCTTACTAAACCATGCTGTGCCTCTGGATCCAATTCAAATATAGCTTACATTCATTCCATTCGCTCTACATGGCTAAATCCATGTCATGTTGTTCCTGTACAGTTTTTTGCAGGTCTTAGTCAATAAATTCCACCAGTCTCGTTTGGTGCGAAAGGAATTAAAAAATCACAAAATTGATTTTTCTTTCGAGGCGACCAAATGGTGGTCCATGCTTTTACGCTTTAGAGAGTAACTGGGATGACTATGTCGGGCATTTCTACTCACTTGTCATTTTAATCCCACGAAAAAAAAAAACGATTGGAAAGAAAAAATCCTCGAATGATTTGTGCGATGTCCTTTTTACTGGATTAACTTACATGGACGAGGTTTTCGACTGTCGTAAATTCAAAGCAACAGGATTGTGTTTGTTTTGTAAAACAAGCGTAAACCATTTATGGGTTCGTTGATGCATATGCTCCCTTTAAGCTTATTATTTCCGCCAGAAATCAAATACGAGAATTCATTTGCGAATTGGGATCGAAGTATTGAATTGCAAAAAACAAAATAAGGGTAAAATTTATTGATTGATATGCTACCAGTGATGCCCAATAGATTCGATACCCTGTTTCCAGTGAGAATCATTGAGGTCTTAAAAAAGTCATCAACCGTAGATTGACAGATCGTTCACAACCAAGCCATTTGTTGGGAAAAAGAAAATAATCGGAGGTTGATAAATCTGAGGAATGTGGTGCGTGAGCCAATTTGAACTTTACTCAATGATTTTGGCCATATTGATTGTGGATGTGTATTTCCTTAAATCATGACTTTCGTTTAAATTGATGTTCTTTTCAATTCTTTGCTTTCTTTGTAGCTAAGTCTTCGCTTTCAGTACATTGTTTTGACTTCGTTTTAGATATGAAGTTATTGCCCCATGTTATATCAATGGTTTTAAAGTGACGTAAAAACTCAGTCTTAATGCTTTAAACTTTCGCCACAAACATGACCGAAATCTTCTAACTGGAATAAAATTTATTTAATTAAATTTGAATTCTCTTCACCATCTCTTCCGTGAAAAACTAATTTGGTCGACGATTGCGATGTTCGTCTTGGCAGCTTTAACTCTTTTTTTTAAACTCTCAGCCAAAATTTATTATTGATGGTTGCCAAATAAATACTTAACATTGTCCTTTCAAAACCTCTTCAAAACCAAAAGACTATGACTCCGTTATTTGCAATAGTATGATCTGTTTTCTGTGTATTATTATGGGGAACAAAATTTGACCACTGTCGCAGCGAAGGTATCACTATCGTGAGAAATCTTTTCTATGACCAAATGTTTCCTTTTGGAAAAAATAAAAACGTTTCCACATAAATGTTGAATCTTCCCGACAACAAAGTTAACAAAGTTCCCGTGCTGTGAATTTTTGTTTTTATTTTCTACAATCCAGCAACTACTACAAGCCCAATTTTGCTCAGCTGCACATGTTACAGCCCGACAAATTGAGTGTCTCTTTCTTAAATATTTTGGCACTTAATGGAAACTAATTTTCAAACATGATTCTTAAGATTTATTCAAAAGTTTAATTAAATCCTTATATAACTTTAAACACTCACTTCGGTAACGAGGTCAGGATATTTTTTTTAAAACTTTTCAGTCATGATTAATTCTACCGCAAAACAAAAAAAAAAAAAAAAAACAAAAAAGAAAAATCAGTTGTATACGTTTCATGTCACACTCTCAAATGTGAAAGCTTCTGTCACTGGCAATCCTGTTTATATTTTACCCCAAACCGTTCTCCACAGGTCCTACCAACTGCACGCCTCTCAACATTTTTTTTAAGGCATTTTAAATCAAAGAATCATCATCATGAGAATAAAAGTTTCCAATCTGCGGATTCTTATCCACGAGCAAACGACCCAATTTAGAGAATCACCACCGGAGATAACTCTTCATGCCATGGAGCCATTAGATACTGTGAAACCATTTATCTAAAGAGAAATGCTATCTGCTCAGAGGAATCCACTGATGAATGCCATCAGACAGGAACACTAAAAAAAAAGCTCTAAATTATTTATTTCATTGCCAATTACGGTGAGCGACAAACAACTCCGCCACACAAGCAGCTACCTCATCCCAAGGATATGTGCGGGTTGCCACGAAAACAATATCAACTTGTTGCTTATCAATTTGTCCCACGAAAAGTTGATAGCTTCGCTTCCAATCGATGTCACTATAAATATGCAAATATATTGAGGACAATTTACAGACGTTTGACATGAAAATAAGAAACATTCTAATTCCATTCTGACACATGAACGCGTTTTATCAGTCAAAATACTATTCATCTGGGCATTTCTTCCCTCTTTTTTTTTTTGTGTGCTTTTTCTCACTTTCGTACACATTTTAAGGGTGAGTTTGAGACTGTGACTGAGGTAGAGCATCGCAAAAATGCTGCATCTGCCAACTAAAAAGAAGGGAGGACTTCCACTCCCATCTCTCTGGCGAAAGCTCTGCCTTGTTTAAGTTTTAATTCAGTTCACTGTGGTCTAACGATTCAGTTCGTTAGGAGCTTTCTTCAAATCCGGTCCTACTTATTCCTGCATTTGGTTTGTCCGTTCGGGCGCGGCATTTTCCTTTCACCACATCAAAAAACAAAAAAAAAAAATCGAGATAGAAAAAAGAGAATACTCGTATATCCTTCGGCGAAATTTAAATAAAAATTTATTTTTTTTTTTTGTTGTCTTCGTTTTTGTATGATATTCCAAATGGCGAAAGGATATGTGCGTGAATTTTATAAAAATATTTCGCTATGTAAATTACTTACATTTGAACACCCTCGTCTATCCGCGTAGTGGATACACGCAATGCAGCATTCCTCTGCAGATAAAATCCGTGCTTCGTTTTGTTTTCCACCCCTCTACGTTTGTCCTGTAAAATAGAGAGACAACACCGCACCGCTGGCGCTGTGTGTACGCCGAGTAAAATGTGGGTGTTGTTTTAATTTCCCACCTCTAAGTCGAGCTCCCCCTTTTCATTCCGATTGTTTTCAACTGATAACCATTTGTAGTCTTGTGTCCTTAAATCTTTTACAAAGGCACTGATGCCATAAATTTATCCAACTTATCTGCTGTCCCTGGTACCTGTGTAAAGTCAATAATAATAATTTTCAACATTGTTTGTGCGTGCTGATATTTTATGAAACCACCAACAAGGACATCTACTCGCAATCATTCAAACGACCCTTCGTGCTGTGATTTAGAAAATGACTTGATTTCATACGCGGAAGTTATCCAACCATACTGAAACAATGCCATTTGTGGCGGACTAAAAAAGAATCCTTACAAAAACAAATAAAAAACAAAACACATGTGTACAGAGCGTAAACAGAGCGTAATTGTATAATTAGCAAGACGGAAGCCTCTATACGAACCTTCACTTTTGGGGGCATATTATTCCTTTTTTTAATTGTTTCCCTTGCTATTGTTTGAAACAACAATCCTTTTGCTGTTTTTATACGTGCTAAATTTCACTTCTTATGTGTGTGCGTACGAGTATAATGATGATCAAACTCAAATGTGAGCAAATTTGATGTGGAAGGATATCTACAAGAGAAAAAGAAACTAATTGGCACACAAAATGAACGTGTTTTGTATTCATTTCACTATAACATCCTCCTCGTGAACTTATTCTTTTGGATAAGTTTTGGCATTCCATTAAAGCTAGAAGCTTTAAGACTTTTCGCGCGCCCGAAATAACAAAACAGTAATTATAATAATCAAACGCTTCGGGGATGTCCTTTTTTTTTGTTGATAGCGAAAAACTAAGACGAAACGAATTCTTTGAATGTACTATATGAGCAAATGAGAAAGATATCGTTGATGGTATTTGTAGAATAAATATTTTAAGAAGGCGCCATAAGTAAATTTGCAATAAAATTAAAATGAACGCTGCACAAAGTGGGGGCCACACGAGTTCGTCCATGGGAAAGAAGGGCTCCCAGATGGAGGTAAATATGAAACCAAATTTACAGCCCCTTTGGGGGTTGGCTTTCTTCTTTTCTTACATATTTTTTTTTTTTTTTTGCTATGGATTTGAAAAACAAAGGGACATGTACTTATTTTGCGTACTTAACTTTGTTTACGTTGTTTGTTGATTTAAGATCTGCTGCTGCGGGCATATACTTTAACAAACCGCGAATGTGGCTTCAGGGAAAATATCTTGAGATGCTTGTTGGTTGGTGGTTACCCAAACTTTATTCGTTCCCCTCTATAGTATACATATGTATATATATTTGAAAGTTAAGGATTAAATTGTTTTCCAAAGTCACTTTATTGTAGATAACGCAACGTTCAGGCAACGCTTTCAAGGAATGATTTATTATTAAGTTGTTACTCGTAACAGCGACAAGCAGTGATTTTATGTCATTCATTTTTATGGGCTTTGTTTTCATCATTCTTGTTTTTTCATTTTTGTTTTGTTGTGCAAAGCTTTCTTCTCGATGATTTGTGTCACAGGTGGTCAATCATTTCGTAAGAATTATTTTCACTTTCTCCTTGCCATAGGCTATTGAGTGAAGCTTTGACAGATTGCCCAGATTGTGTTGTGAAATGAACGTCCTTGCAATAAGAGACTTTTTGTAAACACTACTCGACAAATGGTTGAGACATCGAACCATCGATTCAAAAAAAATAAAAACTTTTTTGAAGTAAACAATGAGTTTGTGGGACAATCGACCCAACACACCGCTAACGTTTTATGGTAAAATAAAAAAAAATATTATCATAAATTAATTTTTACGTTCAGTTAAATGAGGCTTGAAAAGGTTGGGTGATGATAGTACATCATCATTTCCATTCAGAGTTTTTAATCGCTGCATTTGGTTCGAAATTTCAAACACACAAGTACTCTCGTGATGCTTTTATAATTGCATTAACTTCTGCCTCAAATGAGGTGGAATGAAGGACTCAAAACTTGTGTCTTCTTATAAGCTTTTTTGCATGCCCGAATAATTTTAAATCTTTCTTTAACATTCAATTTTCCATCAGAGTTTGGTACTGAGGATGGCTTGAGGTTGAAAGTTGTTTTGTTTGGTGAATAGAAGTAGCCATCTTTTACCTCGTTTTTGTAAGCAAACAAATTCCACAAAATTGTTGGAAACTTTGATGAGACTGGATATTTCTAGCCGATATTTTTTTAATGTTAGAGATCGTGATCCTGCTGTAAAGCATGTCGTCGATAGAATCTGCGATAATCTGTTTTTGTTTTTGATCCTTTGGCTTTTTTTGTATTTTTAGGTACGTAAGGTATATTGAAACATATTTTTTACAGAAGAATAAGGAACTCCATCTTCTCTTACGAACTTTGAGTCACTAATAGCTAGATTTCGGCAGACAAACTCTTCTTGTATGCAAGTAAAGCAATGCAATGCAATTTATAATAATCGTTACTCTAATAAGTGGGTCTGGGAACCGTTTGCGTTGGTTAAGCCGGAATCACCCACTTGGATCGACCTCTTCAAATGTGTTTGTCAAGTTTGAGGTCCGTGAAAATTTCTACTGAACGTAATTCAAAGTCAGCGAGTAAGTGATCCCATCCATTCATGCTGATTCAAAAGGAACTAATTTCGGGATCTAAAGAATAAGGCCAAATATTTCTAAATTCCATATCATTTTCCTCTGCCTTGTCAATTTCTCAAAGCGGTTTGCCAAGTTACAGCAAACAACTCTCTCTCTCTCTGACTTACAAAAGTTCACGTATATTGTATTTTAGTCCTAGATCGATCTTTCGAAACCGTTTCCAAACTGATTCTCTTAATCTTTTCGATTTTACCCTTTGACTTTATTTATAGACCTGTCGTTATATGTGAAGAAGCTTCTCATTGAATCGGTCGTAGAGCAAACATATTTTTAATTGTGGTCCCTACAAATCCGTACCTTCTTCACTGCTCTTTGGTCTTCAGATCATAGTTCTAAGAGTTGAAGATCCATCGCGATCTTCTTATAGCAGCTCCACTATCCATTCTCAATATATTCAAACAGGAACCTCGCTTTGCTCTTAATTCCAAATATTTGGAACTCACCGAAACCATCGCTTCTAGCCCTTCGCCTGTAAAATCCCTAAAACCCCCTTAAATCCTCTTAAATTGTTTTTAAAATTAAAATTAAACGAAAATATATATATTCAGGTTTAATTTTGCTATTAAAAAGTACTTAAATAACTTTTATCAATTATCAAAATAGTTTTTATTGAAAAAAATATTACAATATATTTAAATCACAATCCATTTAGTACTTAAAGTATTGATAATATTGTTAATTAAATCCAACATTTTTCATGCTTAGTTCATATTCATATAACAATCAGTATTGAATTTTTCATTCCATTGTAGGAAATGAGAACATTGGGAATAGTTTATGGGGTTATTTTTTTATTATTTTACTCAAAAATTTAATTATTTATTTACTAATTATAAATTTTTGTATTACTCAACATATATTAAGAAATATCTCTGAATATTGTCATCTTGAAATTGATTTTTTTATTAAAAGTAAAACTCAAAATTTATTTAAGCCATTTAAATTATAATTTGAAATATTTTTGATCATCTTTATCATACCCCTAAAATTACCAATGAAAATTTTTAGCCCTCAAAAATACCCCACCAAAAATTTTGCCCCCCTAAATTAAGGGGAAAAATCCCCAAGTTGGTATCCCATATTTTAGTTGCAATATAAATTAGGTTTGATCTGGGATAAAGTATGTAAACAAGTTGGTACGTATCGAATGCAAAAAGGAAAGTCCATTAGGTTTTTCAAAAATCAAATATTGGTCCGCCACTTGAATGAGGCCACATAAAAAATCCGATAAAAAAGGAAAAAATGAAATAAATTTTGACATTTTTTGGTTTTCAAACATTAATTTATTCTGTTTTGGTCCCTTATTAATAATTTTCCAACATGGTTTTGAGTTTCAATCACAGAATTGCTATAAATAATCAAGCGAAATGTCTCCTCAGACGTCTCGGGTAGCTTCGATTGAGGTATCTTTGTTTTCAAATCATCAACCGCTTTCATAAAATTTTCGAGATAGACATGCCCAAACGTTTTCGAAGAAATGTTAATATGTCGAATATTGCGGCCAAGGCAAACGTTCCACGTTTTCTGAAAAAATCCAGCTTCTGTCAATCCTGTAAGTATGTAGGTTGCTTCGGCTGTGCATCCTTTTTCCATAGTTTGTAGATCCGTGATACAGTTGTTTAGAACAGCCTTTTATTCTGCGCCTTTTTCCACTTCTCTTCACGTGAGTTCAAAATTCTTGAAACGATCCATTTTCAATTTTTCTGTCCCTGTCAACGAATTTTAAATTAAAAAAAAGCAGTCTCTTACGTTTAATTTAATATTGTAAAACATTTGTTTGAAAAAAAAAAAAAAATTGGCGAAGGAATCTAAGTGGAGCATCTTATTATACACACTCTAAGAAGTGAAATCCGTTTCCAAATTAGTCCATAAATTGTACACATTTATACAAAAATGTTGTTCTTATCGCGTAGTGATTCACAGTATACAATGATATAGGGTCATCCCTTCAAGGCTTTTTATCAGAGATGATAAAGAAAGGACATTTTAAAGGCGCCAATGTTATGTAAATTATTAAGGGCAACTATTTGAATCCCTTCCATCAAGAATGTTTAGGGTGGCAGTACTTTTTATTAAACAAATAAAAACTTTGGTTCTGTCTCAACAAGTCGCCGAGGAGTGTATCTTTTATGCCGAGGAGAAAAACAAAAAGACATTTCAAAGACAAAAAAAAAGAAAAACAAGCCGTCAAAAGATATGAATGACATTAAGCTGTTCCACAAAGAGGCAGATGCTGAGGCAGAAAAACAGCCGGAAATGTTATAATCATAGAGAGAGAGAGAGAGTTGAGTTTGGGTCGGCCTTGGTGGTATTTGTTTTTTTTTTTTTTCATCGTGTTCGCCTCTGTAGATGAGTTCATGAGAATCTTGAACAAGGATTGAGCAATTAGGAAAGCACAGATGTTTGGAGAAAATTGATGTTTTCCTGGCCATGACAGGTCTGTTACAATCCTTGTCAGTTATGTTTATTAAGGCAGAAAACAAAAGCACATATTAATTTTCGAATCACGTTTTTCGAATGTTTGATCATATGACAACAGGCGATTATTGCGTGATGAGAGAAAGCGGGATTACAACGAGATGCGAATATTAATTTCATTTCCTGCAATTCCAAAAACCCCAAATAGTCTCGAAATGTTAAAGTTGCAGAGCAAAAAAAGGAAGCACATGTTGCTGTAACAATGTTTATGTGTATTGCAACGTACTGCAAAGTGGATTTGTCACAGTTTTTTGTAACTTTCAAATTAAGTCTTCTTTCTCTTCTTGTTTATTAACATTTAAGAAAAAGTCTATTGAAATAGAATCTGAAATGGCTCAGTACAATCCAATTCAATGTGATTCTTATTTAGAAACTAAACAATAAACAAGTCACACTGTGATCAAAAGAAAACAAGTGACAACCACATTGAATGGACAACCCCACTCAATAGAAAGCGCACTTACTGTACTCGGTAGATTCACATTTAAGTACTTCTTTTCAAATGTCAACCATTGAATCGGCCAAGGTTCCTTACAGATTGCACAGATTCCATTTCTTTTGACGACCACATTGTGCCTTATGTACCGTGGTCATGCCAATCGCTTTTGAAATGTCTTCACTAACTGTTTGTCCCCATCCATACAACTCCATTCTATGGTCTCTCTATGTGAACGCTTTCCTTCCTATACCATATACTCGTAACTACAAGTATGCTCCATTGAAACATTTTCTAAAATCCTTTCACATTCCAAATACTCATGCTTGATATAATCCATGGCAGTAACACGAGCTCTAGGTAGTTCCATGTCAATAGAAAGAAAGAAAAAAAAAATTTTAATGAAGAAGCCATCAAGTCGAACAAATATTTCATCAAATATTTAATAAGATTCTCCGAGAATGCACACATGCAAATAAAATTCAGCTCGAATTCAAGATTCAAGAATCCTATTTTGTATCGCAACCACGCCATTGCAAAGTCTTTTGGTTTCGAAAGTGTGCTGCTTAAGAATGGGTGTGACTTGTTTTTCTTTTTATTTTAAATTACCTGACAAAACCATAAAAATGTTCTTGCTGTATGCTTATATAGCAACTTGCACGAGTATGTATTAATTTTAAGCATTTGAAGACGCCTTTTAGAAATGAAGTGCTTTAGCTGCGGTTGGGTGCTGTCGGTTGAAAGGATTATTATTATGGCGAGTATCCTGCCGTGTGTCGTGGTTTAGTATCATCAATTGTACACGCATTCGGATAATGAAATTTTATAGTTCACTTTGCTGAAGGATTTTATTTCCTTACTAAAGGGTTTTGCTTTATATAAAAAAAGGTGGCTTTTTAAGAAGAATATGACTTTTGTCAAATCATTTATATTGTTAATAAAAAATCTGAAGAGCATACACGGAATTGTATGCGTAGGTTTATTTCTACGCATCCTTGCCAGTCATACAACACAGGCTTCATAAAGCCTATAAAACTATCGCTTTATAGCAAAAAATATGGTATATGGCATGCAAATAATCTAAAGAAATGGAGATGTGAATAAGCCACCTAGGACTTTTTCTATTCTTTCTAAAGGGTAACCCCTTTAGACTTATTTGGGGTCTGCATAAAAAGAAACGCGGACAGTTAAAGATTGACCATTTCATTCATTTTTACTGTGTGTGTATTTTTTTTTAAGTTCTTTACCTCTAATTAGTCATATAAACATACATAAACAGATCCAGCACGAATCAAAAACTTATCAACTGCTCAACTTGTACTAGAAGATTTTCTTAAATCAATTAACTTGAAGACTCTCTGGATGAAATTTTAAAGAATTCTATAGTTTCTGAGGCAACAAATTCTGTCGGGGCCTAACAACAATGAGTTCAAAGAAGGATTTTCAGAGTTCGGAGTGGTTATATTCTAGGTAAAAGAAGTGTTTTTGGAATTTCGGAAATAACTTATTTTGTTAAGTCCAAATGAAATATCACAGATTAGATGGAGTTATGAGTTGGCTAATCGCCATATTCGTCTTGAGTCTTTTTTTTTTTCTTAACTCTTTAAAATATTTTAGGGTAACAAATACCCGAGGAATGTGTGATATCCTCAGTTATAGAAATGAGTCAATGCAACATCTGCAAATATATGTGTCATTCACTGCGAGCCTTTCAGTATGTTTTCACCTATTCGGCGTCAGAAAAGGTCGTTAAGATTCAATATCTTTGAATATCAGAACAGCCAAGAGATGAGATGCTCATGCGCCCTAAAGCCACAAAAATGTGTGTAGAGATTATCTCGTGGTAAACGAGTTATTTTCGTGAATTAACTTTTGGAAAATGGCCGGAAATAAATTCACTAACGAAGTGAAAGAAGTAATAATAAAAGAGTATAAAAGTGGAAAACCACAAAAAATATTGTAGGAAAAGTATTCTTATCCGAAATCTATTATTGGCCGATTAATAAAATTTTTCAAGTCTACTTAGTCGGTGAAAAATGTTCATCGAGAAGTCAGATCAAGGTAAAGAATCAGGCGTGAATATATTCTGATAGTAAAAACAATCAAAAGATCTCCCTTTAGTTCATCGCGAGAAATTTAAATTCAAACTGAATGTAAGCGAGTGAACGGTCCGTAGCGAGCTGTTGATGGTAGACTTAAATCATTCCAAGTAATTAAGATATTTTTATTTCCTCAAAACCTAGATTAAAACTTACTTGTGGTCACATCAACTGGACCAGTAGAAAATTGATGAACTTGCTTATTTGAGACATTTCCGAATTCAATTTTGAAAATTCGGATGGTTTCCGTCCTCTTTGAAAGCCAGCCAAAGAGATGCTTTTCGGAGGCGGAAACGTAATGGTATGGGGATGTTTTTTCTGGCTAGGATTTGGACCGATTCATAAAATAGAAGGTACAGTGAATTGTTTTGTGTATAGGGACATTTTGAAAAATGTAATGCTGCCACACGCTGAGGATAAGTTGCCTCTCAAACGAAAATTCCAGGCAGGACAACGATCCAAAGCACACGTCCAGTACGGAAAAGACGTGATTTGAAGAAAACCGGATAGTCGTTAAGAAAAACGAAGTCCCCAGATCATCCCATAGAAAACCTAAGGGTGATTGTTGATCACCGATTTTAAAGGAATAATTGTTAAACTAAAGAAGATATCTTCAAACAAATTAAATTGGCTTGGAAACGTATTCGAAATTGTATTTTAAACAATTTAATAGAGACCATGCGTCTAAGATCCGCTGAAGCGATAAAGGACAGAGGACTTGCTCCGAAATATTATCATAATTGTATTTAATTCAAACAAAATTACGAATTTGCTAAAAAGGAGCCTTTGTTTTGACCAGTTAAGTATTGAACTCCTTTTACCAATTTTGCAATATTTAACTAACTCTTATGAAAACTCTTTGCATTTTTTAAATTGTAAGGAACTGCACACATTTATTCCATCCGGCGTGTGCATATATGAATGTAAACTGTGTCTTTTAAGGAGCGGTCGTGATTCAAAGTTTTCGAGGAATCTGGAAAATATCTAACAATATCTGGGTTACTTTTTGAAGGGTCTTGTACATGGCCCAGCAGTGGCCAAAGTCAAAAAAATTAAACGATTAATAAAAAGAAATTTAAAAAACACCAAAAAGTCGGTTTTCTTGAAAAATTCATTATGAACGAATATTTAAAAAAACGGCTCTAGTCTTTTGTAGTTTATACTATGAGCTTTAAAAAGTATGTAGTCTTTTTTGCGTCTGCTTCAAAAATTGAATTATTTAAGCACTTGAATTTGTAAATTGTACCTGACCTCTCATGCAGTTCTTTCACTCATCTTCAAAAACTTTCAGAACGACGAAAAAGCAAGAAAGTGAGAAAAGTAAAAAAAAAAATTGGAGCAAAACAAAAAAGAGTTGATAAATAAAAAATTTAATAAAAATTGAACTCCGTAAAAAATAGCCGAACCTGTATCAAATTAGATGCAACATTTTTTTAGCTTTAAAGAAATTGAAAAAACTGCGAGAAAAAGAAAAATAACATCAATCACTTACCTTCGAAAATACCGGGTTTAATTTTGAAAGAAAAAGATTAACATGATTTGATTTTTTTATGAAATCTGTCTATAATGATAATTTGTTTAGGCTGGGTTAACGGAATCCCAAACATAAACCGCTTTGACACTCTTGCAAGGATGGTTTCTGATCAAGATCTAACCGAAAACATTTCAATTATATTATGTTTTACGAACAGTAAAAACATTTCATGTTGGGTTGATATTTGCTCAGATTTGAGTGCATTTGGTTTTTATTTTGTCGTTCCTGTTAAAAAAGGAACCTAAAAAATAGCTCGATTTTAAATTATAATTCTTTATTATTATAACTTTTTCTCATTCCGAAAAAAAATAATAATTGATTGATTGTGTCTAAAATTTTGCAATTGTGAATTATTTACATTTTAAAGGGAGGCTTGTAGGGTGTCCAAAATTACTGTTTATGAAACAGATGTATTTTTTAAATTTTCCCGTACTACTACTTATTCGAAGCACATTTCAAAAATCGCTCGAAAAATTTTGCCTCATACTCGGCCAGTTAATTTTTTTATACACTTTAAAAAATTATGTTTTTGTAATCTTACACCCGACGATATTCTTGATTTCATCGCCCAAGATATGGCCTTCAACAGAGCGTGAAGAGAAAAATCCGCAGACTATTATGGAACAACCGCCATGCTTGATGGTTGGAACCTCAATGCTGTGGAGCGTACTGCGAGCGTACTCCACAAAAGTGCATAAGACTCTCGACCCAATCTAGCCGCTTTACTTTCTTTTCAAGTTGTAACAAAGGTTATCATTTGGATATACACTATCGCTTAATCCTGCAGTAGTTTAACGCCTGTTTGTCATTATAACTGACATAAGCTTTAAGGGCGAACGGTTGAACTCTGGAAAGAATTATAGAGCCAGAGATGTTTGACGTTATCGGGTCTTGAGAGTCCGTGATTCCTTAAAACGACATATAGTATCGCGTTCTGTCGACTACAATATTAAAAGCTTATGTTAAGGAATAACTTCACAATGCTCAACTTTACCTTTTTGCTTTAAATTTCAAAAGTTTCAGGATTAACTGGTGGCGGAAAAATACAAACAATTTTCTTCTGTAGTTGAAAAGAGACCCCGTCTTCTCAAAACCTTACAATTTTTTTTTTGAGAAAACTTCAATTAATCCCATTTAATGGTGGGTTTTTAGGTCACTTCATGACAGTTGCTGTTTCATTTTATTGGTCTCGACATCGGGTATGCTTTGATTTCAGTCAAATTTTTGAAAACTCCTTGATTGCTTTGAGATTTAATAATGTCCTCTATCGACGCTTACAGCAAGTTGGAAAATTTTCCTCATTTAAATCAAACACAGATCATTAAATGTTAAATTGTGGGGGAAAGTGCGTTGTCTTGAAACTTTTTGATGGCCAATAATATTCAAGGCTTAAAAATAAGAAAAACACATAAAAAGTATTTCTGGTCCCGCTTTGATTTTGAATTCTTTCAATTCCGTAGATATCGTAAATCATATTTAAGTTGCCAATTGCATTCGCTTTTACCAATAAGTTGTCAGCGGTAAGCATGATTCTGTAAACTTGGTCAACCGTAGAATGCTTGAATTTTCAACCACATCAATGATTAGATATAATGTGCTGTCATTTGGTTGTGCGTGCCTTCAGAGTAGTTTCTGAAACACTTTCGACATAATTAGCAAAAGCGATATCGCTCTGCACGACTTTTTATCGTCAAGTGATTTTCTCAGTTTTAAAACCATTAATACTTTTGAAAATACTGTACGTGCTTAAACAGCTTACTTAAACAATTCATAAACGCTTAAGATCCGGAATAAAAAGAGAGTGCCTAAATTAACCTTTAAAATGAAAGACAAGACTATAAACTTAACAAGCACCGAAATCGATTGTTAACAGAAATCTGTGTCTAGTTCAGCCATTGGTGCCTAGCTAAACGGACTTACACGACGGAATTCCAATACGAAAACAGCAAGACTGTAAAAAAGGCACCAGAGTTAAATATCAAACATTTGGTCAAAAGTCTTATGGAAGAAGTTTGAAGTTTTCGGACAAAAAGATGCTGTAATTGCAATAGTCAGGCATAGCGAGTCTTTGCAAATGTATCTCTTCCGAATTGAAAAATGATTAAGGAACGCAGCTCCTCCTCGAGTTTGCGAACATAGGCCATAGATTCACAGATGAGCAAAAAAGAATTGCCCGAACTAAATCCAAGAGACGAACTTGATATAGAGATTCGAAGCAGTTCCCAGCATCTAAGGACAGATTTTGGTATGTCTCGAGTAACCTGGAGTTTAGTAGCATTCGAAACTTCAAGTACAAAGTGGGTTTCGCCGAAAAAAATATCTTAACCCATTTGAATACCCAAGCCTTTATTTACTTTTCATTTATTTACTTAATTGTTGAATAATTTAAATGAAAGAGACACAAAGATTTATTCAAGGAAATTTCTCTGACAAAATGTATTTAACTAAAACTTAAACACGGCAGCACACTCTAAAAGTGAAAACATGCAAAAATAAGGACGCATTCGTTTACTTTTTTTTATTTATGAGCCCCTTTTAATGCATTATTTTCCCAAGACCAGGAATAAATCCTGCCTATTAATGAAAAAGTTTTCACAAACCCTATCAGATCGCAGGCCCTCCGTTGATTTAACACTTTCTATTGTTAAAGCTTATTCCTAGATGCCGACAAAGATTGCTTACGACGACGGCTCTTGGTGTGGTGTCTCTAACAATTACTTATTAAGCGATTCGTTCATCTAATAACACGGATTATGACGTGCCGACATCCGTTCGTCCGGCCTGCTTTCGTTTATATCTTTCGAATGACTTGCTGTCTGCTTCATGGCAAATTATTTTCTGTTCCTTTGATTAATTGGATTTCGGTGTTCTCATGCCAATTTAATTCTACGGTTTGAAATTTCGGCTATCATCGTTCAAGTTCAGTGATTTATTTAGTTGAGAAAATGCCCGTCATACTTATTCATGGAAACCAAATTGCTCGTTTCACTTTCAACGCTCAGTAATTATTCACCCGCAATGACACACCTACCCGTTCCATAATATCCTTCCCGGCTTTTCTTTCTTATTAGGCTGAATGACTAAACTTAACCAAATTACCGGAAGCTATATTTGTAAGGCTTTGATATTTCTACATTTTTATTGTTATGCAAAAAGTTTTTATCCTGATGCGCAAGTTCATTTCAGTTGGTAGGTCTGGGTTCGAATGTAGCCTGCTGACACTACTCCTTTTTTCGTTGTTTTACGCAGCTTTGAAAGAATATCCTTTTTACTATTCAAAAATCAGATTAATGATGAGTTGGCACTTATCAGCTTACTAGGCAAGGAAGGATTCCAACCATATTTACACAAGAATAATTAACCCGTGATTTTGGCCACCGCATTATAAAATTCAATCGTGAGATCTTCTTCGAAAGCGATGAGATGACAGTGACTATTGAACCAAAGGATCGTTCGGCCAAAGGTTTACTTAAAAAGGTCTTTTTGACAGATTTCGGTCCCTTGTCTGTAAACGTCTGTCTTTTCGTAATTACCACAAATCAAAAAGTGTTTATCGTTTGATAAAAATAATTTTGCAATGGCATTGTTTAGCTCTACATGATTACGTTTTTCGCAATCATAGCTGAAGCAAGTTCAGTTTTACCGGGTAGAAATATCATGGTAAGAGTTTCCAATGTTTCTTTATCAGTGTCAATTGGACAACATTTTGTCATTATTACTGATCTGAGTGTCTTACTAGAGGCGTTGAAAATACACCCCAACGTAGGTTCATTCAATTGTTCATTCAAGTTGTTCCAAATTTACAGCTCGGAGCTCTGATGTTTTAAAAAATACTTTCGGAACAAGGCAAGTCAAAAAACTGTTTTCCATTAGGTACTTGCTCAGATAAAGCATACTGCTGTTTTTAGGAAAAATTAAGAAAGAAACCGCAGATAGGTTTAATTACTGTAGGGCAGTTAAAATTAAGAGCAATCTGTTCTAGCTGATGTAGGTAAGTTTGGCCAAAACAACATTTAGCGGGTCGACTTTAAACCTTAATCCTTATCCCATCAACCTTGGAAGCAGGAAGGTTTTGTTTTTTTGCAGAGATTTTTGTATTTTATTTTGTTAAATTTATGTGATGGAGCTGATTAAAAAAAGTTATGCCGCCATTGGAGTGTTCCTGAAAATATTTTTACAGTCACACTTTCTTTAAGCGATTCATTTGGACGTGCATTTGTGGTGTTATTTAATTTTAAATTTTTATGATCTCACGTGTATCAATTAAAAACGCAATAGAATTGCAAATTGGAGAGCGCAAAAATAGATTGCCTTGGATCGAAAAAGGGTAGAAAATACCATAGGATTTGCGCCCAACCGCAACAGAATTAAAAAAATCAGAGCAATACAATCCAACGTGCAAAGGAATGCAGTTCAGTCAAAATTGATTGAAAATTTCGATGAAAAGAATATTAGTGAACATAGTTTTAGTCTATTCAATGAATCTGTGAATTTTGTCAAGCCAAAAGTGAATTTACATAATGTTATGAATGGACAATCAAAAAATAATCGGCCGCTTTTAATAATTTTTATGAAAAATATCAGGTCTTTTAACAGAGAATGTATCAGAGAATGCCAATGTTTGCAAGTATTATGAAATGGGCAACTCTGCGTTGCAATATCCAGATGTCGTCGCACAAGACTGAAAAAAAAAACAAAATAAAAGTAATTAGCAACGCACGGAAGAGGGCTCATGTATCTTTCCTTGATTTTATATAATTTTATGTATTCAGCGAACGCTTTCGCGTATAAAAAAGATTTAAGGAATTTTTTTAATTTATGCAATATTCATTACATAAATGTGAATGATATTCTTCCTGTCGTGCGACAGTCTTTTCTACTAGTTTGGCTTTAAATTAATAGGATTAAAAATAAAATCACAAAGATAAATATTAAAAGCGAAATAAAAAATAATTATTATATATTTTAAGAGTGGAAAAAAGTGAACATAGGAATTAGGGGACATCTTGACTTGTTAAATTTTTTTGTTGCTTATGCAAGTTTTAGAAAAATATTGCTTCTTAAGCCGCAGATTTATTTTTCCATTCATTTTGGTGCTGCTATTTACCATTTGTGAGTTCCGTTCAAATTCGAGGCACCTTCCTCTGTCTTGTTAGCTGCAAGCTAGAAAACAGGCATTCAGTCTCAGTGGAAGCGAAAAGAAATCTCAGGAAATTGTGAATGTAAAACGTAGAGTGATTGAGTATCACGAAAACCCGACTTCAGCCGATGATAAAGATCCCCGAGCAACAAAAAAAACAAGTTCCAGATTCAGATGTTTTACAAGCTTAGGACTTTAAATTGGGAGAGGTATTGTTCGAGGAATATGTCAGGTTTGTGACGACGAAATC
Source organism: Orthonevra nobilis (assembly GCA_963555765.1). Classification (NCBI taxonomy): domain Eukaryota; kingdom Metazoa; phylum Arthropoda; class Insecta; order Diptera; family Syrphidae; genus Orthonevra; species Orthonevra nobilis. Next base: position 47,049,536 of record OY743224.1, on the reverse strand, counting down.
ATGCCCAATTTCTGGAATATAAGCTCGTTCCGTCACATTAACAAAAAAAGGCGATCATACATTACGATTGCATAATGTGAACATATAAAAGCTTTTGTGTTCGGGCAATTCCAGTACGACTTCCGGCCCAGCACAAACAACCACAAACTTTACGATCTGTATAATTATGTGAATTTCCTTCCGGAAGGGAAAAATCAGTACACTAAAAGCGAAGCAGTCGTCGATGTCCCGAGGCTTGATTAAACCAACTTAAAGCAGCTCCAGCTCACGCACAAAGTAAGGATCAAGTCAATTGGCATAATTCATGAGGAGAGTTTCGAGCCGTATTTTGAGAACGACCGGGCGTTTCATTTCTACTTTCCGGTTTTGTACCAAAGCTGGGTGGTACAGTTTGTCAGGCGTATTCCCTACAATTCAAACAATCTTGAACAATTTTTTTGCAGTTTTTGAAATTTGAGCCAGCCCCCATTTGTCGTTGGGATCTTGAACAACGAGAAACGATAGCGACTGTCGAAGTGGGTGGCGGTGATGCAGTGATAACTCTACCAGCTTGACCTAAGAGTGATGACGGAAGCGCCTAAAATCAACTGATGGCGAATAAAATACTGCGATCTGAGCGAATGCAAATGAGTCGATAACAGTTTCTTCATTCATGGATTAAAACCAAAATAGACGCTTGAGGTTACTAGATAATGATTTTTTGAAAAAAACATTCCTTTTTATCTCGTTAGCCTGGCCAGAACTATTTAAGTAAATATAAGTTGCCGAAATTCACAACTGGAAAATGCAAATTTTGACTAAGCAATAATTGATTCGTAGCCTTCGAACATAGTTTCCAAAAAATCTTTTGACGTAACTTCAGTAGGCTTCTACCCGAACTCTTATTCTTATAGTTAAGGTAACAAACCTTAACTATTAATCTTTTGCCGAAAAGTATTTTTTTTAAGTTTTCTGCACTTAATTACTGAACATTCGACTTGTAGTTAATGTTTTATGGGGCAATTAGCGTTGGTCAGAAGCCATATTACTGTTTTAAAGGCACAACACCACGACTACTTTAATTACTCTTAATGGGAACCAAAAGGGCCATACATACTCGTCTATACATTCTCAAAAACATATCAAAAACAACGTGCAAGTATGTATAAATTTGTTCAAACACTCGGTTAACGACATCACACGCTCCATTAACGCTCAATGATGCATAGCACTGTTTCACGGGATTCGTCGCGTTCTCCAATCGGTTCTTCAAGGACTTACAACAGAATCAATTTGCATGCAAAAATTGGTTTAAAGGAATTTAAATTGGCCATAAAGGATAACAGCTTTCTGCATAAATAAATTCAAAAAATATCTCATGACCAATTATTTCAACTAGGAAGGTTCAATTTTCCCGAGCAACATTTGATACGGACCCGAGAAGTGGTTTGCCTGCCTTTCTCCTTGAGTCATGTTCTCAACGGAAAGTCGGCTTAAGTGAACCGGATGAAAAAAGGCAAAGCAAACTTAACTTTGACGTGAACAGCTTTCTCTTGTTGGCCGGCGATGGGTCCTTTTTTTCTAGTTCAATGGTTATAACACGACGTACATACATACTTCAATTCAATCCTTTTGTGTGTTAATTAAATCTTAACTCTTTTTTCACAACCAACTTTGTTGCCCTTATTTCTTTGCCTTACCTCGTTAAATGAAATCCCGATTTGTGTGTCCTCATAACGTTCGGAAGCATTTGTCTTTAAATCATGGAATGGTTTTAAATGTTCCAAGGAGATTATGAACTTTGCTGTACTATTAAAACTTGACATTTCGGTGCGAGCTCTGAAAATTTTTAACATCAACATAAAAGGAATAAAAGGATATTTGATTAAATATTTAAGTAAATGATTCATCATATCGGAATATGCTAGAAGTTTTGCAAATAAAAAGCAAATATATGCAAAACACACGTTGAAAAGACATGGAACTTTATACCCCTTAAAATCGGCTTTGGCGCAGCCTGAACTTTAACGCAGATTTCTAGGACATCTGGTATAAAACTAACGTCATTAGCAGCTCACCTCATAAGGACTCGAAAAACACGTGGCAAAAGAGATGCCGTGTGCTTTTGTGCTTTTCTTTCATTGAAAATCTTCTTGTCATTCTAGGAGAGCTCGTACGTTTACCCAAAGTGGGATGACCACAGTCCTTTCCAGAAAAGTTAATTTTAAGGGTTTATCTGGACTCCAAACATTCCTTTTCTGAACATATAGAAGTTCCACTCTGTTTTCTGGACTGCAAGGACTGTAAAGTAAAGTGAGTCCAGAAAAGGCAGATACCGCATAATGGTGTACCGCTACTTAATGATGTACCCCTAAATACAAGCAACTTGAACATTGGGATGTGTCGAAATTCAAAGTGAACAAATTTCTCTGCTTGGACCTAATAGACATAACTTTGAAGCCCCACAGGCTTGAGTTCCCTAAACAGGTATCCAATGACCATCGGTAGAAGAACCGTCAGCATATCTTTGTTTTATGTTTATTTAATTTTTAATTTGCTAGCTTCTTAGGGACTAAGACTACACTCATAATACGATGAAGAGAAAAATGGATGGATGACTTAAAAAAACAGATGTTTTTGGTTCCATTTCGCAATCGATTTGTTTGCATTCGCGGGACTTGCTCGACTTATTTGCACTCGCTCAATTCGCAGTATTTTATTCGTCATTATTTGAAAATAACTTGAGCACTCCCTTCTCACTGTTTTGGCTTTACAACAGAGACTATAACCTCATTAAATTAAACACGGACAAGATTTTAAAAGTAGGTAAAAAAAACTTACTCCGAGACTTGTACGTGCGCGATTAAAAGACGGGTGCTTAAGCAACCTAATCCTCATTGCCGAAGTTGTGGAAGAACATTGTCAATACAAAGAGGTTAATAAGGCGGCATGATGTTGATATTTCGAGTTTTAATTTGCCCTCATCCGACACTTAACCGAAGGATTCGGATATTTTAATAGACATTTTGAGAAAATTGGTGTCCATAAGTGTTTCAAGAGTCTTAGCTGACGACGAATAAAACGGTGACTCTGCGGATCCTTTGCTAGTATTTTTTTTACCAGAACTTCGACATCTTCAGTTATTCCTGTGTCCACATTTCATTTTCTTGATTTGCTATCGATTTTTTTTTTGGAGAACTCTATATTGATCGGATTCAATGGGTAGTTTTGCAGTAAATCCTCGCTGAAGCCTTGTCTTCTCGTTGTATACAGATATCGAAAAAGCAAAACGTTTCCATAAATAACGTATCCATTGTCTGTGACAGAAAGTCAGAACAGCGCCACCGCTAACTAGTTAAAGTTGTCAACATTCAGCGCTGTGACCCAATTTCTCCTCTCTTCTTTCTTCATAGCATTTTTGCCATTCAACTGTCTTCATTCCATTTGCTGAAATTAAATAAAATTCCGAAACTGTGGAAGTAGTGAGAGGCAGATTTTATGTCCTTCAATTACCCATGTGAGTGACTCACTTATGATTTTGTAATTAAGCATCAGTGGCTTAATTTTTAAAAGGAAAAGTTCCCAAATGGCCTATTTATTTAATGGGCTAACCCTTCCCATTAAATGTCTTCCTTGGGGCCCACTTTACATTGTAAACTTTTCCAATACCAATAAATAACAACAAGGACAACAACTTGGAACAATAATTTCATGTGTGAGCTCGACCTTGTCTAGACAGTTTTTATTGGCGCTGAAACTGCGTCTGGTTGACTTTTTCTTTCTTAATTTGTGTTATGATACTTGCCCCCAGAAGTGATGAAGGGATATTTGACTTTGTAGCTATCATAGTCATCAAAATGTTTCTGCTGCCGATTGACATTGATATTTATTTTCGGATTGTTTTTTCTCATTCAGAAAGGACATTGTAACTTGGCGTTGAGATGGATACAAGAAGTTGGATATAATCTTACCCAAAGGAATGATTTGTTGTGTTTATTACGCGAATCTTTTCTTTTTGTTCACTTTGAGTTATGTTTTAGTTGTTTTCTTTCATGAGTCTCAGGAAAAAGTTTGCGTGGTCAAAGCATTCCCAGCGGCATTAAAACATTTTATTTCTTCATAGAAAATATCAAAAACTCAACAACATTGTTTGTTCCAACACTCATTTTTTAAAAATATTTTAAATCATGGAAACTTACAAAACGATCCGAAATACGGTTTTCATGGCAACACTCTAAAGATTTAATGATTTGTGTCATCGAAAAATGGAACTAATATTTTTGGGGCATTTGGCATCCGGCATTTGTCATTTGGTCGCAAAAGCGTGCAGATGGGATCGATAAGTTTCTTTTTTGATGGATTAATCTGTTTTCTTTTTTTTATAAAACTTAAATTTTGAAGGACTAGTATACTGTACCAAGAACTCCGAAGAAGAGCGATGAGTATATCTAGAATGTCCTTCAGCGTTAATGTTTAATCGCAGAACCTTATGTGAGATCCGTGCAGAAAAAGCTTCAAAAGAAATGGGAATTTTCAAACGACAGCTCTGGAAATATTAAGTTCATGTTACACCTCATGAGGATCATTTAGCTGGCAAAAGATATGATTGCTAGTGCGGGCTTATCGCAGGTCTTTTAACATGATAATTGTACTGAAATCACACTGCGATTCCTCGAAGGATTTTGGTTGATTTTGAGGACGTATTCAACGTTAAACAAAAAGATCTAAGTGTAGCTAAGAAAACGAAGAGCAATTTCAAGATAAGTCAAGAGTTGGCTGACATCGGACGGAGTGTCCGAGTTCTTTGCTATTCATTCTTGATAATCTGGTTCAAAGAAAAGTGACGGACCCTCAATTGCACAAATTGTTTTTTGGCTAACGATAGAGCCAAGTGAGGATAAAACTTTCTCATGACGAGCGTTTGATGTAGAAGTTCTAACCGAGTGTAGATGTTGGATCTATGATCAATCGTGAAGCACTTGCGACAATTAATCATCGTGAATGATGGATGAAATTTGGGGAAAGTTCCATTTTTGTTACACCAAAAAATACCAGCTTAGCTGAAAGTAGGGCTGCTGATATGTCCGGCGCTGGCAAATGATCCACAATGTTGGACATTGTATGACAGCAGATTAACAAAAGTTGAAGATTCTTCCTATGACAGCAGGACTAGCTTGACTTAATAAGAAGTTCATACAAAAGAAGTAGCCTTCACATCAAACAACAGACCCCGAAAGACAATATCAGACTGTGTTTCAAGACGATTGCATTGAAGGGCAAGAACGTTTGGATCTTACAAATGCAACAACACCAGCATGTGATTGCTCTCCGTGATGAACTAGTTCGAAACGAAATAGCCCGTTGAAATGAAACCGGCAAATCTCACAGGCGAACATAAGACACCTAGCAGACAGATTATAGCATCGCCTTTAATGAAGAAAACGATGAAAAAAAAATCGGATGCAGATTTGGAGACAGCGACTCCTTATTGATATTAGTTGCTTTTTCAGTGAAATGAAATTATGAATGAACAAAGTCATAAGTCATAAGCTGGACATCATTAGGCGATGCAGCCAACAAGGACGCCATCCACAAATAAATTTGCAAAAAAAGTACTATTGGCCCTTGCTAGATTCTCTTTAGATCCATTGGTGCCCATTCTTAAAGTATTCTTTTGAAATGGAAACTCTCATATCCACCATTCTAAAAAATCGATAAAAAAATTATGCAATGATTACGAATAATCCTTGTGTCGGGCTTTTTGCCAAATTGCCATACAAACATTGTTGCTTTCATATACTCTTCGTTGTCCTTGAAACCGGGGACGGAACAACGTTGATCTAATACTCAGAGACATTTTGTATCCAATAGAAAATGATAAATGATTCTTTTTAACTCAATTCCCACATGAATACTACTCGTATTATAGTTCCCATAATTCATGCAATGGTGTTCCATTAAAAAAAAAACCAACGAGGTCATAATCGTTCAATTTGTCCTTAAAATAAATTTAACAATATATACAACCCGATCCAGACCCCTTTGTATAACAAGATTTTTCATTTCTATTGATATGAAAAAATTCCCAGACATAAACAATACCACTTGTCCCAGAACAATGAACTAAACAATTCGTCCACCCCAGCTGTAGTCCAAGTACCATTCCAGCTAAACTGTTGTCAACCTCAATAAATGAGGCAACCAAACCTTTTGACATGAAAGGAAAAAGAGACATGAGCTTATTTCTTTTTTTTTCTGTGACATTGCTATGAATACCATCACTTTCCACACGACGACCTCGCAGGTTGCTCTAGCAATATATGTTTTGGCAAGTGAAGCAGGAGGTCCTGCTTCTAAGCAGCGGTGTACTAAAGAAAGACGTAGATAATTCACTGCAAGCTATAAGGTTTTTATATGGCTTGAACTATGAGGAGGAGTGCCTGCGATTGGGGCATTTTCACAGGGAATAACAATGGTGGCCGGCAAAGGTCGGTCGTCGCTTTTACTCATTTCAATTTATGGACACAAAGAGGTGCTCTTGGGCATAATATGTAAATCTTTGCCAGCAGTTATGTCCTAAGTGAACGGCCTACGAATTGCAAATGCAGTAAATATTAACCTTAAGACATGAAGTTCTATTTTCGATGCAATAAATATTATTAGAAGCGGAAGAGAGCTCATTAATTCGACCGAAAATAATGATTTACTATCGTACTTAAGCAAAAGTTAAAGCAATTCATTTAGATACAGCCTTGGTCAAAAATTTGTAACACTCTTGCTCAAGAGTTTTTTTATTCATTTATTCAAATTAAATTCATGCATAATTATCAACCGGAGATTGGGTCTCGATTTCTATGGACAGCTTTTGGTGTCAGCAACCAAGAGGGAGAACAACGATTTTCTGCTATACTCTCATTGATTCAAAGCGGTTTGCAGAAAAATATTCAGAATGGGATCAACGATAGCATCGACAGTTTCATTAGGGTTGAAAAACTTAGTGAGGTGCTTTAATATTTTCGAAGCTTTGTTTGTGTAGGTCCGTGATCAACCGACCCTTTAATCATATATTTTCATTCCATTCACCAAATGCCTTATCTGGACTCTTCGCTATGATCTCCGACTCATAAACGCCAACTATCAGTTGATCCAATTTCGATTAAGAAAAGACGTTTCTGAGAATACTGAAGACTGAATCACCGGTTCAAGAACCAACATAATGGACTACCGGTTAAAAATGTCGTTATTGCAGACAACTTCATATCTATTACTCTGAGGTGAATTTTGACCATGATAGCTGTCACATCAGAAACTTCATGGCTTATTATTTCAGTCTAGGTTATTGGTCATTAGTGAAAACACACAAGTTTTTGTAAAGCCGTAAAATGTCTACATTCGTGCCATCGAAACAACATTTGCGGGAAGTTTTAATATGCTAAACTATAGACGTTAAAATGTGTCAGCGGTGGTTTAAGCGGTTCAAAGATGGTGATTTCGACACCGAAGACATAGAACGCCCTGGCCAGGTAAAAAAGTTTGAAGACCATGAATTGGAGGCTCGATCAAGATCCGTCACAAACGCAAGAAGAACTTGCAAAATCACTTGGCGTCGCTCGGCAAACCATTTCCGATCGTTTGAAAGCAATGGGAATGATCCGAAAGGTAGGACATTGGGTGCCGTATGAATTGAAGCCACAAAAAGAAGTCTTTTTTGCATCGAATCGTCACTGGTGATTAAAAATGGGTACATTACGATAATCCTCAACATCGACGGCCGTTCAGAATATTCATGGCCTGAAGGTTATGTGCGTTTGGTGGGACCAGAAGGGTGTTGTGTATTATGAGCTGCTAAAACCGAATGAAACAATCACAACCGAGGTCTACCGACGACAATTGATGCGTTTGAGCCGAGCACTGAAGGAAAAAGACACAATAAAGTTATTTTGCAACATGACAATGCTCGGCCACATGTTGCAAATGTCGTCAAAACTTACCTTGCAACGCTAAAATGGAATGTCCTACCCCATCCGCCATATAGTTCAGACCTTGCACCATCCGATTACTATCTCTTCCGATCGACGCAATATGGCCTGGCAGATCAGCACTTCTGTCATTTCGATGATGTCAAAAAATGGATCGATTCGTGAATTGCGGCCAAACCGGTCGAATTTTTCAGAACGGGTATCCATGAATTGCCAGAAAAATGGAAAAATTGTGTGGCTAGCGATCTTTTTTTTCTCAGTACAGCATTGCTTTTGGAAAATGACATTTTCAACCGGTAGTCCTTATTATTATCTTATTATCTTACTTATTTTATCAGAACCGTGTGAGTTAGAGTACCGTTTTAATAAATAATAATGTCCCTTGCGTTAAAAATCATGAAAAGGGACTTCATAATCTGTGTTTATCCCTAAGAGTGAGTGTCTATAGAAGGAATATATCCAGAAGCACGATTCTTTTAGACTCTAGGAACGTTGACTATGATTTCAAGACGTGATATGTTTCTTGTTTAGTATGTCGGCAAAGATATCCTTTTCTGCTGCTTTTCACAATGAAAAAAGGGAGCTCTATATTTTTGTACGGCCATTGAATGTCCTACTTCACATCTTCATACATACCTTCTCTTGAGACAGCACGATCTAAAATTTCCTTTCCTTGTAAACTCTTTGCTCCACCTCCGTAAATTCGTAATCCCAGAGTCCTTCTTCATGCAATCTCCTTCAATGTCCACAAGGGCGATAATGCTTAAAATGTTTTTTTTCTTAAAAATGATAGTCACCTCGCATGGTCCTTCATTCACAGATTATCTTGTAAGGAACTTGTCTTCTTAAAAATAGGTTTATTGTCGTTGGCATAAAAGTGGAAGAACTGATTTCTCTGTCACCTTTTGTAACTCATGCTCATGCAGTGTGTGGAAACTAATTTAAGCCAGCGAGTGATAGTATTTGTGGTAAGCTGGATCTTGGTATTTATTTAAATCGTTGGTCAAATTGCCAATGGACAAATCGACAGCGGTTCCAAAGACGCACAAAAATTTAGTCAAGGTACATCAGTAACTATTTTCTCACGGTGGGAACACCAAAAAGACCGATCTCGCCCGGTTATTCGACACATTTATTTAGATGAGAAGATACAGCCTGAGTTTGAAAAGTTGAAATGATCTGAAATTCAGTGCGTCGTTCAGTTGAAGACATCAAAGTGAACTCAGTCAGCTTCTCAGCTTCAATCTGTCCAGTCGAATGTGTCTGGCATCGGCGAATGTTGGATCATTCGGTCTTCCTTAATATCTCGAACTTGAGGGACCCGATTCAATGATCATCGATTATAAATTTGACATATGAAGGCGAGTCAGTGTAGTCGACGTGTTCTGGCTTTTTGAACTACATCAATGTCTTGATGCAATTTTTATCTTTATTCGACCTACTTGCTTTATATTCAACGCATTCATCTCCGTCATTCAGAATTGGCGAGATCAACGTTTCGAAGAGCTCATTTCGTCTTTCGAGTTAAGAGTTTTGAATCCTATTTTTTTGAAAGCGAAAAGCCACGGATTCTCCAGGGTAAGACTTCGCCGAATGTCCAGTGAGGTGTTATAGTACGTAGAGTTGATATTTAAATCCCATTCACCTTGTAGAGCTTAAAATGATGGAGGATGGTTTGAAGCTGATGAAGAGAATGTATATTTCCACTCAAAATTTGATGGTTTTTAAAATCTTTTTCTAAGCGTGAACATTTTAACGGTCATCAGTGTATCATCAGATTGTGCGCTGCATCAAGGCTTCAGATAAAATTTTAGAAGATTTCATCAGCAGAAGAGCGAGCAGTACTCATAAGATGTTAAAAGTCTTTAACGGCGCTCAAAATTATTAAGTGTTCTAAAAAAAGAGTTATTGTTGCCGGCAATTCGTATTTGCATTGGACAAATAAATTTATTTAAAGAATGTTGGTGTAAAATTTTTAAAACAAAATCGGATAGAGGTGGAATATCATAATTCGAGCGCTCCATTCCGATTTTAAAAAAAAAGCTAAGGTGAAGTTGCCTTCCTTGACGGCAAGAGTATAGATCGTTTCAAATCACTATGAAATTGGAAAACTTTGCAGTGAGAACATGGAAATATTTGCCACCATTTGCTGCCTGGAAAATGATATTTACAAATCGGCTGAACTTTCTCCATTTTCATTAAAATTTTATCATGCCAAGAGTGTGGTTTTCCTGCCCGTTACCTATTGGACAAAATTTTATGACATTCTGCAATAAAATATGAACAATAAAATTAGTGCAGGCGGTAATTAAGCTGAAATAACCCTTTTTATGTCTGTTTGTGTATATCTTAGGAAAAAATAATATTTTCTTACTACTTTTTGAGTATTTAAAAACGCGAACATTTAAATAATTTATGATTTAGTTTTTAAAAAAAACCTCGCAAGGATCACAAGTAAAAATTTATAAATGAACGAAATAAAAAGAAGTATACAACGGACTGCCTCGAGCAAGAAAGGCCAACAACAAAAATTTGGATAACGCCATCAATCAACCAGATAGAGCTCTACAAAATGATCAAAGAACAGAATCAAACTGGAACACTAAGATCAGCCGAGAAGAAAATTCCTCATCGGCACTTGATCACTGATTTGGACAGTTTCGATTTTAGATAAGAAGGATAATCTACTCCTTCCACCAATTTGACAAAAAAAAGTCGCAACATTGAAGAGCCCTACACGAAATATCCATGATGAACTTAAAATAGCAAGATATCACTTTGGAGAGTTCTGAAAAGCAAAGGATTTAGCTTTCGCAAGACGGAAGACGATGGGAAATCGGGTATTAAAATTCCAAAGGATAAAATTTATCCGGCAAATAAGGAATTTGCGTGAAAGTGGATGCCAGGTAGTCAATGTCGATGAGTCATATATACAGAGCTCCCAAACAGGAGCAATGTCTTGGGTTGGTGGAAGTACGGAAGGATTAAGAAAGCCTTTTGGAAAAGGATCACGACTTATAATTGTATATGCTGGTGGATCAAATTGATTTATCGATGGCGCTCTTCTCAAATTCAAATCTGGATCGAAGTCTGGTGACTACCATGATGAGATGAACTTTGAACATGTCTCAAAACGGTTAAGAAAACAGGTTCTGCACCAACTGGATGAATCATCGGTTTTTGTAATGGACAAAATTAAAAAACTGTGCCCCAACTTCATCAGCAACAAAATTTAAGTCAATTAGTTGACTGATAGAAAATAAAAAAACAGCTCTTAAATACTTAAAGTTGAACTATATGAAACGAAACGAGATGATTAATTTGGATGTCGTCAAGAAATTATCAGAAGAAGAATTCGCAAAAATTACGGTCGAGGAATGGAAAAGTACCTGCGATAAAGCTAAAAGGACAGAAGACAATTTGTGACAAGTTGGGATACCTTATTCAAAAGAATTGTCAAAAGACCCGGTGAAGACTGATCGAGTGACATGAATGATGATGATGATTATTCCGACGATGTTTTGTGTGGAATGACTGGAAAAGAGAAAACATGCGCGAACTTACTGTATTCGAAACGAGTTATAACTAAGCTTTATTGAATAAAGAGTTCGAGAAAGCCTTTAATTTTTTTCAGTTCATTCAGTGCATTTTTATTAATTCAACTCATTACCTAACATGCTAGACAAAAAATGCTTAAATCTAGCTGAATTAACTATATACTTATATATAAACTAACTTACTGGCCCTCTGTGGGCGTTTTAAGCTAATCTTGACGATTCGACGACGATTTATTTTATATTTTTAAATTATGTTATGTCTTTTTAAAGTACGATCCAGGAAACTATAACCAAAAAACTTAGTAACAGGACTTTTTATTAGTTATATCTAGACTTAAAAACTAAACTAAAACCTAAAAAACTTTATCTAACTTAAAATAAATTAAAAACTACTTATCATATAATATATATCTACTTAAACTACCTCAAGAAAAGTCCAAGCCATAAGGGCACCAATGAAAAGTAAAGGACGACAGAGTTCTACCCTTCGTCCAGCCACCAATAGTGTCGATGTTGCCTTAGGACATCAGCTCTGTCGCGGTCTGATACCGCCCTACTGAACCGAAGAGTATGAGAAAGCCTTTAATTCAAGTTGGTATTACCAACCCTTAAGATGCCATTCAGAAAAAAAAAATGTAAATCAGCGTTCCACTGCAATCGTCTTAGTGAACAAATCCAGGAGACCTGTCTGTCGGAAATTTCTCGAGTGCCAACTTATGAATCCCACAGGCGGTCCAGTATATAAATTCTCAAGTCAAGAACTGAACATTTCCGTCAAAAAAGAAGAAAATTCTTATGTTGAGTGAACTTTGTTGTAACGCCATGGACCATTGCACTTTCTGATAACCATGCCAATATTGTCTGTCCATTCTTCGGATAAATGACTCACTTTGCCCGGGAGGAGTGTCGGAGCTCACCATTACCATTTAACAATGTACAGAAGAACTCCTACCTTAAACACAGCATCTATTGTGGCACTGCCACTGCAAAAGTGTTTTCTTCTATTTCAAATCTGTTCACTCTCTACAGAGGTATACCATACCGATGCCTATATTCATACATATTAATACAAATTTTCTTCAACAAGACGAGGTTGCAATATTTCTGTGCATAAATCCAGAGGGAATCATGAACCGTATCATTGCACAAATTAAATGTCAATGCTAAAGATAATGGCATCTGGAATGCCAGTTGAATGACTGACAACTTCCAATGGGACAATGTTCGAACTGTAACGACGACATTCACTTAACAGTGCCATTAACGACATCAGAGTGCTCGAACATTCATTTATTATTAACTAACCAAATGGACACTTATAATGGATATCCTCATTTAAGAACTTTCATTCAACTGAAAGGGCAAACATACGAGTACTCATTGTCTCAAAATAACACGATTTAATGGGAAAAGAATTGTGAACCTTGTTGACGTTTGTGTACAAGCATCAGAAGCTTATAACCAGATGTTTTGGGGCGTGTTTCACACCATAAAAAAAAAGAAAATTGCTTTCCTCACACCAGAGCATTCGAGCATCTTCTTTTATCCCGTACAACTGGATCGCGTTAGTTGATTAAATTTGATGCGCAAACAAAAAGTATCTATGAGCATCAGCATCAATATTTGAAATCAATAACTTAGTCAGAGTGATTGAATATTTCCAGATACCGATATCCATTTGCTTGGACAGGACAAACGCATGTAAAGACGAAAGGATACATATACGAGTACGAAGTACTCGTACTTATGATTGATTAGAGCCGTATTCATGAGGAAATTAAACACCCTTGTACTAGATAGATTGGAATTCTTGGCTTCCTTATGCAAACAGAAAGTTGCTGCTCTGCAGGTGAACTGGATCTCACTGTCAGAGGCCTTCACATATGAGAATGTTCGGAAAGAGTTGTGTCGATTTTGCACACACCGAATGTGTAGATTGGGTTTCATTTACGATACACTTTTCAAGCAGTTGAATTCAGTCGAGGTGTATCTGTTTATGTACATAAAATTGCATATCAAAAGGTTCCGGAGATATAAAGATTGTTTTCACAATTCCTATGGGAGTCATGCAAGTATATCTGGAATGGAGCATTTAAATTACAAATGAACGTGTATAAATGCGTTATTTTCAAAATATAATCAGCTCGATTGCAAAAGGTTTTTGGGTATACCCAGTGGAAAAGCACTAAAAGAGAGAACCTTCTGATTTCAAACGTTTTTTCTTCACCCCTGAGACATTAAGCCTGAGCATATTATCACAATGAGACAATTATTATCAGCAGCATTTACAACCATTAAGGCAAACATCAAAGAGGATGTGAAAACGGTGAATAATGTTCTTAGTCAGCCCATTTACGCTCTCATCGGAAATGATTTAGCCAACAAGGAAAAACAAATTAAGACGATGGAGAGATGGAGAGACATTAGAGACCGGTTAGAGCTGTCTTACCCTCCAAACTCATACGAGTTTGCATTAAGAATTTCGTCTTATTTCGTCGAAAATATAGAAGGTGCTTTCCTCGACATCGAAGGCGCTCTCGAAAACACGGGCTACGACTCGATCACAAGAGCGATCAGAACCAGAGGTATCGAAGAATCGACCAACCGATGGATCAGAAGCATGTTGGAAAGTTGTTCTATAACTTACTCTTCTGGGGAAGTGTCGGTTATTTCCCAAGGGGTGCTCACAAAGAGGTGGTTCTCTGCCCTTCGTAATGGTCAATAGTTATCGACAAATGGGTATGTAGTAAGTTCGCGCATGTTTTCTCTCTTCCAGTCATTCCACACAAAACATAAGAAAATATCGCATATAGCCTCCTCAACGCACACTGATCATTACTTGAATACGATTGGTGGATTTTTATACAAATGTGAAAAATATGAAAAATGAGTGTAGGGAGAATGTGCGGAGTATGCATTCATTATTCTTTTAGTGAAGTAGGTAATGACAATTTGAGCGAAGAATGGTTAAAGATCTATAGTTCTCAGTTATTGTGTTAAGAGGAAGAATGAATTATTTGGCAATATGAATATCACTTGAAAATATAGGCATTGAAAATTTGAAAATATTAAAGTGTGTGTATTTTCATAATATGAATATTTATTTATTTGATGTTTTTTTTTTTTAAATGCAATAGCACTTAATCATCGCCAGTATCATCATCGTCATCTTTTGCACTTGATGAACACTCGTCGGGTCATATGACAATTTTTTCGGTGAAGGTATCCCAACCCTGTTCATATGCCAGTTAATTATCGCAGGTACTTTTCAACATCACCACCGTAATTTTTGCGAATACTTATTCTGGTAATTTCTTGATGGCGTCCGGCTTAAATGTAGTATTTCTACCCGCCACTCTTGATTTTACAAAACCGCATATATTCTCAATTGGGTTTGAGTTCGGATGGTATGATGGTAGCCTGAGTACTTCAAGCCCTGCTGATCTTATCAAGTCATCTATTTCACGCTGCGGATCCCTCTTGTTTCGTTTTACTCTATCATATAGTTCAACTTTAAGCATATATGACTCATCTATATCAATAGCTTGGTTTCCAATTTCAGGGAAACTATTGATTTGCCGGATATGTCTTATCCTTTGAACTTTTATGTCCGTCCTTTCACAGATGATTCTTCTATTGGCTTCCATCTGATGAATCCGTGGAATATTTACCAACTTTGCTTTTCAGAACTCTCCTAAGGGTTGTCTTGCTTTCGCTTACTTCAAAATCATCATAGATTTTTTGTTTATGGCTCCTCAATGTTTGTCAAATTGGTGGAAGGAGTAATTATCCTTTGTATGGCCTCAAAATCGAGATTGTCCAAATCAGTGATCAAGCAAGTGCCGATGAGGAATTTTCTTCTTGGGTGATCGTAGACTTCCGGTTTGATTATTTTGTAGATAACCCTTTGCGAAAGTCCGACAAATTCTAATGTTTTCTTCACAGCTGCTCGCTGCGCTATTTTGTTGATTGATGGCGAAACCTAAATTTTGGTTACTTTCAGCGTAAGCACTTTTGCTTGGCTTTCCTCGCTTAAAGCTGTCCATTATATTTATATTTCTTTTTAATTATTTAAGCTTATGATCTTTGCAAGGTCATAAATTATGTACATGTTCGCGTTTTTATATACGCAAGAAATAGTTAGAAGATATTAACTTTACCTAACCTTCATACATATAGACATAAAAAAGGGAAATTTCAGCTAAATTACTTCCGGCAATAATTGAGTAAAACATTTATCACAGGATATTAAAAAAATTTATCAAATAAATAAAGCGCGGGAAAACCCACGCTTACCCATTGAGTACTGTAAGTAAAAATCGGAATGATAAAATAGCAATGAAAATGGAGAAAGTTCAGCCGAATTGTAAACATCATTTTCCAGGCACTAAAGGCGTGGTAAATATTTCCATGCTCTGTCCGCGCAGTTTTCCAATTGCATAGTGATTTGAAACGATCTATAGAAGATTTTCCAGGATATGGCTACATCGCAATAGGTTATGCTCATGACCTGGCGATTATTATCAAAAGTAAACACGACATGACAGTATCTAGTGTCATGCAGAGTGCATTACTTAAGGTTGTAGAATGGTGTAACATAGAAGAAAACTCGATCAATCACATTCTAGTGTCATTTTCAAGGAAGACATGAGTTGTTAAAAATTAACAATAAAACAACAAATGAATTAACATGAGGGTTCTCTCTTTCTTTTTTTTGTTGCTAACAGGCTTCGATCAATAAAGTTTAAAAGTCAATCTTGTCTTGGTCTTTTTCTCAAAGTAAACAGAACTGCTGGATTTACTATTAATATTCAATTTTTTCTTTACGATTTAACCTAGAACTCGTAGTGATGAATTATACCACACTGGACTATTCGAGTGAGGTCATATATCTTGGAGTAATTCTGGTCAAACGACTCAGCTGAAATTCACATATCAGCCACAGAGCGTGGTACTAGAGTACTGTGGTCACTCTCCCAAAATTAAACATTGGTTGTATCAATTTAACCACTTATGTGGCCATCATTTGGTGAACGAAAACTCTCCAACAGTCAGCAGCAAATGAATTGTAAAATTTGCAAAGGGTTACATGTCTTAGAACCTGCCCCACAATAGCTCTAGAAGCTATAGTTGGGCTTACTCCATTGCCCATCTTCATTAGGAAGATAGCTGTCAGGTACTCTATCAAACTGCAGCTAGAATATAAATACAGTGCACCGCAAAAGTATTCGGTTCAATCCATCTTTTAATTCCTGCGTTCATAGATACATATTTCAAAAATTATTTTTTATTTTTCTCATTATTTTCTTGACATTTCTGCAAAAAATTACAAATTAATTGCCCCTCTAACGAAAGTTACAAGAACAAAAAACATAACATCGTCGATTTACACACCGCAAAAGTATTCGTAAAAAAGCTTTTTAACACGAATTTAATGTAAAAATACTTGTTTTAGTATCTCGTTGGATATCCCCGATGCTTAAGAACCTCCTTAAGTCTTTTCGGCTTGAAGAAACAAGTTTTTGTGTCCGTTCCACTGTAATACGGCCCCATATCTCTCTCAGGGCTTCTTTTAGCTCACTTTTTGTACGAATACTTCTCTTTCTTATTTCCCGATCCAAATCTGCCCAAAGATGCTCTATGAGATTAAGGTCTGGTGACCGCGGGGGTGTTTTTAATTGGCTCTGTACATTATCCAGCAGCCATAGTCTGGTATTTAAAGCGGTATGCTTCGGATCGTTATCTTGTTGGAATTGAACACCATCCGGAAGTCCTAATTTCTCAACACTTCTTGGCTAATTTTCTTTGAGAATATTGATAAAATAGTATTGGTCCATAATACCATCAATAAATTGCATCGTGCCGGCTCCAGATGCCGCCATACACCCCCACAGAGTCACGGAACCCCCTCCATGTTTGACTGTTCCAGCCAGGTTTTTTGGACAAAGTTCTGCATTCTTCTTCCTCCATACACGGACCTGTCCGCAGGACCGCATAACATTGAATTTCGTTTCGTCCGAAAACAAAACCATTTTCCAGAACTGTTCTCCTTTATTTAGGTACATTTTGGCAAATTGTACTCGTTTTTTCCGATTAACGATGGAAATAAAGGGCTTCTTTCTTGCTACTCTTTTTCTATACCCGTACTTATGTATAACTCTTCGCACAGTGTCCGTACTAAGCCTCGAACAACCGGCTTTGATTAAGTCATTAACGATTGTTGGTGCACTAACTTGAGGATTTTTTTTTTACCTGGCGGAGTATTTGCCTTTTGTCGATGTCGTTAAGCTTTTCGGGCCGTCCACTTCTAGATTTGTTTTCCACGCTGCACCTTTGCTGACATCTCTTGATTATGGATTGCACTGTAGTTATACTTCTCTTGACAGTATTTGCAATATCATATAATTTCCTTCCATTTCTACGCATTTCAAGAATGATTTCCCTCTCCTTTTTGCTAGTTTCTTTTAATTTACGGCTCATTGTTCTTATTTTAAAAATTAAACTTCTCAAGCTGATCAGTTGCTGTTAACTACTGTTGTAACTTTCATTAGAAAAGCAATTAATTTATAATTTTTCGCAGAAATGTAAAGAAAATAATGACGATAAGAAAAAATAAACTTCGAAGCATGTATCTATGAATGCAATTATTTTGCACCACTTAAAAGATGTATTGAACCAAATTCCGAATACCTTTGCGGTGCACTGTATGTACAAGCCAGGCGGCCTGGTGGGCCACCTCTCGACTTAATCCCTGAAAGAGACATGTTCCTTAAAATGTCGGTTTTCATGGTCCGGCAGAATTCTTTCGGCAAGTTACTTAAGGTCAAAAGTCTGGTATGGTGCACAAACGGATCAAAAAGGGATTCTGGAGTTGGAGCTGGAGTTTTTGGATCTCTGTGCCAATGGGTTCAGGTCCCTGTTTCAAGCTGGAATTCACGCCATTGAGATCTGCACCAGACACAATCTCCTCAAGGGTATAAAAGGCGCTAGAATCCAAATCTTTTGAGCAGTTAAGTAGTACTTAGAGCATATCATCCAAACTTAAGAGCTCCAAAATTGTCAAATGTTGCTTCTATGCACTGCATTCCCTTGCCAGACACAACAAAGTGAAGCTGTTTAGAAACTGCGTTCAAAGGTCCTGAACCATATTGTAGTGTCAAATGGACAACAGCTTAAACGCTGATAAAAGAATGGGAAAAGAAACTTCGCCTAAACTACTAGACCAATGGGGGAGGTCTTAGGTAATCCAAGCGATTAATCAGGACTTTAAGTAAATCCTCAGTCTTGGCAAGGAAAGTGTAAGAAAGCTGAAGATCTTTTTGTCTCAAGACTACTTGGTTTCTAGTTTCATACTACGGGCTCAAACATTTTTTTAATAAAGGTCATCAAGTTGCTATAATATGCATTAGCATTTGCATTAGGAAAAGTCTTATTTTCATCACGGGTATTTATTTTAACTCCACAGCTCCAATTCTATCC
This sequence comes from Orthonevra nobilis, assembly GCA_963555765.1. Classification (NCBI taxonomy): domain Eukaryota; kingdom Metazoa; phylum Arthropoda; class Insecta; order Diptera; family Syrphidae; genus Orthonevra; species Orthonevra nobilis. The sequence continues at coordinate 47,030,542 of OY743224.1, read as the reverse complement.
CACATAATCTTGCAAGCGAGTCAAATGTTATGCCAGTAATCGACACTTGCTTATTCCTACAATTCAATCAAGACTTGTATATGTTATGTGCAAAGTCCTTGTAAGACTTTTACCAAGTGAATCAACATGCTACAATGGCACTTGTGAAGAATCAACAGGATCAACCCGGTATGTGATTCTTAAGGAGTAACTGTAAAGGAGGGAAGGCTTTTAAGTGCGGTTCCATGGCAGTGATAAATGAGTACGCTGTATGTCCTTCGATTTGAATCATTTGGAGCCAAATACACATACGATCGACGACGGCGACGTAGGAAAATCTACACGCACTTGACAAATGGAATGGCATTGTGAACAGCAAAAGAGGTATCAATCACCTGTTGAAGTTGTCGAAGAGCGATGGGAATGATGCGAAGGGGTATGCTGCGGGAAAATATTGCAAATTATAGGAATGGATTGCGAACTTATAGTTTGTGATTCGGATGCGGATTTTGAGATACATATAGGAAGTTTATTTTTGGTTGTTTGATTGATGAATACAGTTACCTTATGCGTGAAGCAAAGGGGAAGGGCTTTAGACATGTGATTTATTCAAATCGAATGCAATTATTTTTATAATTTATACTACTTTAAAAAGTAAGTTATACCCTTTTAATGATGGTTAAAAGGATCATGGAGGCGCAATAAAGCAAAGATGCACGTAATTTGTGTTCTTCTTTTGATTTTGACGCGCAGAATACGAAACACATGTGACTGTAGAAATTAAAGCTTGTTTCTAGATATTTGGTAACTAACGTTTTTTTTCATTTTTTAAAAGTCAATTTTTCGCAGCAAGCAGAACGAAAAAAAGTCAATATAAAATTTCAAAAATCTCTCAAAGATAATATTTAAGATAAAGAAACAAATATTTATTCCATGTTAATGCGTGATTATACAGAGATTTAGAAATATGAACTGGCCGGCCAGACTTCTTCAGGACTTTTCGACATATCGCGTTTATTGCAGCAAACTAAAAATTTTCCAACTTTTAACGCTGTAGCATAAAGGACTAATCAAGATGTCGCAAATAAATAAAATGCAATGAAATGAAAATTAAATTTAAAAATACAACTCAATTTTGGAATAAAAAGTAAGCGATGAAAATTTTAAAGTTTTTATGAGTTTGTCCAACATTCTTCAACATCACATCTCTAATCGAAGCATAAAATTGTTTCAAATAGTTGAGCTTATTTGGGTCCCAGGCATCGATTAGAATATCCTTTTCTTAAAATTTTGCATAACAAATAAAAAAAAATAAATTTGTGGGTTGGACCTACAATATACTGCCGACTCCAAACGGCGGCAGAAGTTTTTCTTGACAGATTATACTCCTCCGATGAGTGATTGTCAGTCACTCGTGAGAGATGGAGGTGAATTTGAACCCGGGTTTCCACGCTCAGGAGCAGACGCACTTACCACTGAGTTACGGCACCCAACAACCCAACCCAAATGTTTTCGATTATTTTTTAATTCGATGAAAGTTTCATTTTTTCTGAGCGAATCAAGCTTCTGGAAACCGTGAAAGCTATCTTTTTTGTCTGAAAATATTCCCCATCTTTGGAAAAAAACTCCCCATACCATGACCCCTGATGTTTGACTATGATGTCTTCATAAAGCGAACTCCGCTTTTCTAAAATTATGAAACGCTGGCTATTATCACGTCGTTGTGCTAGCTGTTACAAAGATTTTAGGCCTTATTTGTGACGCTAGATAAATTTAAGGCAAGCCACAGAACCAACCAATTTTTCGGATTGTTTTTGCTTCGACTGTGCATACCTTTTATTCTTTTTAGGGTTCCGTACCTCAATAGAAAAAAACGGAACCCTAAAAGGATCACTTTGTTGTTCGTCCGTCCGTTTGTCTGTCAACACCCTATTTCTCAGGAACGCGAGGAATGGAATGGAAGCTGGAATTTATATCAAATACTCAGGTCTACTGTTTCTTGCAGCTTTGAAAAACTTCTAAGCCAAAGCAATCAAAAGATACAGCGGTTTATGCCGCAAATTTTCGACACTCGCAAGGGAATCAAAACCTACAGATTACTTTCCGCGAATACGAATCAACGTCTTATAGCACAAATTATGAAAATAATGCAAAAACCGTAAATTTTTAGTTACATCATATATTAAAATTTTTTAACTTTTAATAATTTTTAATAATTTTTAATTTACTACCCCTTTTTTCATGAACGCGTAGAGGTATTAAATTGAAACTCGTATCAAGTACTCAGGTCTATAATACCTTCATGTCAACGCAATTAAAAGAAACAGCAATTTAAGCCGCATATTTTCAAACTTGCAACTATCACAACGGAATCAAAACCTAAAGGGTACTTACAGTTGACCTAGAATCTTGAAATTTGGCATTAAGCAATGTTTTTTTTTTTATAGATTGTCGTGATGGGTGAACTTTTACTGAACCCTCGGTGCACAAGTCCGACTCGCACTTGGCCGGTCCTTGTTTTCTATAGTTTCTCGGTCGTAGTGTCTCGAAAAGCATAAAATATTCTTTTTTTGTGAATGCCATCGTCTTTCTGGAAACAATTTGTGTTTTTTAAATAAGAAGAAAACACTTTTACACTGTCTGAGCATTTTTAAAAAAAAAAATCATCGATGTAAACTTCTTCAATGCATGCAATATTCGCGAGATATGTATGTTCGTTTGTATATCAAGAATATCGGTCACAAAAAATGTGGCCTCATCCTACGAATACGCAGTGTACTTTCTAATATAAATGCATATAAACCGCCTTTACCATCCGTGACATATGGTATATTAAATTCACCTCAACCACAGGTATTGTATAAAAAAGCGCTTCCGAAATTCAAAACTTTATATTAACTTTCTTATTTTGTGCGCCAACCAGCAAGCTTGCAAAAGCTCTACACCTCTGTAAAGTTTTTCCATTCACCATATAATTCCGTTTTCTATCAAAACCAACCTACAAGCACATGCCAGAATCGGAAAATTACCTTCCACAACTTTCTGAAAAACTTTCGCTCGATTTTCGCCATTAGGTTTTCGAAAACACACTGCGTTGTTTATTTTTCAAACACCCCATTTAGTTGTGTTTGATATTTTCTAATGAAAATACTTTTCTTAACTCGCAATGCGTTTCCGCGCTCTGTTTACCCTCCAACTAGAACACATTAATAATTCTCATCTCAATTAGTAGACGTTGCCAAAAAGAAAACGGCCAATGTAATGTACAAAACTTTGCAACAAATCAACGAAATGAGTGTCAAATGAGAACCATTATCCTAATTTAATTCAGTATACACATCCAAAAAAAAAAAAAAAAAACGAAGAAAAACCGAAGCGAAAAAAAAAATCAATGTTCGAAAACAGCATCTGGATTCATTAGCATATGGTTGAATTATTTTTCCAAACAAATTTCCATTGCCATCCCGGATGTTGTTGCATCGCCTTAAAGGCCTCCTCCAACTACGTTCCTCTGTTTTCAACCAAGTTAATAACTTTTTTTTTTCATATACGCAAAGTAATAATGTCAGTTGGCAAAGTGATTGATTGATTTGTGGTGGACAGACGCGTATGGTTTATGAGAAGGATTGTTGTTGTTTTGAACCTTGGAGACCTCGTAGGACCAGTCTTTTTGGAGTGTACATTTTTTTTTAAAAAATTATTAAAAATGGTGGAAGTGCAGAAGGGATCTTCCGTGATAAAATTGCCATCGTCGATGAAGAGGGAAACCGTTGTTGTTAATGCACCAATGAAAAAAGTCACTTTGGTGTCAAATGAAGAGGTAAGAAGATTGTTGTTTTTGTTTGGCAGTAGTCCTTAAGGCGGCTTCCAACTTCATTTATATCTAAATAGACTTATCGATTCGAATAGGAATGATGATGATTCAGTTTTGGCGTAGTTTCCTTTGGATCGATGTGAAGGGAAAATAATCATTGACTGGATTATGCCATGATTACAACTGACTGATTTTTTTTTTTGGCCAATTCATAGCAACGTGGGATTTGTTCCTGTCACGTTTAAAATGTTAATGATTTACCTTAGACACAGCGAAAGGTACACAAAACACATGACCGTCAAATTAAATGTGTTTGTTTATTTTTACGTTGTTTTTATTGAATTTAGTGTAATTGCCTGCGTAATTTGTTTTCTGTGAAGAAGGAGGAATAAAAATAAAATCGCCTTCATACATGTGTGTAGATGTCTCACAGTTGCCACTCCTTTTTTAAAACGAGAGAGAGAGTTGGTCGCCTTTGATATGCTTTACACTAAGAAGAACTCGGTCGTGCCCATGAAATAACGTATGCAAAATATGTGCTCGAAAAAGGGGTTAATTAGTGAGGCAGATGTAAATTAAAAACTGATGTTTATACCGGGGCTGTGGGGCTTAATTAAAAAGGTATTAAATCAGAGCGTAATCCAAAACCGAAATACCTATTCGTGGTAGGGTTTAAAGGAATTTCCGGAAAAGTTTATATTAATTCGCAGCTTAATTGATGGGGATTACGTTTTTGCATCAAAGGTGGGTTGATATCTTTTCAAATCTTTTTAATTAAGTCTCCGTATTGGTAATCACGTTCTTTAAAATATTGTCCGAAACCCATTATTATTAAGATTAGTAGGCTTAAATTCAAATCAGAGATACGTGTTTGCATAAAATTTAAATTCATCGGTGCAGTTCAAGAAATTAAAATTTAAGAGTTGATTCTTAACTTTTTCCGAGAACAGAATCTGAGACACAACATCCTTCCCTGTCTTCGAATGCGAACACGCCACTTTCATATGTCTGGACCCCCTGATCTCTGGCATCCGCGATAGCATGATCCTTGTTACAAAGGTTCGGTCTTTCTTGTCGCTTCGAATCTGGTGACAAGGAATATGGCTTTAATGTTGATTCGCCCAATATGATCAAGCAAGTTTAAACGCCATGCTTTGAATTCTTGGAATACCGCCACATTTTTATAGTTCAGAACATTTAACTCTCGAAATACCTTAGTATCTACTCTGCTTTTTGCTCATCGTCCAGCATTTCATCTTTTGGATTAGAAGTTATGAACCCATTTATTTCACCAAATTGAAGTAGTACCGGCTTCCAAGAGTTTCCGAATCTATGCTTAGAGGTAGTTCCTTCAAGATTTTGACGTTACTGGTGCTAGCAGGTACGTTAAGTGGCCGTCATTAGTGTTATTTTCCATGTTGACATTATTAACTTGGTTTTGTCTTCGTTAACTGCAAAGTTGGAATAAGTGTCTTAAGGTTTGAACTGCCCTGCGAACTATTTCTTCCGGCTCGGCTATTTGAAGTAATAGTTCGGTGGAACTGTTTCCAAAAATTTAATTGCACCGTGTGCAATCTCTCTTGCTGGGATCCCGAAGTCTTGTAGACGCCAAGGCGAATTTACTTGCGTGTGTGTGTAATAATTGGACTGCAGGTGTTCATACAGTATGTTAAAAATGATCTTTACACGAGTCTAAGCGGGCATATCCCACAGATCCTGCAAGACATATTTAAGTCTCCCGTGAAGATGGGAAATATTGAACTGATATTTTCATTCTTTGGACCTGAGTTAACGCATTCGTACATTGAATTTTTTTTTTCATAATATGCTTATCTTAAATAAATTATTAACATACCGCTCTTATGTCTTTTGGATTTTATAACCTATTAATTTTGTTCAAAATACTATTTCCTTCTGGAAAAAATTTATTTAGCTTGATTCCCTTTCCGTCTATTTCTTGCAGAACAGTATTTCGTTAATTCTAAGTACTTTAACCAATCCGGTTTTCTTGAACTAAGATCCTCTGGTTGAAAATAGATGTAAAGAAGGCGAGTCCGAGTGGATACTTTTTTTTATCCTTCATCTGATGTTTGACACGCTATAAGTCTTGGAAAATAAAATGAATGGACACTTGTGAAGCTGCCGTTAGTGTGTGCCCCCACTTGTTAATCCTTGTAAGGACTCTCAACTTCCTCGGCACGGAGCTTTGTATAGTATTTCACTAACCCATTAATGTTTCCGTAAAGCCGGCCTTACTGAATTTGTACAAAGAGACGCCTTTATATGTATCGTCTTTTTTCAGCCAGAGGTCCTGAATCAATGTGACTGAAATATTATCCCTGATGACATGCTCCATCTAGCAGTTTGGAAACACCCTTTATCTTGGGCTCCGCCACCACACTGCCTTTTTATAACATACTTTGAACTTTCAACAGGCACGTGCTTATTAAAGTTGCTTTAGCAAAGCTATTCTGAGGGTCGAAAAGAATAGCTGCCATTGCCTTTCACGACCTTTTATTTGTCCACTTGCAGGCCAAGAACTTTTAGAGAAAGTCGACAAAGATAATTTTTTCCACAAGTTAACATTTTTGCGATATTCTTTTCGGCCAACCCCATTGAATTGAAGCTCAATTGATGCGGTTTCATTCTTTCACTGGGTAACAGAGAAGCAAATTACAAGCTTAGAATTGTCCACTTTCTCTCTGATTTCAACAGCATCGTGGAAGTTGCGTTTTATCTTTTTCAGTAACTTGTAAGAACTTGATTGTCAGACCTTAATTCTGCCGCCTTGAGGACTATGAACACTGCTTTCAATTAAGAAAGTTTATAAAATTACAATTTTGACAACGGGAGGTCCGCAGAATTACTGCTCTGAATGGCTTGATGTCATTCAGAAATGCGAAGCAACGCAAAATATAAAAACAAAGGCCCATTGGGAGCAAAGAGGCTATGGCTTCAGTCGTAAAACTTTTCCAATGATCGATTAAATAAACTTTTTCCAAGCAACGAGAATATGTAAAAGATCAAAGTATTAGTATCAGAAAAATGTTTTAACCCAGACAGAGAAAAAATTCCACATTTTACAGAGCAATTCTTAATATTACACCTGCAAGGACTTATGGCTTATTGTCGCTGGTAAAAAAATTAATTTAGAGCATTCAATGTCACGCTAAGAGTGTCAACTATCAGTATAAGTAAACTTCTTTATAAAGAACGAACGATAAGTATTGATTTGATTTTCGCTTTACTGACATGTCTAATATACTCCCGGCATAAAAACTTGATTACTCTTTCATCTTCCGCTGACCATCTCTGCCAACCATACCTGTATAACAACATAAAATGTTATGTTTAGGATATTATCCTAAAGGAATTTTACTGTTGTCTATTTTATCGAGCACTTGACGTTTTACATGATGACACTAACCCTAAGGTACACGTCAGTCTCAAGAGTTTAATGCTCAAATTGCATAGTACTCTTGATTACCCAATTGATTGCCATCCTTCATTGGAATAGACCTTGTTCAGCAATGGCAAGTGCAAGTGCCTGTTCCTTTGATGTAACAACTCTTCGTACAATGGTTTCTTTTCTTTTTGTGCCATCAACTAGCGCCTGACGTTCCTACATATAAGGCTCTTAAGTTAATGCATTTGCACTTAGGGATGAAGGTCGCACATATGGGTGGTGCCATGAAAGACAGGTAATCTTTGATTCACAACCACTGACGAAGGAAAGGCTCGTAACACTCACAGAAAAGAGACAACAGATTAAGTATTAAAAAGCTTCAAGTTATGTTTTACTTAATTTTTATCAACGTTTTGAAGCAAGCCGAATCTGTGTATCAGCAAAAAACCTACAGGTATTATCATGGAAGAAATTACCCTTCCGGCGGCCACTTGCTGCGGACTTATTTTAAGGTATGGCTTAAGAAATAGGCAAGGTTTTTTTTTCAAACTTTATGAGCTACGTTCATATAAAGCCCTTTAATATTGTACCCTCTTGTCGTACCAGGTTCTTGATCAATGTTATTGCTCATGCAGTGTACTTGACCATATTTATTTAACATTTTATGGGGTGGGCCATTTATTGGTTTTTAAAATGTTAAAAAGACACTGTTCACTAGTTTTCATCGAATTTTTAGTTGTCAAATTGCTGATTACACGATTATTGAAACCGAGAAATGGATCGATTGTTGGACGACTTTCGTGGCACGTATCCTATCACCTATTATAGGAAACCGAGTTTGGAGAACGTGTTATCTCACGAAATGGTCAAGTCGCTTGACCGCCTCGGTTGTGCGATTTGACGCCGTAAGACTATTTCCTGTGGGGCTACGCCAACAAGCCAGCGACGATTGATGAACTTCGTACGAATATCGAACGTGAAATTGCAGCAGTATCGGCCGATTTTTGCTTGAAAACAGTCGAAAATTGGGTTCAGCGTCTGGACTTCTGCAAGCGTGCCCGTGGTGGCCATGCAAAAGAAATCCAGTTTCATACATAATGGCATCAAACGTACTTTCACAAGAATAAAGAATTTCATTAATATCCAAAACCATTTAAATTTTGTTTAAAAAAACTTTTGTAGCGCTCTTATTGAAAAAAACCTTAATATCTCGCCCAAATCTAAATCTTAAATTTCTGGCCATACAAAAATTGTAAGCAAACTGTGGAAGTGCTTTGCATTATCTGCAACGCTCATTCCATTTTTGTCATTGAAAAAAAATAAGACACCTATTCCGCCACTTAAAACCTTTATAAAACCGTCACACGTTCAGGATGAATACGGCCATTAGGTCTGTTTTCGAAGCAGCCAGAATGGAAAAGCGCGTCATCTGAAAAGATGATTTTCGAGCAAAATTGTCCTCAATTTAAAATTTTCAATCTAATTTTACAGTTTGGGTTCAAAAAAAAAAAATTAAATAGTAAACCGAGTAGTGACCGACCGAACATTCGGTTTCGGTCAAAAAATCGCCAAGAAATCGGCCGAAACTCTGTCTTCCACAAGGCAATTTGGGCCATTGTGATACCGCGAGGGTTATGTGGATTAACGTATTTACCTATATTGGGGAGTAAGTGAGTATTGAGAGGTTTTCCTCCCGGACGGTGGAGAAGCAGAAGGTGGAGAGAACTAGTTTGCTTCTCAAATGAACTGAGCGAGGTCTTTTGAGTTTGCTGTAGAAAGTTGGGGTAAAGCTGTGAAGTAATGGGAACAAGGCTTTCTATATCTTGATATTGCTATGACCGGATATTCATTGAGGACATTTAGTAGCTTTCTGGTTCTCTGTTTGTTAAGGAGGTTCCAGGTTTGTCTGGTGATGTTGCAAGATGGTTGATGTAATTAATTTTTATGCTTAGTTTGACCGCAGCTAATGGTATGTCAATATATTGTGAGGTGCTTCTGTGAGGGTTCATTGTACGTTCAAAGGCAAGCTCATTTGCTCTGCAGTTTCCATGGATTGCCCTATGTCCTGGAACCCCGTAAAGGTGAACCCTAAAAAGGTCCGCTATCCTTGACAAGCTTAGAAGTAGATTTAATGGCAGCTTGGCTGTAGGTCGAAGTAAATATTTTTAGAAATGTAACTATACAAAGTGATTTCCCTGTCGTGGCTGAAAATCATGTTTCGGTCGGACACTAAAACCGAGACTTTCGATAAAAAAAAGTCTCAAGAATTCAACGGTATTGAGAAGTATAGCGACGTTTACTCTGCTTTTCAAAAATCATAATAAAATGGACAGCTAACATCACTTTCAGAAGTTATAGTATATCCCGATAGGGTGACACATTTTCGTGTAATTGGAATTTGTTTTGATCTATTCTTGCTGCAAAAAAACACTAATCCTTCCATGCTTAAATCGAATGAAAAGTTCAGTCTTTTCAGTTTTATTTATTTTTTATTCAACTATAATTTTTGAACTAGCTCATTTGATGAACTAGTTAACTTTTCCATTCTGTTTTATTATAGGTTATTTTTCCATATCTTGAGGTAGCAGAGTTTACAGAGTTTTATTCTTCAATCGTGCATATTAAGGAAATTTAGAATTTTCAACTTAAAAATTAAACGCACAGTATTACACTGTCTATTCGCATTTGCTCTCCAAGAAGCGTTTATGAAGAGCCTTTGGGTATCGCCATAACGCAAAAGAAAGTCATGACAGGGATGACACTTAGAAATGAAAACTACTTTACGAAACGCAAACTGTGTAATAACTCCCATGTCGTCGTGTACTTCTTATAAACTTTAATCGTGACCTAGTTCATTTAAAATCAGGCTACAGAAACACATACGCACTTGTAACGTCTTACATCATTTAGGTAGTGCGAAACCTGAGTAAGGATAACGAAGTTCTTTAAATATTTTTCAACATTCATATCTTTTGCATCGATCTTGAAACATTTCGCCAAGTAGCAGACTTAGAACTAACACTTTATTCCTCTTCAATTAATCTCATTTTATCTGGTTTATCTTTCACAGGAGCTGGTTGCGATATCACCGGAACGAAGAAACTGGCGTGGCATATTCATAGCACTGTTAGTGATAGCAGCTGTATTCAGCCTAATTATTTTTTCCATTTTCCTACTGTCGCCAGGTAAGTTGATTCAAGCTGTGAAGTGTACTCAAATTAATTCAACTATCGCCACTATGTGCTATTTTTATATTTATACAAACCAGAGGATGAGGGCACACGTATCCGTGGCCGACGAATGGTTCTTAGCGATGTCATTGGCAATAGCCTGGAGTGGAAGTCCTTCAATGGCTCCTGGATAAATGGTATTCAAATATTGAAATCTTATTAATATTTATAACATGCAAATTCTATCTGACTTCATTTTAGATATTGAATTGGTCTTTAGAGATGCGACTGGGGGTCTTTCGATTCTAAATTTAGACAACTACACAACTAGAGTTCTTATGACGAATTCCACGTTTGTAAGTGTTGAAGTTTGGTTCTTCAAATAAACATCTTTTGGTAATTATTTTGTTTTTTTTTTTTTTGTATTTGCAGAGACAATTGAATGCTGAATCGTTTTTAGTATCACCCGATCAAAAGTATGTGTTGCTGCAATCGGATAGCAGTGATGAAGGATCAAGGTACGTAAGATTAGATTTGAGGGTATGGCACGGAGTCTAGAAGATGTGGTATGTTTTCGCATAACAAACTCTACAAGTAGGTCATTAGCAGGTAAGGTGCCTTTATCCTTGTCAGCGAAATTGAACGTGAAGTATACTTTACAGGCAGGAGCATTGATGTACATTCCACAATCCGCATGGCCTTTCGTTGAATCTTCTCCGCCACACTCCATCCATCAACGAATCTCACATAGGCTTTTTCCCACTCGGTCAAGCCTATTTTCACATGTCTTTGATAACGGTCATACTTCTGCTCCGTAAAACATTGCCTTATTTCAGGTCTGAATTTCGAGTTTCTTTCCTATTTTAAAAAGCAAAGGTCCGGGGAAAACTTCGACGTGATAGAACAATATGTTAAAAAACATTTTGCACAATCGTCGTAAATTTATATTACAACATACGCGGCCTTGAAATCGAGGATGAAGTAGTGAGTTTTAACTTACCATTTTGGAACTCTTGTTTGTCAGTCATAATGTGATCGATTGTCGAATTTCCTGGCATAAGACCGCTCCGATGTGGAAGGATGAAAGTGTTGACGAAAGGTTTAAGGCATTCAAACTGTAGAAAAAAATATTGTAAACGATATTAACCAACTATTGAACTTTAAGAATAAGGCGAAAGTATACTAAGGTTCCCTTCATCGGCCATGCTCTAAACTATACCTTTGAAACGATATGGTGTATCTCAAGCTAGTCCGAAAAATTCGACACGAAATTTGCTGTGGTCTTGTTTGAATTGAATTTGCCTTACACTACTTTCAAAACATGATGATTGGGTGAATATCCTGTCCATACTGCCTCACGGCGGTGTCTTGTTCATCATCACAGTTAAGCAGAGATTCAATTTGATTCAGAATTATTTTTATTTCGTCTAATTTAACCAATTTTTGACTCAAAGCAGAAATTACAATTTAAATACAGATTTCAATTGTGATTTTATATAAAACTAATTTTTTACAAATATTGTATGCAAGACAAACTTAAATTTTAACAGAATTTGTCTTTAATTTTCCAAACTTTTTAAAAATCGACTCTGAGGGAGTTGTTTTAGAAAGGAAAAATAATCAATAAATGTTACAGGGTATAAACCTCTGCAGTAATACTTGCTTGATTTAATGTAGAACGAAGTCCAATCGATGAATTCTTCGATTAACCTCTGCTGATGATTCTGCTGTCTTCGTAAAGTTGGCTTGCTTGTCCTTCGATGTTTTTCGTTGACAGCTGCAGCAAATGGAGTGATCCCTGCGTTGTGTTGGTGATATATTTTCGGGTGTTGACTCCAGTGCAAGATCAAGTATTTGAATTTTCTTCAACTGAGTGCACTAATTGAAAGGCAAAATTCGCTTTTTTAATCGCCTTTTCGGCGTATTGCTTCAATTGGAATCGCTCGCTGAAAGTCATCCCCAGGTATTTCGTGCTTAGCTGTGGAGCAATCTCTACACCGTCTCGCAGTGTTTTTCGCATTCCGTAACATCTCGTCGCGAATGCTTTCCTGATCCTTGTGGCTGTGGTCGGTGGGCGAAAACAAATGAGTTCCGTCTTGCTGCTGTTGATCCTTAATCCCAATTTGAGGTAATATGGCAGTTCTCAACGTTGACTGTGTTCCACGTTCTGTGGAATATCCTTTGTAGCAGGCTTGAATGTTGAGTGGCATGTAAACATATCCTGTTCCTGGGCTTTTTTATGCTATCGATAGCATTTTGAACCACATACTTAAATTTCTCTAAAGTGCTGCCTATTCCTGAGTTAGTAAGGTTCCTGTGCTATGGCAGGACGCTGATGTTATCTCGATGTCGTGAGCAAATATCCTCCAGTCCATTTTTTTTTTTATCCAGGTACATATCTGCTGTAGGACGGAATGTCATGATCAGCACGCTCGGCTTGACACACTACTCAATTGCCAGATGGTGTCTCTAATTTGGTGGATTTCAGGTTATCCCTTATAAATAGGGCTGTGCCTCTCCTTGCGTCAGTTTTGTCTTCTCGGTAAATATTGTATCCATCCTTCCGAGATCCACTCCTGGGTGCGACGTTGGTGTCCTGTAAACATAAAATATATAAAAAAAAAACGTTTTTCTATTGAATATATGGAATTAATATTATTTCTGATAAAACTAAGCCATTTACTTAGGTCACAGTTAAGAAGCCTCCAGAAGTCGCATTTTTACATCTTTAGCATGAACTACAAAAATCTCAACTGTATCGCTTTCATTCCTAGCGTTCTATAACTTAATCATTGATCACTGTTGATAACCAGACTTGAACGCCGCGTACTTCTTTCACTCTTTCCCTTTTCCTTCTGAGAAGTCTCTTATGAAACATTGATGCTCATTCATCCGTTCATCTTTTTTGTAATACCCTCCCATTCAAGGGGTAACGAAAATCCTTATTACGTTTTTACTCAGGTTCTTGTTCATATTACTTTCAAACTAACCTTATTTGTTATGAGAAGGAAAGGTAAAAAATAATCGCTTTATATCACTGTTCTTTCGAATTTAAGCTTGAGGGTAAACTGATGTTAACATGAAAACAATCATATGCGACTTTGAAGTCGATACTGATATGGAAAGCTTCGAGGCCAAGGCCAAATAAGTAAATCCGATAATCTTATGATATAAGCGGAATTTAACATAGGCATGTTTTCTACACTCATACTTGGTTAATGATACTGTAAATGCACCCTACCAACATGTGAATAGGATGTTTTAAAACCTTCGACGGAGACCATCGTTTTGTTATCTACCTTTTCTATATCTGCTCCAATCTCTTCAACACTGGAAGGGGAGATGGCTTTCTAACGGACTACATGCGAGTTCTCTTCTTACTTAAGTAGATACCGAAAACGCTGCATGAAAAACGTGCATCCTTGATCTGCGAGGCAGCGTGAATTCTTTTCTGTACGCCTGAACTTTTCCAACCCCCTTCTTCCTTTACTTGCACGTTTTATCGCCACTGTACTGGTTCTACAAACTTTAAATCGTTGGAGGATGGTGACCTCAGAGCAGAGATTCTTTTGCCTTAGGCTTTGGTTATTTCAGTCGTAATAAGGTTTCCATTTTTTTTTCTCGGTGCTTCGCAGTTTCTTCTCGAGATCTGCAAGATGCGGAACTTGCACCAACTTCTACCTTCTATTAGCAAAAGATCACTCACCCAATATTCCCATATTTATTTATTTTTGCAGACATCACGTCTACGAGGTTATGTCACGAAATACGTTTCCCTTGGGACCAACAGAAAACAGTGCCGATGCGCCACGACTCCAACACGTTGAATGGGCACCCAATCCACAAATGGCACTTAGCTCCAAAATGTCCCTCAACCAAGGTATAGCATTCGTCTTTCAAAACGACGTTTACTACAAGCCAAAGGTCCAAGGTGACTTAGTCTGCAGAATTACAGCAACAGGTACGTTAACACATTTAAAAAAAAAAGCAAAACAGTTCAAATTGATAAATGAGAGTTCTATATTTTCAGGGCAACATGGCGTTGTTACAAATGGCATTCCAAACTGGATGTATAAGAATGTTCCGGAACTCAAAAGCAACGCCATGATGTTTTCGCCAGATGTACAGTACCTTGCGTTCTTAACATTCAATGATAGTGAGGTGCGCGAGTACAAGTGAGTTGTTTTGAGTTGTTGTGTTTTTTTCTATAAAAAGATGGTGATGTGATAAATACTTTATAATTACAGATACACTTGGATGGGACAGGATCTTAAGTATCCAGAGATTTTGTCAGTGAGATACCCAAAGGCGGGGACAACAAACACCAATGTAACCGTGAACGTAGTTAACCTCACAGTACTCAAGTATATCTTTCCAAGTCAAGTGAAGCTTCCTCCCGAGCTAACAAATGGCAGTTACGTTGGCGGTCTGACATGGGCTTCTGCCATTGACCTCTCACTGACAGTAACAGATCGAGATCAAACTAAAGCCACCACAGTTTTGTGTCGGGCACCATATTTTGCCTGTCATGCCGTTCATACAGAAGTTACAGTGAGCGACGGTTGGGTGCTTCCAGCCGAGAAGCCCGTCTTTTCTTCACGCATTAGCGCACAAATAAACGCACACCATAACATTCATAGTACAAAGAATGGAACAGAACCATTGACAAATGTCACCGAGGGTCAGACCACGTATGAAATCTCGAACGGTGGATACCTTTTAAAACGACTCTCGGTGCGCGATGGTGAGTATGGCCACTTTCGACATGTTGTCTTCATATCGACCCTGGACCGTCGGTGGGTTCCACTGACAATGGGTCGCTTTGAGGTGACAGAGATTGTCGGTTGGGATGAGATCAACGAAATTGTATACTTTATGGCCGCACCTGAGAAGAGACCCGGCGAGCGGCATCTCTATAAAATCAGCCTTAAACTGAATGTCACAAAGCCGAATCGCACGTATATAACATCGACGCAGCCAACGTGCCTGACTTGCGACAATACGGCTTCCACGTTCAAGCTTATCAATCCAGTGGTGGACAACCAAACGACGACATCCGATGATGGTTGTGGTTTTGAAATACCGAAAAACTGCCTTTACAACAGGGTTAGCTTTAGCAAGGACTTTTCGTACTACATTCAGGAGTGCTTGGGTCCCGAGTCGCCATCTGTGTACCTTGTCGAGACGCAGTCAAACAACAAAATATACGTGCTTAACTCCGGCAATGAGCTGAGACATAGGCTAGCTCTTCTAGCACTGCCTCAAATTCGGACATTCAGTGTTGAGATACGACACGGTTTCCATGCTCAAGTGCGGCTATTTCTTCCACCCGGTATGCGAGAAGAGGAGGAGGTAGCATTCCCACTGATTCTCCAAATGTAAGCTTCACAAAAACTCAAAATTGGAGCAGATTTCATTTTTGCATTTTTTTCAGAGATTCGTCGCCGGGTTCGCAGCTGGTCTCGGAAGAATTTCACGTGGATTGGAACTGGTACCTCTGCAGCCAGCGTTCAATTATTGTTGCACAAATCGATGGACGCGGAAGTGGCTTTCAAGGAGAGTTACTGCGCACTCAAGTCCATGGCAAACTGGGTACAGTAGAAATCGAAGATCAGCTCGGTGTTCTCACGTAAGTCGAGTCTGTAGTTGGTGTATTATTTTCTGATAATTTTATGAACTTACAGGTACCTCCGTGACAATCTCAAGTTCATAGATCCATCCCGTATCTGCGCCTATGGACTTGGGTATGGAGGATATGCGACTGCAATGACGCTGATAGAAGACTCGCAGCAAGTATTGCAGTGCGGTGTGGCTATAAATCCTGTTGTCTCATTTGGATACCACTGTAAGCCATCCCTTAAAAGTCAGTTATTATTAGTTCTTTTTTAAATAATTCCATTTGTATTTAGATTCGTTTTTCACTGAACGCTACATTCCATTGAAGGGCGATTATTTGAGAGCATTGCAAGAAGCCGATCTTACAATGAAAGCCGGAAACATAAAGGGCCGCAATCTAATGCTAATGCATGGAACTGCCGACACATTTGTCCATCAAGAACATTCACTCATGCTAGCTCGGGCGTTGATCGATCAGCAAGTCAAATTTAGACATCAGGTAGTAACAAAAAAAAATATTGTTTCAGAATTATTAATAGGACTCTTATACCATAAAAGAATTCAGAACCTAAATAACTTAAAAAGGTTTTGTTGTTTTTGCTGCTTATATCTCTTCGTTTGGTCTACATTCTGGTCATAGTAGCCTCAAAGCTTAGCTCAACATTGGGGAAAAATTCTGTCAATGATAACATGACTCTCTTTTGATTGCTAGCTTCTTTCACCCAATTTGAATGAAAAAACTTTAATAACCAAACTTTGAAAAATTTAAGCCGGTCTTGCCTTAACACATCTTCCTTGTCGCGTCCTTTTGAACTGAAAACTCTTTACTCGCCAGTGTACGACGTCTCCATTGAGGCAAAGTCATTGCAATGAAACAGTCTTTTTGTGATTGGAGAGACTGCTTTAGTTCTGTCTAGAGTAGCATTTGGGGCTATAATTAAACGGAATCTTTCATGCAACGACCATAAAATGTTGATATCTATCCCCAAGGAAGTTATGGTTGACTACTTTATTCACTCCTGTTAAAACTCATAGTCGGACAGTTATAACATAATCGTGAATCAATGAAACAATGACTTCGTTAAATTTTTTCGTGGACCAAAATGATATTTACCCTCTAACCGGCCAATTTTTTTTTCGACGAAAAAATTCTATCTGGCTAATTTGTATGCTAGAAAGCCGAATTTGAATTTGAATTGCATTTATTGCGTTAATAAGTTACAATGTGTTATCGCACAATTTACACAAATAGGTATACAGAGATTTGATATTTATTAAATCTTTCTACTGGGAATTAGTTTAACATATTTTTAAATAAAATTTAAGTCTCAGAGTAGAGAATCAAAAAACATATATTGAGGAAAATAACGAAAAAAAACCTCAAATTTAAAGACCAAAAACAACAAAAAAAAATTTGTATCTATACTTGTACATACATGTGTACATAAAATAGTATCTATGTTTATGAGCATATATACTTTCGTATTTACACGCATTTAGAGAGGTATTGCATAGCTGAATAAGATAGCTTAATTATTCTTATATTCAGTTTTTTATCTAACAAATTGCCGTGGACATTAATTGTTATATGCAAATAGATTATTGAACAATAAATAAATATATAAATAAATAAATAAATAAATAGAAAAGTATTTCAAATATATATATAAATAGATGAATATATAAATAAAAAAAATATAGAAATAAATATAAAAATAAATAAATAAATAAATAAATATATAAAAAATAAATTAATAAATAAATAAATAAATAGATAAATAAATAAAAATATATAAATAAATATAAAAATACATTCATTAATACATACATACATATGTAAATAAATAAAGAAAATAAGAAAAGATATATAGAAAGAAAAAAACAAAGAGAAAACTAAATTAATATTGCTTTATAAGGTAGACCTCAAACAGAATTGGTTTACTAGGGGATTATCCGGAATTTCGCATCTGACCTTAAATAAATCGTTTAGTTTGCCGATTCTTGAGGAGATCAATTCAACATTAGCTTTTTTATGTACGTCTAATGTGGAGTGATGCCAGGGAAGATTAAGCATCATTTTAAGTATTTTATTTTGTGACGTTTGTAACTTTTTAATGTGACAAGTTGCACAATCACCCCATACCTGACATCCGTACAACAGAATAGCTTGGAAGATTGTTTTGTGGACAATCACTTTGTTTTCAAGGGAAAGTATTGACTTCCTATTTATAAAAGGGTATAACATTTTTATCACTACATTTACTTTGTGAAGCGTTTGCGTAATATTCCGAATTTGAGGTCAGATTTTCAAAAGAATCGGTAGCTTACCTTTTTGCGCCGAAAAGGACTACCCCGCCTTTAGGCGGACTGGTCTGGGAACGGGTAGTTAAAAAAGAAAAATACATGGGAAGCTTTTTAATCTATTTATTGTTATAAGCGTTTACGCAAAATAAACACTTTTATTACGGTGTATGGAAAAGCTGGAAGCATTTATTTTTTCGTCGATAAACACAAATTAAGATTGCACTTAGTGCAAAACATTTGCGTTTCTGACTGACAGCCAGGCATTTTACAAATTCTTTTCTTGCTCCGATCCAAAATATCAGGCATAAGGCCAATACCATCGTAACGAATGTCAGCAGGTGGAGCGTAAGCTTTCGTCTTCGATTGTGTACTTGGGGAACTATTAGATGGTGGTCCAACTGGTTTTTTTTTTCTGGGTGTTGCAAAGCACGTCAGCTACTTCAACGCGAAAATCAGGCAGCTTCAAATGTGTTCTGTATTCTTGATCCTTTGCATGAATTCGACGATAAAGCAAATACGAGTTCACCATAGCCATATCCATGAAATGATGATGATGATGATCTACATAAACAGCTATTTTGAAAACATGAAGTAGGAATTAAGCCGATACAACAACCACTACAACAACGCCACCGATTAGTCAGACTACTATCCACTTGTCGACCAACCCAGTGATAGTGCCATTAACTTGATCCCAATGGCAAATGGTGACTAGACAAGATTCGAAAAACTAGATCACTACTCTAGGAATCGAACCTGTGACCTATCAATTGAATCAATTGAAAGGCAGGCGCTCTACCAACTTCGCCACCCAGCTTCTTCTCCCATGTGGTTATTGTATTCTTTTAGAATGTTGGGGCAGTCGATTTCAATATATTTCTTGTTCTTTCTGTCATACCTGGTTATTTTGTTTGGTGGATCATCAACAGCAGAGGCTCTTAATGGCTTTACACCTGCGTATGTCGAAGCTAAGCGCACAGCCTTCGTATCCTTCCACAATACCGTTGAAATATCTATTCCGAAAGCAGTTCCCACAAACTCTTCCGAATAGCCTCTATCTTTTTTGGTTACATCCTTATCGTTAGATAGCTGACAATTCGGAATTCGATTGGCACGAATTGTCCCAAGCGAATGAATTCCTTTACTTCGTAAGTACACAAATACTGGGAGCTACGTATAAAAGTTATCAAAATATAGGATGTGATTTTTAAATTCAGGAATCGTAAACAACGACATTTGATGTCGCACCCAAATTTTGTGTATTTTTCAACACATCATTGTCACCTGCGCCTTTATAAACTTCGAATTTGTACGAAAATTCATGGGAGTCACATAAAACAAACAATTTCATACCATATTTGTTCAGTTTTGCTGGCATATATTGCGGCAAAGCAGAAATCATTTTCGTACAAGACATTTGCTCATCAATGCATAATCGTGCAGTTTTCGATACAGAATCAAAGCGCTCACTGAAATGATAAATAAGGGGTCTTATTTTGTACAGCTGGTCGTACCCTTCTTCACCTTTATTTTTCATAAAAGAAATGTCGTTAAAATGAAGGTTTTTGCGGATCTCAAAAAATCCTTTCGATTTCATAGTAGTTTTAAGTGTTTCGAATGCATGTTTCGACCAATAGCTTTCTGTATTTGGATATCGGAAGACGGCTTCAGCTCGGTGGATCTAACATTGAATATGCTTGCGATGTCTTGTTGTAGGGTGTACTTAATACTCTCGTTGGCAATTTGATCAAACATGTCCTCGGTTAAAAAGTAAAAGAAGCATTGACATGGTGTTTTCAATTCATTGAATTCTTTCACCATGGAAAACAAGTTCATTGCGGTGTAGTTCCAAGTGCTTCTTTCTCCACATAATGTTTTTGAACTCAGAAGATTGTGGATTGATGTCTATTGCGGATCCAGTGAAACGCCCTGCGCTAGGTAAATGATATGCGCAACATTCATCCAATTCTGGTAAAAGAGAGCGATTTCGTTTTGGTTATGTTTTTGGTGTGCTAGATGCACACTGGTTACTGGCTTGTTAGTCTGCTGACAGGATGAGCTAGAGCACTTTATTTTGTTCTTGTTAGATAATATACTACTGTGTCCAAAAAATAAGGTGACATATGAATTTAAACTGCGCGCGTCAAAGGATTTGGAAATTTTTCTTTCTTTTTAGGTTGGTAGTACTGTCAGTGACATCTATGTGAAATTTTATGTCAAAATATATTCATAGTGTTTAAGATACGCGTCGTTTTGTGAGCTGCTAAAAGTGAGTTTTTCGTTTTTTGCGATGTCCAAATTTATTGAGCAAAGAATTTGCATTAAATTTTGTTTGCGGAATCAATTTTCTGCTGCGGATACGTTCAGGATGGTGCAGAAAGCCTTTGATGATGACGCTATGTCTAAAAAAAATGATAACAAGTGGTATAGTGATTTCCAAGCCGGCCGTGAACGTGTCGAAGACGAAGAGCGTTCTGGGCGACCATCAACCTCAACCGATGAAGCTCACGTCCGACAAATCAAAGATTTGGTGTTGAAAAACCATCGATTAACGATAAGAGACCTTGCTGATGAAGTTGGCTTATCGAAAGGCTCAGTCAATACCATTTTGAAGGATGCTTTGGGCCTCAAGCGCGTCAAATCTCGACTGGTACCGAAAACATTGAATTTTTTGGAAAAAAGGCGTCGCGTTGAAGTGTGTGAAACAATGCTTTCCGACTACCAGGATGTCATGAAACGCATTATAACTGGCGATGAGACTTAGATCTATGCTTAGGACCCCGAAACAACCGATCAATCGAGCGAATATCGTGCCAAAGGAGAGCCGAGACCAAAAAAAACCGCGCCAAAGTCGCTCAAAAATCAAGGTCATGTTGACTGTTTTCTTCGATTATCGTGGTGTTTTGCTTTATGAATTCCTTCCAACCGGCCAAACAGTCAACAAGGAATATTATTTGAACGTTATGCGTCGTTTGCGTAACGATATCCGCCTAAAATGGCCGGATTTGTGGAAAGACAATTCTTGGTTTTTACACCACGATAATGCACCATCCCATACCGCACTCGTAATTCGTGATCATTTCACCAAAAACTCAACCCATATCGTTCCGCAACCACCGTATTCACCTGATCTGGCTCCGTGCGACTTCTGGCTGTTCAACAAGCTCAAAAGACCGCTCCGGGGACACCGTTTAGAGGAGATTCAAGCCGCAGCGAAGACGGAACTGAAGGCCATCCCGGAAAGTGACTACAACCAGTGTTTCAAAGATTGGAAAATCCGTTGGTATAAGTGCATTGCATCGGGAGGGGATTACTTTGAAGGGGATGAAATTGATTTGGAAGAATAAATAAAGAATTTTCAAAATAAATACAATGTCACCTTATTTTTTGGACACAGTAGTATATGTAAATCTCACTTGTAACAGTTTGTTCGTGGCTTAGATTCGAACTCGTAGCT
Source organism: Orthonevra nobilis (assembly GCA_963555765.1). Lineage (NCBI taxonomy): Eukaryota > Metazoa > Arthropoda > Insecta > Diptera > Syrphidae > Orthonevra > Orthonevra nobilis. The sequence continues at coordinate 47,008,796 of OY743224.1, read as the reverse complement.
TCTTTTTAGACAAATCTCCATCGGATATTACAAGCTCATCAACTTCACTCTCATCTTCGCTCAACTCGTCTTTAGAACTATCGCTGTCGTCTCTCAAGGATTCCATGATATCAGCAATTTCCTCGTTGGTCAGCATCGACAATTTGGAGTTCATTTTCATAAATTATGTTGGTTTTCTAATGTGGAAATACATTACAAAGTTCATTTTATTTCACGCTTTAACAGGCAAGTCCGCCTTTAGGCTGGTAAGAGTTTGAATTAACTCGAAATTCTAAATTTATTTAACAGATTCTATTCTACAATAATATATCTACTTACCGATAATTTTTTTATCTTGAATCGGTACACTGGAAAACACTTTTTCTATTTAGTAAATTCACTAGTTGCAAAAATATTATTTACGTCCAATGCGCGCCAATTTTTCGCAGAGAATAACCGTAACGGCACACTGATGTCATTCACAGATGTAAATATTACATATGCGCATAGAGCAAATGTTTTACGATGCAAGAGAAATAACATTTGTTAAAAAAAAATTTGCAGTACAATTTTTTTTGCGATTTACCTTGACCCCGCCTTATGGCGGGATTGCCGGTTAAAGGGTCAACAAATATCACGAGTGAAGAAAACAAAGAGTCCTGCGATTTAAGGAACGCCATTTGTTCTTTTAATCTAGAGTGGTGGACCCGCGATACTTATCTGAGACCGGGCCTACTGTTTTTTGCTTTAAGACACAAATTTACATTTTTCTTTTCTCGTAAGAAATCTATAAATAATAAAAACAAATCATATGATGTTACCAAAACTGCGTTAAGCTTTTTTTGATTAAATTTATATTTATAATATTTGATTTAAATTAAAATAAATAAAAACAATTTTTTTTTAGGTATATACCGATGAAGATCATTACCTCTCAAGATCCTTATATCATGTTTACAAAACAATGGAATGGTACTTTGATGAATGCTTCGGGCCAATTGATGAAAACGAATGGGATCCCACAGGACTGTTCTTATTCAAACAATAAGATTCTTCGTTTGATTTCCGTAGTCTTAAGACCGCAACGCAACTATTCTCTCAAGAAGTGAAAATCTCGTCCACTTAAGTTCGACATTTGAATAAAAAATTGAAAATTACAATTATTTTTATATTTTCGGCTATCAAATTAAAAAATAATTATGTAGCCACAATAAAAGTACATTGTGTGTGATTAAAAAAGAAAATGACTGATAAAATGTACTTAACCCCTTCCTCCTTTATAGTTTTCAAGGCAATTAAATGTTAAATCTAATTTCTATTTTTAATTAAAAAAAAATAAATAGTTATTGTAAATGACTGAATATTTCATGTATTAAAAAAAAATTAAAAAAAAAAGTATAATAATGCCTTTATATGGATTTAGATAAGTATTTTAAATACATGTATATGAATGTATATGTGTGCGTGTTCTTGTGTAGGAATATTATTTAATTAAGTTCTAGTCATTTACACAATGCGTTTTTAACGATTATGATGATATTAAAAGATCGAAATAATTATATTTAAAAAACAAACAAATTTCTGTTGGTCGCTGTGTTTCTAGTGAGAATTATTGCTTGTTTTTTTTATAAACATACCTACATATATATCTCCAGTCATCAGTCGGTAGACAAATTGAGTAGTATAAGTGTTTTCCAATACATTATAGTTTAAAAAACGATATATACATATACATAGAAAATATTTTGACGACAAACAAATGATTTAAAATAAGTAAACATAATTGTGCCTAATTTTAAAACACGTAAAACAAATTTAAGTTAATAAAAATTAAATAAATAAAACAAATTTAAGCTCAAAACGAATCACGCATACTCGAATCTTAAAATAATTCTCCCTTTTCATTTTGATAAATGTTAAACCCTCAAAAAAAAAGAAGCATCTTTAATATGCTTAAAAGAATTAAATTTGTTAGGATTTTTTTGCGTACTCCTGAAATTTGTAATAAAAGAAAATTGAAGTAATAAACTCACCTCCTTGATATAGTAATTGTGTTGTAAAACAATAAGCTTTAAATGTACAACGGCATTTTTGAAAATAAAATGCAACTTCTTAACTTCGTTTCGCATTCAATAAGCTTTGACAAGTGACCAAAGTATTAAAAAACGAAAACACATCAATCGCAACTGTTTGACAGTTTGTTTCCCCAACTTTTCAAACATATCTTGGAATTATAAAGCAACACAAAAAATAATTAACAACCTTCAGTATCCCACAAGCTTCAACAAACTTTTGTATCCTTCTAAGTGTTTCAAAGATGAACATCTTTAGATCCTTGTCAAAGCCAATCGAATGCAGCTTTTTGAAACATGTAGTCTAAGACGTAAACTAAAAAATAAAGTTGAACTAAATTTGAGAGGAAATTTCATAACAATACAAACATAACAATGATTATAGTTTTTCTATAAGTTTTGTATATAAACTTAAAAATAGGAAAATCCATAATTGCTTCAGCTTGCCCACCATTATCACCAATAAACGAGATTCACAATTCAATAAATAAAGTAAATTTCCTTATATATTCAGCATATTGTTGTTAAAAATCCAACGACGCTCTTTGGTTTCATATATTTGTAGAAATTTCCTCATAAACAAAATATTAAAAAAAACAAAAAAAAAATTAAACGAATACGAAACAAAAAAAAAAAACCAAAACATGTACTAATATTTTTTACTAATTTGTTATAATAAGTGTTATATCTATATTGTGGATGTTACGTTTGAAATTTAGGAAAACTGAAAAGGTTAAATGTATTATCAAAAAAAGATGGAAACAAATTTTAATCACAAAACCAAAGTAAACATACAAACAAATTTGTTTAACTTTACACTGATCAAAAATCATTTGAAAAAAAAAACAAACAACTTATAATAATTCATCAATGAATAAATAGATATTTTGACAATGTTCGACGAGTCTTATTCATTTGTTCAAGAATTTATTGGGGAGCACTTAAAACAGTTTTTTCAGCTTATAGCTTGTTTAATGCTAAGTCTTAGTATAAAGAAGGCTGAGTTGGGTTGGATTAAAGGATTGCAGTAAGTTGCACTTGGGGATTAGGGCTGATGCCACGTGGTATCTCAACCATGCAGCAACCATAAAGAGGAATTAAGCGGTATAAATTCCTGCTGCAACAAGTGATGGGGAATGCAAAGGTAATTACTTTCAAGCCGATAAGGATTTGAATCATATCGATGTAATAAATAATAATGTAAAGAAGAACTCTATGATATCTTTGAAGTAGAAGTCGGCTTCCAACTCAAACACATGTGACAGGCAGTGATATGGTGATAAATAAAGGGAGATTTTTTAAAAGCTATAGGAAAGTTTTTAAAAAAAAAACACATAAAATTCAGAAAAATGCATGAAATCTTTATTTGAATCGATAGTACGGTCCATATAATTTAATGTTTGAAGATTATTTCATGCAAATGTTGACCTTGACTGCGCCTCAAATGGTCCATCCGCTTAGTCCAATTTTGGCATACTCTTTCCAACATTTCGGCCGGTATCTCACGAATAAATGCTTCAATGTTGTCTTCCAATGCGTCAATAGAAGCGCGGCTTGTCTGTATAGACATGAGCCTTAACATAGCCCCACAAAAAATAGTCTAAAGGCGTTAAATCGCACGATATAGGTGGCCAATTGGCCGGTCCCGAATGTGAAATAAAATGATCATCGAACTCGCCTCTCAATAAGTCCATTGTTGCGCGTGCTGTGTGGCATGTGGCACCGTCTTGTTGAAACCACATGTCATGCAAGTCAAGATCTTGCAAAAAAAAAGTTGGATATCATCTCACGGTAGCGCTCACCATTCACAGTTACGTTACGATTCGCATCATCTTTGAAGAAGTACGGTCCAATGACGCCACCAGCCCATAAACCGCACCAAACTGTGACTTTTTCTGGATGCATTGGTAGCTCTTGCAATGCTTCTGGCTGATATTCACTCCAAAATCGACAATTCTGCTTATTTACGTACCCATTGAGCCAAAAATGAGCTTCGTCGCTGAACACAATTTTTCAGTAAAAGGCGCGCGATGAACTTTCTTAACAGAGCACGCATTTTGAAAATAAAATTAAATAATTTGCAAGCGTTGTTCGTTTGTAAGACGATTCATGGTTAAATTATAGACTAAACTGAAGATGTTTGACAGTGAAACAAAACACTGTATAAACCAGTGTTGCCAAAAAGATAATAGCTAAAAAATCACCCTTTACAATATTCGCTCACAAAAGGCAAAACAGCTGAATCGGTCTGCCGGTCAAACTATCAATCACATTGACAAAATGTAATTATACTTAAAATACTTGTCAATCATTCTGTGAGTGCGAGCATTCGGAGGGGCTAATGTCGATTCTGACCGCAAAGTTCAAATGTCCAATTATAAAACACAGAAATAACCAGAGTCCGCAAAGAACATCTAAGCGAAAGCCTCTCAAATGGGCCATTGTCTACGGCAAATGTCAACAATATGGTGTCACAACAAAGCACAATCATTTACAAAACATTAAAGGAGATCAGAGTTAAATAACTAAGAGAGAGAGAGAGTGTTAGGGTATGCAGAAAACCCGACTCCAAGCCATGATATACTTTTCGCATTCAATGTATGAAAAAACTTAAAAATAACCCTTTCCAGATACAGATATTTGATAAGATGAATATTTTTGTTCTCATAGGGAACTTGTACCATAACATCTCCTAGATAGGAAAGACACAAGCCCGGCGACTCGAGTTTCAGCTTTTTCCATTCCATATGCAAAAAGGTCTTGCAACATCAATGGGGACATATTTTTTTTTTTTTTATTCTTTATTTATAGGAGCACTAAATATACAGTCATATTTTATTAATTATTGCACATTGATTTGGTATTACGCTACCTTACAACTGAAAAAAAGGTTAGATTTTTAATAAGTATGTATATCACAGTTCAAGAATAGAGAATGGAAGGAAAAGCTACCAGCAAAACCCTTCATGAGTTGTTCTTCTAGTGGTTTTGATTAGAGAGAAGAGGAGGTAGCAGTACTAACACAATCAGACAGACTTTACAAATGTGGACTAATAAAATTTGAACATACAAATAATTAAACACAATGTTAATAAATAAACATGTAAATAAATACAAGTTGAATAAATAATCATATAAATAACAAGAAAAAATAAATAAATAAATAAATAAATAAATAAATATATAAATATATAAATATATAAATAAATAAATCAATAAATAAATAAACAGATAAATAAATAAATAAATAAATAAGCAATAAAATAAGGACAATGTTTATAAACATAAATGTATACCATATTAATAAATAAACATATACTATAAGTTAATAATAATTAAAATAATTCAAATAGCCAGATCTGATATCAACTGGTTTTGAGAAGTACTGCAGGCCAAGTTATAGCGTTCGATAATATCTGCAGTCTAGTTTGGACAGTAATATTTGCCAATGTATGTAGCTCGTTGGTTGAGAAATGCCAAGGAAGATTGAATATCATTTTGAGCAGTATAGTATATTTTGGGAAACTTGTAATTTGCGGATATGGCTGTAAGCACAGTTTCCCCAGACTGGAGAGCCGTAGAACATAATGGCTTGGAAGACCACTTTAAAAATTACTAATTTATTTGCCTCACTCATTTTTGATTTGCGATTACTAAATGGGTACAACGTTTGAATTGTAACATTGATTTTGTTTAGAACTTCGCTAATGTGTAGAGAGTAAGAATAAGTTTTGTCCAGGTATACCGCAAATGGGGACATATGTATCTCTGCTTAACTTGGCCTACAAGATTATTTTCGGTGTATTTCGTTCTGGTCTGGGAAATCGACAAAAGATCTTGCAATTTAATGTTGATACGCCCCACCTTTGCTTACACCTCAAAGCCGCTTATGACAGATCTCATCGCTCTGAACAAAGCAAAGAGATGACCAAATTTGGGTTCCCGGGAAAGCTGATAATGTCGATAATGTTTGAATCAAGAACCACCGAATTATTCCAGACTTGGCACTTGGTCCAGCTGTTGAGATTATTAAAATCATCGCTATATGGACAGAATTAAATTCTTAACTTGATATTTTCGCTCTGCAATCAGAAAAGTGTTCTCCCATACCGTTAAAAATTATGTACACTGTGATTTTTTGACTCGTAATAAATTCCAAAGTTTATTCCAAAGAGTTACCTTGAGCTATGCGCACTAAACAAATCAATATCATTTTAAGCATATGGTAGCGTTTAATCATGTGCAAACGCCTATGAGCACAATTTTTTTACGCACTCATAGTCTTCAAACTTGGGTAAACTGTTTAGATCTCCAATTTGTTATACTCGTACACCTCATCTATGCCACTCGGAAAATAAGTTGAAAACAGAATGGAAAATACCAGGAATAACTCGGTCGGAAACGCAAAGTTTCGAGTGTATCTGCGCAATCTTGTATCGGTGTATCGAACTCCTGCGCAGCATCGCACATTTTCATCTCAAAAATGTGTGTTTTCGTTCCAAATTTTGTGTAAATATTACAAAAATCAACTCATTTTCCATTGAACAAACGAATCAGGAAATGAGTGTTTTCCTCAGTCTAAAAGTGCACGTCTCAAGAAGAACATTGAAAAAAAAAAGCCAAAACATTTTCATTGCGCTCGGATATTTTCCTGGGGCGAGGCAAAGTTTTCTTTTTATTTCATCAAAACTTTATTTTTTTTTTTGTTTGTTTTTTTCTTCAAACATTGTATTATTGTAAATTTTCTTTTATCGTTATAACGTATCCTTGCCATTGGATTGAGTTTGTGGAATGTGTATATGTGTGTTTTTTTTTTTATTGAAATAACACTACGCGTCATGGATTTATTTTCGTTACCGATACCATCTTAAAGGAAGCTGCAAAAACAAATGAAAAAAAAAATTAATAAAGAACACTGCGAATCTTTGGAATGTGCAGTCCGTGATGTGAGAGATTTGTATTGATTTTCTATACAAAACATAAGGAACGATGGTTACATTAAGTAGCAAACGTGTATAAATGTATTTGTAGATAATTATTTTTATTCGAATATAAATCACTTTGTTCTCCCTCCCCTAAAATTGTGTGTGACTACTACTAAATGAAATGAAATTTTCTCCCAAAAATAAATAAATATAAAAACAAAAAAAAACAAAAATCAACCTCAAAACAAAATGAATCTTTATTTTTTCATCGAAAAAAAAAAAACAATCATGGTGAAGCTTTTTATTCCACATGTCAATTATATTTTAAACACAACAAAAAATAAAATAAAATAAAAATCCATGATTTCAATTTTAAATAAATTAAAAAAAAACCCACCTACTGGAAATATACCGTGTCAATGTATCGCGAATATAAGAAAGTATCTTAAAAAATTGTGCATAACGCGCCTGCTCGTACGTGTTAACCGACTAATTGTGTAATAGCTTCAGGTTAGAGGTGTTGTGTATAATATTAAACACTTGAGTTATAAAAAAAAACAATAAAGAGTGTGTACCTGTCCGTCAGAGAAATGAGTGCTTGCCGATCATCAGTACGAATTTTGGATATTGATATTTAGCAACAAGTTTGAAGTGTTCTTGCAAAAAATCCTTTAGAATTGATCTATCGATAGATGGAGGTAAATAACATAATTTTTTATCTTTCTTTTCTGAGAGAACTTTATTTTGGTTGTACAATAGTATATGTATATTTATTTTATTATTATTATTTTGTCAAAACTCTTTGTTGAGTCACAAATTTGAATTGGGTTTTTGTTAAAACAAATGTCTGCGAGACAATTCTTCGTCATTATAATAAATTAGAATTTGAACGTTAGCAGCAACTTAAAATAATAAAGGGGAAAAAACAAAATGAATAAATAATTATGATGGCCGCTTGAAATAGATTTTATTTATAATAATTGATAAATTCGATTAAAACGAATCTTGATGTGGTGAATAAGAATTCCATTTTACGCCCAGTGACATTTGCGGGATGTATCTTTTGTTGTTGTCAGTTGTCACTGTCATTGAATCAAATTAATTGCTTTCAATAAAAATAATTATAATAAAATTTGTTTTTAGTATCATTCTAGTTGTTTGATTTCTGTTTTGCTTTCTTTTTCAAAAGAAACTTGAAAAATTTGACTTTTAAACTGTCTAATTGTAAAATTAAATGTTTTCAAATGGAATAGAAATCTTAAAACAAAAAACGATACTTAAAAGGTTGACTCAATTCAACTTGTGGGTAGTTATCTAAAGAAAACTCGTAGGTAGCTCGAATGTTATATGTTCGCATTTGTTTCAAACCCCTACGCGTTTTTGCGCGTGTTTCCTGATGTGATGATTTGTCCAATCTTAAGCAGCTTTCTTTCTCGTTTTATTTGAAGAAGAAGTTTTTTGTTATTTTCTTAATGGTACAACCCGAAAATAGACAAATTGCTATTTTCGATTACATAGTTTTTCAATTACTGTCTTTATTATGAATAGCCCACTACAATATTTGCTACTTGTTAAAAGGAGTGCCTGAAATTTTGCCTTTTATTCTCACCAATAAATTTTGAACATTTCGCTGAAATGAAATCAAGTACAAACCATATCCACAAATCTTGTGATCTCTTGGACTTTGTGGATCACGAGTGTTAACTAAATCCTTATGACGCACTTATCTCTTTGGGTAAAAACAACAAGTGCTTGATCAAGTGCGATGCTTTTGGAGAAACATTATATTACCGTCCGTATTAATTCCTCATATTCCCTTATATCATTATAATGTTATTCCTTTACCTAGAAAGACACATCCTTGTTCATCATTTTTTTGCCCAATATATCTATGTACACATAAACATGTGTAGCAAGGCTCTTTAAAATACTTTTAGTAGGTCGATCTTGACTCGTAGTGGCACAGCGGTTAACATATCTGATGACGTGCGAAATAACTTTTAATAGGATTTACTATGGTATTTTGTGAGCACTTTGGATTCAACGAAAGATTTATCCCAAATGGAGTAACTTTTGACTCACATAAGAATTCATTCTTTTTTGTTAGTTCATCAACGATATTCCTGTACTGGGTCTTCAAAGGTTTCCGTCTATCTTTCTGCTGGCGACGTTCATACTTACTTATCCAAACCAATTGGTCTTTTTCAAAAACCAACTTTTCCTTATAAACGTGTTTAAAATTCGACGAAAACTTAATTGATCCTTCAATCCATGACAATATAAAAAAGTACCGCCTGGCTGATTTCCATCTTTTGTGGACTGCCTAAACCTAAATCATTAAAGTCATTACACTAAAGATGTAGGGAACTGAATCTGTGCCTTATTTACAAGAACAATTGAAAATGTTGCTTCTTCAGTCTGAAGCTCTGTGCTTTTATCAAAAGGTTGTTCCAAATAATTCGACGAATAGTCCTAAAGGTAAGTTAACTGTTATCCTCCTTTCACTTAAGCTGCAGAGGTTGTCTCCTAGTTTTGATTCTAGAAATCCGCTTAACATCTCCTAGCGATTTTTATCGTCGTACTCAGAGTTATCTGACTCGATCCATGAAACGCTTCCTTAACATTCTGCCAACGCGAAAAGACCAAAAATCAAAAGAATTATTTTGCTTTCAAAATTCATCCATTTTTCACGAATCGACCGGACAATGAGAAGCACCCGCCTATATCAGCCGATCAATGTCATTTCAATCTTCTGAGTAAGTGCTTTATTGGTAACTGGCGGTTGAGAAGAGTACTCGACGCTCTGCTGTCGTTTTATGAGTCGACTTTGCATCACAATAGCTAGACAGTTTTTTTTTAAACACCATACAGTATCGTAAGTATTTGGTTTTCACACGAGTCAATTCCAAAATAATAAATAAATTAAACTTATTCCAAAATTTGTGGAAATTTTATTGATGGCATATTTTTCTGATAGAAAACCATACCAGTCTCTGTTTTTTGCCAGTCTCTTTCATCTCACGTCCATTGGCACAGAATATCTTTATAGTTTAACGATAACTTGGAGCCGGTTAGTCTTCGATCGAACCCTGTTAAAGTGCCGAGTCAATGTTGACTCCTCAAACAGAAAACTTGAAGTGTATTTTACATCAATGGAGACAATAAGTAAATTCCTTGTCAATTTTGATGATTTTCTCTTAAAATTCTTCTTTGACATCATTTGTTTTCTTACATTTAAGCATGCTCAGAGATTGGATTTTTTATCCGCAAATAGCTTGCTTAGAAAGTGATCCACCCTGATCAGGTTGTCCACAATGCATAAGAATTTATTCCGATACAACTTTTGCTATTCAGACTCTGGACCCCTCTGTAAGCCCCGATACATTCACTATGAAAAATTTTTTCTATCGAATTAGCTTAATCACACGAGGTAAACATACTATATGTATGTAATTATCACACTTTTGAGGGTCATGTAGACGATGACCTTAACCCAGCATCACACAGAGCCCTAGAAATACACTACAAAGTTTTCTTCAATTTTTTCTTTTATATACTGTTTTAAACATTGTGGATGATCGAATTCAAGAAATCATTGCGAATTATTTTCCAGTCGATCTTCACATCAAAATATACTGAATCAATTTTCGCCCCAAACTTCGCCTACACTAATTCGTCTACGTTTGCTTAGGCATGGTTTAGGGAGGTAAGATAAGATAAGATAAATCGCGAAAATGATGTTAAGTATCGAAGAATTAGCCGCACCCTGTTAAGGACCTCTTATTGATAGGATATACCAAACCAAGTCCAAACCAAACGTAGCTGAAGGTCTCTTCCAAGTGAACTAGGTAAGCACCCGTGCATTGCTTGTCGCTTAAGTGTCATTGAATCATATATCCAATATTAGCTTAGGCGCAGAATGTATGGCGTATTGCCTCGCTCTAAAACCAAATAGATTATCTTGAATTAAATTTGGTTCCTCTACCCACAAAGTCTGGGCTCTATTCACGAATTTTCCGCATACGTTTTTGGCTGTGAGGAGAAAGCTCTTTGACTGAAGATTTGCCAGATAAATTTTATCTTTGCCCCGTTAAGCGATGGAATGTACTATTGCTTTTTTTTTTTATATGCCTCGGATTATGTGCGAACTTTACTCGTCATCGAATAACTGAGTATACGAACATCATTCACGATGGAATCCAGAGGATGTCAGGATATAAGTGATGATTCGTTTTAAGCCTTTTTCCCTTGGTCGTATTGAGACAAAAAAGAAACTCCATCGCAGTAAGTAAGTTAGAATGTTATTAAAATCTATCATTTGTTATCTTTTTCTAATCACACTTTTAAAAACATTGGTGCTTGTGTTAAAAATGAATTTGGGGATGAATTTGCAATGATTTTTTCCAACCGATCACATATAATTTGATTGAGTCTTTTTTACTCTTGCTCCACTTTTAAGTTGGGGCATTTGGGTGATTTCAGCATTAAGGGGGTATTCTAGCCTAGAGGCATGAATCTCATATAATTTTTGAAGTGTCATAAAAAAAGGCAATTCATATTTTTACAATCGATTTTTTATAAGTTATTTATTTCAACGCTCATAGCAATCTTAAACCAAAAAAAAAGGAATTTTTAATTTAGAATAATGTCGCAAAAAAAAGTTGGAAAGGTTTTTTTTTTTTAAATGGCGACTGCCTGAAAAAAAACATTTTTGTACCACGTTTTTTTACTGTTTCGAATCTTAAAAAAAAAGGTAATAGAATAGGGAAAAGGATTGTTCCAAACATAGATAAGTCTATAAAGAAGACTCTTTAAAAATTACGTGTAAATCGGTCCAGTAGAACCTGAGAAATCGTGGGTATTATTGTAAAAAAGACAGTTTCGAGAAAAACGCGTTTAAAGTTTCGCGTAAGGTTTTTCGTAGTCTAAGTCATGAAATGATATTGTAGACTTAAATTAATTCAATCTGCCATTCCTGCTTCATACATCGGGCCTTCCTCGACTTCGAAAAAACTATTTTCCGCTTTTCTCTCTTCATATCGAGCAGTTCTGGCCTCCTTTGAAGCGTTGGATGCTCGTATCTCGAAGTGGTCAATCCGGGCGTTGTCACGTTTCACAGCAAATAAATGAGCTTCCTGGCCTTTTGTTTCTCGATCGGGACGCGAAATCCTTTCCGCTGAGGATTTTTTATCCTTTTTAAAGATACAAGTCACCTTGGGTTCTTGTATTACAATATATACAAAGGACAAAAGGTTTTACTGAGAAATGTGGATTCAGGTAGACAGAGAGTCCCGATTAGTTCGATTAGTTCTGGCCGAATCAGTTTGGATGCCGGGTCAGCAAAATACCGATATCTCCGAAGATGATTTTAATTTTGAAAAATCCTCTTGTAGATATATTCATGAATAATCAACTTTGAAAATATAAAAACTAAAATCGATGTTTTAAAATTTCTAGACTTGAATACCCCCTTAAGATCCTGTTGAAGCAAAAGAGTGAAATTGGTCATGGTTCTACAGGTCTGTTTATTAAGTACCAAACGTTCCTCTGTCTATCCTATATTCGATGGCTGTCATACAACTGAGTGTTAGCCATGACTTTCGTACCGATTCGCTTTGCCATGACCATATAAATTTTCAAGGCGGGCGTAATTCTTCATTCAATAAGTATACAGCAATTACTTAAACAATTAGTACCTTAAGCCCATAAAAAATATGCTCCCGAGCCAAATTTTATTCACGGTCGGTGGTTGATGCTGTCAGTGTTATTCATCGTTTTATTTTCCAATCATCTTTCTTAAAGGGTTTTTGACAATATTCTCTGTTGATTGTCAGGACACAACTAAAAACTAACAGACGATGGCTACTCTGTAAAAGCTTAACTTAAACTGAACAAACTATCATCGTTACCTACTTTGAGGTGAATTTCATATTTTAGGGTACTAGGCGATTTACTGACAAGCTCACCATCTGGTTTCCTAGAATGTCTCGAAAATGTCTTTTTTAACATCACATTTAATAGTTTTTATTTTATTTAAATTGACACCATCTTATCTTTTTGAATGTGCCAATTTGCTTTGAGATATTTATCTACTCTCCAAAATTAAGTCTTCTAGCTTTCTTATTTTAAAAGGGCTTAAATTGTAGGAATCAAAGCTCGTATAAGGCTGATGTGACAATGTATATATACTCGTACTATCGAAACATGTAAAAAAAGAAAACCCTAATCGAATTTTCATTTCTTTAGACACTTTCGTTTACATTGTGCTCATTTACTGACGATGATTTCACAAGAAGCTGACATTAACTGAACCTCAGATTGTAGACGCAAACAGATTTTAATATGATGTTTACAGGCGCCCATGGGCGCAAAAGGGCAAATGGAAATTCAAATAGTCAAAAACCTCGAAGTCGGAGTCATCAATATGGAGGCGATGTAAGTACACTTGAATTATGTGCAACGATCTTGAAAAGTCATAAGTTAAATTTTTTAGCCAAGGCATAAGACAAGTAGCTCATCAGGACGCACGGTACCACGGGATAGTACCGTCTCAAGCGGATATTATAGTGACAATTATAGTTCATCATCAGCGCATTCCTTTAATTTACCTCGACAGAGCTCTAAAGAAGACTCATACTTGCAGCAGCACTCTCAGCACACCCAGCATCACCAGCCATTTGTTGATAGAAGAACCAACCCGCGAAGTATAGCCAAGCGACGAGGAGCGATCAAACATCAAAAGTATGTATTTAAATTAAATGTCCTTACAAATAAATTAATTTCAATTTTTTTTTTGTAGAACTCATGACATCAATGGCCATAGATTTGTTGCAAAGTTTTTTCGGCAACCGACGTTTTGCGCTTTTTGTAAATTATTTCTATGGGGATTTGGAAAACAAGGATACCAATGCATAAGTAAGCGACAGTATTCAAGTTATTCAAAGCTAGTAAGTAGGGTATACAATTTTTATCTTCAATCTGTAACTAAGCCTCGAACATAGTACATTATATATTTTTAAGTTTGCCTATATTTTTCGAATTTGGAATTTTTGTTTCTCACAACTTGAAGACTAAAGCAAGAAAAATCGTTGTCATTGGTTATGGTAAAAAAAAATCACCATCAAATCAGCAATCGGAAGAGTATTACTTTAGCAGAAAAATAGATTAGAAAAATTAGCCTATAAAAACACGATGTGTTTTTAGGTTGAAATTTAAGGGATCTGTTAAATGTTACATATGCTTATGTTTTTAGGTGCAATTAGCAGAATTGATTCTTATTTCTGAACTTATCATTACTTTCAAACTTCAGTATTTTGAATTCAGTTCTATATTCGAATAAATAATATATTCTCATCATACGAACATGCAAATTTATTGTTCATTTTGATTGAGTACGGTTTGCATTTTATACGAGAGATGGAACAGTGATTTATTAAAGACACTGAGCCACTTTCATCGCATGCCTTTTCTAAGCATATCTGTGTCCAGAAAACAAAAACTGCTTGATGTCGTGCGAGTCCATGTTTTTAGGATCGTCTCGACACAACCTTCAATTTTAATTTGTACGAATCACTATCTTTTTTCGATAAAGCTTACTATTCTTAACTATGTATCGATTCACTTTCTAAAAATAGTCTTTATTTATGGAGTAAATTAGTTCCCGTACCAGTTTCCGTTTCAAGTAATTTTTTAAAATTAGTATTTTTCGGGCTTTGGTGACCTAATTTAAGTGCTGTCTTTCCTCCGCTTGCGCTTCAAAATTCGATACTATGGCCCGATGCCTTGAGTAGTATCGTCATTTGTATAACGAGTGTCGAGTACTTCAATTGAACATTTGACTGCAGAGTTCTGAAGTACATGAGAACTCCAAAAACAGTACCTTTTACTTGTACGTGAAAAAAAAATACACTTTCTGGGTGCTTTTATACTGGCTAGTACATTTTTAAGTACTTCTCAAATTGAAGTTCATATGAAGTATTTGAGCCGGGAAAATCCTATTATGTTGTTGTCAATTTTTAGTTTTAGTATTTTATAATTAATCACAAAATGGTCTCGACATAGAACAACAAGAAACCCTTGAAGTAGGAAATCCAGTCGACTGCGGGTAAACTGAATTCAGTTAGGCCTTTGACAAGCTTTCTCATATGCTAATTGAAATCCCTTGGTTTGCCTTTATCTTTCACGGAGTGGGTATGCTCGTACAACTTGACGAGAGAACGTATCAAGTTGTGTTTAGGGGATCAACCTCTAATACAATAACCGCTACCTTATGTATGCCTCAAGGTAGCCAACGTGGTCCTCTTTTATTCATTCTAGCCATCAGCAATGTTGTAAGTGTGCTTAAGAACTCAAACGTTCTATTTTTGCCGACGATATAAAAATATTAAAGTGTATTCATAATCTATCCGACTGCAGCGCTTAACAGACTGACCATAATTCTTTTGCAAAATGGTGCTTCAATAATTGTTTATCATTGAATTTATCTAAAGTTTTAGCATGCCCTTTTCGAGAAGCCTTTGTACCATCTCCTCAGTGAACACCATTTATAATTTTGCGCTGGCCAAAGTAAAACTGACAAAGGACTTAGGTGTACATTTTTTTCCAAATCTTGACTTCTCAATTCATGTTGAGCAAATAGTCAACGAAAGCAAGTCAATTTGTTCGTTTCGCATTTCGACATTTATCATGGACTGATCAGCTTCGTCTTCCACCTTATAAGGACCATTTTCTACTTATAGGCCTTGATTTTTTGTAACAACGTTGGGAAGTCTGTGATATTGTGGTTTTAGATCAGCTTATTGTTATTAATATTGACGCACCACCACTTCTTAGCCAAGTGAATTTTAGTGTTAAGTCTTTCAATTTTAGAAACTTAAACATTTTTGACATTAAATCCGTACGAAGTACGGATGCAACGAACCTGTTACTCGGATGTCAATAGAAGCGAATGCAAATATGTTCGATTTTGTTCCCAGTAAACTGCCACTCAAACAAAAACTTTTTGAACGTGTCTGTTCTTAATGAGCATGCTATGCCTTTTTTCCAATATTCTTGTTTTTTATACTTATTTTATAATACAACATTTGTTAATATTTTTTTCATTTTAAATATTTGCTAAACTGTGTATTTGTGTATGGTGTTATGCTTTATAGGCTACTCTATGAGTAACACTGTCACTTACACTTGTTTTATAAGCAATACTGATAGCGTTTTAACAATCAATGTAATGTCATACACAAATACTTTATTTATCCGAATTGTACTTGAAAAGTACTGTACAGTATTGCAGTACGCAGTAAATGTACTTAGACGAGAATACTTGGAAAGTTGCATGTACTTGGTGATTTTCAAGTACAAGCTACTGGTCCAGCTAACTTGTTTTCCAAAGCCTGTGCCACAGCTACATAGGCAATAAATCGTTTCAAGCCGAAAGTATTAAATGAGGCACATTTTTTAGCAGGTCATCCTGAAGAAGAATGGTTTTAAATATGTATTAAGCTTAATTTTTGATTTTTCTTTAACAATATTCATTTATGTTATTTAAAAAAATTGCTCTGTGGTTAATAATACGAGTAAATAACAAAGTTTGGCGAATATCCGCCTCGATTTACCTGTCATTTAATGAACTTTTTCAAGACGTTATTGCAGCTTAATTTCGCGCATTAAAGCTCTGATATTATTTTCGCTGCATCAATCGGAGATGGAAAATTGATGCGAATATGAAAAAAAAAGTTGGTAAAGCGGATCAATTAAAGGGTCAAAGAGTCCGTGTGGATAAAATTAATGTTGCTTTCACTGAAAAGGTGTCGAATAAGCCTTAATGGTCTGATCTATAAGGTGATCTTATTAGGTAATTGTAGTGGTTGTGGTATCGGCTGCTGGAATTCATTGTTCGTGTTCTTAAAATCAATGATTGTATGGGTTATCTATGTTTGGATCTGCTGTGGAGGCATTACCTTGATAACAGGGTTATGGATCAACATTTCGAAATTTCAAGAATATCAACTTATGTTAAATCAAATCCAAAATACATATGAGTTTCAAACCACTTCATTATCTTTCCATTCTTCTCATTTAACTTCTGGTCAACATGCATAATAAGAGTATTCATAATTTCTAGAGAGCGAGCAATTTATACAATCTGTCAGCAGATTTTTTTCGGCTGTGTGGCATAGAGCACCATCCTGCCTCATAAATCATCTATGTCACTAGCATAGATTTCAGGCAAATAAAAGTCAGTCAATCATTTCCGGAAAATTAAATTTGATGCTGCGTACCTTACAATTTACTTGCTCATAGAACATCTCCTGTCCTATTTTGCAGCGCAGCGCTCTATATCTTTGTGTTAAGTTGTGCTAACGTCGTCTTCTTTGCTGCGTGCTGTTGGGGATAGGATCTCTTTGGATAAATTGAAATCTTTGTCGACAAAATTTGTGACGATCGTTATCAACATTGGATCTTAACAAAATATGATAAATACACATAGTCTGGGAACTCCTTTTTCGGACATTTTAACATTAAACTTACTTATAGTTCATGTATACCTTTTCCTACCACAGCGGGTCAAGTGACCCATCCTTAAAGTTTTATATATGAATATTACTATGTGCAGCTAAAAAAATTCCATTTGGTACAATTTCGATTCAAAACTGTTTATTTATTGAATTTAAAAAACAAAATTAATAAAAGTAGTGAAGGCAAATGCAGATGTTGATAAGAATTGGGTCTCTCTTATATGTCAACGCATGCAGAACCCGCCTGGCCACCAAAATCGTCGTGGGCCCTTAAAAAAAAGTTTACAAATAACGCTTTAGAAAATAATTCGACCACTCTTTGAAATCACCTGCCTTATTGGTTTGGCTTAGAAAGCAAGCGAACACTTTCTGCTCAGTAGTCCGTTTACAAGCTTACAAAAAGTTATTTTTTTCACTTGATAAAAAATTAATCCGTAACAAAATTTTGCAAAAACAAATATCGTCTACCCAATTCGTGTAACAACTATACTTTATAATCATCTGGGCCAAGATCCTTACGCGCTTCATGATGGCTAACAACAGCATGATCTTTACAAAACGCTTCCGCAAGATTTTGACAATTTATTTGGAGAATTTCAACTATTTTAAAATATTGTTGAACAAGGTCCGATCTTTAACTTATGAAAAGTCAACACAATGATAATTGAAGGACTCCTCTTCCTGGATGAACCCATATTTGCACTTATGGTAAAATGAGTAAGAGTGCTCACAATATCAAGTATTTCTAGCGCAAACCATAAAAATATAATATAAAAATGAGAAAAAGTAAAGCAAAACTGAAACTGTCCTCAAGAGTTGCAAAAAGGAAACTACGTGTATAAAAGAAAACGTAAGTCGATGCAACAATTAATGCTTCGACTTAGAATGCATCTTATACTTAAAATATATTTGGATTTAATACATTCGCTAATGTACTAATGCAGGTCAAATTTTAACTCAAAGTTTTGTTTAATTAATAAATCTAATATGCCAATTTTTTTATACAGTTTGCCAGACAGCAGTTCATAAGAGATGTCATGAGAAGCTGCTTGGCACATGTTCCGGATCCAGTTTTAACTCAGCTAGTACAATTGTAAGTAAAAACATAATTTTTTTTTAAATATCTACCCCTGTCCAAGTAGCGGACGATGCGGTCTTTAGCATTGGATTGTCTTATGTTGAATGGGCAGCATATTTCTTTCAGGAAGATACGCCTTCTTAGCCAATTTAGAGCTGAAATAGAGTCGGCATTTGGTGGTTGTAATGAGTCTTAATTTGGTTAGATGTGATCTTAAGCAGCAATGGCCTGAAAGACAATTCACGAGCTTTCTAATGTTCTTCTTATTGAGTTTAAGGATTTCTCTGTGGACAATACGTAGCTTGTTTTCCCACTTATTGGTCAGACCGGTGGCCGTAGTCCAGCTTACGCCACAGAAAGGTTCCGGACCAATGAACGTGGTTTTAGAACCAGCCCTGGCTAGTTCGTCCGCAATTTCATTGCCTTCGATTCCTTGATGAGCACGAACCCATCCTAACCGAAGTTTGTGACGTTGGTCGAGCGATTGTAAATCGTCCTGGAAAATTTTGACAGATTTGGATTTCAGCGGATGACAATGCCTTAAGAGCTGCTTGACTGTCTGAATATATGAGGATTCTGACCACTTTTTGACCTTTTGCAAGGCTTTCAATGGCATTGGATTCGATGGTTTGTAGCTCAGGCTGGAAAACACTTGGATGTTTTCCCATGGCTTATGTGTTGGGTCCATAGATACTCTTATCGTAAAATATCTTTCATTGACTACTTTGCTGATGTCATAACCAAATGTACTTGAAAATCACATCGAAGCAAAAAACGTAAGGCCTTTCATAATTAATTGATGAAATATTGCGTATGTTATGATCGGAACACACTCCTTGGAATATTACCAACGAAGGAGAATTTACTACGGCTAGGTTTTCATTTAAGGGGGGAAATCACAGTAAAATTTTCAATTTTTTGAAAAAAAATTTTATCGTTTAAAAGATGCTTTAGGGTTTTAAAAATAATATACCAAATGATGGTATACGGCAAAAGTGTCCGAGTGACCAAATTTTTCACTCTCCGGTAACGCCTCTCCGGTATGCTCAAATATTTTCATATGGTTTCTCAGTACTTAAAATTTTAAACGCGTTTTTCTCTAAACCACTTTTTTTTTAGCTCGCCGAAGACATAACTCGAGCAAATCTTTACCGATCGACTTGAAATTTTGACAGTAGCTTCGAAATATCTTTCTCCAAGGAGCTACGTACGATTTTTTATTTTATATGGCTTAATTTTTTTTATCGACGATTTTATGGCGTTTTTTTTTTGTTAAAAATTTAACTTTATTTTCAAACATGCACCATTTTGTAAAAAATCAATATACCGAAAAAATCCTACGTAGCTCGCTAGTTGTTATATGAAAACCAAAAAATTTTGGTGTTTTCTTCCAGGTCAAAAATTAAGGAGTTTACGTCTTCGGCCATCGACACGCTTTCAAAAATAAGCGCCTTGGGGCATATGCTGCGCAGCCGCCATTTTT
The DNA here is from genome assembly GCA_963555765.1 of Orthonevra nobilis. Taxonomy (NCBI): domain Eukaryota; kingdom Metazoa; phylum Arthropoda; class Insecta; order Diptera; family Syrphidae; genus Orthonevra; species Orthonevra nobilis. The sequence continues at coordinate 46,988,745 of OY743224.1, read as the reverse complement.
GAATACTTTTTATTAAAAAAAATTAGATTTTTTGCTTTTTTAGTCTTGCTATAAAACCTACTTTACAGATGTTCGATTGATACTTTTATTCAGCCAAGATTAATTCCCGAAAATATGCCTATTTTTTGTGTGCTACTGTGATTTCCCCCCTTAACCTCATTTCAGAAATCGAGCTCATAATCTCATTGGGAAATTGCTCAAAATTTGATTGTTTGATTTCGTATTTTACTTCAATTTTTAATATATCAATAAGTATCTTACCAAGGAAAAACTATTATAACATTTAAATAGTGAACGATACTCGTGATGTTAAAGTTGATGAAATCGATCAAAATCAAAAATATATTGACAATAGTCCTTGTCAATTTAATTTCTGAGACTGAAACACGACCATTTATGCTGCATTTTCCGACACACCCTTTATTGTTTGATTTGTTTTTGCAACGGAAATGTTCAACTTATAAAACATTAGTGATTATAAAAAAGCAAAACAACTGTTTAACATAAAAACGTATATTAAATGAGGCAATTTTAATTTTTTTTTCAGACTAACACGTTTTATGAAAAATAAATCATATGACTTTAAATATTCATGACAATGTAGTTTAATCCAAATGACAAATGGTTGAAATGGAAAGAATAACTAAATCTTTTGTGTGTCGACAAATATTTCTCTTGTCATCATTAAAAGTAATAAATTTAAGTGGGAGTATTCGTAAATTATCTCAACAAAATGTAAGCATTTGAACCCAAACGTTAAACAACAAATTATGATTTGTCGAAAAGCTCCAAACGTTACAGACTACCTTATAATTAAAAAAAAAACGTTTTCCAGTATCGAGCTTTGTTAATAAAATCTCTTGCCTCGACTTCATGCAATAAATGTACGTCAACAAATTCGACACCGTCATAGGAAAACGATGGAAAAATTTTGAACGCAATTGAATAAAAATAATTTAGTTTCCTTTGTTTTCCCATCACCAGGTGCATTCGTTTATAGAGTGTCATGAAAATCTGTCGAAAATGTAATTCAAAAATGATGGATACGTCAAAACTGTAATAGGAGACATTTTCGACTTTTTTTTTTATTGTCACAGTTCAACGTCAAAGTGATGACTTGATCAAATTATTGGCAGTGTTTTGAAGATCAGTAAGCGTCTCACATGATATGAAAATATTCGTCAATGTTTTTCAACCTACAAGAAAATATTTCACAAAAAAAAATCAAAACTAAATTAATAAATCCTTGTCAACTTGAAAAATGAACGATCTCAAACCAAATTTCATTTGTGATTTGCTATTTTTGAAGGCTTTAAACGTTTCAGGAAGTTTCTTTTAAAATTTGAGCGATGGCTATACGAATCAAAAGGAAAGGGAAATCAAATCACATCTCAAAATGTTATCAAATTACGTAGGCCGCTAGATACATTTATGGCCTAATAATGAAAATGCGAATATTTATCATAAAAAGTGATTTTATTGTTTTTCAAAGTATTCTCCAGCATGATTTATACACTTTTGCATGCGCTCAAACCAATTGTCGAAACACTTTTTCCACTCCAATTGAGGCACCTCCAAAACATGGTTTTTGAACGTTTCAACAGCATGTTCTGGCGACGAAAATCGTTGACCACGCACGTGGTGTACCACTCAGAAATGACCGTCCTACGTTGCTCAAGCGGAACAGTCGCCACATGACCAGTTTTGCCGAAGAAACAGGCAGCCATTTGCTTCGAAGTGCTTCTTCCACGAACAACTTTTGTTGGATTTGGCTCGTCTTCGAAGACCCACACGGTCGATTGTTGTTCTGTTTCGGGCTCATACACATAGATCCATAATTCGTCGCCTGTGACAATCTTATAAACGTCTTTTGAAGCACCGCAATCGTATTTTTTTAACATTTCTTTGCACCAATCGCAACGAGCCTTTTTTTGAGCAATTGTCAAATTGTGAGGGATCCAACGAGAACAAACCTTTTTACGGCTAGGTGTTCATGCAATATTCCTCTATCTCACGGTATGTCACATGATGATCTTTCATTATCAGTTCAAGCACGGCATCAATGTTCTGACTGAATTCATTAAACCAGTTTTTCACAGTGCTATAGGATGGTGCTTCATCGCCATACAAAGATTTAAGTTCATCAATGCACTCTTGTCGTGATAATCCACGTCGAAAGTTGTGAAAAATGATCGCACGAAAGTGTTCACGAGTTAATTCCATTTTTTTGCCGAGATGATTTTTTCAAGTCTCTGCAAATAAAACAATTCACGATTAAATGACAACACGTTCAGAACGATGTTATGTTATGTCAAGCAACAAGTAAAGCCGATGAAGTTGTTAAATTCCTCTCCATCGGAGATGACACACTATTTTGTTATATAACTACGGAAACTTGTTGAGTTATGATTTCTTCCTCATAAGACACATCTGTCTGGAAGGAGGTTGTAACCGGAAGGATTGCGAAAATGCAGAGAATTGAATTGTATACTATACATCATGTTTAACCTCGATCTTCTTCAGTGATTATGTTTGGTTAGTGCGCCTGACTGTATAGTTTACGGTTCCAGAATCAATAGATTCCAGGCAATAGCATTTATCTCTTCCAAGGTTAGAGCGTATCTGATTGCACACTGTTTGGACTCGGCTCGACTTGCTAAGTCAGAGCTCAAAAAATCAAAGCCAATTATTTGCAAGCCCATTGACAATTTCTGAACAACTCAAAAGAGGTGTGAAAAACATTTAAGAATTCTGAGTGAAGACTGACCGCCTTGGTAATGACAGTAAGAATGTAATGAATGTAAAAAATCAAAATCATATCCAGGAATTATGCTAAATTTAATAAAGCAAGAGCCTGTGTCCAAAATTCGCAACAAGAAACCGGAAGTCTAAGAGGCACTCTTAAATCCTGTTTCAAAAAGAATGAATTTGTTAGAGATGTCCTTCTGACCTGACTATTTTGACTATCGATTGATTTATTGCTGCTCTGAACATGAATATTATGCCTGCTGATATTTTCCATATACAAGTGATAATTAAAGCCGAATCAAATCTCTAGAATATTGCAGTGACGCAAACCGCTAAGGCAAAGTCAGCTTCCTTGGTTGAAGAAAAATTATTGAATATTCAATATTTTGCGTTTTGAAAAAGAACAAGCATTTTGGGCTTGCGCCCTGATACAACTTCAGATACTACTTAGCTCCTGATAATGATTTACGAATTCAAATTAAATAACTTGAGTAAAGATGTTCATTCATTTTGAAAAACTAATTTTTCTTGTTTCTTTTATTTATTTTAGTTTCTACGTGAACGATTTAAAATTGATGTACCACATCGATTTAAAGCATACTCCTTTATGTCTCCAACATTTTGCGATCATTGCGGATCGCTTCTTTATGGATTCTTTCGACAAGGTTTAAAATGTGAAGGTAAGTTAATTTTATTCAAAAAGAAGCTGATAATTTTAAAAGGACACGATGTTGGCACCTGGTTTACTTACAATTCTCAGTATGCAACCGTTTTATTTATTGTAGATAATTTTTTGTCAAGTTTTTTTATTTGAAATATTTAAACTTAATTCAGTCAACTTTATTGTTTTTCAAAGTCTTTCATTCATAGATAATATAGACTAGATCATATGTTGGTTTCTTTTGTAAAATACGTTCAATTATACACAAAATTTTCTTCATCTGGTAAGACTTAAAGCCGCTCTTAATTAACCATTATTTCGCCGAAAAATCATGCTTTGAGATTTTTACTGGCCCGGCTTTGAGGATTTGGAATTGGACGAGCCATGGCTTCAGCAATATAGTGCCACACGGCGCACAAGCCATGATGAGGATGAATGATGATGTATATCATTCGAACTGACAAAATATATTGGATCGAGTTCAAGCCGAATATATTTAAACAACCATCGGAACAATGACGCTTGCGTACCAAATTATAGTAAGCAATTCATGTCCCATAACCGGTTCAAAATCGATACAAAAAAGGGTCTTTCTCCTCCTCAAATCGCTGATTTAAAAATGCATATTAAAATAAAACATTTTAATTTTTAACGCGTCTCCTGTCAGCTTGAAAAGCTTGGGAAAAGGGATCGTTCTATCGTCTAAGCCACTTGCAAATTGCCCATCCCGAACAGATGCAATGCCATGCTCGTACACTCTTGCTTATTATTTTTTGTCTCTTTTGAAGAGTCAAGTTAGTTTAAAATATACAAATTGATTAAAGATGTCTCGTTATTTGAAAAAAAAAAAAAATTATAACAATCAAATTAAATTAGTACCATCAATTTAAGTGTGTTACCAGGGGTGTGAGAACGAAAATATACCTGCTCAAGCTAACTAGTCCGCAAGAAACATAAAAAAAACGATTCCTAGTTGTCTATGCTTTCCAAATTCTCTAAGCCGTTAAAAGTATACAAATGTCATCGCTAGCATCTTAAAAAAAAAAACTGTATATCCATTAATCACATACTTTTCAAAATTCACCCATTGACGTCTCTTTTCCTATTTTTACACGCACAGAAGACCAAATCACAGCAACAATAATTATAAATAAATTATCGCTATTTCTCAACCTTAGCGTCTGAGGAAAAGCATTGATAATTATCTGCCAAAGGCACACAAACATCGTTTTCTGCTGACGGCCGAGTCAAAATATCATAACAACCTGTTACCTAACTAAACTACCTAAACTCGACTCGTCAATTAAAATTCAATTATGCACTTGTCCTAGTTCCTTTCAATTTGGAACATAACCTTTGGTGTAGAAAAAGCTCTCCATTTGAGTGACCTGACCTAAATTTTAGCACTTCATCTGTCTAACCAAAAAAAAAAAACTCTTGTCAGATGGTTTTGTGAGGTGTCATAGCAGGGATATAACATCATTGTGGTGTTGCCTATGGATAATCCACTCAAATTGCGACGCACGATATTGCTCTGCTTCAACTTCATAAAGACACGAAATATAAAATAAAATAAAAATAAATAATCATAGAATAGAACAAGCCATTACCTTAGTTGTAAGTTCGAATAGGAAGCTTTTCTGAAAGATATAATAATAGAAAAACTACTAACTAAACATAGGAAGTCTTAAAAAAGATAAGAAATAATAACACAAGCGTCTCATCAAGAATGACAAATGTCCGAAATTTATTTCGAAACAATCACAATATTCGCAAATTAATTCGTCCAGGTTGCGACATTGCGCTTGCTGACGTCAAAATTTCTTCATACTGTTTGAGAGATTTATTTTAAGTACGATCGATTCTCCGCAGGTTCAGGAAGAGCACCGAGAGCCTCTGTCTAAAATGATAGCCGTTCTCTTTAGGCGAAATCTTTAAGAAAAATTTCACACAAAAAAGAGAGGAACACATTTAAAGATCATGATCTCACCATGATTGTCTGTGCAGAACATTTGAAAATTTTGCTCGAAGGCCTCTTTTTTTGTATTTTTTTTTTTTTTTTGAAAATTTTCATCATTTTTCCCGAGCACTGTCTGCCAGCGCGAGCAATACTAGACCCACAGCCATAAAACAGTCTTTGGGAATTTAGCATCAAGGAATACACGTTCAGTACAATCTGTAGTTTCCTCGAAAACGGTTGCAAAGATTTGAAAATTTTCGCTATAGCTTAAGGAGGAATCGATTTCGTTTCCAAAACATTTTTTTTTTACAATTGCATTCTGGAAAAGAAGTACCTATCGTGGATAAAAATAAATTTGAAAGCAGTTCGAAAACTGTCCGTATCTAGTGTGGCAGATTTTGTTTTTTTTTTTTCTTCTTTAAATCGTGAAGTTGAAGTGCTCCTAATAAGTTGACTTTAAAGCAAGGGTATTTAGGAATTCTTTGTCTGTTGGGAGCGCATAAAACATCGAGAAGTCAGATTACATAATTTCAAAATAAGCCAGCAGCCAAGTCTCTGAAAATAAATTCGGTCCGCGATAAATATATGCAGTGTTCGGGCTATTTATGTATTTGGAAAATATGTGTGCCGCTGTGAAATAGTGATCAGTTTGTTTTGCCATCAAGAAAGTACAATTGAAAAACAAAATATACGCCGCGAAGAGAAAGTGCTCGCCTATTAACAATAAAAATAAAAAATAAAACAAATACTATGCCTTTGTATACGGATCCGGGATACTCTTATTACAGTAGCAGCAGTGGAGGAAGTTTATATTCCCCATACTATAGTGCACCTTCATATGGGTCGTCATTGTCAAACTCATATGCTCCATATGCTTCCGCTTACAATAGAAGTTATGTTCCTCCGCCACCGCCGCGTTCTACCCAGTATTCAGCTCTGGTATCCAGATACCAGCCTAAACTGTCGACAATCACCGAATCACCGCTGACATCTCGAGCGAATTTTATTCCTCTAACGCGTATACAATCACCGAAGATATCCACATATTCGCCGACTCTAGCTTCGAAATATATTGCCATCCGTAAGGCACGTCCAAGAACCATAAACACCGCTGATATAGATGTTTCGGCATCCTCACGCTATGGACGCCACCATCATATGGCCGATCGGAAGAAAGATGAAGAAAAAGCTGAAGCCGAGGCTGAAGCTGCCGCGGATTCACAATCCACGTCCAATGTTGATAGTGATGCCAGCAGCGGGATAATCGACCCAAACTCACCTTATATGCCCAGAGTGGATGGCACCGATACCTCGCACCATGCTCGATCAACGATCAAACGAAACCGTGCCGTTGTCAGACTATCAATGATGCGACCCAGAAGCAGAGGTGAGCCCAAAGCAGATAATAGTTCAACCACAGATAAAACTGAACCGCAGGATGCAGCGCCATCTGAATCCAATCAGAGCGATCAGCTGGAAAAATTCCACATTCATGACAAAGCCAGGGAAGAGGGCATTCAGGTGACTGTAACGGATATGACACAGGCGCAGAACAGTGAAACATCACTTAACGAACTCATAATTGAAGTTGACCCTATAACACATACCGTGCGGCGGCTAAGCATACCTCAAGTACCAAGCTTTCACGATATCTGCGAGGATATATCCTCTGATAAGATCGATGATGACTTAAATGCCGGCGAACTAAGACGGCGGGCATCACTTATCCAAGAGCAAGAAATGGAAATCATTAATGAGCTGCAAAAGTCGCAATCTGGTTCCTTCCAGGTGATTCATTTGGATCCCAACGTATGTCAAGACGATGGACGCAAAAGTCGAAAATCAAAAAAGACTAAAAAAATTCGACACAAAATCACAGCAAATGTGGCAATTGAAAATTCATCACCTTCTTATGAGGATTCCACAGCCAGTCCAACTGTTTTGCCTAAATTCACATTCAATATCGAAGACATCGAAGAGCATAAAATTTTCAAACTTCCTAAAAAGCGAACCACCAGCGTCAAATCAAAGAAATCCGATGAGAGTTCCAAAGCACAACAGACTGACAAGGCGGCAATCAAGCCAGGTCCCCCTGATAAAAAGACGTCCAAGGGTGAAGAACCACAAGTTAAAGTAGCCACACCAAAACCGATAGTGAAAATTGAAAAATCGGAAAGCAGCGAAGACTTTTGGTCACAAATTGGTACCCGAGAAACCCTCTATATGAATAAACGCAAAAAGTCGCAGGAGAAAACCGATGACGACGAAATGGAACAAAAGACTTTATCGACACCTTCAGATGCTGAGACTCCAACTTCACCCTTGAAATTGAAAAGTAAACCTCAAGACAAGACTCCAGAAGCCTTGACCGAGACTTCCAAAAAAGACGATCAGCAACCAGCTTCAACAAAAAAACTTGTCAATAAGCCACCAATTTTAGAAAACATTCAAATTGCCGAACCTCTGAAGAAGGACGAGCAAAAACCAAGCACACCCAAGAAACTCACAAGCAAATCTCAAGAATCCCCAAAGACCAAAAACGCACCAAAACTCGTGGCCAAAAAGAAGTCCAGTCCTAAGAATGATGCCAAGGAGGAAACAGCTACGCCAAGTCTCAAATTGAAAACAAAACCAACCGTACTACCACAATCACCGACAACAACAAACAAAGAAAGTATAGCTTCACCAAAAATAAATATTGGCAGCGGTCCCAAGTTACCTGAGAAAAAGAAGACTTCAACAAATGCCGATACTACCGCGATCAAACAAAGTATTACCAAGAATGCAGTTCAAGATGAGGTCGTCGCAGCTAAACCCACAAACGATAAGATAATTCCAGAAATCTCAACAAAATCTACGCCACCATGGATGATCGAGCTAAAGTCAACGAAACAGGAACAGCAAAAGTCATTGACACCGCCTACGACGCCCATTAAAAGTGCAGAAACATCTGCGGAAATATCCAACTTTACGACCAAAAAGACGAGCAGTAAATCTACGGCAGTAACATGTGATACGACAACCAAGAAGCTGACCAGTTCGCCAACGAAATCCGATGACACGTCACCACTGCAAAAACCGAAACCATCAACGTCATCACTGAAAAAACAACAAAGTCCAATTGTTGCGTCGTCGCCCCCACCAACGACACCAACCACAACAGCAGCCGACGTGTCAACAGCCCAGGTAATGACACCAAAATCAACATCAACAACAGCAACACCAACTGCTACCACTGCATCACCGTCTTCGTCGACGTCGTCAACAAAAGCGGCCCGTACTAGCCTCGGTAACAGCGGCAACAATAATTTATCTAAGTTCTCGACAATTTCTAATTTGGCACAGTGTCTGCAAGACGTTGATGCCGATCTAGAGGATTACATACCCTCCTCGGCTGAGGAGACAGACAGTTCTAGTGATTCGTATATCGAGGACGGTAGTTTAAGTGCAAGCATGAAAAAGAAAAATAAGCAACTTAGAAAAAAAGCCAAGCAAGAGCAGCAAGGCTTCGATCCAAATAAAAAGATTAAAATCGATACAAAGAAGAAGTGTTATGTGAAGGAGGAAGCTCCACGGTATCCGTTGATTGCCACACCGAGACCGCTATGGAAACGCGAAAAAGTCGTTTACGAGGAGTCCTCGAACAGCAGCAGCGAGGAGACCGAGAGCGACAGCGAATGCACAACATCAGATGAATACGAAGATGAGCTGAGTCCGAAGGACGCCATAATCCGTATGAGCACCAGCAGCAATGATTCAGGATTCGATGGTGGTACGGCAACTTCGAGCTCGAAAAAAGCGCTAGGTAAGCGAAACATACAAAAATACATATGGTTGAATCTCCTCATTTGCGAACTTGATTTGTGCACCTATACGCTTCCATTTGGCGTCATTTTTTAGTGTATTCAATCTTTAATCAAAACTTCAATGTCAATGCAACTTAAAAATATATTTAAAAAAACAAGAAATAATAAAACTCTTCCTACGGACTCGTGATGCAGTTCTAGACGATTTTTTCTAAGAATCATACTCAAGGCGTTCCGCATAAGTGCGCACACATTTATTTGCACAATAATAATAATAATAAGCATGAGCAGGTGATAGATGAAAATGTTAAATTTTATGACACTTATAAATTACGCCAAGAGCTTGGCTGGGAGGAGGTGTTTTTCAAAATCAAAAAAAAATGTCTTTAATATATTTTTAAAGTAACTCTTGAGAATTTCCATATTTTCGTATTCACTCTTTAAAATTTGTATATAGAACTTGTTATAATAAGAATTTACATTCAAAACCAAAAAACAATCCAGTCGGAATAAGTCGTAAACGGGTATTTCGAAATATGGAAAAATTGGTTTCCATCGTCTACGTGATTTTTAACTCATAAATAATTTTTGAAATATCAAGCGCGGATCTAAATGTGACAATCTCCTGTTTTTCTGTATACAGTTGTTTTTGAACTCCTTCTTAGTTAACTATTCTTACTCAGTAAAAACACCTTCGGTGAATTTGTAGCTATAACTAAATTTCCTAAATTAAATTTCATGTTTGGGAGAAAACTTTCTCGGTAAAACACTTGCATTTTCCGACAATAAATGCGGTTATTCATTTTATCAGTTAATCCCTTTATGGAAACTTAACTAACGTGCAAAATTTCTTGTTCCGTCATCCATAGCAGAAATGTCTTAATTTTTCTGTGAATATGTCTTTTCTCAAAATATAAAGTGGCCCATCTCTCAGTTTCCACTTAACAAGTCTAAAAAATCAGTGTTCAATATTTTTCAACGTCTGCTTTTTTTAAAAAAAAAGTAAAAACTTGTGATAAATTATAAAAGATAACTTCACTTTGCGTTCTATTTCACGAATACCCTGTTTTTGAGTGCTTGAACTACTCATCCGATTTCAAAAATTCTTTCACCAATATTTGCAATGGACCCTGATATGAACACTGGCTATATATTATCCCGCTTAAATAAAAGGGCCCTTCGTGGTGGCAAATTTTAACTAAAGTCGATGAAAAAATGCTTGAGCGATTGATTGATTTTGCGAACGCTGGCGTAATAGCTACAGAAATTTAATTGCTTTCTACAGAAAAGTTTTATAACTGAAAACGTTCTATAAAGGGTCCGCGATAACATATCTTTAAATGCTAAAATTAATAAACAGGTTATTTCAAAATAAAATAAAAAATAAAAATAAAATTAATTTCAATCTGTTAGGGTCATTTATTTAGGCAATGTTAAACTCTTATAAAATTAATAAGCGAAAAGTATGCTTTGGTGTCACAGGATAGCGAATATACTACGCACACGAAGTCCACGCGGATGAAGTCGCAAGGGACGACTAGAAGTATAAATACAGTACTATATATAAATAGTCCTTTTCTGACTTTAAGTCAGAAAACGCAATTTTAGAAAAATTTGGAGAAATTGGGTATTATTATTATTATTATTATTACTATTTTTATTATTATTATTATTATTATTATTATTATTATTATTATTATTATTATTATTATTATTATTATTATTATTATTATTATTATTATTATTATTATTATTATTATTATTATTATTATTATTATTATTATTATTATTATTATTATTATTATTATTATTATTATTATTATTATTATTTTTATTATTATTATTATTATTATTATTATTATTATTATTATTATTATTATTATTATTATGATAATTTATTAGCAAATAATTAAAATTACAAGACAATATAAAATAAATACAAAAGCCTAGCTGCGGAGACTATTGGCTCTGTTTTATATAAAGTTAAAAAAGAAAACTAAAGTACAATGTTTATGACAGAAAGAAATTTTTCGATATTAACAATGTTATAAGGGTTTCATAGTACATCATAAATGGATTTATTTTTTAATAAGGACTCAGATAAAGGCTTTGCGACTGTACAATTTTCTAATATATGAGATATATCTAAAGTTACGTTGCAAGTAGGACAGACTAGAAAGTTTGCTTTGCTGAGCAGCTGTAGTGGGTAGCTGCGATATATTTCCGATGTATTAAGACGATAACGTGGGAGAAATTTATCGGCATTTACTTTTTTATAATGATATTGATAAAGGTTTCATTCGACTTGCTGTTTACTTCTCAAATACGTTTTAAGCATTTGATTTGAGGTCTTATTTTGTAAAAACGTTACAGTTGAACCCTTTTGCGTTTTTGGCTGAGCCAGCAGCTTTATCCGTTGGTATCTTTATGAAAGCAGCTATAAAAATGTTAGAGACAGAAGACGTTATGTTACTGCTATAGTAAGATTTATTTATAACGAATGGTAATATTGACTTGGTCGGGGTATAACAACTCCGGCGGTTAAAAAAATCTGCCTGAAAAATCTGCGTATCTTCAATGTTAAAGAAAATCTCACAATTAATGATGATAAAAATCTCAGGGCATTTTGTGTTTTGCTTAATCGAGCCTTCGAACAATGATATCAAAAAAGACATATTAACTTCAATGGTTCGAATAGGTCAGAAAAATGACTTAGATCGAACCACCGGTTCAGGACCGAAGCAGCTCATCCAATACCAGGGAAAATATAAAACAGCTAAAGCTCTGCTTTAGATTTAACAGCGATCGATTGTCCGCTAACTACAGAAGTAAGTTAGGAACCACAGGCAACTTATTTAACTATATTGAGAAAACTGATGCAACAAGATAAGCATCGAGCTGTCTGGAGAGATTTGTAGGCAGCTCCATTAAGAAAGGTAGCGCCGGCGAAGTTTTTGCCAATAGGACTTAAGTTTAAGTAACAAAAATGATCTTTTCTTATATAGACTGATATCCAAATTCACAAAGTCAAAAGGGGTATGGTTTCAAAAAATTGTAAGCTCAGCTAATAAAAATAGAAGAGTAGCAGTAGGCCTCTTTTCAGCATTTAATATTTATTGATTTAATTATGCCTATGTGCGTATTGCACATGGATGCTGTATAACTCTCACCCGCTGCGCGTTGCCTTCCAACTAATTTATGAATTTGAATGAATTTCCTTCTGAAATGAAATGAAATGAATTTTCTTCTTAAATAAAATCCAAACTCGTGGCTACAAAGTAATTCTAAAAGCAAGATACAATAAAATGTTTCTGGAAAATCGCCCATAAATATTATGAATTGTGAAATCCACATTTCCACCTCCGAACGTACATATCAGGTGTGTGCAAACACAATATAAAAAAAACAAAACTTGGAAACACTCCAATAAAATCGTAATATACATTTTCATGCTTCAATTAAGGACAAACTTTATGTAGTATTGATCTAAAAGAGAATTCTTAGGTGGGTTCACACAAATTCACCACTGTGCCCAATGTCCACGGAATGCGTCTTCAAACCGCGAGGTTTTTACTAACCGCTTCAATAGTGCAACTATTGCAACACATGCGTGTAAATGCGTCATCGGTGAGCGACCTACCTGTAGTGATGCCGATTATATTTAGATACGAGTACGCGACACGCCGTGATTTCACAGATGATCACGAACTCAAATCATGTGTTGAATTTACCGGCAGATGCATGATTTTAAATTACATACATAGATACATAAACTATTAGTGATAAAAATCTTTGTGTTGCACTTTAGGTAAGAGAAGAATTTTTTATTAAAATAAAATATTAAAAGCGTTGTAGATAATTTTTAGAAATCACTTTTCTATTCCAAATGTGGTCGCTAACAAGGCTTTATTTTGAAGGAATAATAGGCGCCATTGACATTAAAAAACAATGGCCGTCTTGTTACGTTAAGTTTACGGTAATGCGTTGTATAAATTGATTTATTTAAAACATCAAGTTGTTTTGCTAAGGATTTTCTAGGTAGGCAAGAGTACACATGTTTTTCTAAATGATTCGGCAGAGAATTCAATGAAAAACAGACAATTAAACTTTTGGCAATGGTTTTCCTCAAATACGATAAAAGTGGAACATTACCTAGAAGCAAAGACTTATACACGGCATTCACGTTTAAAAGGTTTTGTTAATTTTTTTTTCTTTTACTTTATTTCTTATAAAAAGATATAATTGGATTTGATTTTTGATTAAAAATGTTTCTTTCAATTCTGTCATAAGTTTTTTTTTTCATCCTTGTTCTCTTAATCTGATTTTTTTAATTGATAGCAATTTTAAACACTGTTGCGTTTATTACTTGTTGTTTTTATTTTATAAATTTTTTTTTAAAAAATATATAAGGAATAACTGAAAACATTACTTTTTATCCTTAAAGGGTAATTCACAATACATTAAAATAAAAAACGTATCAAAACAAATATTCCCTTAACAAACTTTTAGAGGCCAGTTGCACCATGAAAGCCACAATTCGTACTTATTCAGAGATGATTATACAACCCAGAAGTTGCCTTCACGAAGCGTTGCACAACTCTTCTAGTCCCTGGAAAAAGCTTCTGCGCAGAGTTTTCTCACTTCTTGCTTCCAATGCATGACTATCGCATAGGATATATATTTTATACGTCCCGGTGAAAGGTCATTCAGGCTTATCCCGCGCCATTCCGCATAAATGCCAAAAGATAATTGGCTGGTAATAATGCCATGATTTAGATTGACGAGAACATTTGATCCTTTCTGCCCATCCTTGATCCTTTTCATCGTATGTTTGAAAAGGTTGCTATTCTCATATCGATTTTCTATTGCGATTTTTTAATTTTACTTTAAGTCGCTTCTTTCTCAGCTTTGCAGGTTCACCAGCTTTCTCGTTTCTATCTGGAATTTATCTGGATTTATTTCATGAGACCCCATATATGGTTCCGTGTTTGGTTCGTGTATAATCTTAACGATATATTGACTACTGAGCACTACAACGATGGTTCGTAGCCTGAACAACGACTGTGGTTTCGGCATAAAATAATCTAGAACCATCCCCTATAGTAAGGGTACCATTGCACTACATGTCTTCACAAGGGTCCCGCAGGCAGTTGTAATCAGTCCACTAGCTTTTATTTTCACTTTCCGTCCGCGGAATTCGACGCAAAATTTCTTGTCGACAATCGAAATTGTTCGGATGTTCTAGTAGTATTTTCCGTAAAAGTTATCTAACCATACGCCTGAGGCTATTAGTTTGAGCGCCGTCTTTTGGCTATGCACTAGAATCGATAGATGCTTGGTTCTTTGGTAAGCTCGAAGAAGCCGATTATTTGAATCTTGAATCTTCGTCGCAATCGTAATATATCAATTCTTGTCAGCTGGTAACTACCAGATAAATGAAGGGTTAGTAAGGGCCTAACAATTGCAGTGTATATCAAACGTATCCTTTTAGGACTGAGACCCCAAGTCATGCCGATATTCGAAGCAAGTTTGGAGTCCAGACGAACACTAAACCGCCCTTTTTAGTTTCAGTTAAATATTAAGTTTTTGAATTATAGTATAGTCGTTTTCATAGTACAGAGAACTATCTTAGTTTTTTGGCAGATTTAAACCAAGCGTAGCCAGATTTAGTACTGCGTTTGCACGTGCAAGTTTAAAAAAAAAGACTTTAAGCGAGTACTTAATTGACCATGTCTTAGCATCATTGTGGAGTTCAGTGCTTATTCTGTATAAGATAAGTAAGAACAAAAGCAATTCAGAGCTTCGAAATGGATTCAACGCGTATATGCTCTAAGACAAAGTTGAATGAAAACTTCACAAAACGCAAAAGATCGCCATCTTTTTTATAAATGCTCGTTGCATGACGAAGATAAATCTCTAATATTTTAGCTCTAATTTATTTGGAGATCAGAAATGTGGAACGCTAAATAAGCATTATTTTGACTTTTGCTAAAAGAAAATTATTTTTTATTTCTTTATTATTGAATTCTAAGAATGTTTCTTTTTTTCTTTCCCCTTTGTTTATTAATTTTCATTTTCGACTTAATTTCTCTTTCATGTTTATTTAAATCTTAGCTTTTTGTTATTTTATTTTAAAAATAAAATAACAATTTATTTGCAGTTAAAAATTGATAATACCTCTAAGGTTGAAAATTTTCAAAAAAAAGGATACATAAATTGACTTGATTTAGTATTTCGAAATCCGTGAAAATAGGAAAACAAATTAGTACTGTCCATCCAATGAACACTTCTTAAATAAAATCGAAAAAGAAAACATTAATTCTATTTTTGTCTCGGTACAGCACGTGGACGATTTCGATCAGAAATATCTTCTGTGCAAATGCTGACGCTCAGCGCCTGGCGACTTTATTTATTTTCAATTAAAAATATATATAAAAATGTTTTTATTTTATCTCAAATTTAATTAAATAATATTTTTATTTATGAATTTGTTGATTATGAGTGATTTAATTTTCTATGGAATTGCTTTGCTTTGGTTGTATCGAGATGCCTAATTTTTCAAATTAGACACACACTTGTGACTTTTGAAAAAGATTCTCTGTAGTAATGCGTTTCCATTTTTTTTTTGAATTCATTTAGTTAACTGAGTTTTATAACCAATATTCCAAGACACCAAATGGGATTGGATTATGCATTATATGATGTTTAATTACTCAGTCGATTAAAGACCCAATACTTGCGTATAATTAAGTCCCTGTAGCAGTAAATCTTTAGATATATGAAAAAAAGTTCAAATTGTGAAACGATCACGGAACATTTTTCAGTCGGAACTAGTTCCTATGTTTTAAGGAAGTCTTGTCATGCGATTAAAGAAATCATACCTACATCAAAATATCGAAGCAGACACGAAAATTACCAATGCTGTGAAAATCGTAGCCAAATCAAACCACTGGTTTTGTTTTGGAAGCCTCAAGGAGTGAAGATATACTATATCTGGTGAGGTGATTTAATTGCTGCTCATTATTCTGGAGCTCCTGGATGTTATCCATGCAGACATAGCTTCCTCAATGTTATATTTGAAAAGATAATCATAGAGCCCTAGCGATAGGTTGATGACTAATGTACTTTCCCTGATAACCCATTGGGTTTCAGAGCGGGGCATGACTTGATGCATACAGGTCAGGTCAAAAGATCGAGGTAACTGTAGACCTTTTGCAATGTGATTTCAACAAGATTTATCGTTATTGCAACGCGAAGCTAGGAAGTTGTAGATCAACTCCAAAAAGTGCCAATCTGTTTTGTTTAGGACGCGCGAGTTTAATATGTTGATTTTTTTAAATAAAACAACATAGAACACCAGACACTGTTCAAAAAATTAAATCCGATTGAGGATTTTCCACGTTACCCGGAAAAGTGTGTAAAAAATGTAATTAGGCAACACCGGTGGGCAAATCTTCCCCTTATTTGTGAAAGTCCGATAAAGCTATAATATTTCATGCGCACGTCTTAAAAATGTTAAAGTAGACTAAGACCTTATTTAGCTTAAGAGACTAAAAAAAAAAAATAGCCATATATATTACTGTCAGTAAAAAGTGAGTGTCGATGGCTGAAAGATTGATCGTTTTTTTTAAATCAAATTAAAGTCCCTTAGTTAAACTTTAAAATGCATTATATTTTATATAACTTAAATATAAACATAGAATATTTTATATTATCGAAAGGAAAGAAAATGCTAAACCACTTACATATATTCGTACAAAGTCATCTTATTGAAAGAAATAATATGTATTTGGTTTGGTTATGGTTTCCAGTCCTCGGGGTATTGGTGTCAAAATGAAGTGCGATAATCTAATCTAATCTAAATCAATCTAAATCAATCTAAAATGAAGTGTATAGTTTTGGAATTAAAACTAATTTGAACAAGTATTAATTTATTAAATTATTTAAATATTAGGATACATACTTTTAACTTTCATTATTGAGTATCTCATTTAGTTAAAACACATTTTCAAAATCAGTATTACCATCTGAAAAAGAGAGACGTAATGATATCAATTATGTAAAGGGTCCTCCATCTAACATTTTTTTCAACTAGTGCTTATTTCGTGAATGGTAACACTTAGCGCATGTCTGATTTGATAGATAATTAGTTTTATCCTTCCGCATAAACGCTTGAACAACGCTGGGAAATATTGCGACATTACTTTGAAAATCATGGTAATGTTGCAGAATGTGTGCGAAAATTGCGTACGGATTTTGGAAGAAGAGAAGCACCGTCAGCTCCGTATGTTCGTTATCTTGTGAAAAAAGTGAAAGAAACTGGCATCCTCATCGATAAACCAAAGCGTAAAAAGCCAAAAACAGTGCGTATACCCGAGAATATTGCTGCTGTGACAGAAAGTGTGGGTGAAGCGCCATCAACATCAATTCACCGTCGTTCTCAACACATGAACATTTCGGAGACATCATTGAGACGAATTTTGCATAAAGACCTTGGTATGAGGCCATACAAAGTCCAATTAGTTCAGGAGTTGAAGCCAACTGACCATCCAATGCGTTTTCGCTTCGCTAAGTGGGCCTGGGATCGACTTACAGAAGATGCCGATTATGCCAAAAAAATCATCTTTTCAGATGAAGCTCATTTTGATCTTGGCGGGTATGTAAACAAGCAAAATTGTCGCATTTGGGGCACAGAAAACCCGCACGCATACATTGAAAAGCCGATGCACCCAAAACGGAGGCATAATTGAGCCATTTTTCTTCGAAAATGAGCAAGGAGTGGCCGTTACAGTCAATGGAGATCGTTATCGGGCCATGTTGAACGAATTTTTGTTCACTAAAATTGAAGAGGAGGATATTGGCAACATTTGGTTTCAACAGGACGGGGCTACTTGCCACACAGCCGAAGCTACACTCGATGTTTTGCGCCCTGTTTTTGACGATCGCATTATCAGCCGCAGAGCTGATATCGTTTGGCCACCTCGGAGATGCGATTTGACACCGTTGGACTATTATTTGTGGGGTGCCCTCAAAGATAAGTGTTACGCTGACAAGCCAGAGACAATTGACGCTTTAAAGAACAATATTCGTGAAGCCATTGGTGAAATACAGCTGCACCCAATCGATAATGTGCTTAAACATTGGACCGATCGTGTAGGCTACTGCATGGCCAGCCGAGGCAGCCATTTGAATGAAATTATTTTCCATTATAAACCGGAAGAATTGTGCTTTCAAATAAAAAAATAAATTTGAGAAAATATTCAACAGTTTTTTTTTTTGCATTTTCAAAAAAAAAAGTTATTTAGCGGACCCTTTATATGAACAATGAATTGATGTTGAGATCAGTCTATAGAAGACAGTGCTTAAAGACGTATCAAAGAATAAAGAACTTTTTCATTTACATAAAATCGACAAATTTCCATCTTCAGCTTATTGAATTCAATTAGTCCATGATTAAAGCACCCCAAGTCGATTTTGCAGATGTTAGGAGTTGTTCCAAATCTGTTGGTATATTGCCAAGCGGACCAGCAATGGATTCGATGGGCAACATTGAATCAGATTCTCAGTAAAACAGTCACTCGTAAACAGTATACAAGGCAGCATCATTCTACTGAAAGACGTCTATAGCTCCACATAATTTATACTTTGAAAGTAACGCGAGCTCCGGTGTTATTTAATAGAAAAAAGAAAAACGGATTTTATTTTGCTGCAATTTTGTCTTTCGAGGTTTGCTTTGATTTACCTTCTGAGTCTAATGTTCTATTAAGGACGCTGCAAAAAAAGACTCAGGTCAACGTCTTTTACAAGATCGGATATGATGACTCGCCATTTCAGTCTAACGCGGCTTCAGTTCCTTCATAAATGGCTTGTAATCATTTATGAATAAGACAAAGGGTTATCTTTATTATCCTTGCATTACGGCACCTCTACAAATTAAACTTGAAAAAAAGTCTATTATTTTCCTTTATAACTTGTTAGAATTTTTGCAATAATTGAATCTTGGAATGACATTCAAGGTCGTTTTTGTTTTAGCATTTATCGGCTGTATTCTGCGCATGCTGACCAAATTCATATTATGAGAAATCATTAAGAGTGAAAATCTTTTAATTAATTGTGTTTACTTTAAATGAAAACTTTGAAATTACGTTTGCTTTCTTGGCAGACTGATGGCAATTTTTTGGAATAATCTATAACATTTTAAGGATCTTTTTTTATAAATTTTTATTTTTTCTAGATCATAATTTGCTATCGAAGCGATCGTCAATTTTTGACAAATTTAGTAAAACATTTTCCCATTAATGTACGTCAGTCTTCGTTATGCATAAGACCTGCGATGACGGCCTAAAAAAATCGCTTTAAATAGCAGGCGAATTTTAAATATTAAATTTAGACCGTGCAACGACCTTTTTGTTGTCAACAAAAAACTGTTTCAAGTCTTGACGACCAACGCCGCGCCGGCAGACATCCAACGATTGGTACCGAATTAAATTTAATCCGGAACAAGACTTTTTTTTTGTTCCTTGTAGTACCAACTTTGTTTGTTGTTTTTTGGCGCACAAAGAAATTTTACATACAAATACACTTTAAAAGCAAATCGTTAAGCCAAGGCAATGAATGACGTCAGCTTGTACACATATATATAAATATATTAACATGAATTTTCTACAATGAATTGTTTTATTTTTTTTTAAACTAATTTTAAAGAACAGGTCACGGGCTAGGCCACATTTTACTTAATTTATTTCCAATTACCGCGTTAGATGCAATGCAATCTACAAGCAGGTGATCTGCGTACTTAAAAATAAAATGTAAAGTCCTTAAAAATGAATTTATTGTGTTATATGAACACGACTATCTGTTTCGTTTGAATCGCAGATAAAATCGTTTGTCTGCTTATCAAGGTGATCTGGTCTCATGTGCCAAAGCGGATGCAGTACTTGGCTAAATTTAGCACATCGATTCCGACCTTACATGTAATGTTATTTAGCGAGTTAAAATAGAGAAAACATTTTTCTACACATTAAAATAGTTTATCAAAATTTACAACTCTTTGTGAAAAATGCGATTTTTTTTCTGTGTTTTTAAAGTTTAACGACTCCCCTTCGTGTGAAGTTTGAAAAGTGTGTAAATCCATTTTGATTTTATGGCTTGGGAATTTTTTCATTGGAAAACTAAGAATTTTAATTGGTTTTATTTTCTTAATTTATTACCAAGTAAAAATCGAACATATTCATATTTTAAAAATTATTATTTATGTTCCGACGTCATTCACCTAGCTATTCAGTTTGAAAATACTTTAATGGCTCAGTTTCGCTTGAAGAAGAAAGAAACAAAACAACATTTCTTAGATTTGTAGATTGAAAATATATGATAACATACACAGAATTTTAATGCCCTCAACCTTGACATTATGGAAAGGATATCAGATATACCAAGCAGCGTTTGGATATTTTTGATAAATAGTAGTAGTTATGATAAATAGTTTTCACAATTTCATTGAAAAAATTCTAATATAGCGATTAGAAAACATACATTCTTCGGAGCTAAAATATATATTTGCTAGTTCAGTTTCGTGAGTAACATGCGTTCACTTGAACAGAGGCAACAATTTTATCCAACTAAATAAAGAGTAATGTCTTCTTCATATCATATACGACTTCAATTCTTGAGTGGAAACAAAATTTCAGAATTTCTCAAGAGATTCATCAGCATAGTAATGGGAGTTTTCTGAAGTTTCGGAAAAATATGCTTCAAAATCGGTTAAAGAAGAGAAAAAAACCGCTTTGAAATTGAAATTTGTGAAAAATCAAATGCCTTGGTATATTGGCCAGAGTCTGATTGTCTTCACGTATTAAAAGAAGTTTAGTTAAGATGAACCGGTTGGCTTTAAGTTCTATTTTTACAATTTACGTAAAAAACAAAGGTTTGTCATAGCCAAGAAGTCGGAGTTTTGGCGCTATCAACTATTATGAAGCATTTAAGCTCAATGTTCAGGGCAATAAAATGAAGGGAATCACTTCCAAAAAATATTGAAGTCAGTTTTTCATAAGTAGAACAAGTCGCCTTTGCCTTGGATTTTGCAATCGCGTAATGCATCTATCCATGCTGCGCGAGTTGTAAAATCGTTTTTTTTTTGAAAGCCAAAAAGGGAAATGATTACTGGCCGACATATTGGGGATCGCTGCCTCGCAAGAAGAGAAGAAGTACGGTATTAAAGAATATTAAAGAATCACTTCTCCATGGGTCGAAACATCGCTTTATTACATAAAATCTATGTACGTACCACTCATTTCCGAAAACGGATGTTTCTTATATAACTGAATTATTGCTTCTAATGACAACCAATAAAAATAATAAGTTAAATCTAAATGAAAATTTTTTTCGGAAACATTACTGAAACTTTGTTTAAATAATTAATTCATAAATAACAACTTCATTGAAAATGAAACAAAAAATATTAAATGAAATGACAAACTATTTGACTTTGTTTTCATTATGGCTGAGTCTCTAGAATGCCAACCTGTAGGCATCAACAGATATACTTGTACAAAAAGTTGTCCGTCCTGCTGAAATCATTTCTTTCTAAGATGTTATTATTGATAGAACTAAAAAAAACGGACATTTGCCTTAAATACTCGCCAAAAAATCACTGAAGATAATTTGACATTAAAAAACCTCTTCAAAGTTCTGTTGATTTTCATTAAATCCCCGAGAGTATGCCGCACAGGATGGATCATGGGCTTTAAGTGCTGCATCAGTTTAATAATGTAAGGGCGTATGATCTTTCTCCCATGTGAAAAGGTCCGCTTTAAAAAGGTCCTTGCCTCTGTATAACATAGTGGTCCTAGGTAGGAGTATTAATTGACTAGTAGAAAAACCTGCCGTACAACAGGAAGAATGTCATTCACATTTATTATATGAATTTTATTTAATTTATAATAAAATCCATTTATAATAATAAATGCTTAAATACTTAACAACCTAAAAACTGATGGACTAACGATGGAAGCGTCCGCTGAAGGTGTAAAATTATAAACATCCAATGAGTTTAATTTAGATTTATCAAGCTCATGACAATTTTATTCACAATTCAAATTTATTTGAATACAAGGTTTCTTTGATATTTTGTCCGAACTTGAAATTATTTTTTCTTGATGTGGAATATGTTTAATTTTTATATTCAAGTATTTGCGCGATGAACTCTGGACATTGCAACGTAGAGTTGCCCATGTCTTAATACTGGTACTTAAATACCGACCGTAGCCTATGTTTGTCCTTGGGACCTATTGATTTTCATAGCTAATACATATTTAATTCATTAAAAATATTTATGCCCCGTCTTTGATCTCTGTAAGGAAAAACATTGGATAAACCGTTGGATCTAAGTTTGGGTCTGGAACATTTATCGTTTCAGTTTTTCTTTAATTTGGGTTATTTGGATCAGGTCAGTAGTGAACCAACAAGTCTCTTTCAAGTAATGATTTATCATCAGCGTTTTGTAAAACGAAAGTTTTTTTCGTTAACTCTTGGTTTATTATAGCGTCTTAAATCAGAATTTCTATCAGTGTTTCTATTCCATGCATTGTACACCTTCCACACTTTCCTGTTCAATTCCATGCCTCATTTTTTTTGCATTACTGTTTGTCATAAAAAAAGCTTAATTCTCGCATCACTGAAGCATCGCACCTTCTATTTTCATGCAAACTACAAAGCAGGTGATCCACGCACCAACCCACTATGACAAGGAAATCGATAGTTATGAATGTTTTTTCCATTGACATTCGGTATAGGATTGCTTTCTAAACCCAAATAAACACCGGATTGCAATATTGATCCCTGCACTTGTGTCGTTACTAAAATTTCAATGCAGATAGACAAAGTCCTTGACTACATATCGGGTTTTTCAATAAGAGCGCTACAAAAGTTTTTTTTTAAATAAAACAAAAACGGTTTTGGATATCAATGAAATTCCTGTGAAAGTACGTTTGATGCCATTTTGTATGAAACTCGATTTCTTTTGCATGGCCACCACGGACACGCTTTTTGAAGTCCAGACGCTGAACGGTTTTCAAGCATACATAAATCGGCCGATACTGCTGCAATTTCACGTTCGATATTCGTACGTTCATCAATCATCGCTGGCTTGTTGGCATAGACCATAGACTTGAAGTAGCCCCACAGCACGACCGAGGCGGCCAAGCGACTGGACCATTTCGTGAGACAACACGTTCTCCAAACTTGGTTTCCAATAAATTGATTGTGACATTCGCTGTGTGGCTTGTGGCGCCGTCCTGTTGGAACCACATGTCCTTCAAGTCCATATCATCCAATTGGGGCAAAAAAATATTCGGTTATCATTGAACAGTAGCGATCCCCACTCACAGTAACGTGCTGGTCTTGATCATCACGGAAGAAGTACGGCCCAATGACGCCGTCGGCCCATAAACCACATCAAACCGTATATTTTTCGGGATACAATGATGACTCATGGAGTACGTGTGGATTGCTGCCTGACCAATACCGCATATTTTGTTTATTGACGGAGCCATTCAGCCAGAAATGAACTTCATCGCTGAAGATGATTTTTCGATGAAAATCCGAATCATTTTAAAGTTGTTGCTCAGCCCAATTCACAAACATACGACGCTTCTGGTGGTTAAGCGGCTTCAGTTCTTGCGTCAATTTAATCTTGTAAGGATGTAGGCCAACATCTTTTCGCAAAATTCGCCACAACGACGTCACAGAGATGCCCAACGCTTGAGAACAAAGTGTAAGAGACACATTTGAGCTTTCTATAACTGAAGCCTCAGCGGCAGCAATATTCTCGACCTCATTTATACTTCAGTTACCTTGAGCTCCATATTTGCTCCCTGGGGCTCGATACTTTCAAATTCACCCTTAAATGTGTTTTTCCAATTTTATTTTTATCTGTATTTTTTGCATGCGCAACTTGTCCTTATCCTCTTTTGTCATCAAAGGTACGGTGAGACTCATTATTCATTACGCTATTTATTTATCATTTTTCCTTGACTTAAGCATTTTTTTTTATTAATTTTAACAATTTAAGACAAGGTGAATACTACCTTTATGAATACCCCATTATTGGTTTTCTTCACAGGATGTCTTGTGACGTAGAATTTGTCCTATTAACTTTTCTGCCTTCCTGCATAATTCACAGAGTCCCTGTAGCGGAAAGTGAGGTTGCTCTCAATGAGGGTGCCATCATCCTGCTGGCAATGTTATGCCATGAAAACAGCCTGAAACTCGAACATTACAAGTCGAAAATTGACCCAATATAAAATTACTATCCCAACTCGTGTATACACACAAGAATTTATCGGTCCCTTTAATGTTTGCCCTTAGTTTACATTTTTGTCATCGCTGGGCCTGTAAAATTAATTTAATTTAATTTACAGCATTTATTTTAACAAAAAACGTTTATAACTCCACATTTGTCTATAAGTTCGCTCAAGCGAACAGCTCAAGGTATTGCCAATTAAGGGAGAGCCTTAAAACTCAAAAACTAATTTTGTCAAACTCCCACCAAATTAAACAAAACTACGCGCTTACTTTGGCTTTTGTAAAAAAAAAACTGTGTATCGTCTTGAGCATCAGATTATCATACTTAAGAGTCAAAACAATTCCTTAATCTATCAGCCGGAACAATCGCACAGGCGATAAAGCCTCGAGCGATTTCTAAACACTGCCTTTTCGCATTGAAGCCGCCATTAAAATTCGAAAATAATTTATGTTCAAAATATTTAACAAATAATTTTGCGCGATCAACTGACACGTTTGTCCAACAACGACGCGGTGTGAAAATTTCGTGTAAATTCATACCTGATGTTCTCACTCAAAACATAAATTTTGCTTAAAAATAAAAACCGAAAGAGAATTTTCAAAACAAAAATAGGACGATCACATGTTCACTTTTTTGCGGATATTTTTAGAAAATTCGTGAAATTTTTTGGCGTTAAAACGAGCTATTAACGCTTAATGAATATATACTGCTATATGCAAAAACAAAACGGATTTGAGGAAGACATTTTAATTGCAATGGAAACACTTTTACATCTCATGTCGACCGAAAATGAAGGCTTTTCCCGAAACAAGTGGGTGATTTCGGTGGCGTGAAAAAACGCTCAACTTTAAAGGAATCAAAAATATGCCAGGAATTTGGTTGAACGTAAATGTTTATAAATATGGAAACCCTCAACAAACGGCGTCGTTATGCATATCGATCGTCGTCGAAATTGCATATCAATTTTGGGTACAGTCACGCAAATGTTAAAGTCAGAGATTTTGAAGATTTGAAGAAAAGAATAATTTTAATACAAATTTTAATTTTGAAAACAGATTTCCTCTGATTTTGGTGCATTATGTTGACCTCAGAAGACGGCTAAGAGAAAGATATAAAAGCCTAACGCGTCGTTTCCGAATAAATAAGACGATGTTTATAAATAACCTGTACTATTCGATTGTCTGGCGGAAGGACCACACTGAGACAACTCAAAAATTAAGAAGTTTGAGTTAACCTTTGTTTTCAAATGTTCAGTGATCATAAATCAAAATGAATGGAATGAATCTTCCACACACTTTTGTAGATGACTTAAGCTCCTGTTTTTTTATACATATTTTTCTGGCTCACAAAATATTATGACTACTCTTACAATGGTTATTGCATAGATCGGGCCGAACTATTAGGAGAAGAATGGAAAGATTGTGCAGTAAATTGAGACTCAGTTGTTTTTTACTTGGTTTCAATTGCTCCATGGGTGAAGTCCGAATTGGGACAGAGAATGTGGTATCGATTTTTTTAAGCTTTCAATAAGTTCGCAGAATTTCATTCGCAATTAAACTAGAAAGCTGTGTTTTTCAAAAATTGGTTCAACACTCTGCTGTAAGTGTTATGTGTTCACAGCATAGACAATTATGTATCATTTACACAAACCATTATTTAAGACAAGACGAACCAAGAATTTCAGCTGACACAAGAACGAGAAGAGCAAGGACATCCACTAAGTCGGACTACTATCGCTGGTCGACCACTCTAGTGTTAGCTCCATTAATTTCATCTCAATGGGAATTGATGACTGGACGACATACTATATTAGGCGACCCCGAAACGCATCCATCAACATTTTTATTTGCGCGAGCTGTGTCTGCGGTTGCATCGTCCTGTTCCTCCAGTGCCAGTTCAGCAATTTGTGTAGATTTGGTGGCTGAGTAGATTTGGTGGCTTCTCGTGCATAGAAGTGAATTCTCAGTACCTCATGAAAATGATCCTCGACGATCATGATGGATTTCGACCAAAAATCGTCCATTGCGTCGTTAAGGTAAAAGAGAGCGCGATGCAGTTTGCGAGCAGTATCTCATGGGTTATCTCAACTTTTTAAGGGAGCATCTTCAACAGACACGTCCGTAATGGCCAATTCCGTGGCATGCTGTCTTATCGACATTGGCGAGCTATTCACGATGTTTTCAGATAGATTTTGCGCCAAAAGCACTGACGTATTATTTCTTAAAACAAAAAGTCACGAGTATTCTGCGATCTTGATGAGAATAGCTTATTGAAGCGTATTTTGCTTTTGTAAACTTTTCAAATTTGGAAACCAAACTGCTAGTTTACCCTAAAAAAGTTTAAGCGTATTCTGTTACATTTAAGGCTATGGTTTAATACCCAGCAGATACGAGTAGATGCTGCAAAAAAAAACGATGTTTTTATCTCTGAAAATATATTATTGAGTCATTTGTAATTTGTCATTGCATATCAAATCATCACGAAAAAAAAAAACAATTTATCTTTTCTCATTATTATAGAGATGTCGATTGAACGCCGTCCAATAGCTGAATAATTATTTTCTTTTTCACAAAATAAACAAATTGTGATTTTCGAGCACTTTTGAACATCTTGACGCGTATGGAAATAAATTTTAGCTTTTTATTTCGATTATATTCACAGATACAATATTTATTTTCGTAAGGGACTATCTTGGCCAACATCTTGTACCTCTTAATGTTAAATAATTATATACTTCTACACACAATTATAACTAAATAAAGTTTCTTTATACAATTCTTATTTTATTTTTTTTTTAAGACTGTGACGTTAATTGTCATAAGAAATGTGAAAAACTAACGGCTAATTTATGTGGTGTAAAACAAAAATTAATCGTGGAAGCTTTAGCATGTGTTAAGAGAGGTACGCCAACAATACATACTATATATATTTTTTCTATTATGAAATTAATTAGATGTCATTTTGACTTTTTGACAAAATTGCTTGAAATTGTTTCGACGAGAGATGTTTAAAAAAAAAAACAAACAAAATGAAAATTATTTTGTTTGAATTTGTTAAAGCAATTAAGTGTTGTGTATTTATAAAAGAGTTCACATGTTAAATATAACCTTAAGTGACTAATTTAAAGGCTTGCACATCTGTTGAGGTCGTTTGGTTATCAATTTTTTTTTAAATAATATTCTTTTATAGTTGTTTTTTTTACACAAGATGAGTTTGTTTACATTTTTAAGGCTAGTTTCTGCATTATTTCGAGCATTTTCTTTTATTTATTTTATTTTAATATTCATAAAGTATTATTCTAAAATGCGGATTTTTATAATAGACTTTTGTTTCTGCTGTGAATTTTTCACTTGAACAAAATTTCATTCGTTGTGGCCGCCATTTGAAGAACGCGGACATATTTTCATTGTTGCGTCTGACCTTTAAGTGTTTTTTTTTTAATTCATGAAATATTGACATCAAAATCGGTAAATTTCGACAAGTTGGATTTTTGGCAGAAGCGGAGAATATGAAAGCCATAATCTTACAGACTGTTGAGCTTTTGGCAGCCTCGGACAGAATCAACCAAATTTTTTACACTCACTCACAACTGTCTTTTCGATGACGGTATTTAGTGTTGAATCCATTTTAAATATCGATTTATCGAAATTAAATTTTTGTCTCGTAGAAAAGACGCCTAAGCAGAGACAAGCACCTTGTTCTATCGTAGTTGTTTCCTTTTCTTGAGAGTGAGTAAAAGTTGCACGCATTTGGAGCAAAGCCTTTTTTGCAAACTCTTAAACTTTTAAACTCAGTAAACAAAACGATTTCGAATCGGTTTTTTTCACAAAGTAAGAACAAAAAAGAAGCATTTGATCAGCAAGACCAGTCAGTTTGAAAAATAAACTTCACCTAGAAACCTAGAGGTCGCTGAAAGTTTCTCACAGCTTAGGAATCTTAATAAAAATGGTTATTCCATACCACAGTAAGTTGTGAAGATCGCGGTTTTTTTTTCGAAACAATTGACATGAATTTTCTAAATTTATCCTCTTCGAAATTAAAACTAAACATTAAAGTCTTATACGTACCTCAGAGTTTTAAGCCGCATTATTACC
The DNA here is from genome assembly GCA_963555765.1 of Orthonevra nobilis. Classification (NCBI taxonomy): domain Eukaryota; kingdom Metazoa; phylum Arthropoda; class Insecta; order Diptera; family Syrphidae; genus Orthonevra; species Orthonevra nobilis. The sequence goes on along the minus strand of OY743224.1, from coordinate 46,960,175 downwards.
TTCTAGAGTGAGATTTTGAGAAAAGGTTGGTAGAGTTTCGAAGTCAGAGCAACACAAAAAGTATTTAGCCTTAATTAACCTGCTGGGCTATAACATGTCCTTTGCGGAATAGACATATTTTTTAGGAAAAATGTGATCCCTTTTTTTTTGCTTCCTAGTTCGGCTTTGGCCGTTTAGAATCATTTCCTTCTCGTCTTCCGAACGGCAAACTCCATAGAAACCTAATTTTACCGAACTTTTGCCTCAGGAGGAGTGAAAGTTGCTGTTTTAAATTTTCGGCGTTAAGCTCCAACGTTTTGCTAAAAGAGGATGTCGAAGTTGCACATAGAGAACCTCTAGTAGCATTAACTACTGCCACTTCATTGCCCATTGTGGTGTCCTGCGACGCATTGGGTTCTTCATATGTGAGTTCGGGCCAGGCAGTGTCGTATCGCAATTAAGGTGCTGCCAAAATCCCCCATTTCGTGCTATAGTTCATAGCCAATGTATGTCAATTATTAATGTTAAAATTATTCACCTTAATTGCAAGCGAGGTATAGAGTAGGGTGTTTCTTACATCGAATAATTAAAGAAAAAGTATGAGCTTACATTTGAAAAACAAGCCTCAAAAAGGCGTCTTAATATGTAAGTTAAATGTTTTTGTCTAACCAAACACTTGCTCCGTATAGATACACAATACTTAATTGTTTTATCTCTTATCATAAATACGAACAAGCTATCTTTAAAGAAAATTCTCAAACTCAAATTTGTTTATCCTTAAGCATTTTCTATTTATAAATTTATTTGATCAAGGAACACAAGAAGCAAGAGACTCGCCATGTTCACCCCTTAGCCTGAATCCCGCCTACAAAATCGAAGCCAACGACGATGGTATTTATTTCCCCCTCTTTAAAAATTATTTGTTAAAAATTTTTGAGCACCAATAAGTTTGCAAATGAGGAGAACTGCAAAAGCTTATATTTTATTTAAATATTAATATGTATGTTTTTATGTTAATATATTTTATTTTATTTAGAAACTTCGTATACTTATTTACAATTCCAAAAATCGGGACGAATAACTGCTCCGGCTACATCAATTCCTAGGTTTAAGAAGTATTCTGTTGAAGATTTTCATTTCCTTGCAGTGCTTGGCAAAGGCAGTTTTGGAAAGGTTTTTATAAAATTATTCATTTTATTGCTTCTATTTATTTTTATATATATTTTTTTAAAAAAGGTTCTTTTAGCGGAACTTCGAAATACGGACTTTTATTATGCAGTAAAGTGTTTAAAGAAAGATGTTGTTCTTGAGGACGATGATGTTGAATGCACCCTCATAGAACGTAAAGTCTTGGCTTTGGGTACAAAACATCCATATTTGTGTCATTTGTTTTGTACGTTTCAAACTGAGGTGAGTTCGATACGATTTTCAGATTATTCTACCTTATATATTCTAACAACTAAGTCAGTATTAATGAAGGCTATGACTCGATATCAAAAACTAGTTAAAATATAGCATAGAAAATAAGGCATCCTTTATAAGACATTTTTAAATCTGCCTCATCATTTCAAGCGTCGACTTTTTACTAACTTACTCGTTATTAGCTGAGAGTAAAAAATTTAATATTCCCAAAAATTAATAATTTCAGAGTCATTTGTTCTTTGTAATGGAGTACCTGAATGGTGGTGATCTCATGTTCCACATACAAGAGAGTGGTAGATTCCCTGAAGACAGAGCTCAATTCTACGGAGCAGAAATTATATCGGGACTTAAGTTTCTACATAAAAAGGGCATAATTTACAGGTAAGCTCTAAAGTCTGGAAACACATTTTTTCAGCATAAATTACCTCGTATTCTCGCACTTACAGAGATCTTAAATTAGACAATGTTCTATTGGACTTTGATGGACATGTCCGCATAGCCGATTTCGGAATGTGCAAGCTCCAAATATATTTAGATAAAACGGCTGATAGTTTTTGTGGTACACCAGATTATATGGCACCTGAAATCATTAAAGTAAATCAGAAAATATTTTACATTTCCATTACTTGTTTCAGAAACCTTCCATTTATAGGGTGACAAATATAATCAAAATGTTGACTGGTGGTCATTTGGTGTTTTGCTGTATGAAATGCTAATTGGACAGTCGCCGTTTAGTGGATGTGATGAAGATGAGCTATTTTGGTCGATATGTAATGAAATACCATGGTTTCCAGTTTATATCACAAAAGAAGCTACTAGCATATTAAAAGGCGTAAGTATTCTTCAAGGCATACGTTTTTTTTTTAATGTCATTTGAATAATTATAGCTTTTGGAAAAGGATTACACGAGACGTGTGGGCTCTCAATACAGTCCGGCTGGTGATATTTGCGATCATATATTCTTTAAGAGCATTGACTGGGGGTTGCTTGAAAAACGACAACTTCCACCACCATTCAAACCTCAAGTGGTATACCATGTAATTAAAAACATACGCATTTATATAACTAAAATCTCCACCTCATCCCTTACAGAAGCATCCCCTAGACACACAATATTTTGACAGAGCATTCACTAGAGAACGTGTACGCCTGACTCCCATCGACAAGGAGATTCTTCAATCAATGGATCAAGAACAATTTCAGGGATTCTCCTACACAAACCCCAATGCGACTTTGGATTGAAGACTACTTCGACAGAGTATTAAGTATTGCCTAGCCTTTGCTAAGTCAAGTACAAGACTACACAAAGTAAACAAATGTACAATCGATACAAAGGAGTTTCAATTTGGAATTATTTTGAGAAAGTCGAATGAAGTGGTAGTTCCGAGAAAAACCGTGAAATTTTGTTTATTTTGAATTGGTAAGGGTGCTCCCCAAATTTAGTTCTAGATACTCAAATACAGTGTACGGATCGAATCCAGTTATAGTGTTAGCTTTAAGCTTATAGTTAATTTATATATTTTTTTTTATTATACAATTTTTAAGCAAATAATTCTCGATTCTGATGTGAACAATATGTGAGATTATGTTATTAGAATTTTCTAAACTAAGCGTACAACAGATGTTAAAGTAAAAAAAAAAACAAAAAAAAAATATGGATGACATTTGAAATGTTAATTCATGCCATTATTTTTATACAGCAGTGTATCTTTATATATATAAATAAATAAAACATAAATTAGTATTTAAAAAAAATTGTTTTTTTTATTTAAAACAAAAACAATTCTGGCTAGGATTTACAGGTACTGGTCATCAATACTGAAACAAGGTTTGGTAAATAAACAACGATCAGAAAATTTCAAAGTGATGTTTTTAATATTCCAATAAGTCTGTCCAGCATGCAGGCGACATGGACATTATCGTTCGCTCACAGCGCACCATCTGAGAGGATTTAAGGGTGATTGCGGAACAGGTGATAGTAATGACGACAAAACCAAGTAAGTTCAATTGATTCGGAATAATCTTCAACTCCTCGAATAGCACATAAGGAGTTTCGATGAAAACAACACTGCCACTTTAGTAACGGGAAATAAAAAGGCTCAAAAATGTTTGGCGATACAAATGAGTTTCCTTCGATAATATAGAAGGATCATTATCGGTCCGAATAATTTTATGACTTAATTGATTCCTTTTAAATATAAGATCAACCGAGAGCTCTGATATTTTTAACTTCCCATCAGGAAGTTCTTGTAATCGGTCCGATTTTCGAAACTCAAATTTTTTACATTTCTCCACGTTTGGCGGTCCCAGTAGTCGGATTCCATCATTTTTAGAAAGATGTCTCTGTGTGTGTGTGTGTACGTACGTTTGTGCGGATTCTTTCGTACAGCCTAACTCGAGAACAAATCAAGCATTCGAAGCGTGTGTGCATAAAGATCACCTGAAAAGCTTTTGGTTAAATTGCACAGGGTGGTTTGAATTTTATGACGAAAAAACTGTCAAAAAAAGGGGCATTTTCACTTCTTCAATTAAAACTAATTTAGTTTTCCAATAAAAAAAGTTCAAAATTAATTAAATTTATAGTTTACAGCTAATTTATCGGATAAAAAAATATATATACAATACCGTTCATAAGTTTCCGGACAAATTCATATAAAAAATTTTTTTGTTCAATTTTAATTCCAAAAGTTTCATCAATATTACGTTTATTTAGCCAATTGACTAAACTAATTAAGTTACTAACTAAAGAGACTACCAAAAAGATTAAAACAGTATTTAGTTGAGGCCATTTCATACATTTATATGCCCCTTTCTCTATTTCCTGATCCAAAATTCCACGGAAGTTCTTTGAAAATTGTTTCAGAAATGTGAATCCTGTAAGTCTTTCCCATTTTTCAAGACTCAGAGTGACGTCTGCAACACTGACACATGAAAACCTCCTTAGAAAATTATGGAGCCACCAGTTTTTCTGTTCAAAACCTGCTCGGCTGTAGCTTGACGCTTTTTTATCGTTATAATATATTAGCAAAAAGAAGCCCATGGCGCAAATTACATGAGGCAATTGAATTTAAAGCAAAAGCATCGAGAGAAACCTAAATGACAAAGTTAAAACACATCGATAAAACTGCATTACTCGTATAATGCAAGAAAGACCATAACATCCGATTTAGTTTGTTTTCCACTGTTGTGGTTTTAAATCATGAACCCAATCGTAGAGGTCTTTCCAGAATATGACACAGAGATAAAAAAATCTCTCGGAATCTGCGTGGAAAATCCTATCAAAATCTGCAAAGAAAACTGGACTGAATGTGATCCTCTTTAAGCCATTTATTTACCAGACAGAAAAAGATCCTATGCTGAGCGGAAGGAAGAGGTGGTGGAATTCTCTGGATCGAAACGGACATAAAGTTAATCACGTCTTAATATTCCGAGCAGGGGTTAATATCTTCCAAAGAAAAGCAATCAAACAAATTTGATTGATTAAAAATAATTCCAAAAATAAATGAAGTTGAGATAAGCTGTTGGTCCTCAAACTTTTAAAATATGAATCCCTATAAACAGAGTTCTTACAAAATGTAATATAATACTTTTGAAACTAAGCTACATAATATTTGATAATTCTGGCTGTCTGATTTATAACACTTTTTTGAAGAAGTTGAAAAACAACTGCCAAAAGCAAATACAAATTCAACTTCCAATGTTAAAATTGTTGTTATGAAATCGATTTTCGCAACTCTAAATTAAAAATATCTTATCTTCACGTTGAGTTGAATACTCTTAGAGGGATGACTGGCTAAGATTTTGGGTCGTTGGTCTTATATTGCAGTCGAAAATGCTTTCATTGAGTCGTTTAATGCAAGCCATGGACAGCCAGCAAAAACTATTACCTCAAGGTTACCCCAAACCAAAGCCTGCAAAATTCGAAATGGAAATATAATAGTAGAATTGCAGTCAATGCTGAGGACATGGTAGAACCAACAATGCGATCTATCTGACCTAGATTTGGCATCCCTGCCAAGCTCGTACTTTTGTGCGGGATGGCGATTTAGGTCACCTCATCCTGCACAAATTGAAGTCGGCAAAGACGTCACCGACCCACTTGATGTCAAATAACGTTTTAAACAAGGTGTCATGCGATTTCTTCAACGTCTTACTTGGGACAATGGTGCAAAAAAACCTTGTCAACACCAGAGCGCAAAAAGAAGCATATGCTGCCATCAAGAAAAACCAAATCCAACGCCTGGGTCAGAACGTTACCATAGACAGCTATAACTTTGAGGTAGTTTTGTCTATCTTGGCTCCGCTGTAAAAACAGATAATAACACCAGCGCTGAGATCAAATGAACAATACCTCTGGTTAAGAAAGCTAAGCCCTCTTTCGTAGAACTGAAGTGTCGCTCTATAAGACCCATATCATCCCCGCCCTACTATATGGTGCAGAAGCATGTACACTTTCAAAAGCGGATGAAGACCCCTTAGGTTGTTCCGAGAGAAAATTGTAATCTTTTGTCCCATCTGCATTGACTGTGAGTGGGGGAGAAGATTCAACAACAAACTGTATGCTAGGAGTTGTACAGCGACATCGACTTAGCCAAAAGGATAAAATACCAACGTCACGCGGATTGTAACGCCACCTCAAGTTAGTAATTAAATGATTAATGACAAAAAAGGTCCAACCAGCTATCATGTTTAAATAAAAACGGTAAAAAATATTTTAAATTATATAAAGTTATTTCTGCAGTAAAACTAAAAATCTAATTTTCTTTTAGTAGAAATGTAACTCAGTCAGAAAAAAAGTATTTCCAAATTGAAATATGTTAATCTATCAATGTTAAATACGCAATTTGTATTTTAAATATTAAATATGGTTTTCCTCAAAGGCAGCTAAAAATATATCTTTCTGATCTTTTTGTTTGCAATGCATTTGGTTAGGGAATGAATGATGTTTCCATAATCCGAATTGAATTTCATGGTGTAGGCAAATAAAATAGCACCTATTTGTATCTTGAGATGGGAAGTTCATGGTATGGGCAGGCCTACTCGCACCCAAACCAATTTTTGTAATTTATTTTCTATCCTTGCCAAGACCGGCCGGCCTGTGAAACAATTTTATTTGTATTATTATTATTTTTATTTATTAACATAAGAATAATTAAATTACTATGCTAATACAAAAAAAAAATTAGCACTAGCTGCAGAGGCTTTCAGCTCCAGAATCATGATAATAATGTACTTTATTAAAAGTTAGATTGAAAAAGTAATAGATAGATAAAGAGGGGGTAAGAAAAATATTTTATATAATTAAATTCGAACTATGGAGGAAGTTGTTGACTCTATTTATGTTATGTTATCGTTGTTTATGGCATTAAGAAAAACGTAGACTGATTGATTATCGGGCAAGATGGTGTTGAATGATCCGGAGATATGACACGGTACTTGTCCGAGAATGTGTGAGGTATCAATGATGTTGTTTCATGCTGGGTATTTTGGTATTTTTTTTTTTTTTTCTTTAAAATGTGTAGATGCGTTTGGAAAGTGTGTCCCAAGCGAAGCCGGATGAAGTTGGTGTTCATGACTTTAGAGGTATATGTTGGGTATACCGGGGAGGAAAGTTTGATGTTAATTTTTGCGTAATGATCCTGATAGCTTGACCAATTTAAGAGTCGGCATTTTCTAAGCATTCGCGATATTTGTTTTTGTAAATCGAGCTTCGAAAATACATTGAAGTTGAAAACAGGCGCTTTATTGCACGACTTTGCAGTGAAGTCAACAAACTCGTTCCCTTGTATCCCCGAGTGGCCTGGAGTCCACATTAGTTTTATATTGTGGGTATATTTGGCAAGAATATCTCTAATCCGGCTTATAAGGTCGGTGTTGTGGTTTGGATTGAGAGTGGCATTCAAAGCAGATAGACTGCCGGTGCATATGATGACTTTATAACGAAGTTTTGTTGATATTTTTGCTGCTTCGAGCAAGGCGAATGCGTTTTGCAGTGAAGATAGATGCGTTTTCTGGCAAAATTCCGGCTTTTAACACCGACCCATTTTCAAAGGTAACAGCGAAGGAAGTTGTGTGCATTGATTTGGAACCGTCTGTGAAAATATGCCTCCAACCTGTGTGAGTCGAAGTTGAGTCGCCGAGATCACCTATCAATGCCATGCGATAACGATAACGATTTTCTGTGAGATTTTGAGAAACCTTGAGTGAATAATTTCAGCCCATATCGATGATCGACTATTCGAGATGCATAGAGGCTGTGCTATTTGTCAACTCGCTTATACATTTTTTACCTTATTGTTTAAGGGTGTCAAATATGTTCTATTCTATTTGAAGAGTGTGAACAAATGAACGAACGATTTTTCTTTATTACTGAACCAATTTTTCTTATAAAGGGTCCGTTTTTTGAAAATGCTATAAAAAAAACTGCTGAATATTTCCTCAAATTTCTTTTTTTATTTGAAAGTACAATCCTTCCGGTTAATAATGAAAAATAATTTCATTCAAATGGCTGCCTTGGCTGGCCATGCAGTAGCCTACACGATCGGTCCAATTTTTAAGCACATTATCGATTGTGTGCAGCTGTATTTCACCAATGGCTTCACGATTATTGTCCTTTAAAGCGTCAATTGTCTCTGGCCTGTCGGCGTAACACTTATCTTTGAGGGCCAAACGACATCAGCTCTGCGGCTGATAATGCGATCTTCAAAAACAGGGCGCAAAACATCGAGTGTAGCTTCGGCTGTGTGGCACGTAGCGCCGTCCTGTTGAAACCAAATGTTGCCAATATCCTCCTCTTCAATTTTTGTGAACAAAAATTCGTTCAACATGGCCCGATAACGATCTCCATTGACTGTAACGGCCACTCCTTGCTCATTTTCGAAGAAAAATGGCCCAATTATGCCTCTGGACCAAAATCCGCACAAAACAGTGACTCGATTTGGTCGCATCGGCTTTTCAATGTGCGTGCAGCGTGCGGGTTTTCTGTGCCCCAAATGCGAAAATTTTGCTTGTTTACATACCCGCCAAGATCAAAATGGGCTTCATTCGAAAAGATGATTTTTTTGGAAAAAACGGCATCGAACGGCAAATAAAACGTTAAATGGCGGACCCGTTAGTATACCAATATATTTAGGTTCCGCTGAAGAGAGGAAATCAGCCAATTTCTTCTTCTTTCTTCCGATTGATGTGTACAGACTACTGCTTCTGTGATTTTATTTGATTCCGTGACTGGTTTAAAAAGATCTAGTATAAATTCCAGTCTGGCTTTCAGCTCGTTTGCTCGACTGAAAAGTCACATTTTCTTAGTTCGAAAATTTATCAATTAAAAATTTCCTATTTTCCAACCTGATAGTTAGTCTAGCCCTAACTCCACCATATGTAACAATTCAGCTAGAAGACTACTTCAACTCAAAGCTTTGCTTGCTTTAAGCATTTATGTGGCAATACCTACTTTAACTGTACGTTGATAAACAATTTTCTTCCTCAGAGCTGTTTTCTTTCGCATACTGCTTAAATACGTCCACTATTTCATCTGGATTGGGATCCAGGCTTTTTCATAACAACGCGCTGGATGGGTCCCAATCTTTTTCTAGACTTGAGTTGGAAGACTTCCTAAGACTTTTTTTAAAGTACTTTTCGAAATTCTTTGCTTTCCTCTTATTCTGCACGCAGTTGTCATCATGCCACACATTTACTGTCAGAGATGGCTCGTAGCCTTAAGTGGTCTTTCGGACATTTGTGATAGTTTATGACTTATTTGAGATATATTGCCGGTACCATGTCACCGTTCCAATTTGCCTTCATATAATAAAGGTAAATTAATTTTACTTTATTTGCTTCTACTTGCAAAAAAGGTTTGCCTTAATACTATGTTAAATCTACGTTCACATTTTGAAAGCTAAAACCGAAATTCTGAATCACTCTCAAGTCAAAGATAACTATCATGAGTAGAATCATTATTGTCCACAGAACAACAAAAACGTTTTTGTATAATACAAAATAATTGTCAAACAATATCTGATAATAAAAAAAACACTAATGTCCTTTCATATTCACAATATATGTAGTCATTGCGTGCACGGGGATACAAGTAACATTTTGCCTCAACGGAAGGCATTCGAAAATTGTCCTTGAACGGGGAAGGCCAACTTTGAGTTTAGAAAATATGAAGAACAAATATTTAAGCTTTAAATACCTTGTCGAGCAGTTGACACTCTTCCGTCGAAGTCTTATATTTCAGACGAAAGAATTCTTTCAAAATTCCACTCTCCATGGGGTGAGGTATATTGCTGAAAGTGGACGTCCATTTGGGGAGAAGTTCGTGCTTGTTTTACCTTCAACTCATATCAGATACGATTGACATTTTTTTTCTTAGATTTATGTGGTTCTGCTTTACAGCAGTTGGTGCAGTGACTGCACTAATAATAATTATGAGTTTGTGGGAGAAATTCCAAACAAACCCAACTATCACGGGTAATATTTTGTTTTATGTAACAGATCGATGTTTAAAGGATTTGCATTCACCTAGGATTGGATACGGATTTTCAAAATCAAAAGGTTATATTCCCGTCAACAGTTGTGTGTCCAGAGATCTCGTATGATGTCAACAAAGTGTATGATGTGGCATATAAGTCATTAGCGTAAGTAAAATAGAAATGGATGGACTTGGTAATGTCGTTGCAACAGAATACTTCCAGATCTTGAGAAGTATATCCTTCTCTGGCTTATTAAACTGTATTCTGCATCAGTTAACCTTTTAAATATTAATAAAAAAAACCAGCATTTGCCACTATTATCAAAATATAAAGTAACTTCCGATAGGGTGATACATTTTGGTCCATCTCGTATAGTTAGAAAATGAACTAAGGAAGGGTTAAACTTATTTTTGATTTCAGAGAATATGATCATGACGCTGCTAATTTAATATTACCATTCCTTGAAATGCTGACATCGCTAAATTTTAATAACATTAAAAAAGCCTATGAAATTAGTAAAATGTTTTCCGCTTCCAAGTTTGACGAGAAGTCTCTTCGAGCGTGGGCATTTCAGGCGAGTTTTTATTATTCATAGTATATGAATTTGCATTTAAAAAAATAGTTTAACTATACTAACAGGTTCACGTGAGCTGCGAGGATACACTGGTAGAATGTAAGTATAGGGATGAAATAGTTAGTTGCTGCTCGCATTTCGATCCTGTATATACGGAGAATGGATTTTGCTACGCATTCAATGGCCGTTTCATATCAACTCCGGACGGAGAGTGAGTAACTTAGAGCATGATTTGACAAAAAATCAAACGAGTGATGGAAATTCCTTACAGTGAACCGGCATCATCATCCCATGATTTATACGAAACAGATAAAAAGTGGGCACTGGAATTTATCCCAAATGGCACTGCGAAAATCTTCATATACTCGCAGGAGGAGTACCTTGGCGAGGATACTAAATCGCAGCTGGAATGGAGGAAAAACCAAGCCGTCGAGGTGCGCATCTCGAAAAGAAACACCTACACTACAGACGACGCCCGACAACTAACTATTGGGTATGTCGACATAAGACTGAAGACAGATCAGTGTTGAACAATTGCAAATGGTTTTTTTTCACAAATTTTAGCCAAAGAAAATGCATTTTTTCGGACGAAGTTAAACTGTCCTATTTTAATGAGGAGTACACCTTTACCGCTTGTATGAAGGAGTGCCGGATGAAGAAAGCGATCCAACTCTGCAAGTGTCTACCGTCTTTCTATAAACCAGTTCGTAAGTTTCCTTATTAAAAGAGTACAAATTGAACGTTGACTATTTTTTATTAAAGCAAATATACCAACTTGTAAAATCAGTCAGTTTCCGTGCCTCATTAAATATGCAATCAACATTACCAGTATAATGGACTGCCCGCATTGTGAGCTTGGCTGCTCTCAAACGGTCTACAACATTGAAAAACTCAACAAGAAGTATGATTAACAATAATGCACCATCGAAAAATATCTTAAGGAAAACTAGTATTCACAATTTTTTTTAATTTAAGCTATGGAGACACGGGGGACCAGACAGTCATCGTAGAGTTTTTGACTTGGCCTATTATTTGCTTTAAGCGCGAAGTGCTTTTCGGTTGGGTAGACTTGCTCGTTTCTTTCGGTGGTATAGCCAGTCTTTTCTTGGGATTCTCACTTTTGTCAGGAGTGGAAATAATCTACTACTTTACAATGCGAGCTTGCTGCATGGTCTACCGGAACAGAGTAATTTTGAATATTTTTTTTTCTTTCAAAACTTAAACTAAAAAATGTTAACAGCAACAATTGTACAAAATCGAAGAGGACATCAAGAAAAGACCTCCGCCTAAAATTGATTTATCACTGAAACCAAAATTTGCAAATAAAAGTGCTAATTTGGCGAACGTCGAACAATTGAAAAGCCAAGAAGACCACAAACTCTCAGAACTTCGAAATCCAATTATAAATCGTCGACAAAAACAAAACGTATGAATTAGCTTGAATGCAAATTAAGTGAAATTTAAAAAAAAACATTTTCTAAAATATATTTCAGAAATTCTCCGGATTTGCAAAGCCCGTAAATATTAAATCGTCACCTATACCTACTTATAAAATGGGATACTCAACTAATTTACCATAATAGAACAATAGATGACGACGATTTATCTCCTTTTTAATAATAGTCTTAAAGCTTGAACATTTATTTGTACTCAAAACCACTATAAATTATACTACTGTGTCCAAAAAATAAGGTGACATTGTATTTATTTTGAAAATTCTTTATTTATTCTTCCAAATCAATTTCATCTCCTTCAAAGTAATCCCCTCCCGATGCAATGCACTTATGCCAACGGATTTTCCAATCTTTGAAACACTGGTTGTAGACATTCTGGGATGGCCTTCAGTTCCGTCTTCGCTGCGGCTTAAATCTCCTCTATCTTATCAAAACGGTGCCTCCGGAGCGGTCTTTTGAGCTTGTTGAACAGCCAGAAGTCGCACGGAACCAGATCAGGTGAATACGGTGGTTGCGGAACGATATGGGTTGAGTTTTTGGCGAAATGATCACGAATTACGAGTGCGGTATGGGATGGTCGTGGGGTATCGTGGTGTAAAAACCAAGAATTGTCTTTCCACAATTCCGGCCTTTTTAGGCGGATAGCGTTACGCAAACGACGCATAACGTTCAAATAATATTCCTTGTGGACTGTTTGGCCGGTTGGAAGGAATTCATAAAGCACAACACCACGATAATCGAAGAAAACAGTCAACATGACCTTGATTTTTGAGCGACTTTGGCGCGGTTTTTTTGGTCTTGGCTCTCCTTTGGCACGATATTCGCTCGATTGATCGGTTGTTTCGGGGTCGTAAGCATAGATCCAAGTCTCATCGCCAGTTATAATGCGTTTCATGACATCCTGGTAGTCGGAAAGCATTGTTTCACACACTTCAACGCGACGCCTTTTTTCCAAAAAATTCAATGTTTTCGGTACCAGTCGAGATTTGACGCGCATGAGGCCCAAAGCATCCTTCAAAATGGTATTGACTGAGCCTTTCGATAAGCCAACTTCATCAGCAAGGTCTCTAATCGTTAATCGATGGTTTTTCAACACCAAATCTTTGATTTGTTGGACGTGAGCTTCATCGGTTGAGGTTGATGGTCGCCCAGAACGCTCTTCGTCTTCGACACGTTCACGGCCGGCTTGGAAATCACTATACCACTTGTAAACATTTTTTTTAGACATAGCCTCATCATCAAAGGCTTTCTGCACCATCCTCAACGTATCCGCAGCAGATAATTGATTCCGCAAACAAAATTTAATGCAAATTCTTTGCTCAATAAATTTCGACATCGCAAAAAACGAAAAACTCACTTTTAGCAGCTCACAAAACGACGCGTATCTCAAACATTATGAATATATTTTGACATGAAATTTCACATTGATGTCACTGACAGTACTACCAACCTAAAAAGAAAGAAAAAAATTCCAAATCCTTCGACGCGCGCAGTTTAAATTCATATGTCACCTTATTTTTTGGACACAGTAGTAAGTTACACTATAAATTATCTGTGCATGCTGGACAATTTATTGACTTCTTTATAAAAAGACTTTTTCGATGGTTTCAGACCCATCTTGAGTTCCTGTATGTTCTCTGGGAAATTAAGTCCAACGGCGTCAAATCGCAGTCCCAAAAAGAAACCTACCAATTTTTATTCAATTTATTCAATTCAATACAATTGTTATTTATATGTATATGGTTTGTACCTCGAGTTATGTTTTTTTATAGTACTGAGTATGTGTTATATAATTATAATTAGTATTATTATTATAATTAATATCTATTTACATTTTTGTGTAGATATAGTTTTGAAAAGATAGGGAGAGAACAGAGTGAGAATAAAAAAGGTAGGTTAAAAAAGAAAAGATAAATAAAGGAAAAGGAAGGAAGAGAAGAAAAAAATAAAAATTTATGAAGAGTGAAAAATAGGAATGTTGTCAATGGCGAGCAGTATAATAATTAAACATCGCAATTTTGAAGCAGGCGGTACCTTGAATAACCGTGATTTGCATAGGTAAGGAATTCCACAACCGAACAGCATGAATGGAAAATAGTCGAGCCGAGCTGAGATATTTATATTTATGGGTCTTTATATTGAGAGTTCTTCGAGAACATAAGAAGTCAAGTTTGGAATATAAGTATGGTGGTGATTGGGTTCGAATAATTTTAAGGAGGAATATACAATTTCTCATATTCAGGTATTGCTGCAATGTGCACACATCGAAATTCTATCGAATCTTCGAAGGCCGTAAACGTATCTAACAGCATCATTGTATGCCATTTGAAGCCTCCTAAAAGAGAGAGTATCCAGATTGCTGTTAGATCAAGCCTACGACGGGTTTCGAGAGGAGTGAAGCTAGCTGATATCCACAGTTTTCGCAAGCATCCATAAATGCGCCCTATTAAAGAATTAACATGGTTATAGCACGACAGTTTTCTATTAACAACGAAACCAAGGCTTGTAGCAACTTCTACTATTTAGTTTCATTCGAGTACCAGACAGCAAAATACTTACAGTAGTAAGTTCAAATTTCCTGTTGGAGATAGGTATAGCTTGGCATTTTTTAGGATTAAGTAAATGTCCGTTATTCATAGCCCATCTATGTATAGCAGCTAGATCCTCGTTTAACCACAAGACAAGCTCATCTAGCTCATCGTGCGGCTGAGATAAGTAGAGTTGTACATCATCTGCATACAAATGAATGGATACATGTCTTACAAGCTAATGGCAAATCGTTTATGTAAAGACAGAATAAGATGGGGCTCAATATAGATCCCTGTGGAACGCCACGCTTAAGGAATGTAAGCGCAGAACATTTGTCTCCAACAACGACTCGTTGTGATCTGTCGCTTAGATAGCTTTTCATAAGTTTAATGGCCCTGTCACCAAAACCAAACAAGTTTCGCAGCTTCCGACAGAGAATGGTATGATTAACGCTGTCAAAGGCCTTTGAGAAATCAAGAAGACAAAGCAGAGTGGTATTCCCGTTATCAAATTTCTCTCTTATATCGTCCATGATTTTTATTATTGCAGATGAGCAGTTGTGGCCACTTCTAAAACCTGATTGTAAAGGATGCATCAAGGAATTTAGAAGTAAGTGATCCTAAATTTGCCTTGCCAAGACTCTCTTAAATACCTTTAAGAGGCAGGGTAAAATGCTTATTAGCCGGTAGTCGTTGGCGATAGACGGAGAAGGTTTTTTTGCAATTGGTATCACTTTTGCGCATTTCCAGGGCGATGGAAATGTCAAGTGACCTACAATTAGTGGGAGAATAATTCTTATGAATCGAAGTGACAAGCCATCTTCTCCGACAGCATTCGATTTTATTTTATTGACTATACCAATGATCTCATTTTCAGTGACCACCTCGAACTCGGCTTGACCTTCAATGAATCTACTAGACATCGCAATACTATCAGCACGGATGGTCGTAGAATCATTGGATAATCAATCACGCAACCCTTATTATTTTTACCTCCAATACCGATTTCACGTAGATTTCTCCACAATGCCTTCGGGGGGAGGGTAGCGCTCAGCTTCGATGAAAAGTAATGACGGTTAGATGGACGAACCGTGAAGGTAGCGGCATTGCGTGCTACTTAATAAAAAGCCCAATTGGCCAGAGTGCGGTTCCGTTTCCATTTGCTATAAAGCTGGTTCCTTTTTTTAAGTGCGGAAATGACCTCTTCAGTATACCAGGGGCAGATATTATTTCGAATGTGAACTGTTTTTGTTGGCACATATTCATTGTAAAGATATCCAATGATCATCTGGAAATGGTTAAGTATTTCGTTGTGGTCCGCCGTTAACCTACAGTTCTCCCAAGGAACCACATTTATTGCGGCTAGAAGGGCATTGTGATCAATAGCAGAGAAATCCTTATACTCAAAGGAATTAGAGACGTATGCGATCTTTCATCATTTTGTTCGTTTATTTAAATATAAACTCAACTTTAAGGAACAAAATTATTCAGAGTATATTACCGGAATTTGGAATAGCATTTTAAATAATTTATAACAAATATGGATAACAGAATCCTTCCGCAAAAGTTGTTAGCGAGTTGATTTCAACGCGCTGACACAGGTGATAGTAGGTAAGTCGCTTTAATAGGCGGAGTATGTTTAAACTCTTTGAATTCAAGTAGAGAAGCGTCTTTTGGGAACAAAACCGGTAAGGCGCACACTCATGTGGGTCAAATCATGTGTTAGCCCCACTATAAAGGCCTTCATTATAACAGAATTTTATGTATTGTGACACTGTAGTTCAGTAAGCGTAGACAAACCCCGAGTTGTGGTGATTTAAAATTAATCTTTTTCATTGAGCAAATGAACTCATTCTAGCCAGAGTCAAACGGCCGTCCCTGTTTTCTTACAACTCAGAATTGAATAATTAATTGAGTCCTTAAGAGAATGGGTACATTTTTTCGTAGTTAGCCTCCAGCTTAACGCGTTAACGGAAGATCTGACTCCAAGTGGCAAATACAAATAGTGCGGTAATTGACTATAGCTGACTGGAGCGACTTGTAAGTTCAGGCGCAGGCTCCCACGGGCCTAAGTAAATACAAAACCAGCTGAACAAATGCTGCTAGGAGAATAAACTGAAGCAATGGTATTCCCTCCAAAGACGAGGCAAAACTTTTCTCTTTCGATGAAATATAATTTCCAATAGATATGAACAAGCGGACTTGTGAATGTTAAGATCTGTTAGTTTGTTAAGTATAACCATTCCGATGAAGAGTTTGCGTCCCGACAAGCACGTCAATTATTAGCGCAAGTGAAGGTACGAAATATCAATCTTGTTTTTTGTAATATTCGTCTCCCCTTTGCACTAACTTCTTTCCCGCGTCTCCCTTATGTAAAGCAATGCAGTCTAATCGCTCGATATGGTCGAGTCATTATGAGATTCTCGTTTTTGCACGACTTGGACCTTGTCCTCCTTTCTCCCTCACCGAACAATCGACAGAGAAATTTTCTTTCAAAGGACCCTAACTTGCGTTTCGTCTGAAATTCGGCTCCATTTAGGAGAACTGGCAAGATGAAGGTTTTGTAAAACACGACTTTTGTCCAAAATAGATTTTATAACTTCAATCTTAAATCTGAAAACTCAATTATGGCTTTTGCTAGAGCCGATATTCGGCACAACGATTTCATCTTGACAGCACTTAATTAGTTTTATTATCTTTCCTCTTCTTCAATCGATTGGGCCTTTTGACAGATGAGTTCTAGAATTCAACTCTTAGAGTGACATGGAATAGCTCAAACAAAAGGGAAACTGCTTAGTCTCACCCCTGTTGCTTTCTATACGAAATTCATCTGAGTTTCTTTGATGATAATGTTCATCGCGTTTCCGATGGCGTTCCTTTCCTTTTCATCGAATTTTACATTAGATCGCAAAAGAACCATTGTATGCTTAGCTTACCATTTCCAGCCCAAATCCTTGATTTTTGAACATTTTATTGCTTTTCGCTAATTTCATTGAGCGTTGAATGCATCCATTAAAATTTGCCTCGGTTACATCGTTTACCACCGTCTGGCAATTAGTGCGAATGAGATCGACCGACATCGTTCACTCTTCACTCACATGCTTGTTGTTTTTCTTTTGTCGAGGTCAACGTAGCAAAATTGAAAACACATGAATAAGTTGACGTATATAAAGTCTGTGCTCTCTCGTCATATCATTTCGTGATATTCCCTTTGATCATTGGAAAATGCTATTGGTCTGTCGGATGTTTCCGCGCATTTATTTCATCATTAAAAATACTTGATACTAACCGGAATTAAAATCGGAAGAGGCTAGCTGAAAGAAAAGAAATTGTTCTAAAGAAATTCACACGGTGACAGCAGATAAAGTCGCTTGCTTAGATATTGTGTTCCGCCCACGATTTGGAATTTTCGCAGTTGGATTTTTTTTTTTGCTTACACATCGGTCTAGAACGTGGTAGATCGCGGAGTTGTTTTCTAAAGCGGCCAAAATGAGCGTGGACACGTACGGGCCTAGCTCTCAGACCTTAACATTTCTGGATACTGAGGAAAATGATTTAATAGGTGCAGATACTCAAGCGTCGGAATTTGATTTTCGTGATTTTACTATTCCGTCGCAATCTCAGACGCAATCCTCACAATTGGATCCGATTGCAGCACCAAGTCAGGTAATTTTTAATAATTTGAAGAAGTTCATTTTGAATTTGTTTGTTTTACTGGCAGAGTAATGCTTATGGACGGAAGTTGGATATTTCGTCGAAGCTACCGGGTATTGTGAACGGTATGGCCGAACTGCAATTCGAGGAGGATGATGACGATGGAGCGATGGCTGTAAGGGAACTGCCGCCACATGCTTGTAAATACTGTGGCATACATGATCCCAGCACGGTTGTCATGTGTAACAATTGCAAGAAATGGTTTTGCAATGGTCGAGGTAACACCTCTGGATCACACATTGTTAATCATCTAGTTCGCGCCAAACATCGTGAGGTAACTCTGCACAGTAATGGCCCACTGGGTGAGACTGTTCTGGAGTGTTATTCGTGTGGGGTACGTAATGTTTTTGTTCTGGGTTTTATACCAGCCAAAGCGGACTCGGTCGTTGTGCTTCTGTGCAGGTAATCAGCGAAAATTTAACAAGTCTTAACGCAAGTTTCATATTCATATTTACATTTTAGACAACCCTGTGCTGCACAGAACTCTCTTAAAGACATGAACTGGGATCAGGAACAGTGGAAGCCCTTGATTAACGATCGTTGCTTTTTGGCTTGGCTTGTTAAAGTACCCTCGGAACAGGAGCAGTTGCGTGCACGTCAAATATCAGCTGGACAAATAAATAAATTAGAAGAACTTTGGAAGGAGAATATCGAAGCAACTTTTCAGGATCTTGAAAAACCAGGAATCGACACCGAACCAACGCAAGTTCTATTACGCTATGAAGATGGTTACCAATATGAGAAAGTATTCGGACCATTGGTCCGTTTGGAAGCAGAATATGATAAGAAATTAAAAGAATCACAGACGCAAGAAAATATTGAGGTACGCTGGGACGTCGGTCTGAATAAGAAAACCATTGCTTACTTTACACTTGCCAAAACCGATAGTGACATGAAACTCATGCACGGCGATGAATTGAGACTGCGCTACGCCGGTGAAATGCACGACGCATGGAATGAAACTGGCCATGTTATCAAAGTTCCCGACAATTACGGCGAAGATATTGGACTAGAATTGAAAAATAGTGTAGCTGCTCCGACTAAATTCACCTCAAATTTTGCTGTGGATTTCATTTGGAAGTGCACGTCATTCGATCGAATGCTTCGTGCTCTGAAGGTCTTTGCCATGGATAGAAATTCCGTCTCGCATTACATTTATGCACACCTCCTCGGTCATGGCCGTCCAGATGGTTTGGATGATGTTTTCCGTGGACCCGTCCCCAAGTTATTCAGCGCTCCAAACCTGCCGGATTTAAATCGGTCGCAAGTTTATGCCGTTAAGCATGCTATTCAAAGGCCATTGAGTTTGATTCAAGGACCTCCGGGAACGGGAAAGACCGTGACTTCCGCAACAATTGTTTACCAGCTTGTGAAGCAAAACGGTGGTACGGTTCTCGTATGTGCACCGAGTAATACTGCTGTTGACCAACTGACGGAAAAGATTCATCGCACAAATCTGAAAGTAGTGCGAGTTTGCGCTAAGTCGCGCGAGGCGATCGATAGTCCTGTCAGTTTCCTAGCGCTGCACAACCAAATTCCAAACTTGGAAACCAATGTTGAGCTTAAACAACTGCAGCAGCTAAAAGATGAAACTGGTGAGCTTAGCCGAGCCGATGAGAAACGCTACCGAATGTTAAAGCGAACTGCAGAATATCAGCTGCTTGAAGCGGCAGATGTCATCTGTTGTACATGTGTCGGAGCGGGCGATCCCAGGCTGAGGAGCATCAAGTTTTCGTCCATTCTCATTGACGAGAGTATGCAGTCCACTGAGCCGGAATGTATGGTGCCAGTAGTTTTGGGGGCCAAACAATTGATTCTCGTAGGAGATCACTGCCAGTTGGGACCCGTGGTTATGTGCAAGAAGGCAGCTCGCGCCGGCCTGTCGCAGAGTTTGTTCGAGCGTTTAGTTGTCCTTGGCATCCGCCCATTCCGTCTTGAAGTGCAGTATCGAATGCATCCTGAATTGTCACAATTTCCATCGAATTTTTTCTACGAGGGAAGTTTGCAGAATGGCGTCTGTGCTGAAGATCGAAAGCTTAAAATTGACTTTCCTTGGCCGCAGGCAGATCGCCCAATGTTTTTCCTCGTAACACAGGGTCAAGAAGAGATTGCCGGCTCAGGGACATCTTACCTCAATCGAACCGAAGCCGCAAATGTCGAGAAAATAACGACAAGATTCTTAAAAGCCGGAGTTAAACCTGAACAAATAGGAATAATTACACCATATGAAGGTCAGAGGGCATATTTAGTACAGTATATGCAATATCAGGGCAGTCTGCATTCGAAGCTCTATCAAGAAATCGAGATAGCCAGTGTGGATGCCTTTCAGGGAAGAGAAAAGGATATAATTATAATGTCATGTGTCCGTTCGAACGAACGTCAGGGAATCGGTTTTCTTAACGATCCTCGGCGATTAAATGTGGCTCTTACACGTTCAAAGTACGGAACCATTATTGTGGGAAATCCTAAAGTTCTATCTAAACAGCCCCTGTGGAATCACCTATTGAATTTCTACAAAGATCGTAAGGTATTGGTTGAAGGTTCCCTCAACAATTTGAAGGAATCGCTAATACAGTTCCAGAAGCCAAAGAAAATTGTCAACACTATGAATATGGGTGCACATTTTATGAGCACTATGATGTGCGATGCCAAAGAAGCAATGGTGCCGGGCTCAATGTACGATCGCTCGGCGATGCGGGGCTACAATCAATTTGGTTCCGGTTCAAGTGGATTCGGTGTCATTGGCCATGGTATGAATCATATGAACCCATCGGCTTCTATGTCACCAATAAGCGGTTATCAACCCCGGAACATGGGCATGGATATATTTGCTAGATCCCATCACGACTCCATCAGCTATATATCGCCGGAACGTGCACAAGCAGCAATGAACAACATGCCAGTCCCGGTTGGAATGTTCATGAATATGAGTAATATACCACCACGTTTCTACAACCAACATCAGCAGGCAATTCAGGCAGCCAAGCAAGGTCGGCGTCAAGCAGTCGGAGAACGAGTTGTGCCAAAAACATCGCGTGCCGACAATAGCGGCAACAATAACGACCGATTTGCATCGAAAAATCGGAATAGTCAAGGATCTGGAATACCGCTTACACAACAGCTTATGTCACAGAATATGTCACAACCGGGCTTTACACTTTCACAGCAACACGACTTGTCGCAAGACTTTGGACAAATTTCTCAAATGGATGGAATACTCTCACAAGACGTATCATTCAATGTAAGTTGATGATTCAACCAGCTATGGTTGTGTTCTACTCATTTTTTTTTATTTTATTTCTTTTAGCCACCCGTTGGCGATCGCACCAACATTGGCTTCAACAATCAAAGCCAATTTTCCCAGCCGTATTGATAACGTGGGAGAAGATTAAAAATAATCTAACGACAACAGAAACAGCACCCAGTTGCATTCATAGCGTGGTAACTGGTATACGAGTACATAAAAAGATGATGATAACGTGTTGGGGAAAACAATACAACTAGACAAAAATAAAAAGAAACCCGAAATGAAAAAGAACAACAAACACAATGCAACTCTAAAATACAAAACAATATACCTAGAATAAAGATAAAAAAATACAATCGTCACATCAGCAATGAAGGAATACGGACAACAGACGACTTACAATGATCAAATGGACGCTAAATTCTACGCTTCCCAAACTAAAAACAAACAAAAAAAACAAACAGTTCGGTGAGTTTATCTCGAGATCTGCGTACAAACCAAACATGGAATAATAAAGCTTCAAAATTAAAAAAAAAAATAAGGAAATGCCACCCAACACAATCGCAAGAGGATCATTCGGAAGCGCATTTATCTGCGCAATGAACTCACTGAGCAGAGGTGTCAAGTTAACTTTGCCTGCAAACCAAAACCAAGGTGGATATTTTTCTAAATGTCCCTTGGCAAGTGTAAGGTAATGGAAAACATTGAAAGAACTTACTGTTTACGATTCCCTGTACGTGCCGCCGGACCTCAAGTACATGATGGACGCTGCTGGAATGCTGAATCGATTATTTTCTTCCTGAATTGTCGTATTTTCGGGAAATGAATTTTATGTTAATAAAAACATTCAAATGAATTAGTTTCTTTTTCTCTCATGAATTGAACCATAGTCAAATGTACTCGATTTAAAGACAAACAAAAAAACAACAAAAAAAAACACATATTGTCAATGGAAACATTTTTTTCAAATAATAAAGGTTTTATTTTTTACATATGTACATATATACAAAATAATTCGATCATTATTTGATGAAACTCGATTGCTTTGAACTCTCAAATGTAACAAACACAATCAATCAATAGATCTTCATTAAATTATCCGTTCCCGTTGCGTAGAGTTAAACTCTTAATCTAAAAAAATCCGTTCCTTCCAAATCGCCAGGACAATCCTATTGATCCAAGTCAAGGTATTCGACTCTAGAACTTCCATAAGAACATTTTATGTTCAATATTTCATTAAATTACAATTCCTTTGGCTATTAACAAATTGTTTCTCTGAGAAGAAAAGATTCAGGTCTAGTTTTTATACGACGACGATTTCAAGACCTGCGCCGGATTTCCAACAAGTAGAAGCGATGTAGTGTGATAACGATCCTGTTCGTGAGGCAGATGGCAGACAGACTGGATGGTACAATCTGTCGATTACGATACTTCGGCAGCCATCGAGCTAACGGCCAACAGTTTCTTTGAATCAAAACCAAAGCCAAATTGACAATACGGTTTAAGACTTAGTCTACAAAGGATTCGCAGTAATTTCGATTAACCATAGCAGCGCTGAAATTTCTTTAGGTTAGGTTGTGCAAGGTATGAAATGCTTCATAAGGCACTTGCGCACATCGCGATTCCTGATGCGGAGCAACAGCCTAAACACTTTCCTCAAGACAATTTATTTCCCTAAAAAATCTCAAAATTTGGTTGTAGTTTATGCGTCCTACTTCCTCTAGGTTTTAAAAAAAGTATTTCACCGCAGTATCTTCATTCGTTCGTGTCTGAGAGACCCAGTCTCCCTGCATGTTTCCCTAAGAGGCAGTGCCCAGATAGTTCGCCCACCGCTATCCTCAGCTTTTTTCTGCGGTCGAATATAGGCCATTGGGCCTTTGATACCTGTCTTATATAGCGTTGTTGCCTCAACGGCGCATGCATTAAAACCATTGGGCGGAGGTTGACTTCCCTCATTTCTGGTTAATTCGCCCGCTATTTCGTTTCCTTCCATTTCGGAGTGTCCGCGCACCCAAGGTAATTTCACAGAATGCCTTTAGCATTAGCAGTTTCTGACTTTTGCCGATTTCGATTCAGACGATTCTAGTGCCTCGAATGGCAATGTAGATAGCGATATCCCGGCCAGATACCGATTTCATTTCAAGTACTTCTGCAGCCTTAAGTACTGCTGGAACCTTTGTTCGAAATACGTTACAAGAATCCGGTAGTCTTAAAGAGACTCTAAGAACATGGTTTGCGGAGAAGATTCAAAAGCCTTTTCCCTCTATGGTCTTGGTGCCATCAGTTTATACTGCAATTTCGTTTTGATGTAATACTGCTTTCGCTTGCCATTCATATCTTCCAGGATACGTTACTTCGTATGGCTTATCGATATATTCCTTCTTTAATGTTGCCTGTTAGAATTTCTTTAAAAATCGAATTTCGCGTGGTAAATTCTTTAAGAATCGAGCGGTGACCCAAACGACTATTTCTAAAAAGCCCTATATTTGTGAGCCTAAGTGAACTTTTTCCCGCTGGAAGTCTTATCTGTAAGTCAAGCGGCAGCATAAGGAGAAATACATTCAGTGCTGCCTATGGGCTAATGCGCAGCGTACTTGCTGTGGTAGCTCTCGCCGTTCTCTGTACTGCTGCTAATTTGCCCAATGTCATTGCCATTGAGTGTTGCTTTCCATCAGATAAGAGCCCCATATTTAAGTATAGGTCTGACAATCACAAGGTGTAGCTGGTTTGATTCCCAAAGTTTTTTTTAAATAAAAAAGGGCATCATATGAATTTTTAATTCTTTCCTGTGTTCAAGTTTCAGTTTAATTTTCTACCAGCCCCAACCTTTCTAGTTTCAGCAGCTTGAAAGAGGGTATTTTGTATTTTCTAATAAACAAAACCAACACCCTTTTCGCTGGATTGACGTTAAGCTCACTTTTATGTGCCCATTTCTTTAAGAGTCTCATTTGCGTTGATCAAGTGTTGAGAGGAAGATTCAACGAAGATTTGTACAGAGTATACAGCGATATAGTTATCCAAAAAGTTCCGGACGAAAGGACATCTCGAATATCTACCAAACAGAACCCCTTATCAAGGAAGAGGCAACATATGGTCGCAATTAAAGTAAATAGTGGAAGGCAACTAGCTTCAGATCGAGATAGCTGTGAAGAGGTTTAAGTTTGTTAAGGCCAAGACTCTAGGCAAGCTTAAAACATAGATTTATATCTCACACAATATTTACGGATGTCTTTCCAATGCACTCTCGGGCCTTATTTCTTGCTTGCATTAACAGACTTTATGTTTTTCATTGTCCGTTTTACACTTATTTTACTTATTGCTTTTTTTTGAAGTTTGAAAACAAATTGTTCTTTCCACGAGTCCCTTGCGACTTTTATCCCTGAGCTTTTTGAAACCGGCTTCCAAAATGAAGTCCAGTTCTTTTCTCCAATCGATGCACTATACCCTCTACCCTTGCCAAAGGCTTTGTTGTTATTCCATTTAAACATCACTTTTTGAGGAATTGAGTGCAAAAACAAAAGATCGGAACCATTTGTTGTTGGATGATGCACCACAGATGGATGCTGCCGGGCATAGGCCGCTCCATGGTGGTTTACTTCTAATCCAAGTTCGCTAGTGAGATGTAATCTTCGTTATGTATTATATTAAAATTGAATTGCTTTATTGCCGCGCTCATCGTAAATTCTTTAAATAAAAGAATTGATATTTAAAATTTTACTCCAAAACAACATGTTCAAGATAACCTTATTTAAACCAATGTTTGGATTGCCCTGGTTTTATTGGATCAAGATCATATAGGAAAAAAAAAACACTTTCGCGATGTGAATACTTTGTAGTACACAGAAAACCTTATATTTATATGATTTTATGATATAACTTCAGATTTTGATTGTGTTTTTTTTTGTAATACATTTTGCCTGTAAGAAAGACGAACCAAAATCGATGTTAATGATTTCAATTATTCTACATGGTAAAGTTAAAATATAAGTGGTGTCAATGTTGGACTGCTGCAGTGAGTTACTGTTATAATCGTTGCATTGATCGGATCAGTGTCGGCGGAAAAGTACCTTATGCAAGGCGTCTATGTCAATCTCCAGGGGAGTCTTTCCCGATGGTATTTTTCCCATATTGCTGGAACTGTAATGATATTTTATGACATATGAATTGTTAATATTGCAATTAAGCATGTTATAACTACCTTATTTTTATAGCAGGAGCCGTGGGCTTGGCGGAAGACCGCGGATTAACTAGTAAACATTTCATTGGTAGTCCATCAAGTTGTCTGTTATGGTAAGTTTCTACTGCCTTTTCTGCGTCCTTTTGGTTTTTGTAAATAACCTCTGCAACGCCTGGGCGCACTAAACGTGACTCAAAAAGTTCACCCAAGTCTTCGAATAGTTCCTTAATATCGCCCTGCGTAACGGTCGTATGTAAATTGCTAACAACGATTCTGTAACCAGAGTTGAGAAAATTGTTTTGCGATTTAAGAGGATTAGAGAATATTCCGACGGAGACATTCCGATCGGGTGGACGCTCTAATCGCGAACGCATTTCATATGACAAGTGCGAACTTTGCTGTGGATTGTAGCGTCGAGCGAATGGAGGACTAACTGGTCTCATCGTCCTACTTGGCAACTGTTCGGGCGATAATTGACGAATTTGCCTTCGAATATCAATTTCAGGCTTTATTTCAGGTGGTGCTCGAGTAATTGGAATATTATAGAGTTCAAATGGATCATTGCCATTTGCTTCCCATGGCCCTTCAGGATGGCGGTAATTTCTAAATGCCTCGTAAGCTAATTCGTTCTTTACCGCGCGATTAAGTGCGTATTCCTCTGAAAAAAGACAAAAAAAAAGAAAAAATAAGATATTTAGTTGGCATGAGAAGCACCGTGAGTTGCGAAAGTGTTTTCTGAATATCCTTAACTCCTGGAGTATTTATTCATGGTGCAGGTCATATTTCTTGTTATATTGAAAATGTGGTTGTCAAACAAACTGGATGAGACTCATGTGATCATTATTTGCTAGCAAGCTTCATAAGGACTAATTTGGCATTACCAATCATGTTGCAGATGTAAATCAGAGCAGCCTTTCTTTGAGAAAGCTAAATCGATGTTTGGAACATCAAAAGATATAGAAACATTTTAGTGGAGAGATGAAGCCAAATATTGATAAAAGAAACGATAAATGAATTCAAACTGTGGCACACTATTAAAAGTAAAGCAATAGTTCGCCTTGAAGTGGAATACAGACGTTTCATACGTCTGGGGAAGAAGTAAGCTCACCTTCATGAAAAGGGACGGCCAGTAATAGAATTAAGAGTATATGTACTACTGTGTCGAAAAAATCAGGTGACATGAATTTAAACTCCGCGCGTCGAAGGATTTGGAAATTTTTCTTTCTATGTGAAATTTTATGTCAAAATATATTCATAGTGTTTGAGATACGCGTCGTTTTGTGAGCTGCTAAAAGTGAGTTTTTCGTTTTTTGCGATGTCGAAATTTATTGAGCAAAGAATTTGCATTAAATTTTGTTTGCGGCATCAATTTTCTGCTGCGGATACGTTGAGGATGGTGCAGAAAGCCTTTGATGATGAGGCTATGTCTACCAGGATGTCATGAAACGCATTATAACTGGCGATGAGACTTGGATCTATGCTTACGACCCCGAAACAACCGATCAATCGAGCGAATATCGTGCCAAAGGAGAGCCGAGACCAAAAAAACCGCGCCAAAGTCGCTCAAAAATCAAGGTCATGTTGACTGTTTTCTTCGATTATCGTGGTGTTGTGCTTTATGAATTCCTTCCAACCGGCCAAACAGTCAACAAGGAATATTATTTGAACGTTATGCGTCGTTTGCGTAACGCTATCCGCCTAAAAAGGCCGGAATTGTGGAAAGACAATTCTTGGTTTTTACACCACGATAATGCACCATCCCATACCGCACTCGTAATTCGTGATCATTTCGCCAAAAACTCAACCCATATCGTTCCGCAACCACCGTATTCACCTGATCTGGCTCCGTGCGACTTCTGGCTGTTCAACAAGCTCAAAAGACCGCTCCGGAGGCACCGTTTTGATAAGATAGAGGAGATTTAAGCCGCAGCGAAGACGGAACTGAAGGCCATCCCAGAATGTCTACAACCAGTGTTTCAAAGATTGGAAAATCCGTTGGCATAAGTGCATTGCATCGGGAGGGGATTACTTTGAAGGAGATGAAATTGATTTGGAAGAATAAATAAAGAATTTTCAAAATAAATACAATGTCACCTTATTTTTTGGACACAGTAGTATACTTTCTCCAACGGCTGATTCGAACAATCCTCTTCACGAGAAGTGATAAAACAACTTGAACCGAGACACAAACTTCCATAAAATGGAACGAGATGATGCAAGAGAGATCAGATTCAAATGACCCACGATTGTTTTTTTTTTTTTTTTCTTTTCTATCGATTTTATAAGTAGAACAAATAAAAAAAATAATTGTTGGTACTCTACGAAAACAAAAACTGTTATCTGAATTTTATCTTAACTATTAAAATTTTCCAAACGCAGTGAAATAAAAGTAAGTATACAAAAATTCACGTTAACTCCAAAACCAAACTAAAAGTTAATATCAAATAAGTATCAAACTTCTTCAACCCATTAATATCCAAACATTAATAAATTAACATAAAGTCAACTAGCAATTGGTTACTTACCTTCTTCCATTCTTTCCATATTGTCATAATCCACATATCCGCGGGGCACCTCAATAATATCTGGTATGCGGTCATTTGTGTACTTATTATTTTGACTCCTTAAAACCGGTGCTTTGCGATTGCGGCGACTAGCACTAAAGATCCCCTGCTTCCTAGCTAAACGAAGGCGAGCATCCCCACCGGAACGCACAATTTCATCTAATTTGTCGCGAGCATCTCGTATATTAGCACGCTTTCTTTCGATAATCTTTAAACGAGCATCCTTTATCTTGCCTGCATCTCTGTTATATGTTTTTCCAGATGTAAATAGGGCATTTTTACTAAATTGAAATAAACATGCCGATTAACCAATGAAGCAACCAAATGATCTACTTACGGAGGCACCTTCTTGAACGATTGTGGGGCAATCTTTTTTATTTTAATTATTTCATCTAGGCTCATATCCATTGCGGCGTTTGTTTTATTTTAATTGGTTTTAACAAAAAAGTTTACTTCACAGTTTCTCTCAGATATTTAAAGTCTAAATAATTGAGCGAAATATAAAAATTTGACACGAACTCACTGCAAGGAAATAAACAGATATGATAGACTGTCACTTCCATCAACGTCTAAAAGTCTTTTTATTTCCCACCCTAATCGATGCTTCCAATTCCAGTAACCTTCTTTGTCTCGTTCTGCTTGGTGACAAGGCAATCAAAATGAACGAGTTCAGTCAGCGTTAAATCTAAGCAAGTAAGCAGTTAGAGAACTTATTGCTGATAAATGATATTATATACAGTCAAATTTTATTCTATCAGAATCATAGATAATTTCGATATATCTGCGGTAGAAACATTTTTGGTTTTCACTAGTGAATAAAATATTATTTGTGTTTGTCCATTTTGCAGACTTAATGAAAATTTTTCAAATTTTGTATTGTTTTTTTTTGTTGCATATCATGGACATATATATATGAATATACGATAAGACAGAATTATTTAAGGAAATAAAACTATTTACAAACAAATTATTGAAGTGTATCTAAACTTTACTAAATTTGAACCTACTGCTAAAAAAATAAATTCTCTAAATAAAAATTAGTTTTCTATTTTATTAATTCCTTCTTCTTTTATAGTTTCTTTTTTTTAATTACTTGCTTCGCTCTTCAAGAGGATATTAAGACTCTTATAATGAGTTTAGCACAGAGCGAGGGGAAGAAGAATGAAAGATTGTGTAGTGGTTTGAGAAACCCAGGTGTAATTGGTTTCAACTCACTTCCGTGGGTGGAGCCCGAAACGGGACGAAGGATTTTGATATCGACCTTTTTGCTTTAGCCTAATTCGTAGGATTTTATTCGACATTAGTTTTGATCTATGAACTTTGAAACTTTGGAAGATTTAGCTTAAACACCCCGCTGTCAGTGTTATGCCTTCACAGCAGAGCCATCTACACACAATTTACACAAACTGCGATTTTGAAAACACGAATTAGGAACTAAGCCGATAGAAACAACCACTACAACAATGCCACCCATTATTCAGACTACTATCACTGGCTGACCAACCCAGTGGTAGTGCCATAAACTTGATCCCAATGGCAAATAGTGGCTGGACCAGATTCGAAAAACTAGACCGCTACTCTAGGAATCGAACCTGGGACCTATCAATCAAATCAATTGAAAGGCAGGCGCTCTACCAATTTCGCCACTCAGCTGTTTAATTCACACCAGAATGGCATTTCTTTTGTACCGGAAAAACCACCATCTTTCTTTCTATTTTTCTATACTTACTCTTTATTCGTTACAAAAAACAGAGGATGAACAACGAGTACCAAGGATCTTTGAAAGTTTTTTCGAATCCACAAACGGCGTGCTATACAAATCTATTAAACAAGAAAACTTAATGTATGATGGCCTAGGACATATAGCAACCCTTTCTTCATTGGCTTCGAAAAATATGAAATCTGAGAAGAAAATCTAAAAATCCAAAGTGGAAACTAAATTTTTCATAAGATTGAATGACTGCAACTTACTATTGAAATCAACCAATTTCAACAAAAAAATGTGGTGTAAATTCTGCACTTACAATAAACTACTGAAATAGTCGAGATGATCTTGTGACGATGACATCGTTACAATGTTCTTAAAAGTAGAGCAGAAAATAAATACTACCGTGATGCCAAACGATCTAAAAATGTGTTTTGGCTGAGCAGTATTAAGATAATTTATTTCAAAAGCAAAATGAGGATATTTACATAATTACTAAGTCTTTTAGGTGTGTCTGAAGGCCGTCTACCTGAAATTATATAAGGCGATGCAACCTGGGAATGAACAGCATAAGTAACGCTCAAAATAGTGCTAGCCAAACTAAAGTACATACAACTGTTCGATGTATTCACCAAATTAAACATTCGAAGCAATATTTAGATATAACTTCAAGATATTCCAGGAATTGGTCTGCTGTATGGTACCGAGCCATGGGCCTTATTAAAGGCAAACGAAAATGCTCTTGGTCGCTTTGAGAGAAAAATCCTTTTTAGAATAGCTCAACCAACAGCTTCAGTGGTTCCAGAGGAAATGTTTTGTATTCAGAAACTTTTTTCAATCCAAGTGATCAAAAGTCTGCAATTCACCATATAGATGCTGATAGAGGTCCTTTTGGCTCCGACTCTCTTTAATTTTCATATATGATGTAATGTTTCCTACGTCTGATCCAATTCACCCTTTTTCTGAAGATAATAAATTCAGATGTAATTACGTTGTTGAAAATGGCAAGTCTGATTGACTTAGACGGCTATTACACACACCATAGTTGCGCTGTGCAATTTTCGGTGATTTTCCTTTGAAATCTCATTCCGAGATGCGCACGTTATTACACGAAGATTTTTTGATGCGCTAGAGCTGCGCGTTATTTTGACAGTTATCTTTTATTTTGTAATCGCTGTTCGCACATGAAGAACTTGTCAATGAAATTTTATATATTTATAATGATGCTTTTGAGACAGGGAATGAAAAGAAAAAAAAGATATACTATAAAATCATCATAAAATCATAGAGGAAACATCGACATGTCCAGGGATCATTCAATTTCATTATAAATTCATTGAAATCTGATGTGTATCCTAAGAATGAGTAGTAAAAATAAAGCAAACTCGAAAAATAAAGAAGGAGATAAGGAAACGTCAAAAACATGCAAGGATAATCCTACCCGTGCATGTCCGGGCTAGGTTATCGGTGTTTCATCTTCCCTCTCTTTTGCACTCATTTGAATCTTGCAAAACATGGAGTGTGTAATAGCGGTCTTACTGAATGCCGTTATTAACTGCATATTTTTAAGCAGATTTGCAAAACAGTGGAATTAAATGGCTTCTTAACTGGGTGTATTAAACGAAATATGAGCTATCAGCAATTATTCATATGCATCTTTGAAGCAAAAAGGTAAGACATTTCCTTCTTTCAAGCTCTGTTAAAAATATTGCATTTTATTTAGTGTGAATTCGCCCCAACTAGAACACATGTTATATTTTTGAGCGTGTATTCTTAAAATTATCCATTACATTGATATCAATAGTGATTACTCATCCTGTTAAGCACTGCTCAAATGAATGAACCAGCAAAATGCCATTCCGATAACATTTTCACCGTAACATACGACAGGCCAGAAGTGCTCATCATTTTGACTTTAATCCCAATATCAGAAATCGGGCAACTTAAGGGACTTTAGTGGATAGCTCCCGCAGCCTCATTATGTTCTACTCATAAACACATTACAAGAGTATGAACAACACCTTAAGGAGACTTCAGAAATATAATTTTGGCATATTACGATTGAGCTCTATTGGCAAGTCGACTTCAATATCAGAAATTGCACTAAACGCTGTGTCTGCTATTCGCCGATTGCTAGCTAGCGCAATAAAGCACATAACTCGTTAATCAGCATTGTGTACGTCCACTGGATCCATTTATTGGCAATCTTCGAGCAAGGATTTTTTAATATTAATTATAATTCCATATACAATAACCAGCTGGCTGTGTATGCCATTAAGCTGTGCAAAAAATAAGATTCGCATATATTTACGAGCTAGAAAACGAAACAAAGAGCTTCACGCACATCCCGTTACCCGTTGTTTTGCCGTTCCGAGGTCATTACAAGAAAATCGAAACAGGTGCAGAAGTGACAGGCCTTCGTTCCTATGTTTATTGCTGTTTGTCACTTTGTGTTGATAAGAAGGAGGAACTGAAATCATCATAAAAAAAATTTGTCTCGGATTAAAAAAAATACAAACTTCATTTTGAAGATGTGCAGCTAAAGAGGAAAGCAAAATTCAGTTGCCAAGAATAAAAACAAAAAATATAAATAATAAGAAAACAGCAAATCGGACTTATTTTGCAGCCAAGATACTGCCAACCCAATATATGAGTGCTTCCAATTTTAATGGAAAGCTCTGCAGCACGGGATGAGCAGGAGCCCCATGAAATTCACCTAAACCACCAAAAATGTGAAACGGAGAACCTAAGCAATCTAAACATTCGCCAGGTAAACACATGGTGTCATTATTTTTCTCGTTTTTTTTTTCTTGTTTTCTTTTTTTCCAATTTAATCTTGCTCGTGGCTTCATAGTTGTTCCAAATATGTAGTTTACCGAGTGTCTACGTGCGTCGCTATGGAAAAAAAAGTTCGCGGAAAATCCCATGCGAATTTAATTCTAAAGTCGCAAATAGTTGTTTCTTGCTTCCTCAAAATGTGTTCGCATCTGTAATTTGTTGGCGGAAAGTTCTAATCTTATGTGTTATCTTGAATTTTTGAGGCATAAAGTGAGTGTCTTTTTTGGTTCCACGTGTGGCACTTGCTTCGCAATACTTGTTTTGATTTATATTTCAAACAACGAAAAGTTGATCAGTCACGATTGTTTTTTTTTTGTGTGAAACATTTACGCAGTACATATATTTATTTGTATGATGGTGTGGTGAGTTTGTAAACATCCTAAATTCTGCGCGGGGGACAATTTCATGTCAAGCAGTTAAGTGGCTTCTGTCTATTTTTTGTCAAGTTGCCGAAAGTACTCGTACTTTTAATTTTAATCACAAGTGAAGTAAGGCTTTGCTTTTATTAGAATAAGAAAAAAAATGACAACTTAACTTTGTTATTTCATAAATTAGTGCAAGAAGACAGTATTTTCCGTTGTGTTGCATGGTTTTCCTTGTTTTGTGCGGTTTACAAACCTCTTGCAATAAGCATTTATATTTCATCAATCGTTGTTGGTCTTAATCAATCAAATCGACTAGGAAATCTTTATTTTGTTCATTCCCCGGACAAATTTAATTTTAGCAAAATTCTGATACTTAGGTAGCCTTTGTGAACAAAAGCGTTTCAAAACGTCAAAACGAACCCATAAAGAAGATCCGGGTAGAATTTCTCTAAATGAATCTACATGAACGCATAGATTTCAAATTCACTCGAAAGAAACATGATAAATTCACAAATTGTAAAGAACTCTGCTAAGAAAGCATCATCGTCTCGAGTCTGTGGCTCCTTGTAACAGACAAAAACTTTATCACTTCCGGGGTTTACCAGTTTGTTCGACAGGTCTCTCGGTTCGGGTCTACTATGTATATAGCTGCCACAAACCAATGCAGGTATCGTTGCATGGAGTTGTATGATTCAGGTGTTCTAAGGTTTATGTCTTCACGCGATCGTCGAGGAACGTTGTTTGTCATTGATGTGGTGCGTGAGATCTCTCCCTTGAATGTATCAGTACTAACTGATTCGTACGCTTCCCACTCTTATCCGTACTCTTAATGCGACCAAGTTCTTTTTCTATTCCCGTCAAGTTACTTTAATTCTTTTTGCAATTTGTTCATCATTTTGGACCAATATATGATAACGCGATGTTTGTTGTCTTAATGAGTTGTTTTACAATTGATTCCAGATATTATAGAACTTTTTCATTCTTCCGAATATCTGATAATGTTTTATACCATCAACACTTCTTAAAATAAAATTAAATAAAAAATTGAAAACGAAACCAACAATTCTTATTACAGAGTTCTGCGTGGGGCTTTAACAACTGTCTACATATCTGTTGTACTGGATTCCGGAGCAAAAAGTCCCAAGATACGTATGTAAAATTTTGTTTATTTATTTCTGTTGTTCTTATATTGTATCCATTAGGTTAATAAAGTTCCTTAGCTTCTCAGTCACCCAGACATGCCTGCTTCAGAGGATGTTATGTTTCTCTCTTGTTACATTAGTTTCAGCCAGTCCATATTCCATGAAATATGTGCAAAACTTGCCTCACTGTCGCGAATTAATATTTTAAATTGATACAAGGCCACCCGCATGTTGCCTTTTTAATATTTTTGCGTATAGATACGAGTTAAAATTGTATGCGCAAATTCATGTTCTGAAAATATTAAGAACCTACCTAAGTCAAGGATGTCATCAATGTTTGTTATACCACTTTGCAGGAAAAATTACAAATTACTATTGATACATGGTCGCTTAATTTGTAAGCACTTTCAACGTTTGTACTTACTCTGAGCTAGTTGGTTTATAAATAATCGATTGAAGACACTGTGTTATCCGTAACAGTCTGTACAAAGGAGTTATACGAAATGATATGTTTAGTTCTCCTTTTATATTAAGTATTTAAAAGTCAGCCAATATAAAAATCACCCATTATTATTATATCCTTGTCCATTTACGATAGTTCTTCCATTGTATGTTCTACTAAATTACAGAACTCACGTTCTGGTGAATTTTTTTATCGGATGATAAAAGTATACTCCGACAAGTACAAGATTTCCATTTTTATCTGGGGGCATTTCCTTCTTTGTTCTAGATATTATTTGGATACAGAATCATTAACTACTTCAAGTCTTAGATTAAAAGTTGTGCCTCTTAGCTTGGTCCCTGTTCATAAGTCTGGTTCAAAAAATAACGCGGAGAATTATAGAGGTATCAGCAAACTCTCATCGATTCCCAAAGTTTTTGAAAGCATAGTCGAAAATAGACTCCAGTTTCTTATAAAGTAGACCATATCTGAAGCTCAACATGGATTTGTATCCGGTCGATCCACTACTACAAATCTGGCGTATTTCTCTTCATATGTCATTAATGCGATTGAGAATAAATCGCAAGTTGATTCAATCTATACTGATTTTAGCAAAGCATTCGATTCAGTAAGCCATACTGTTCTTATTAAAAAGCTGGAAACTTTCGGATTTCACTCTGAGTTCTTAAGTTGGATAACTTCGTTTGTCACTGGTCGTACTCAACGAGTGAAAATTGGGGCATACCTGTCCAGGATAATCTAATGTACCTCAGGTGTACCTCAAGGGTGCCATTTAGCCCCACCGCTTTTTATAATTTTTATTAATGATATTGTAAATGTTATTAAACATAGCCAGTGTCTACTATACGCCGATGATTTGAAATTGCTCTCAGTAATCAAGAGTGTGAATGACTGTCATCTACTACAGGCAGATCTTAATCGCGTTCTGGGTTGGTGTAACACTAACAGTTTAAAACTCAATATTAAAAAATGCAATGTAATCTCTTTTTCTAGATCGACTTCTTTAATTGATTTCAACTATTCCATTGACTCTATGCCTTTGAATAGAGTTAGCAAAATCAAAGACCTTGGTGTTACGATTGATAATTTTTTTTCATTTAAAAACCACATTGAACTTACAGTCGCAAGGGCCAATTTAGTAATTGGATTTATCAAGCATAATGGTAAAGATTTCAAGGACCCATATGCGCTATTGTCCCCTATATACATCTCTTGTTAGATCTATTCTAGAGTACGCGGCTGTTATTTGGAATCCCTTTAATGTAACCTTCTCCGACCGCATTGAGAAAATCCAAAGGCGCTTCACGAAGTTCATTTTCTACAAGTTGCGTTGGAACTTCCATCCAAACTATAGGGCTAGATGTCAGTTACTAAGAATCAAATCCTTAAAATCTAGACGTTCGATTCTTGATGTAATGTTTGTGAGAGACTTACTTTGATACCATATTAAGTCTCCTGTTCTTTTGTCGTTAATACCTATATATGCTCCAGCACAGTCGCTGAGAATTCGAGATCTGCTATTTGAACAAAATCATGGGACCAATTATGGTCGTAATGAGCCTATTTCAAGAGCCATTTTAGCTATCAAAGAAGCTTATATGTACATAGACCTAGCTGATAGTAGAGATATATTTAAAACTAACTTATTTTACTTATTTATATTTTGAGCAAACACAAATTGTTAACATCTGTTAGTTATTTTGTTACTTGTAGATGAAATTAATAAATAATAAATAAATAAATAATAAATTACAGAGTATACTTATTTTTAAAAGTATATTAAAAACGTATTTTCTTATCAAACAAAATTGCATAACATTTACGGTCAGCAAAATCAAGCTTATTCTAAATTTCTGTTTTTCTTAATGACCCCTAGATTTTCCTTAGTGATTTTATTCTGTTTTAACTTTAAGAACTATTTATATGTTTAAATTCGCAATAACATTTGTTTAATGTACTTAGGTCGAATATTTCCCGTTCACAAATACCATGGCATAGGCCGGTAACAAACTGT
Source organism: Orthonevra nobilis (assembly GCA_963555765.1). Taxonomy (NCBI): domain Eukaryota; kingdom Metazoa; phylum Arthropoda; class Insecta; order Diptera; family Syrphidae; genus Orthonevra; species Orthonevra nobilis. The sequence goes on along the minus strand of OY743224.1, from coordinate 46,923,515 downwards.
ATGTTTGATTCGCACTTCAAAGATACCAGCCGTATTGACGAATTCCAAATAGAGCAACTAATTGCCAAAGGTGCTTTTGCTCGTGTATTTCAAGTTTTTCCAAAAAACCAATCGTTAGAACGGCCCCTTGCTCTTAAAATAATAAGAAAATCAAAGGTAAGTTCGAAGAAAATGAGAAACAAAAAGGTTAACCCCATATAACCCCATTCTTTTCCTTTAGGTAATCAGAAACAATTGTGTGCAACAGATTAAGGACGAAGCGGATATCCAGAAACTTTGCGGCCATCATCCCTTCATTGTCCAGCAAATAGACTCTTGGCAAGATCGTCGTCATTTGTACATACGTAAGTATTTTATATAACAAACGAAAAAAAAGGGGTCACAAATAATTAACATTGGCTTTCTTTTCTCAGTTTGTGAATACGTATCAAACGGTGAACTATTTTCAAAAATTTACAACTTTACCACTGAACTCATTCGTCTGTATGTAGCCGAGATAGCCCTCGCAATCGGTACGGTGACTAACAACTCAAACAACATAATTTTGTTCTGCTTACATTAATAAATATATAACCAACAGATTTTCTACATAACGCTGGAGTTATCTATCGCGATGCAAAGCCCGAAAATATTCTTCTAACAAACAATTATCACATAAAAATCACCGACTTCGGTCTAAGTAAATGGTTAAAGATAGGCGACAAAACTCGGACGATGTGTGGCACTTATCAATACATGGGTATGGTGATTTAAAACTAAATCAATATAAAGAAATTTCCAAACGTGCATAGTCCCATGTATGTGTTGAATTAATTTCGATGATTTGTTAAGGCGCGTACACTTTTTTTTTATTATTTATTACTAAGCAGGCCATAGAATAGAGAGAGTTCTGTAAGGCGAATAACATAAACAAAATGAATGCTCGATCACAGGTGTTCGATCTGACGATGGAAGGTCGGCAGGTTGATGAAGCCGTTGAGAGTATTTTTCACACGGTTTTATTCCATCGTTGTTTGGGAAAATACATGTACACCGGCGATGCACAATATTCAATCGGCACAGTGGGTTACACCGATGTTGATTGTGATTTCATTGATTTCACATATGTTTGCTGTTCGTCAGATACTCTGCATCGTACCGTCAAACGTGCTATCAATATATTTAGCGAGAAGCTACGCAGCAATGATAGTAGCGGTTCCGGTCAGATAAGTTTAGAATTTTTTCAAAAGAAGAAAAGCCGCTGGCCCTTTACACAGGAATGCATTCCCTGGGAAGTTTGGACAGTTCGCTTAGATTTGATTAAATATGAAAACGAAGACGATCGACAATTGTCGCGGGAGAATGTCAGTGATTTACTGACGGAAAAAGTCGTCTACATCACCGAAGTTATGAATCGTCATGATTATGTTCCCAAAACACCAAGCCAAAATGAATTAGATCTTATATTTGATACATCCTATCCGGATGTGCAGCCCTATTTATTTAAGTTCGAATATAATACGTCGGGCAAGAATACCCCGTCGGTAGGCAACACTATGAAAAAAATACTTAAAGAGACACTCGCTTTATGACTGACCAAAGTCGAAAAAAAGTTCAATTTTATCTGCCATATCGGCTGCCAACGTTGGCTATTATAATCGTTTTTCACTTTGTTTCCTGATTTTTTTTTTTATAAACTCTTAACGAAACTTTTGAATGTCTGTCGGTGTTTTGTGATTACGTAGGAACGTTTAAATACAGCTTAAAATTTCTTATCTTAAGATTATTATTTTTAATATTTTATTAAAACGTGACATTGTAACAGATTTTGATTTAAATTTTCGTTTCATAAATATTTATTTTTTTTTTAAATAAACTTACTGATTCAAAATAAGATTTTCACTTTGAAAATCAAATATAAAAACAAAAGAACAAAGAAGCCTAAGCTACAAACAAAATGGTCATATCACAGAGAGCGTAACGAAATTATTATGAGTTAAAAATTGGCCGTGTTGAGGATAATGTTAATTTATTAAGGAAAAGAAAGAAAGATATGTTTTTGGTAAGCGGTAGTGATTTGTTTTTCGTGGGGCATCGAAGACCTGCCAATCGTATAAGCGTACACAATCTAATCGTAATGAAACTCAAATGACTTAAAATTGTTGCATAGCTTGAAATGGAAGAGTTAAACATTCTACTGGCAAGACAATTGGTTTAAATTTATCATAGCTCAGTTGAGGATGAACACAGTTGACTAGGAATCGGATTAGATCTATTAAACTTAAAACTACAATGCTTTGAATTTAACATTCATTTTGGACTTGTACATAGATGAAATAATCAGGCCTCTAAATAGATAAACCTAAACGACAGCCAATCAATGTAGAGAAGTATTTTTTTCTGTAATTTTTATACCCATGTAATGGAGTTCAGAAAAGGAAAGCTTAAGACGACACTCAACCGTGCATTATTGAAAGAAATACACACAAAATAATGTTTCCAATAAATCTTGTTGTAGTCGTAGAGAGATTTAATTTTTATCAGCTATACGAGCTTATGCTCTATCCTACTCTTTAATGTTCGGAAAAAGCCAAAGGCCAATTCATCATTATTCTCTGCTTCTTTTTAATGCCTTAGGTACCTAAGTTCTTGAAATTTAAATAATCTTACTGTATCCACGTTGGTGTGCAGCACGTTTGTCAAATCTTCTTCATCATAATCTTTTGATGAAAAGAGAAAAAAAAAACAATTTACTGAATGCTTGATAAAGGAACTTTAACTTAAACTTTTGGTCCGAAATTTAGAAAAAAATATTGTAAGATATAAAGATAAAGAGCTGCAGTTTTGTTTATCTAGAAACAAGTGAATTTTGACCAACTAAATTATTTTTAAACACGTTATTGTTGGCCAAACACTAATTTTTAAACTGTGTTCTTTTTAAACTAGATATGGCATGTTTGATTTCAGTGTTTATAAATAACATTAGATCCTCCTCGATCGTAAGGTAATTAGTTTGGAAAACGATTTTATTGATTTTGAAAACGATTCAAAACTTTGTTCGGTGAAGAGAAAAACGAGTTTATGGAATAAAAACGAGCTTCCATATTCATGAGGTATAGGAATAAAATCATATCCGCATAGAAACAACACCATAAGCCTCTATAAAAGGAATGTCTTTACTAATATATTCCGTAGCATCATTTTGTTGAAGCTTCGTCAACGTCGCTTGTTAGTCATCAGCAATATGGTGAAAATGAATGTCGTATATCAATAGAACCGATGGTCACTTCCAATCCTCTTTTTTTAAAAATACGTCATTTAAAAAGCTCTCAATATATTTTTTCCGAAGTTCAATGCGTAATTGATGTAAAAAAAGGAATCGAAAACCATCTCATCAGATGAGTGCCTCTCAAGGATTTGTTTGAAAAACCTTTTAGCTCTCTCTGAAAAAAAAAGTGAAACAAAAACCACTGAGAAAGAAAGCAAAAAATAATTTAAAAGTATTTGTTTTTTTGCTCGAAAATTGGAAACAATCAGAAGCAATCCACTTTCCGCATGCATAATTTTCACAAGCCGAACTGATCCTGACTTCGACACCGTTTAGAATTCATGTAAACACTGCTTGAGTTCGAAAGGTGGTGACTCTGTCAAGCTACGCAATCGATTCGATAGACGATTATAACTGAGCAAAAAAAAAATACTCAACAGCTTGCCAGTAGGATTTTTTTTATTCAGGTTTCAAGCTGTAGAGTTGGTTATATCAACTTTGGTTGAATACGTATTACCTGCGGTTCTTCCGACATCTAGCCCGCAATCTCCTGTGCTTTTTTAATATTTAAAAGAAGTCAATAACTTAAAACAAATGTCTTTATAAATAAAGACGATACTTTGTCAGCGCATAAGCACTTTGACCTTTGTGATTAGCAACTTAAAAAATTGCTGCCTTCAGTACAGTAATTTAATTACCAATCAGTACCCATATGCTCCCACGAAATATGTATATTCCGATTGTTTTTTTAGTTTTGATTATTTTTTCCTAAGGTAGTAATGCAAGATGGTCTTATATGTAAACAATATTTCTTAGATAAGAACTAGAAAATAGAAAATTGTTTGTTCGCATTAAGCGAATCGCAAGCACAGAAAAAAAAGTAATGTGAAAAAACAAGAAAAATGAGTTTAAATTGTTTAAAAATAATATTAAATAAAAAAAAAAGAGAATACAAATTCTTAGTAAGAACAAAACAAAAAGAAACAACAAAATGAATAATTTGAAGTGTAAATAAAGTATAATAAAATATGTTCGTTGTGATTATTTTATATAAGAAAACTTGAGATATAAGTAAATATATATATGTGGAAAATATAGATGTTTGTATTTGATTTTAAAATGAATCCCCCCCAGTTTGAAAACCATTCATAAGCTTTGGGTTTTTTTTTTTGATAAAACGAACGACAGTATGGATAAAGTTCGAAAAGATGCCAAAGCAACCAAGAACTTTTGAGCATTCTATTCACAAGTTGAAAATTATTCGAGGGGGATTGGAAACAACTTGTAGGATTTCGTCTAAAAAAAACTGATTGAAGCAACTTGTGTCCCTCATTCAACCGCGAAGAGTGAACACATCAACAAATATCCACGAACAACGCAAGATACAGCAAAATAAAATGTTTGGACCAAAGCTTACAATATTAACCATTAACTAAGCTTGTTTGCTAGTTTTAAAACTTATTTATGTAATACAATTGCAAACACGTCTATTCTTAGTTACAATTTAAAGTAAATGTTCTTTTGTGTCTTAAAAGAAAAACACTCATGCACTTGTTCTCGATGTTTAGAGTTAATATTTATTACAAAAATTTGTTTTTAGGGTAAGCTTTTGGTTTAATCCGATTTCAATTTTATCCTCCTTGTTCTTGGTTCTTGTCATGCCTACCTCCCTATCTCCCCTAATTGTTTGTATTTCTTGGTGAAAATTCTGTTCCTCAAAAAACACGTTTTTCTTACAGGTAAGTTCAATAAAACAAAGCATATTTTTTCTTTTCAGCTCCAGAAATCTTGAATAACGAGCCATATGGCCATTCGGTGGATTGGTGGGCACTTGGCGTTATTGCTTGTCAGATGTACGCAAATAAGGTAAGTAAAGACATTTAAGTTTAAATAGATTACTTTGGCACTGTAAAATAAATCATTGATCATCTTTAATAGCTTGTCGCAGAGCGGTCATATTTTTGTACACATTCAATTGTTTTTATTTTTCGCCGCATGCTTTTGATCGCAACTTCGTTTAAATTTTGAATGAATTGAAAGTTTTTTTTTTGTTTTGGTATTTTGTGTGTGGTTTTTTCAGAGAACTAAAAGCCATTGGTGCAGTGAGAAGACTTTAAATGGTCTCACAGGGCCATTACCACATTATTTTTTACATTTAAAGGGTGCAAATAATATACATTCACAACTTGAGAAAAAAAAATGATTTCTTGCGATACCGAATGAGTTGATTAGATTTCAAAGAAAACGCCGAGTTGCTACATCTTGCTACATGTGTCTCGAGAAAGATGAGTGTGCTCGCAAATTAGCAATAAAACATTAGACACTATTTTCTCTGCACACATTTATGACTTGTCTTTTGCAGTTTGCAAACATGGCCCACAGTCGTTGCTTCTTTCTTAACTATCATAGAACAATATGTCTTTAGTCTCCTCAACGCCGTCAAAAATGCTAATAATGACACCGAACCCATCTCTGAAATCAGGTATCGACTTAAAAAATCGCCGAATAATATAAAACTGATGTGGACTCCTCAACATGTTGGTATCAAGGAAACGAAAACGCAGCTGCTTCGGCCAAAAGTGCTCCAGTCTTTACATTTACATTATTTCTGATCTTTTAACACAAACAAGCATTGTTATCGAAAAGTCTCCACAGCTTAACTCGTTTATTTTAATGTTATCATGTAATTTTAATTACTTGTTAATAAATAATAATAATAATAATAATACCTATCAATTATACCTAACATTGAAAAAGCTAGTTGGCTGGTAAATTGCATTATACTCCGATGTGGGTTCTGTATAGATATATATACGCGTCTTCTGCGTTTATAGGTCTTTTATGCTTGCCTTTCGAATACCCTTCGGCAACGTTAAAACTTTTAATAAATCTAACAACTAAAAAGGACTCTTGGCTCCATACGTCCTCAGGTTTTACTTTTTGCTATTCTTTGTTGCGGCGAGGCATTCGAAGAGTATTTTGTCTAGAATTATGTCAGCAGAGAAATAAAATGGTCTTCATTAAGACTGAGTTCCAATTTTACTTTCCATCGATCGAAGCCTACGAAGTTGTTTAGTTGTATCTGAGCATTTGTGTTAGTTCAGTAGTTAAGTATAGCTAGCTTACTCATTGGTAATCCAATCTTTCATTACCTTTAGGACGCTCCGAACTCGGTTTCCAGCAACGGTTACTTTAATTTTTTTTCCGAATCGATTTAGAAAGTCTCAAGCGGTTTCTGATGCAGGTCGAAGGGCCGAGCACCATAGTAAATAATTCCACTTGGTGTATCGTGCGAAATTCCCTGTCTCTTTTTGAAACCATCAGTATACCAAAATTGGGACCCCAATTATCATTAAGATCTTTCTGGAGAAATTGTACTTTTATTTTTAAGCGTGCCATTGGGTATATTATATAGTATGTTGGGTGACCTTGGTAATTATATTTCCAGATATCCAGGGAAGTAAGATTGCCTGCTTTTATGTACGATTTTTTTAGAAGCCTGAAAGCACTAAGGACACGTTTCATATAGCTATAGCTATATATTAATATAGTGATATATTAATGAGCCTGCAATACCTGTGCCGACCGCGACTTCCTGTTAATCATGTATTCTTAAGCTGCTGGAATATCTTCCATTTTACTTGAGTTAAGTAAGCTGGATCTTATTTTAGGTTTTTGCAAGTTGTGTGGTTAGTACTTCAAATCCTTGTTTTATTAAACATGGATATTTATCATCCATCGCAGGTGATTTAGGTGGTTTTAATGATGATTAAGTTGACCTCGTCGGTTCTAAAGAATTTATGTTAAATGTTTCCTCAAACTAGTGAATAACCCTCCAGTATCTAGTGAAAGGACTTTACACACTTTTAATAAGTTTATCGAATTTTATTTAATTCCTTCTTGATCCTTCAGTCTATAAGAACATATCGAGTAGAGAGATAAAATTTTAGTTACAAAAAAACCCATGAACAAAAAGTATCAAGTATAGTATCAAGCATGGCTTGATTTTTTTTACAAAATATATTATTAAGTTTACAATTTGTATACTTATATAAATTTTTATTTTTTGTGATAGCATGAGTTAAGTGTATAATTCTTTTTATTAAAATAGTTTAACAACTTTTCAGAAGGCACTCAAATTTATTTATATTTACATAAATAGGTTTTCAGCAGGAAAAGTTAGTTTATAAAAGCTGTATACTTGGTTTGTTGATTGGAATGATCAGTTCCGGTTCTTGGTTGTTAAACTATATAAAGCTGAAAAAACAAGTGTTACTAGAATAAAAGATTGATCGTTTGTGTTATTTCGAAATGACATGGACATAGTTTTACTTAGATTTATTGCTTTCATTTGATTCTTCGCTTTCTTTTGACTCCGCTGATTCTTCAGACTTATTTCCTTCGGAACTGTGCTCGTGCGCATGCTTGTCCTTGGTCGATTCAGTTGGTTGTTTTGAACTTGGACTGGGTTTTTCTGACTTTTTGGGTTCTGCAGTTGAATCCTCTGTCTTGTTTTCGCCTGCTACAGCTGGAGTCGTGGATGATGATTTGGTATCGCTGTCGACGGTTTTGGTTTTTTCTTCAGTGGATTGCTTTTCATCTTTCATTTGAAGTGTAGTTGATGTATTGCCTTCGGTGCTTGGTGGCACTTCCCCAGTTGACTTTGGTTCAGATTTGTTTTCCATTTCGTCTTTTTCGGGAGATGATGCGGTTGACTTGGCCTCGGATATTTCAACGCCTTCTTTTGGTTCGGCTCTAACTCCAGCGAAAGGTGGCACAACAGGTTCAGTTTCTTCCCTGGCTACGACTGGCATTGATTTAGGTACTTCTTTGATATCATCTTCGGCGACGCTTGTGGACTCGACCGTTACTTCAGTTGGCTTAACCACTGATTCCATGTCTGGCTTGGTTTGGTTGTTATCTACGGTCGTATTACTAGCGACTGCATTACCGCTTTCCTCGTTGGGTGGCGTACTTGAACCCGATTTGGTTAGTTCATTCGCTGATGTTACGCTGTCCTCTATCACGCCAGTCACTTTGGGGAACAATGCGACCTCTTCATCAGGGAGTGGTATTGTTAGCGCACAAGCCACTAATGCGAGTAAGATGACTATATGGAAATTCATTCTGGAATGATAAATAGCAATTAAATTAAGTTTTGAGAAAAGCTTGAAAAAAGTATACATAAGTAAGGAATATTAAGTACATATTCCAACGGACACTATAACAGGCCCATCATGATAACTGGTTGACCTTCGTGGCAACTTTAACGAAAACACTATGATCAGAACATTTTATTTTCCTGCGAGCTTCAGAAATAGTCTTTAGTCGACTTGACCCATCTCAGCCAGATTTTAAAACAGGGTTAGCAAAATTCCAATAACATTCTCCGCAAACATCTTTGCCAACCTCTATGTGAGTGTCGGGACAAGATTTCAAAACATATTTTTTTTTTGTGATGGCCGTAGGACCATGTGTTTGGCAATAGGTAGGGGTTTGATTTGCGCTACACTCAAACTTGGCACGACGATTTAAGGTCTTGCAATCAGTACATCCATAATCGACGTCGAACTTAATTAATCCGGTCCGGTTTTTCTGTGCCGTTTCTATAACAAAATGTTTTGCAGATATAATAATATCTAGAACATCTGCCTGAAATAAGATATCCCTCTTTGAGAAGATACCAGAACCTGTCCCGTTTGACGTTTGGCAACAATTCGTATGAATGCTTTTCTTGGCAAGAGACCTGCCCCTGAAAGATGTTTTGTGTGAAGTCTTGAAATGTAAAAGTGGAAAACTGTACCAAATGAGTCACCTTTCAAAATTTGTCAGTGACGCACAATACACATGTGGGCTTAATACGCACTTCTTGACTAATCAGTCAAAAGTCTCAAGGTAAGGAGTGGAAATGTAGGAACACCATAAACGTTTACATGAAAATGTTAGATAATTTAGGAAAACTATCCAGAGAAAGTCAGCCACTCATGTTACCACCGAATAACAAAACCAATAAATGGTGGAGGCAGAACATCGTAGAAGGTACCGTGCGAAAAAAAACGCAAGTGCAAAAGATCGTTGCGGACTTGGCATATCCAAAGATGTAGGGAAGCGAAAATTTTAACCGAGGCGGGGCTTATTATGTTGAAGAGAACGATAGTAGCGGGCCAACATATACATTTCAGGGGAAACAAAATCCCTCACCTTCTGGAACAGACATCATAGAATCAAATCCCAGAAACGTTCAAAGAAGCTTTCCTCCCAAGAAAAAGAAAACTGTCACAGTTCCTTGAAAAAGCATAAGCGCCCATTAGGTGGACTCTAATAGAGTGAGAGATGAAAGAAATGTCGGCAACTTTTTCCTGCTGTAGCTAGAGTGTTCTTTATACTCAACGAAGGGAAGGTCTACCATTGTGGCATCACAAACCCATAATTCATGGCCAGACTTTTCGATATTCCTCTCATAAAGGTTTGATTGAAAATAGATACTTATTCAAAGCCCAATGTCTAATATATCTTAAAGCCAGATCGGTTCATAAAGCCTTGCATAAAGATATCATTACGATCGAAAAGGTAATCAATCAACGCTTGTCTCTCTGGATATAGAAGGAGCCTTCAAAAAAAAAACCAAACTCGTAAGTATCTACTGAGTCCGTTTCACAATTTGAGGCGGTCATTGAAACAATAGTTAAGGTGATCATTTTCAACTTTTGGGGGCCAGAAAATAGAGTTATATCTGTAGATGAGAAACCCGACGAATTCGATGTCTACTCTCCCTTTTGAAACAGTACTATTCAGAAAGTACATTTGGAATGACTCGGGGTACCCCACAACGACTTCTGCAAAAGCTATAGACACGGAGATAAAATATAGTCCCTCCGTCACATGGTAACCTGCACAAGCTACAGGAACAAATATAATGAGAGGCTTATTACCGGAGGAGATAAGGCTAACGTTATATACGCATGTTTAAAAAGGGCAACAACATTTATATTATGGTGAGTTAAAGTAGGTGTGCAATGGCCACGACTTGTGGTCTTATGAAACCCAGGCCTAGTCACTACAGTTGTAAATGTAATTTGTTTCCTGACATTGTTGAAGATACTCCTTCGTGTAGCACGTTTGTCTTTCAGCCATTTACCCCATTCGAAATATATAAATGCATTATGTCGCTTGATAACAAAAATGATGGTATCACCAATAGTATATTGAAACGTTTTTTTTTTTTATGTGATAGATGTGTTATGTCATATATTTAACTTAAATGTTCACTGTGGTGTATTTCCCTTATCATTAAAAACTGCGGAGGTGATTCCGCTGCTCAAAAAAGAACCCAGGACTTTGATGACACAATAAAGACCTATCTCCTTACTTCCGACCCTTTCAAAATTGTTGGAGAAGCTAATGAAAGTACGCATTGTAGCATTTTTAAACAAGTAAAAATATTTTGGAAATGAACGGTTTGGTTTTCGTGAGAGGAAATCTACTGAAGATGCAATTCTTAAGCTATGCTCTGAAATATATGAGGGTTTCAGCAAAAATAACTCTAACTTAGTACTTTTTATAGATATGACCAAAGCTTTCGAAATGGTCAATCATGATATTCTGCTGGAAAAATTGCATAGAGCAGGATTAAGAGGTGGAATTCACAAGTGGTTGTCTTCGTATTTGTCAAATAGATCACAGCGCGTCAAGTTTAATGGTGACTATATTAGCAGCCCGCTAAAACTAAAGATTGGTGTACCACAAGGTTCGGTATTGGGTCCATTATTGTTCTTGATAGCAATATAACAGCCTTTGCCGATGATATTGCATTTACTTATAACAATAAAACTATTTTTGACTCTGTAGTTCAGTTAAACAAGGAGCTAAACATTCTTCGTCAATGGTTTTCTAAACACGAACTTCTCGTTAGCAATAAAACAAGACTAATGTTATGTAATCTAACAGGCATTTGTTCACTTGACTGTGATACAATTTTTCATTCGAGTGCATGTCCCAAGTGTTCGATTTCTGTCCATACTTGTGGTAAAATTAACTACCAGGAAAACATATCATGTGATTCGAACTGTTTCAAAATAGAAGTGGTTGAGAACTTCAAATATCTAGGCGTTCTCATAGATAATAAGATGACATGGAAGGCATATGTGGAAAACCTTAAGAATTATATGTTATCTGTCATTCGAAAAATGTATTTGTTAAAGGAGCACTGTTCACAAAAAATTTTGTTAATGTTTTACTTCATTGCATTCCAAATTGCAATATGGTATTGCAAGTTGGGGAGGGATCTACAACACAACACTTGATGTATTGTATAAATCCCAAAAGCATATGGTCAGAATTATTTGTAAACGTAATAGACTTTCCCACAGTTGGCCTCTATTTCTGAAATTGCGTATATTTCCTCTATATCTTTAAGGTTTTAGAAATTTTCTACTTGAGAAGCGGGTACTGGCAAACGTTGAGATGTTCAAATATTTACAGCCGCAGAATAAACAATATGGTTATGTACAATATCCCATTCTCTAAAAAAAACCCGCTGCTTGAAATTTTATACTACGATAGCTTTTTAAAAATTGCCACTGCACATAAGGAAAATAACGCAACCTACCCTATTTTTAAAGGAACTTAAGCATTTTCTTTTCAGTTTGGATAATTCAGCTACCAAAGTTTTTCTAAGTACAAATTTATAATGTAGGCTTATATTTAAGACTCTTTCAATTTCAATCTTTATATTATGTTGTTAATTTGTTATTATATTATGTTGTTTTGTTATGTTGTTAAAATTATCATTTTTTTTTTTTGGTTTATTACAAAAAATCATTTATTTTATGTCATTTATATCAATCATATTGTATTTCAAGCTAAAATCTTTATTATACCCCACAAACGATAAACATTTTTGTATGCGTCACTGATGAATCATTCGCCTCTAGTCATTAAGGACTATAGAATGATGCCCTTTAATAAAATAAAAAAAAAAAGACCCAGCATGCCTTTCCTTCTTTAAAAATCTTCTTTTGATTCCAAAGGTTTGAAACTAAGGATCATGTCAGGCGATACTTGCGGAATGGTACGTGGTCCGCCAATGGCAATGCCGGTCTATGTCCGAAGTGCCGCTTATTTGGCAATTTTGTTCTTTGTGTATGGTCCTCTAATAGATTGCTGGCTCCAAAGAGATAACGACCGTTCTTATATTAACAAAATTATGCTCCATGGGCTTGGCATTTGTTATCGACTTGTTGGTATTTGCTTAGAATTCGCAGTATTTTTTTTTTGCTTCAGGATTAAAGATGCTCTTCCTGAAAGCAGATGAAATAACACAAGCTTCTTATACAATTGGATGTGAACCCGGTAGCCGATTCAGGTATAGCTACTACGCATCTCGCTTAGTCGTCAGGCTTCATAAGTTAAGGTGCCTACATTACATCGCAGGTCTCTGTTACTTACTATCAGTGTTTTTAAGTTAAAATTGCGATTTCTTTGAAAAACACTGCGACCATCAACAGACCGCTACTGCGCATATTTTAATGTCTCAGGCTGATTAAATAATTATCTCTTTAAAAACAAACTGGTGATGCATAGCAGCAATTCCGTCTAACTAAGGCAATTTTCAATTCAGATTCAAACGCATTTACATATTCAAATGACTGTCAACTAAATGAGCGTATGACGAATACTTCCTGCCACAAATCTTTGTAGTTCCTTAAATGACCTCATTAATTGGACACACACAATAAAAGAACATGACCGCCCGTAAACTACAGATCTACAACAGCTAATCCAAGTATTATTCTACAATTTGACCATTAAATTAGTACACACATGTCGACATGTCCATGAGCAACCAACCACTCCTATGTCAGACTCGTATATGCATTTATGGTTGTCTCAGATCGTTCAAGCAGCGGAAGTGTGCAATAAAGTCTTGAAATTTCGAGGGTCAATCTTGGTGACACGAATTAGGAAAATTTTTCAAATGATCTTGTTTGATAAATCAAAATGAGAATGCATCTGTGAAATACGAATACATGGCAGCCAAGATTATTTTTCGTCATTCCAACGTAAACTGTGCGTTTGGCGGCAGATACATATGGTATGTTGGAAGTCCAATCAAGATTGGTCCTATCAACTGAAGCGGGGTTATCAACTTTCTTAAATTTAAATTAATGCGCTCCATCGTGTGAGTGAAGAAATTTCAATTTACCTATCAATGTCTTCTGGAGTGGTGTTGTCGCGCTTTATGAGTAATCCAATTCAGATTATACAGATGGTCTTTGGCGTTTTGAAATGCACGCAAATATGTAGGCTTCAATTTAGATTGAGCGTAGTTTGAGACATTTACGAGCAGTTAGACTAGAGCAATCACGAAATGGAATGTCATTGACACACTTGAGGTTGAAAGAACAAATTCGAGGTACATTTTCATATGTGTTTGTAGTTTCTGCTTTTCAACTTCTGAATCGTGACTCACTGTTTGAAAAAATCGAATAAGAAGATTTTTATTGTATTGTTCCTGGTGCTGTTGTAGGGTACATTTATATGGCCACATTGATATCTTCAAAAGCTAGGGGAATGCAGCCTTAATTGCCTTAACTATTGTCTTTTAATGATCAGAATACGAACTTTGGTTTTGAGACCACAAGTTTTACCAGAACCCTGTTGGCATAAACCCCTTGCATAAACTTCATAAGCTTCAAAGTCGACATAGTGAAGTTTTATTTATGCCCGTTGCGGAGGCTTGATTTTTAGTCTTTCGTCGTGGTATTTGCTAATTTGAATTTATAGGGCAATATGTTTCTCTTGCTACTTAAGCTTTAATGATAGTTCATATGCTTTGTTTTACAGTTTAACCGACAGCAAAATGAATGTCATTAAGTGTCTCAGTTTGGATGTGAGTGACTATTTATGGTTAATGCAGTGAAAATGTTAAAACGAAGTGCTAGCGAGAAATTATTTATAACAGGCATAATAAATATCATGACATATTTTTTTTGTCAAAGTTGAAGACGGTTACTAAATATTCTTGAATAAAAAACATTCATGACATGCCATACCAATTTGTACAGCACTAAAGGAGCACAAATGAACAGAAGGCTCAAAATTTCGTCGCACATGTGCAAGCATTACGATTCTTAATATGTATAAATAATTTGTGGACAAACATACGAGTTGCAAAGGGGCCTCTGGGAAGTCCAATGAATAATCATACATTATTTAATCTAGATAATGTAGACTGCTGAAGTCCAAGCATACTTAAGGGATAAACAATGACTTATTGCTTTCTAAAAGAATTTCCTCGCATCGCAGAGAAAGATTGTTTGTGGGTTGTATTGAGTTATTTATTATTTGAAATGCAATTAAACGTGTTATATTTCGAATGGCCTTCATCCTTGACACTCAAGTTGCAAACCTAATATCCTCGGCTGCACTTTTGCACTGGACAATAATCAGAAAGCGTCAGCAAAACTTACGGAGGAGCCGCTTATAATATTTGTTATTAATATCAAGTCAATAACGACATGCGCAATGTTATTTTTGTCTTATCAAAATGCATCTTACATGCAAATAAAGCAAAAAAAAATTTTATTTAAAATTTAATCATAAATTCTGTTTGTGTTTGTTTTCAAAATAATCCTAAACATTTATGCAAATGCTTTACCAGTATTCATACGTTGGGAAACTTCAATTAAAATCACCTTATTAAGCATTCTTCTCCGCAAAGATAATTATAACTATTCAAAGTCAACTCACGTATTGAAAAGCGCAAATAAATATTTTACAAATCGAAGGTTATAAAATAAATCTTAACACTCCTTTCATGCAAGCAAGTGTCTGTTTAGGAAATCTTCAAACGTAGGCTTCAACGATTTAATGATTAAGATCTATATTTAATGTTAAGCCGATAGTTGTCGTCACAAAATGTTTGACGCAAACGAAAAGAATTCAAAACAATTAAAACAAAGACAGACGGGTTTTTAATGCGATAACATTTATGGAATGACTTCCTATGAAAAACTATAGAAAGGGGTACCAATATTATTAAGCTTAGTGTCTGTCAAGCTAGAATATGTAGTAGACTTTAAGAAACGAATATAAGGAAGTTTTTTTTAAATGAAAATGAGGCTAACAAATGTAAGCATGCAGAGCAAAATGACTTGAAACGAAGACGAAAATAAAGCGTTTTTGTAACACAATTGAGAGTTGCCTCCATAATTTTTAAATGTCTACTTTAGCTCATAATTTGGCAGTTTGCCAACTTTAGAGCTATCAAGCAAATCGAATATCTTTTTACTTACACTAATTTAATATGAAAAAGCTACCAACTAGGATGTAAATAACATCATAAGGGGAATACGCGACCTGGAGCCCTAAAATTCCTTTTCCGTAAGGGTTTTTTTTTGCAGCAGGAATTTTAAACAGCCCGAATATCGAACAAAAATGAGAAATTAAATTTAAAGAAAAACAAAATTTTTAACAGATTTGAAACATTCTCCTTTCAAGATTGTCTTGACTATTGATCATGACCAAAAACTTGAACGATCAACGGCTTCAATATTAACTAGGACGGCACGCCCATTCTATCAGAATTAGGAGGAGGATTCTACTGTAGTACCCCACAGATGGAAAGCTGATGAGGATAGCCAAACTAAACAAAGAGTTGCATTACTGCATCCAATCATATAGTTGCAGGGACAATTTTTTAACATACTTTTGGTAGATCATCAGCTTCCCAGGGACTCACTGAGCTTATTGCTTGCTTTATAAAAAACCAATGTGCGCTTTCAAAAACTGCTAATTTCCTTCACACGCCGAAAATCTGTTCGAAAGCTATGAAACGTGTTAAAAAGCTACAATTCCAATCACCCCCAATAGGAAAAAAAAGATCTTATTCGCCATATTGGTAAAGCGGACTTTTTTGCCAAGACCGTTTGATGGAAAGACAAATCGGTCCTAAAATCTGACAGCTCTCATTTATAAATTGTGGCACTGAAGGAAGCGATTACAAATGAAAAACAATCGCAAAACTTCTGCGTACGATAAAATAACTAAACAAGTCCGCTTTGAATAGAAGAAAGCAGTTTTCAATACATTTTCAGACCAATGAAAAGTCTCAAATGTGATCGTTTTTGCCAATCAGTTTCACAGTGTTTGAAGAACATGAAGAACATACTCTTCACGATAAATTTTATTCGGAAATAATTTTTCGAAGACTCGAAAAAGCGAATGTATACAAATTTATTTTTTACATTTTCTTTTGTGACGTCTTTCAAGCCTTTGGAGAAGTAAGGCGCGTAGGCTTAAAATATAAGCAACTACAGAACCTGCCGACCGTTTAAATATGGAACTAATGCCGGAGTTTCAATAACAAGTGCCATTGGTAGGGTATTGTACTTTTTGTATAGCTTTGTTGTCGGCCGGGTCAGTTTTAAACTATCGAACCCATAGGCTAGTCAGCAAATAAAATAAACAAAACCTTAGATAAAAATAAAAGTACACGATCAAAGCTTAGTTATACGGACTAACGCTAGATACTGAGCTGAAATTGAAACCTCACATTAAAAAATGCCCTCATCTTTTGCGAAGTTACAGAGACATTATTTTGAAACCAATTTTGAAAAAACTGTTTTTACACAGGAAGTCCTCAAATAACATGAACTAAGGGCATAAAAGTTTGGAGTTGTACCCAACGAACCATCTTACAGATTTAAATTTTTTAAAAATCAGGTTCTATTTCGTTTGTTGTAAAACCCAAGCCAAAGCGCACCTTACACGTAAGCTTAGTATCGGTCTTTATGGGAATTCTATATGATACGACGTTATGGTATAAAACCGTTGGGTCTTCCAAAGTCAAAATGAAAAACCGCATCTAATGTCGGTTTTGGAAGGTGCCCTTTTTCCGGTTTTTTGCCAAAAGGAAAAATTATATTTCAAAACTGTCTACTGGACTTGGTATGTGTTTCTCCCCTGTCCACGTAAAAAAAAGGCGCACACAAATTTCCTGATGCCAAAGTTAGTTTTTTTAAAAAAAAGGTCCGATTGGTTTTGTATTTGTATTTTTGGGTATAAGGCCCAATTAACACATTTTGTTTGCTTCCTTTATTGACTATCAGCAAACTTATTTCACAAATTCAAAATTAAAAAAAAAAATGCATTTAAGAGCACATAATTCAACTGATTCACTTGTAAAACAGTCCATTATATTATTTAGGCATATTTGATTTTATTCACAAATCACTAAACAATGACTGAATAGAGGGTAGTAGACAAACAAAAAAGAGAGGTTTAAATCACTCAAGTGGCTTCATCAACTCACCCGTATAAAAAATTGTAACAACAAGTTATAAAAAAAATTTGACTGATTAACTCCAGAATGTTCTAGTGTACTGTGTATCGAGTATACGCGAAAGCTGTGTGCACCGTAGTCGGTTTATAATCCGTTTGAAGAGATTTTTCCTCCTCCATTCGGTATATATACCGCCATGGATGAGGTCTTTATTGTTATTTTTTTTTTTTGTTGTATCTTATGAGTCGCTTTTGTTGGTTTTGATTAATAATACCGTGCACAAGTATAAGTACAAGTACACAGATACATAATCTATAGTTTGTATGCAGATGTGTTTAGTACCTTGTGATAACACGAACTTATTCGGTGAATCTTATATGATGACTTTTTCTGTAGAAGGAGGGGGGTCTTGCTTTAAATTCTTTTATTAAATGACTACAAGTACAATATGCAAAACGAATACAAAAAAAAGACGGGCAAGAAAAAAAAGTAGGGGCCCAACAAATGATCGTCCACTTTAAGGTAAGAATGCGATAAATTAGTTGAGTAAAGTAAAATGTAAATGCGTGCGGTAGATACAAGTACACATATGCAATTGAAAGAGTCTTGAGCAAGTTTGGTGGGAGATAGGAACAATTGCAAAGTACTCGGAGCTTATGATTAGCTTAGGGTTGATGGCTGGGTACAACTTTTTGCTGCAAGTGTATAGAGGTTTTAGGATAAATCTGGATCGCAAACACTGGTTCTGGATGCTGTTTTCCATAAAGAGTTCATATTCTAAAGGTCACGTGGACTTGTAACATTTACGATAAGTGGATGCGGAATCTTGCAAATTGAATAATGAGCCCAACATGTAGGGAGGTCAAAAAGTTTCCGTCATGACGTAGAGCTGCCACTCGAGTGCATCTTTATTTTTTATTATTACATTGGAATGGAAATAATAGGATTAACGTCCATTGTGTTTGAGTCTGTGTTTGTTGTTGTTGTTTGCCTTTCATCCAGAATTGATCTTTCAAAAGACTGACTCACAGTCGGAATTTAGCTTGGCTTTTATAAAGAATGGAGCTCCCTTAAATCAAACATATATTTTTGGGCTCGTGATTGGGAAGTATTCCAAAGAACCAATTGTTACATTTCCAGTCCAATTCTTAATTGAAGTCTAGAACTTTAAGCTAGCTTTCAAATCCGATCCAGTCACCAGTTTTCCATTGGGTTCAAATTAACAGCGCTTTCAATTGTCGGCCAGCGTCTGAGTTTCAAACGACTTCTTTAGCTTCTCATTCTTCTCGATGCAAATAAATAATGGGGGTAGTCAAGCGGACATTCCGTGTCATAACCTATTCTTCGCATGAACTAAAGTTGATGTTTAAATTAAACTATATTTTCGCATAGCCTTCTTGCAAATTTTAAACAACATTTTTTGTTTAACCCTAAAATAAAGAAAGATGCAAAGTTCGATAGAACGGTCCCAAGCTTTCGATAGAAAAGTTGGATGAAGCACTGTTAAGATAAAATATTTCCAAGGGAATGATGTACTATACGATTCAGTTTTTTTTTTTTGGATCGCTGGAATTATATTTTTCTAGCTTTGTTTTATTTGTCATGCCGCATCATATTTAAAAGGGTCCCAATGCATCAAAAGTGATAAAATAAATTACCTAACTAAATCGATACGGAATTCTACTTTTCGTCCTTTTTTTGATCACATTGACTGTTTTAGAAAAAAATGAGTAATACCCTTTTATTGCAGCTACTGTGAAAAGCCCACAAAGTACTTTATTTCTAAGGATTCCATCTTAGTCGAGTATTACATAAATTCCATAAGCACTTCGATAATAGCCTACTTGCTAAAATTTCTTAGAAGGTGAACCTTTTTGTTTTAAGTCAATTTTTTCTTTGTTTCTATTCAAATACATATTGAATTACATGCTAGATATAAAAATTCTTAAACTAGCCTTAATAACTAATTACATTTTACTTACTGGCCCTATGCAGGCGCTCTATGCTAAAACTTTTTTTTGTGTTTTTGTGCTGTGCCAACGTTTTTTTTTTTTTTCTTAAAACTCCCTTATAACTAACCTAAGTCTATCCTTAAAATCTTTGTCAGCCGGCTAGGCATCAAAAAGCAATTACTATTCACATTCATGAGGAAAATTCAATTTCAAAAAAGACAACCACTATGAGTTCGGTTCCTCCATTAACCACCAAAATAGTTGATGCTTTCGATTAACGTCCTCCTTGTCACGGACTGATACCACCCTACTGAACCGGAGATTCTCCTCAGAGCTGCGAGCGACATCTCCATTGTAGGCAAATCGCTCGAAAGCCTCTGGTGGAGTGAAGCCGTTAAGGCGCACTGTCTCGTGGAACATGAAGTTAGGGTTGTAAGCCCCGGAGATCAGGTAATAGCTCGAGGTCATTGATCTTGCAATGTGTCTCCGAATGAGTTTAATAAGAAAGTTATCCACTCGGATTAGGTTGGCCCCGTTGTACCGGACCTTATTTGAATAGAATTTTTTGTACTGAGACTCTGGAGTTCTATATAAATGGAGACAAGCCCAAAGACATCGTCTCTCGAAAACCCGAATCTTTTCCATCAAGCTTGCTCCCATGTTGAACCACACGGGACATCCATATGCAAGCACAAGCCGAATTAGGGTCGTGTAGCAGATCACCTTTACCCTGGCATCGAGTTGACTGCTGTGAAACCGTCTCTTTGTCATGGCATAGGCCGCTTTGGCTCTGACTAGAGCAGCATCTATATGTTTGTTAAAATATAGATCGAGCCAGATAGAGAACGTTCGCCAATTCTTTCTGGTATCCCAAGAGGCCCCAGACAGCGGCGTCTTCTTCAACTTCCAATCGTCACAATATCGCTTAATCTCATCGAAGTCACACTGTGAACGTACTTACGATTCCCTCAATCTTTTGACCTGACCTGTACGTATGCTATAGCGTGGTGAAGAGATCCTACAAGATCGCTCGTGAAAATAGTGAATAAGATCAGCGAATTAACTACACCCTGTTGCAGACCGTTTTTAATTTCAAAGTTTCCAGCTGAAGTTACATTGTCTTTCTTCACAATAAACGTTCTACCGATGAGCATATTAAGAGTATGTCCAGCAGTGGTTTGCTTATGTCCAGCTGATCTAACTTGAAAAGGAGCCCCTGAAACCAAACAGGGTAACAGGCCTTTTCCAAGTCAATCAGCAAGGCACCCGTGCATTGTTTCTTACTTTTGTTCCATTGGATATCTGATGCCAGTACCCCGCTCTGAAACCGAATTGGTTATCCGGAACAATATTTTCGTCCTCAACCCACTTAGTAAGGGCTGTATCATAACTTTTTCAAATACCTTGCTGATGTTGGGAAGGAGACCTATCGACCGAAGATTTGCCGGATTGGATGTATCTTTGTTCCGTTTAGGAATTGGTTGCACCACCACTGTCTTCCAGTAAGCTGGATAATCTGTATTATTCAGCAAATTGTTAAACATGGTTGTGTAAATATTTACCGCTTCTAGAGGAAGGTGTTTTAGAACAATGTTTGATATTTCGTCGATTCTCACAGATTACTTACTTCTCAGTGAACCGAAGATAACCAGGAGAGATCAGATGTATCCCTTCGTTGAAGAAGGTGAACCTTATTTTGCCCCTAAAAATGGAACCACAAACAGATTTCCGTATCGCTATGCATTCATAACTCAGCGCTGCTTTCTTGTTTAGGGTTATGGCGTTTCGTTTATTGGTGTATTTCTTTCCAAATAGAAATGATTGTAAACAGTTCTTTAAGCTACAAAAAAGAACAAAAGAACAAAAATTAATTTTTCGTTATTCAATTTCAGGGCCCCAATGTAGAGGAAATTCTCAAATCACTTACTGCCCATCAAACCGAATCTCCTTTAAATTCAATAAAAGAATTCCTTCCAGAAGAAATAGAGTCAATTCCAGCTGATGGCAAGGATGTGGTCATGCGACTTTTGGATGTCAATCCAAAAACAAGACTACATTCCGTCATGAGCTTGCAAAGAATTGCGCTCTTTAAAAATTTCCAAATCGAAATGAATCACGTCCAAAAGGTTTCCAAAACTAGATTTATCTAATTTCATTCAAATTCTTAACAAATAATTTGTTCATTTCTTTCAGATATCTGCACTCGATATTATTAAAAGGGGAGGAATACAAATCAGAAATACCAATGAGGAACCAACTATTGAAATAGATTTTTAATGTTTCATTTTTATCAGTATTTTAATAAAATTAATGAATCTCAGTGTAAAATGTTGCAAAATTGTGTGCAGTTTTATTCGCAGTATGTAAGTAGCAAGGACATGTCTGCCGTTTATTCACATTAATATACATTTACATGAAATCGGAGTCTTATTATTTATAATGGTAACATTTAAAACATAAGATACTTAATCTAATGTGTCTAACATTACCGTCTAATACCATTTATCGGTATCGCCACTTATAACGAGAACGACAATTGAATCTAACAATATCTTCGATATACAGTGGCGAGCTTATAAATATTGAAATGGCATATTAATTCTTTTGATAACGTGCTTATCAACTTCGGACAACTTATTTTGATAAAAGTTGTTATTGAAGTGTAGAGCACATATTCAAGAATTAACTGTTACATGCAGAAGAAAACTTTCTATATGTTTCCTATTTATTTGTTGCTAATTAACAGTAAATATAGTGAATTGATGCCAGCAAATAAATAGCGAAATTGACTTTTTCTTAGTTTCTACTCACCGCCTCACAGTGGCTTCCAAGTGGAAAAAACCCCCAAATATAAAAGATTTTTCGCAGAAAATTCAATGTTATTTTTCGATTCTACATGCATACATATAGAAAAAAAAAATAATTTTATATTTTTGTATGACTCTGGTTCGTAATACCGTTAACTCAAAGTTGTTTTCTTTGAAATTTCTGGATTTGAGAGAAATATGTTGTGAGCTTTTATGCATATGTTTTTCTAATCGGAATATTTTTTGTTAAAACAAAAAAGGGTTTATTTTATGAAGACAATATTTGGCATTAATATTCTATAAGCCGGTTGATAAATTTCTCTTTAGGTTTGAAATAAGTAGCTCTAAGGCAAACCCACCTCAAGAAAAAATTAAATTCGTCATTTATTGGAATATATTTTATAGAGCTAAGCGTTGCTAACTGGTGGCACTTATATTCTTAGTTAGCTTATCTTATGTACAATCTCTCATGTAAAAACAAAAGGTCACTTTTAGTCACTTTACTCGTGAGAGCCTTTTAAGTGCAAAATCACGTGTTGCTCAAAAGGAATGTACAATATTTTTTTGGCGTACCAATTTTTATTTTTACAGCTTTTTTTTCTGAAAACAATTGTTGCGTATTATGAAACTAAAGAGATGCAGTTGCGTTTGAGCTTTCTATGAATTATTACGTGTTAATAAAGTCTTGTCATGAAAACGTTTGAAATAGAAAATAAAGTGTTGTGTGATTTTTTTTTTCAATGAAAATATAAACAATCTTGGAAATTTTTTAAATGAAATTTACCCTAATTTAGAACCTAAAAAAATCAAGCAAATTGTTTTTGAAATAAAAAAACGATTCTTACCACATTTAAAAAAAAAATTTAAGTCGGCTCGTTACCTAAGTTCAAAATTTTTAATAAAGCATTAAGAATGGGTCAAAGGAAAATTCTCGGTGTATTTTAAGCAAAATGAAGAACTCTCTCAGTCAAATGAGACAAGTACAAGTAGAAGACCAACAGACATGAACAATTTATCTTCATTGCGAGTCAAGCCATCTAATCAAGAAGCCCTTAAATTAGGATTATCTCCGTTACATGCACGTATTCGGTTCATGGAGTATATATTACATTTGAGCTACAATTTAAGTTTCAAGTCTTGGAGCACCACAAAATCTACAATTGATAAAAAATTAGAAACAAAAAAAGGAATTCAAAAAGAATTAATAGAAAAGTTGGGTATAAAAGTAGATATTGTGAAACAAGGTGTAGGCACGACTAATGGTGGTAACACCTCACGTAAATTTTTTGCAAACGCTTAAGATTAATTGAAAAACTTTGTATAATTTTGGAAACTATATGCAGTACATACCCTATTCATCCGACTAAGTTTGGGGCTTATACTGAAGAAATTATACCCTGAAATAATCAAAGCAGCTGCATTTCCCGTAGGATCACTTTCGGAGGAAGCACAAAAAAGCCGAAACAAAGACTACAGGTATTATCGCATTCACAACACAAGGAAGTGTTCACGTGTGGCAACTAACCAGGACTTTTTGCATTTAATGCTTTTATCGTCAGATCCCAAGATAACATATCTAAGACCTGAGCCCAAAACAAAAGATTCTATTCCGCTAAGTGAAGAAGCACAGCAACTTTTGTATTAATTATTATTTGTCCAAACACAGCAAAAAAAATGTCTAACATTGATATTATAAGAGTTATGAAGTGAGTATTCAATTTTTTAAATCACTTTTATATTTTTTTGTACATACATGCATAATATGAAAAAACTTCTTCTTCTTCTTATTTATATTCATATTTTTGGTTCAATTTGAAAGAAAGAAAAAATATTCAAACTTTCATATGATAGCTAGAATGATAGTTTAAGGGTTAAGATAGATTAATAATTTTCATCTGGTGCTAAGAACGCATTTCACTGAATTTACGTACGAAATTTCAAATAGATTGGACCATCGGTTTCGTTTTTTATTGAATTTTTTCCACTTCGCTCATAGAAAGAAACCACTGTGCGCCTGTGCAGGTAACTTGATTTTTTGGGAAATTTTGATAGTTAAACAATTTTTCATAGTATTTAGGTTATATTGGCGTTAGAAAAATGGGACGAGGCAAACACATAACACCAGACCAACGCCGGGAAATTTGTCATTTGAGGGAGGAAGTAATGAAGCTGGCCTTAAAATCTAGGCATTTAGATATTTCAGTAAATGCTTGTCATTAAGATTTGTTGTTCGTCAAACGCCATGGGGACTTCTCTGATCAACCTCGTGCTGCAAGGCCTCGAAAAACAACAAGCCGTGTCGTTCGGATGTTTCACCGTCTGTCTAAAAAGGATAGATTTAAGAGCGCTGTTGACATTCATGTCGAAATTTCGGCCCAAGAAGACGTGAATATTGATGTTTATACAGTACGACGGCGGTTGGTCGAATTTGGTTTGCGAGGCCGTGTCGCACGAAAGAAGCCTCTCATAAGCAAAAAAAAATCGGAAAGCCGGAATGTTGTTTGCGAAAGAGCATCTCAATTGGACACGTGATCAGTGGAAAAATGTTATCTTCACTGATGAATCCAAATTTAATCGTTTTGGTTCCGATGGCAAAACTTCGACGTCGTTTGGACGAAGAATTCGATGAGAAGTGTCTGAAGCCAACAGTAAAAGGAGGTGGCGGATCTGTGATGGTATGGGCTGGTATGAGCCTAATGGGTCCTGGTCCTATTTGCCGAATTAACGGGATCATGGACCGCCATGTCTATGTAGACATATTAGAAAATACCCTACTTCCTTACGCTGCTGAGAATCTTCCCCAAAATTGGATCTTACAAGCAGATAATGATCCGAAGCATACGTCAAAAAAAGCTCGGGAATTTCTGCAAGACAACAACGTCAATGTGATGACATGGCCAGCTCAATCTCCTGACCTCAATCCGATTGATATGCTTTGGAATGACGTAGACAATATCATTAAAAAGAAAAAAACCCTCTAACCTCAACGAAATGTTTGAATTTATTCAAGAAGGATGGGCAAACATTTCCATTGATCGATGCACTCGGCTCATTGATTGCAAGACACGAAGATGTGAGGAGGTGATAAGGAATAAGGGGGACCGACTAAATATTAATGTTTCCAGTCAATTTCAATTCAATTAAATTGAAAAGGAAACCTCATGGTCTCATTATAGATCTTAAATAAAAAATCCCTATTTATGTGCTCGCAAGTTTAAAGAACTTTTATTTTTTCTCTTTTTTTCCGGAAGAGACGAAATTACTTTTTCGAGCTGAATTTCCCTATTTATAAGCTCGCCACTGTATGTTACTAATTTTTTTAAAATGGATTGAGTCGAATAAGCACCTACATAAGTAGGTAATCGTTTTCGGCTTAAGCGCAGTTTTGTGTATATATTTGGGTTGGAGTAGAATAACTGTGTTGGTGGCCTCCCGCGATGTCCGACTGTGGATCAGCGTTCTAAACCCCTCAGAAACTTGTCCGCGTAAACTCAGCAGTTTGAGTTAATGATTTTCCACCCGTAATTACTGAGGGTATAAGCCATTTGTTATAATTTTAAAGACCTCTAGAAATTACCAGTTACGATATTTCATAATTTTGGTGAAAGAATGGAGGACGCCTCTCTTCTTATTGGATGGCATTTGAAGCAATCATATATCGCTGTAGAAATAAAGATAAATTTTTCACAAATTTGTTATGTTGTTATTGTTAGGTCACTTAATTTTTGGATAACCCTCGTAAATGCAAGATTGTCAAGGAAACAAACCAACCAATCAGAAAATATATACTTGTCAACCACTGTTTCTTGGACTTATTTTTAGAATTATAAAGTCGGGACTACCAAACTGCCATTGTACAAGACCCTCACCATTCCGGTCATTGAATGACAGCAACGGAAAAAGTCAAATGATTTCGCCAATCCTGGATTATTACTCACGACTTTTACAGAAGCTGTAGGCTCGAAGAGGAAAAAGAGTTTTTCTTTCTAACGCTGATTGGGATATGGAGAGCAAATAATTCCCCCTTTTCATATGAGATCACTTGTGGTCTGAATGAGTCATTTGATTCGCCAACTTACCAACCTGAATTCGAAGTGCAAATCTAGTGAATGATTTTTGCGAGCAAAGAAGCCATTTTGAGACTTTTTGGGTCATCCTTCGAGATAAAATTTTCAGTTAGTTATATTGCCAAAGAAAATACTAAAGATTTAAGACTGAGTTGAAACATTGAGGGCATTATATTATTTAATAAGACAACGTTTCTTTAATGGAAATATTTATTTGCGTTAAAAAAAACTCTTAAAAAAAACCTTTTTTTTTAAAGCTCGCCACTTTTTTGCAATTGACATGCTTCTTGCATTTTAAATGAATTCTGTTTTTTTTTTGTATCCAGAAGCGGAACAATTTGTTAAAAGTAGTTTTTATAAAAATTCCAAGAATATTTTCATTTGGAATATCTACGAGAAACGGAAACTTCATCTCCTGTGTGATAGTTTCAAAACCATAAAGTGTACGTCAAAACCATAACTTCAAAAAGACCTTATTTATTCCAAAAATTTGTAAATTCTGCCCCCAAAAATTAGCCATCGCATAGACCGCCCGCACAGCTATTGCTAAATATTCACTCGAAAACCATTCATAGCATCTCGTGTACTAGTTCGTCAATTTGTAAGGTCGTTAAGAGATCTGTTTGTTTATATCGTTGGTCGTTGTTGTATCGCTCCGAAACCTCCATTTTTCAAGTCTCTCACAGTACAATGCCCACGATAACATCCAGACGAAAGATATTTATTACGCAAGTTCCTAGCCAACTCTTTCCTGGAAATGTGTTTATATCCGTTTTTTTTTTTTTTTGGCTAAGAGAATTGGAAAATAACCTTAACTGCTTATCGGATTTGAGTGTTCCAGTGTTTTTTTTTGTCGGTGTACAAGTAGAAATGAATGTACTGGTTACAATGCTAGCAATCATCTGGATTTCTCGGGTGTGCGCACTTTATGCCCGACTGCTCTCGAAAGCCTTCAAAAATAGCATTGTTAACGCAGAGAGAAAAACCTGGAAATGGCCATGGAATAGAGGTTTC
This sequence comes from Orthonevra nobilis, assembly GCA_963555765.1. Lineage (NCBI taxonomy): Eukaryota > Metazoa > Arthropoda > Insecta > Diptera > Syrphidae > Orthonevra > Orthonevra nobilis. Next base: position 46,896,144 of record OY743224.1, on the reverse strand, counting down.
CTCTCTCGCGCATAGGATGTGCGCGTTTGCAATGAGCATGTTGCTACGCAAGAAACAAGTAAGAAGAAGAAAAAAATGAATGCCCAAATTAATTTTCCATTAAATAGATACAAATTTTCCAGGCCAGACCCAGTTCGAACAAAAATTCTTCAATAAGAAGTCACTCGGTTTGTTGCAGCTGTTTACGCGATGAATACCCTTTAACAAAGTTCTTTTTTTTTTATTTTTTCGAAAACAATTGCAGTGTCCCTTGTCTTCATTTTATCTGAATGCATTTACATAAAAACACAACAAAAGTATCTAAAATTGTCGTATTAAAATGGATTAATTGCCTTTTTGTTTTGAAGTGCGAACTAACGAAAGAAAAATTTAAATCTAACTAAATGGTGTGAGAAGAGAACCAAAGGAACACCATTAGACAGATCTCGCTATTGAGACAAAAAAAAAAAAATAAAATTAATAATGCGCAATTATATTTTCTATCCTTATTTTTCATTGTCATTAAATAAGTCTTGTATTTTGAAAAAGTGATTTAAAAAAAAAAAACAAAAAATTATAAAGATAAAATAAAATTGTGGATGTCATGGAATACAAACGTGATAATATTTGCTTTCAATGCAATTGTTTGGTTCAGTGAGGCTCAAAAAGCTTGCCTAATCTTTTACAGGACATAAGCAATAACAATCAATTCGAGATAAAAAAATAAATATAAATTTCAACATTTCTGTTGAAAATCCTTATCCTAATAAATATACTGATGTACATATGAGCATACAGGGCCTAGTGTACCTATGCATGAGTGTATATAGCGCATGTCTCTGGAAATGTGTATATTTAAAGAAAAATAGTGAATAACACAATTATTGACTTGGAAAGCTGTTAGTTTGTGGTTGAGATTGAGATTTTTTTCCTCTTTTCTCTGTTTAAGTTTCACATATCTGTTTTCCCTTATTTTTTTCTTTCTTGTTGTACCATTTGCAATTAAAATAAAAAAAGAAAACTAAAAGCGCAAGGATATCCAACCACCCACACACAGCAAATAAGTAGCTTGAGATAATGAGATTATACAATCTGCAATGTGCACGTACACAGATCCTAGATGCAAATACATACATATGTATAGGCACACATATATCCCTTCTTCTTACGTACGCAGAGATCGGGAACACCAGCATCTCTAGATGTGTTTCATAACCTTTGTGATGACAACTTGAAGTCCCTAATTCCATTTTTAATTACAACCGTGAACTTTATTTTTGTTTTTGCTTTTTTCTGATCTCAGTAAACATACATCCTATTTGAGAAAAAAAAGTGTTATCTACGATTGTATGTAAAATACCTCTAACCATCCGTAATTGTGAATAGAACGTTTCCTGTAATTTTCTTTCCGTTTTTTTTTTTGTTGTTTTAGTCGAAACAAATGCTTTAATTCAAAAAAGAAAAAGTCAAGTGATTAAAACAAAAAAATTTGTGTATACATATACATAAATATTTGGCATGATAAAATAATTGAACAAAGTGCAATCATATTTTAACGTGTAAACAACAATTTGTGATTGACACAAATTTATTGAGTTGTTGTAAATTCAACGAGAAAAACAGAAGCAGAAATAAATCGTACAAGGACATCATTTTTGATATAACGAATATATTTCTGAATTACATTTTGTATGGTGTGAAACTCAAGGGCCTCGGATAATGTCCACTGATCAGTCAGGCTGGCTTATGGTTGGTAAGTGTATCCTTACTAAATAACCTATTTTGTTTTTATTTTGGGATTCGAGCGAGAAAAAAAGTCTATTGATTTTTTTTTTTTTGGTTTCCTTACCAATAACAGAAACCCAGACAGAATGTGTGAATATGGCCTTAGATACATCTCAAACATGATAAAGATAAAGTCTTGTTCCATTGAATATAGTTTTCCGCGATGTCTGAGATTTATTTGGGAAGAGAATATTTACGATTTATGTTTTCGTGATGTTTGTCTGGGTTTGATTTTCTAGTCACAACAATGGCAAAATATTTGAATATTTGAAGATAAGCTCATCTAAGGCGAGAGTGATTTCCTGTGCCACTATCATTATAATAAGCCTCTGCCTTCAAACAAGGGAAAAAGGATATAATTCGTAGATTGCTGATTGAATTACTTTCTTGGTTGGGTAAATGATATGAACGTCTTCGCAGGTACTTTGAAGATCGGCATTCGGCATCACGTCCTTCTAGTTGTTTAAGATTCTTGACACCAAAAACATCTTCCTTATTTTCTCAACGTTTTTCGTATCCTATAGAAAGATTTCAATGACCACGAAGATGAACACAAATTTTTGTTCTTAGAAATACAGCTCTTGGAAATTGAAACTTTTCTAAAAAAATTTCCAAATGTGACCAGTAACTGTGAAATTTACATACTCCTTAAGGAATATGGTCCGACCTGCTTCATAGCTTTTACTGCTTTATGCCAAGAATGGTGGTCATCTGGGTGGCTAGTTGGTCAAGCGCTGCTCTTTCAATGTAGTCAGTCGATATTTTCCTATATTCGAATCAAAGAGTCCGCCTTGAGCTTTTGTCTATTTTTTAAATATGGTCCAGTCAAATGAACGGTGAGTGACATTAATTGCTGCAGCTGCTGGGTCGGTTAAATAACATTGATCAAAACAGAGCTAAGCTCTGTATAGAATGGAGCTCATAAGTATACACGCGAGTGATCACTGTGATGTTACGTGAACTATATATGTACATACGTCTCGATATTGAGAGATTATGTATGTACGTCTAACAGCATTTGCCTCTGGGTTTTATTACGAACGCTCATCGGACTTTAATGCTGAACCAGGCGATAATCCAATGTGGGCTTTTGAAACTCACTGGGCTCCTCTTTGCTTTTTCAAATAGGTCGATAGCTCCTTTGATGTCCTATTTTTATAACTGATTTTTTAATTGGGAAAATAAAATATCTCCAAAAACTGTTACTGATTTAAAATATTTCCACTGATCCTGATCTTAATCCAACCTCAGTCTTCAACCATTTTTGATGATATTATCCATTAAATCAAAGGAATGCGCAAAAAAACTTTAAATTTTTTCCTTATCTTATAATGGGATCTTCTTCGCTTCTAAGGGATTTGTAGCTTTGCCGATCGCGTACCCCAATAGCTCTCTAGAGTTCCTTTGCCTCTAGTACCAATCGCATTGGCAACAATGCCAGAGATCAAGCCGCCTCTGGTGCATTTGATTTCACACGGCCGGCTGAAGTAAGCCTATAGTTCTATGAAGAGTATAAGCAAGCACAAGCAGCTTATTAGGAAGTATGCAATGAAGGACGAAAGCTGCACGCGAATTCTACCAGCAAATGCGAAGAGACGACTGTCAACTTCTTAGAAGGAAAAAACTTCTGATCAGATACTTGTAAAGTCATAAAACATTCGTTCGTGATCACAAACATCAATGTCAGATACCTGACTATGTAAAGTGACTAAAGCCAACGAAAGATTGCTTTGGTTGACGTAAATCCTGCCCAACTTTGTAAAGTAGCTAAATATGTTCGAAAAATAGAATCTTTATTTCGTTTACCCAAGACACCAAGGCGCGGAATACGAGTCCAAATTCGATCAAGATCGTCACAGAGATCTTTCAAAAACACAGGAAGTTTTTGCAATGACATTATTCTCCAAGGAATCGTTCAAAACTCAAACGTCATTACCAGGGGTAGGAACTTTAAGACTTGTGTCCATTTTCTCGGATTTGTACGGATAGAAGCAGAAGCGTCAGAAATGGGAATCATAATGAAGTATGTGCTGCCCCAAAGAACGAACATCAAAAATAGACATATCGACTCTAAGGAGGGTCCATGACTTCATGCTACTAGGTTCCACAGTCAATTTAAATAACGATGTCAGCACAGAAATTAAACGGAGATTCATTCTTGCTAGTCATTTATTCCTTGGGCCAGGAAAGCAATTGAAATATAGATCCTACTAAAAAGAGTCTTTCTACACTAGTGCGGGAAAGGAAGACCTGATATGGACATCCACAAACTTAATGCATGCAATTAGAAAAGAAGTTGTCTTAAAAGACGTATTGGTTTTGGCATATTCCCATTCCGCACTGTAGAGTCATCGAAGTGAACAACTAATCAAGGGATTTGACTAGCTCTTGATTGACTTCAGTAATGAGGTGAACCTCATATTTTTTGAGGCCAAACCGGTGATACCCTTAGGCAACCTAGTTACTCGTTATATACCTTAGACCATGATCTATACCAATAAATAATAAGCAGGAAATGGTTCTTACTTTAAATAACTTTTTTGAAGAATTCCTAAACAAAAATGGCAATTTATTGAAACTATTACCTTAATAATAAGCTCTGTCGGGATTTGGACTAAAATATTTCATTTTAAACCAATGTTCCCAATCATGAGTAAACAGCATCATTACTTTCTATTTATTTAGTTTGGAAACACTTCACACGAGTGAATATTTCACCTCATATACGTTTTATACACTGACTTCAGCCTTAACGAAGAGGAATTTTAAAATAGCACTTGTTGAAAGGATGACAAGTAATAAAAATAATTAGAGATAGAGTCAAGCCCATAAGATTGCGTTGGAACAGTTACCAAAACACGATAGTACTGCGCATATACTCGTACATATTCCACACAATTGGATTCGAAAGCTCGAGCTTTTAAAATTGTTCAATCGATCTTATTTTCTTAGTAGCGCTGCTGTTTTCAGTTTCCAGTGTTTATTTATCACCAGTTTGATGAAAACGCATATAAGCTTTGTAGATAGACATCTTATCATTGATGTATGAGATGTCTCGATTTTGGATCGTCAACTCTAAACAAAAACCAAAAATTGGATGTCGCATTGAATTGTTTACAAAATAAAAATTGATCAAATCCCCGCGTTTTTTTTTTGGTTGCGATTCGGCTCGTACGTTTCTCATTTGATAGTGTACAGTCGCTCCTAAGACCTTTTTTTGAGATCAAAATATTTTATATGCCATAAAATAATACTTGCTTGTGTTTTTTTTAAATGTTCAGTATCAAAAGCGTCACAAAGGAATCCCATAAAAAAAATCTTCGCTGCCCGTCCTTCCGCCACAGAGCTGTATCTTCTGAACCTTTATAAAGCGTCCCCCAAGTAACTTTTTTTTTTGAAAATGCTATAAAAATCTGCTGAATATTTTCTCAAATTTCTTTTTTTATTTGAAAGTACAATCCTTCCGGTTAATAATGAAAAATAATTTCATTCAAATGGCTACCTCGGCTGGTCATGCAGTAGCCTACACGATCGGTCCAATTTTTAAGGACATTATCGATTGTGTGCAGCTGTATTTCACCAATGGCTTCACGAATATTGTCCTTTAAAGCGTCAATTGTCTCTGGCCTGTCGGCGTAACACTTATCTTTGAGGGCACCCCACAAATATAATAGTCCAACGGTGTTAAATCGCAGCTCCGAGGTGGCCAAACGACATCAGCTCTGCGGCTGATAATGCAATCTTCAAAAACAGGGCGTAAAACATCGAGTGTAGCTTCGGCTGTGTGGTACGTAGCGCCGTCCTGTTGAAACCAAATGTTGCCAATATCCTCCTCTTCAATTTTTGTGAACAAAAATTCGTTCAACATGGCCCGATAACGATCGCCATTGACTGTAACGGCCACTCCTTGCTCATTTTCGAAGAAAAATGGCCCAATTACGCCTCTGGACCAAAATCCGCACGAAACAGTGACTCGTTTTGGGTGCATCGGCTTTTCAATGTATGCGTGCGGGTTTTCTGTGCCCCAAATGCGACAATTTTGCTTGTTAACAAACCCGCCAAGATCAAAATGAGCTTCATCTGAAAAGATGATTTTTTGGCAAAATCGGCATCTTCTGTAAGTCGATCGCAGGCCCACTTAGCGAAGCGAAAACGCATTGGATGGTCAGTTGTCTTCAACTCCTGAACCAATTGGACTTTGTATGGCGTCATACCAAGGTCTTTATGCAAAATTCGTCTCAATGATGTCTCCGAAATGTTCAATTGTTAAGAACGGCGGTGAATTGATGTTGATGGCGCTTCACGCACACTTTCTGCCATAGCAGCAATATTTTCGGGTATACGCACTGTTTTTGGCTTTTCACGCTTTGGTTTATCGATGAGGATGCCAGTTTCTTTCACTTTTTTCACAAGATAACAGATATACGGAGCTGACGGTGCTTCTCTTCTTCCAAAATCCGTACGCAATTTTCGCACACATTCTGCAACATTACCATGATTTTCAAGGTAATGTCGCAATATTTCCCAGCGTTGTTCAAGCAAATACACAACCATATTCGTTTAGCGGAAGGATAAAACTAATTATCTGTCAAATCAGACATGAGCTAAGTGTTACCATTCACGAAATAAGCATTAGTTGAAAAAAAAAAAAACGTTAGATGGCGGACCCTTTATAAGCCTAAAGGGTCTTTGTTAAGTTGAGTTCAGGAAGCTTTTATTGTCCATGGTTCAGATTCTAATCGCTTGATATTGTTTGGAGCGTACTCTTCAGTCTTTGATTTCATCACGAGCAATATTATCACTCAGTTTACAAGAATGGAAATAATCGAGGAGAAATTAATAGTTTTCTCTAATAGTAGCTCACGAGTTAAGTTTTGAGTGAATCTCAACTGACATCTAGAGAAGAGTATAAATTTGATCTTCGAGGAATCTCCCAGTCAGGTCATCCTAACACTGTCATCCCCGTGTGCAAAAAATGTAAAATGTTTCAGATTTTGTTCATGATGAGATTCTACAATTGTCTTGAAATTGCTCAATCTTCTTTCTTGCCAGACTTTTTTCAATGGCAAATTTTTATGATTCTCTTGTTTAGAATTTCGTCAACTAAAACTGTTTTTGTATCTTTCCATTTAGAACTATCTAACTCTTTTGATATTTACTTTGTTAATGCTCACAAATGTGAACTGCATGAACTCAGTATGTCTAATGAGCAGTAGATCCCTCGGATCGGTCTTTTTTTTAAGTGGTTTCAAGACAATTTAATCGTTTGAATAGGTGTGGCTTGATCAACTATCACATTAGTGCCGTTCTTGTAGTCAGTCAGAAATAGGTCTCCGTCAATAAGTTTCGAGGTTTAGTTTACAAATTCGCTTGACTTTCGAAAGGGACACCATGATTTTCCTTTCCTAGTTTGGTTTCACTATTGAACTGACACCAGTCCTATATAAGTTCAAGTCTTCTAAGTTTCAGCTCGTTTTAGCACTATAATAATGCATCTTAAATTTCATTTTTCACAGTCATTTTAAAGTGTACAAAAGTTTTTTGGGACCATTCCAAAATTTGCTGGTAAGGTTGGTAAAATGTGGAAAATGGAAGAAATTATGTTTTGGCACCTAAGTTTGACTAGTGAGCATTTCAAGAAAAAGTGAAGACCCGATTTCCTGTGCGATTTCTGACCGGTAGCCAAGCAGAAATCCTTTGATCATAAGCACAATATTATAGTACGGACAATGTCAGTGAGACAAGAAAACCTTCGAGTATAATTGTTTAAGATCAGCAACTTTTTTTTCTTTAAAGATTGAGAACATTCCAATTTTGTGTAGATCTATATGATACATTATTTAAGGCGGCAGAGGCAGAGTACCTGTTCTGTTAGCTCGTAAGCTTTGCAATGTTTATGTGTGTAGTATTTACACCAGTAAAAGATTTTATGGCAGGTTGAATGTCAGTAAAAAAGAATACCTTTGTTATTTAGCTACAGCAGCCATTTTCCATCACGATAAATCGCATTGTTTTCAGCTTGGAAGACACTTAAGTGTTTAGGTAAATGGTAATAAATCTCTAGATTTGTAAAACTCGAAAATACATATCTTAAAATCTTTTAATTCAAGATCTGAGATTTTCTCTTTGTAAATGAGTGCGCTTCACAATCGAGTCAAGGTTGTATTTGTCGTACGACCTATATTCCTCGTTCATATTTTTTTTACTTTTGTAGATTGCCCACATGTCATTCCAAACACATTCGGCTAGGAAGCCGTTGGCACAAAAAAAAAACAATATGTATTTTTCGAGCAATCACTCTCTTAGGAGCCATGACTACATCAATTTCGAGTGCGCGTTATTTTAACTTCCAAAAGTTGAGTTTTGTTTAACAATTCTTGGAGTTATAGTCATAAATATACCAGCAATCCAGCATTGAGTCAAACCCTTAAATCAAGCTCATCTTAAAATACGTCAGTAGGAGTTACGAGTACATCTGGAGACTGTAGCGGACACCACGTGCAATACTCCTTTATCTTCCCTGTGTTTCATGAAGTATCGATAAAGCTCTGATGCAAGCTTAGCGTCTTCGTCCTGCTGGAATACCAATCCTTCTCCAATTCATCTTAGACAGAGCTTAACAAAATCGGCTTCACGCTTGATGTTGGAATCTGGTAGTTTTGTGCTAAACTCCTTAAATTTAGATTCTTCGCTCCATAAAACATTGTTTAAGTCTTCTGGTATTCATAGTACTCTTTAGAATGTATCTCTATTGGAATCCGCGTATAGGACTTCATTAGTGAGTGTCATATTATAAAATCTGTATGAAAAAACTGTTTAATATGTTTCAACAATTCTTGCCGTGTTGAAAACAGTAAGCATTCCGAGTAATATGCCTTGTCTCGGGTTTGTTTGCAAAGAGGTGATTTCTTATCGTTACGACATCAACTCACAACTTTGTGGCGGCCAAGCAACATCACTAAAATTTCTTACATGAATTTCGAACGTAGTGCACAGCAAAACGATTGTTGTACGTTCAAGTCCAAATCTTCGTCCAAAGAGTCAGACTTCCACGATGCATTTTTGTCTGCTAATGCGTTGTACAGTCAAATGCGGCAATTTTGTGAGTGTTGCAAAGCTCATCTGCAAAGATTTTTTTGATTAAAATTGTCGTCCTAACAACGAACCGTTAACAAAGCCGATGGTCATTTTCCTTCATCCTTCCTTCTTCACTGTTTCTTTTTCATGTTATAGTAGAATTGAAAAGGCCTTAGAAGCTTAAAATTTATTCATTTCAAAAATGTTTTATATAAACAATTAAAATTTAGTTACTATGGAATCAAATTATCAAGCATTTTATTTTTTTTTCAGATCTCATGTGGAAGTAAACTAGAAATGGGCCAGGGGCTCGATCGGGAACTACCTAGTTGTTATCCGTTTTGGTCGCAGCCCCATTTTTGCGATTTCCTCATAACCGATAAGTTGCCAATACATCAAATAAATTGCGCAAATCAAATAACAGACAACGATATAATTTTTCTTAAAAATGCGGCACTGTAAGTTTTTACTGTGAAATCACTTGAGTAAATAGTTTTATATTCAATAATTTTTTTTTTTATTATTTTACAGCAAATATTTTTATACACAAAGATACGATGGAATTCGGATAAAAACTTTTTCATTATTTCTATTCCCAAATTGTGCCAATTAGGGCACAATTGTACTATCCTGTGGTCATGGAGCCACCTGGCGGTATACCGTCAGACAAAGATAGGCAATTAGTAGTACATCAACAGCCAAACTTAAGCCTTTTAAAATCTGCAAAACATCAACCGCAGCAGCAACAACAACAGCAGCAGCAACAGCAACAGCAACAACAGCAACAACAACAACACTCAGCACTCATTGGAAGCCAGCAAACTCTGGAAAAACTTTCTCGTCCATTGGCATTTGATAAAGTGAGTTGTTTTTTTTTTTATTGGTTAATCAGTTGTAAAAAAAATTGCTCTTGGTCATAAATTAAAGGGAAGGAAGGCTACCAGTGTTGCCAAATCCTCGTTTTGGTCTGCAAATTTTTAAAATTTTCAATTGACAATTTTGTATTTGAACATAGTAAAATCTAAGTTCACGCCTTTATCAACAAAAAATGTTGGGAACTATAGAAATATGATTGGCGAAGATTGCTCCAATCAGCTTTTGTTTTGAAATAATAGAAAATAACAAAAATTGGAATTGACATTTTTTTCACTTTCAAAATGAGCAATATCATTAAAGCCAAATTCCTTACAGCAAACAAGATGAAATCGGTTTGATTATTATCGTTTAGCCCGCATAAATTGAATTCAATACATATTCTTGGAATTCGACGTTACTGGTAAATCATCCCTATATTTTTTTTGAGTTTGAGGTAATACCTCAAGTTGAGCTGTGAGTACGGAAAAAGGCAGAGCAACGGCCAAAATTCAAATCTGTTCCATTTTCTCTCAATTAAATGAACAATTCTTTCATCCTTTAAGTTTATATATCATGCACGGAAGTCTATGTAAACTGATGTACACAGCTTAACTATCATAATTATATGGGCTTGGATAGTAAAGGAAATGACTTTCTATCTCTTCAAAGGTATTCCAGGACCATTTGACAATCCGACTTACAGAGTTACAAACGAAGGCATGTTATTGTTGGTCTTCAAAAATTTCCCCCATTTTGTTTGATGAACTGTAAGAATTCCTATCAAGGTCTAGTTTGCGAATAAAATGATATGGGAATGACATATTAGTCAATGTCGTGAGGCACCACAACTTCAACAACGGCGGTACTGGAACTAATGTCCACAAATCTCAGAAGTGACCCTGAAACACAATAATTAATAATGATAAAAGTGGTTATTATATTCGGTCAACTATAGACTGCAAATGCCAACAAAGTAGCAGAAAAAACAGAGTATTGGAAAAGAAGATGATTAGAGACTATATTCTTCATCAGATGTTAATATTTACATCTTTCCAAAGATATAGTCTCAACGCTCACTCACTGAAGTGGCGCCACTTAGTAAGAAACAATCGATCAAAGGAATTTGTGCACGACTCAACCTTCATACTGGAAGGACAATCATGCTGAAAGTGAAACGCACGGGTTCGTGCAAGGCTCATAAGAATATTAGGTGGTCAAATGGGCGGCCTTACCCTATGTTAAGGCCATAAACGACATGCAATGAATGTTGAATATAAAATCAGAATGTGCACAGACGTCTATAAGATTCACGAAACTCTTAACGACGGAGTGACTGTGTCGTCAACTCTAATATTGAAAAGATCAGAACCACACATACGCCTTGAGGAAGATAATATTATTTTCTACTATATTATCTGATGTTTATCTGTTCATTGGTGAAATTATATCAACAATCTGATTCAGTCCGCCAGTCAAGAATGTGTTAAGTATGCAAGACTCACAAACCCTCGCAAAACCATATAGCTCAAGTAAATTTGGACTGCAATATTATATAAAAAGGGATAAAGAAAAGAGGTTAAAAAAAAAACTCAATACCTTTGTGAAAATATGGGGTCCGAACCATCAAGACTGCCAAAAATTTGCAGTGTTTTTATAGCGGCAGTTTAATCACATATCGATCTATTTCGGGTTTCTGGACATAGCAATATTCAGGAGAAAGGATAAAAATTTCATTGGAACTACGAGAATGCTTCGAAATTTGCACAAAACGCAAAATTATATCGGCACAAGCTGCGCTTATAGCTTTAAAGATAAGACTTTTTAAAATTTATTTTGCCACAACCTTACGAGAATGAATGTGTAATGTTGTAGCAGAGTTAAGTCCAGCAAAGATACCTGATGTTTCAAAATTCATAGAGATCAGTAATTGCTTCACAAACTAGTAAAAAAAATCTAGTTACAAAACTCATAGTTCGAATGAAGTTATCCGATTTCAATTGAATATTGTTCCGACAGAAATTGCTGCCGGATGTTCTCATTGTTCCAAAAAGCGAATTTCTGACTTGAAATACTGTCTATCGTCCTGAATCCATTTCCATTTACACCGCTCTACACTCTACTCAAGCAATGCCAAATATTTGATGAGGTATCACACATTTATCGTAGAGTTAGTCAGACTTTTTAGTCTAAAACGCTAAGCTCCTTTGACGCTCAGGATGGACGCTACAATCTTAAAAAAATTCACACAAAACTCTTTTGAAACGTCGCATCAGGCAAATTTCAAAAGTCCTTCGAATACAAAGACTACCTACCTTTTAGCTTCTTTATACCATTAGTTTTCATTGCTGTACTTCTTTTCCTGTCCAATTTACTGCAGATAGTATAACTATAACCAAATGCCTTTCTTTTAAAGATGGAGTCTTTAGTACGCGAAATGCAAGATCCTGAACATGGAGTTCCGGTGAGGCAACAAAAAATGTTTCTAACCTCTATTCCCTATGCATTTATGGGTGAGTTTGGCTCTTCTCTTTGAAAACTTCTTCAAAACATTTGTGAACATAAAAACAAAAATCCCATTCTAGGATATGATTTGATTGAGTGGCTAATGGACCGTCTGATGATTGAGGAATCTGAAGCACTTAACATTGCAAATCAACTGTGTCTGCACGGATATTTCTTTCCTGTCAACGATACCAAAACGCTGGTGGTGAAGGATGATTCATCACTCTATCGGTTCCAGACTCCATACTATTGGCCATGGCAACACAAAGCACCCGACAATGTAGAGTACGCAATCTATTTGGCAAAACGATCCCTACGTAATAAACAACGACACGCCCTAGAAGACTATGAAAGCGAAGCTTTGGCCAGTTTACATAAAAATCTTAAAGGTAAATGGGACTTTATTGCTATGCAAGCCGATGAACAGGTTCGTTTGGCCAAAGAACGTAAAAAAGGTGACAAAATTGTTGGAGATTCACAGGTACCTATCTAAAAATTTGAATCTTATTTTTCTTATCAATAAAGATGTTTGTTTTTTAGGAACGAGCTTATTGGCGTGTCCACCGTCCACCACCCGGCCAGTTTACACCTTTGGAGCCATGTCCGGTGCCCACTCGCGATCGTCAGGGTACCAAATCGAAAAAGAAAACCGTCGATGATTGGCAACGAGAAGTAGATTATTTACGCAAGTCATTGACGCGTACACGAATGAAAATGTCACAGGCTTGCGAAAGTCTAGTTAGTTATTCTGAGACATTTGCAGATTATGAATTTTTTCTACAACCAGTCCTGCCATCGAATCCATGGGTCTCTGAGGATACAGCGTTCTGGCAATTGAACAACGCCATTGTAGATATCCCAACGGAGAAACGTGTCCGTCGTTGGGCTATTTCTATCGAGGAACTTGTCTCAGATCCCACCGGTCTGCATGAGTTCACCGTATTTCTTGAAAAGGAATACTCGCACGAAAATATCCGCTTTTGGATAGCTGTGAATAGATTAAGACGTTCGGCACATTCGCAAGTTTCTAAAAAAGTCATCGAAATTTATGAGTAAATTTTTAATAGATTGTTTTTTTTCAAACATTTTCATAAGCTTTTTTAAATTTTAGGGAATTTTTGAAACCAGGAGCACCTTGTGAGATAAACATCGATGGCAAAACAATGGAAGTCGTACAGCGGGGTCTCAAAAATCCATCTCGCTTTAGTTTTGATGCGGCTGCTGAGCACATTTATATGTTATTACTTAAGAAAGACTGTTACCCAAGGTTCATACGGTCGGAGCATTATAAGAACCTTGTGGCCACTGGCATACAGCCGTTGCATAAGAAGCGTTTTTTTAATTTTGGCGGGGTTGGCGTGAAGAAGAAACCGGCTGTGAATGCGGCAACTCTGTCAAGCCAATCGCACGTGAGTGGAACTTCAACTTCTAGTGCACCTGCACCACTTCCCGGACACTTGACACGTCGACGTGGTAGCGATAGAAGTCTATCGGGATCGGTTCATGAATTGGCCGTCATTGGAATAAAGGATGTCAGCAATAAAGTGCCCCATTCGCATAGTCAAAGTAATTTGTGCGAAATTTCGTACAGGTAAGTTTTAATCTAACAACAAGTATTGGCTTTTAGTTTTTTTCAACGCTATCCAAAAATTGAATCGGTCGTGTTGAAAAGTGGCCATTTCCGAAATTAAAAATATTTGAAGAGACACAAAAAACTTATTCATCTTCTAATTGTTCATGTCGACGATTTTTATTTAGAACTGAACTTGTTAAACTGTTTTAGGTAGCCGGAGTTAACCTGTTTTCAAATGGATAGCCAACGTACTAGATCTTGAAAAGAATCGTTTTTGACAAATTTGGTAGATGACTTCTTATCAATATGACGGATTCATTTATATTGTTTGATTGTTTAAATCAAATACATACATTTTAGAGCTTCATGAATGGGGCAATATTTAAGAGAAACGCATTAAGGTTTAGTCGGCACGAAAGTCTTTTGCAATACGAAAACTGAATCTATAAAAGACCAGCGGCTTAGTTGTTTTCAGCATTCGTTGATTAACGGTTGGTGCATAGTTTTGTAATTAGCGTTTTTTAGGTTCTTCCAAAAGTAATTTCCGCCTGAAATGATTCCGCTTCTTTTGTCCAAAAACGCCACTTTGGGTATATGTGCCTCTTTATTCCTATGGCATAAGTTTTTGAACAGAAGCCACGATCTTCAGTGACAATTTTCTTCCGATTTAGAGATTGCTCGTTTCGAGGCGGCGAAAAATAGTTTAATTTGTTCACATTGAAATCTCCGGCCAGTATTTGAGTTGTCAAGCTCTGATAATAATGAACCCTCAAAACATAAATTGGACTTAATTTCATTTTCTCATCAAACACTTTTATTAATTATATATAATAAATCAATCCCTGGAGTATTTGAAAATCGGCTTAAAATGTTTTCTATTCCTCACGGTCTAAGGCTCGCTAATTTCAGTTGCTTAGACCAAGCTTCTTGGTATCTTGATTTGTGAACCGAAAACCCGGTCTTCCTGTTTTTCGTGAACCTGATGGCTTGTTCATTCACTCAAAGGTAATTTGCTTGCCGAAATAGATCATTATAGTGATCGTATTGTTCAATTTTTTACTCTCCACTCCCTTGGCCCTTCTCACAGACAGGACCAAATAACCGAGGGAGAATTTTTCTTTTGAAAGTTCGTGGTTCTTCGACAACATGCATTTCAAACCCGGAGATGTAAGTGAGCAGTCAATTGATGGACACAACATTCCATACACAAGAATACGTCCAACCATACTTACTTGATTAAGGATATGATGAATGCTAGACCATATTTGAATAGTTCTGGTCTGATCAATGTCATTGGCTGTACTCTTTAACGTGGTAATGCTGAACACATCCAAGGTTCCCCTATAAGTCGGTGGATACGTTTTTTAACTTTTTTTATATCTACCCCTGCACAAGTGTAGCCTGGGGAGTTAGTCTATGCTTACATCCTTCCGATAAAGTCAGAATGTCTTTAGCATTGGATTGCCTAATGTCCACTGGGAAATACCCCTTCGTAGAACTGGACCTAGTTTGGTTAGAAGTGATCTCAAGCGGCAATGGCCTGAGAGGAAGCTCACGAGCTCTCGTATGTTCTCCTTGTTGAGTTTGAGGAGAATTTTGATTATCTGAGCCCCGGTAGATTTCTCCAGTGGGCTTAACGTAGCTTGTATCCCCACTTATTGGTCAAACCGTTAGCCGTAGTCCAGCTTACACCACAGAAATGTTCCGGACCAGTGAATTTGGTTTTAGAACCAACCCTGGCTAGTTCGTCCGCAATTTCTTTGCCTTCGATTCCATGGTGACCTGGAACTCATACTTATCTTACTTTCTTACGTTGGGCTAAGGATTGTAAGGCGTCTTATTCAATAACATTGGATGGCAATGCCTGCTTGGCTGTCTGAATATATGAGAATTCCAGAACCTTTTTTGGCCTTTTGCATGGTTTACTCTGGCGCAAGATTCGATGGCTTGTAGCTCAGCTTGGAAACAATTGGATGCTTTCTGATGTATATAGAGATTTTAAAATTGGGTCCATAGACACCGGCACCTACTCCATTTGCCATTTTTGAGCCATCAGTATACCAGATCAAAATTCTGTGGTCGGTGGTAGGTATGTTGCTCGACCAATGGTCATGGTTAGGAATGTCTACCTCAAAGGGTCTTCATACTCTCTGGGATCGAGCAGAACATGTCTTTATCTGTGATGAAATTGATTGTTTCCAAGTCCCATTTTCCCGTTTGGTCACCTGGTTTTTAATTTATTGTCAGTTGCATTTAAGAGCATTACTGGCGGCTATTTTCTAGTGAAAATTTCAAGAGGAGACAGCCCTATGACCTGTCGTAGGTGATGCCAGTGATGACCAGTGATGCCCAAATAAACTCTTTCAAGCTTTTTAAAAGTTGTTACCTCTAAAGTTTTGGGCCACCAAATTATGGCTGCTTCGGTTATAATAGGTCTGACCATCAACATTCCAGTTGCCTGTTTTTTTTCATTAAATCATTGGACTTAATTATGTGGCAGAACTCTCGCATTCTCATTCTCACTTTTTCTTTGTTCCTGATCTTTTAGCTCTGCATGCCTTGAATACGTATGCATATGTTTATCACTGAATTTCGAGTCGACATTCGATCGTCCCATTCTAAACACTCTACTCCAGGCAGGCTCTGTAGGCGCCATCGTGATGATCAACGTAAACATGGTGACCATCGTCAGGCGGTCGATTGAGATTCCTGGCATCCAAAATTCTCCTCATCGAAGAGGAGTTGTGTTTAAAGAATTAAAGACATGGACGTTGTATGATTATTTGGACCCTTGATGTAACCTAGCTAACATTCGTGCGTGTGTATCCATTGTAATGAAGAAGATTATCCAATCCAAACAAGTTTCTTTTGAAAAACAAAAAAAAATTAATTTAGTTAATAAAAAAAAGGATTTTAATCATATTTATTTAATCGCAAATATTGCATCATCGAAGCTCTTACATCCGGTGATTGCGATCACTCAAGGAGCTCATTTTGTTTAATTTTTTATTCAACACATCGTTTTCTACTTATTTAAGGGACGGCGTTAAACCGATGGTGGATAAGTTAGAAACAACAATGGAATCAGCCAGTGCCATTTGTCCTTGGGATGAAGTCGAATCTAATCAAAATCCTTCAGCAACTTTTCACGTTTCTGTTTGTCCATGGGAGCAGGAGGAAGCACAGCCCGCTAAATCGACTACAAAGCGACTACCAAGGTAACTTAAGCATTACTACAACATTACACAGGTTGATTTTATTGGTCTCCCATAAAAGCACTTCATCGGATATTTCGGATGTTTCTGATCGAATGAGAAGATCCTGTGGCCTAAGACAAAACACAGTCGATAGTAGTGAATACAGCGCCAAGCGATTAATGCCTTATTTTACGGAACAACGAAGAGCATCGGTAACCTTAACACCAAGGTATGTGATTACATTCGAATTAGTGTCATTATTGCATGCATATTTTTCTATTACAGGATATCGGAGTTTGCTCGATCGCTCAAAGCGACATCTTTAACCGTTCCGATTTACACAGAGGATGTTACATTCCTTCCCTCATCTGAAGGGGCATGCGATTCTCCTAAAATCGACGACGACGATGACTCTGTTGTGCTGTATAATCCTTCAGAGTCATCAGATCCTATTCCACAATCAGAAACAATAATTTCAACTGTTATAATAGGCGATGAAAATAAAATTACGCCCGATGACAATCCCGACGATGAACCCAAAGATACCAAAGACACTAAAGAAGCAACCAATTTACAGACCGAAGTTCAAATCGAGTTGATTCAAATGGATACACTTTCCGAGACTCCAAGTCTCGCTCCTACTTCTGTTGAGACACCTGAAACGCTTGAGAATAGCAGTGAAGCACTTGAAGCGCCTACCTTGGAGATAAGTGAGCCTTTGCCACATGACGCTGCACAGGGAGTTTCCGCTCCCACAAGCACTTCCAGGCTGGCTTTAGAAGAATTCCAAGGTTCAACGAATAATTGCAAAATTACTAAATCTGTCTCAAGTAATTGGCCCGCAAAGGAGGAGTCTGTTCCCACAACAACAAGTAATACTACGGGTGATTTGACAACGACCACATCAGACGTTCCAGTTCCAGTTCCAGAAGCAACAATAGATTCGAAGGAGCTGAGTCCATCGATTCCGATGAAAACCGAAACAATTGAAGACTTGGAAATTGCCACGTGCATAGATCCGATTCAGGCAGATATTCCGATTGAAATACCTTCTACTGCAGTAGTTGTGTCAACATCAACAGCGCTTTGTGTTTACAAAGGCAGTACAATGGAACAAGATGTAACATTGCCTCCAGTCGATTTGAAAGAGGAAGAAATGTGTGATGATGAAGCGTTGCTGCAGGAAGAACTCTCGCCAACAACCGACGAATATCAAGAAGGACTTCAGTTTGAAGGTCGAGTCGAGTCGTATGAGTATGATATTGATGATGTTTTAACACCAGGATGTGTAGCACCAGCACCAACACCAGCACCAATACTGGCGCCATTAGCTGAGATCGATATGGATCCAGTTGAAGATGAAATTGAACATCAACCGAAGAAACCGGAGATGGAAGAGTTGAAGAAGAAACGCAAGAAACATAGTACGGAGGGTCGAAAATCTGAAGACAAGACTGCTACAACCAGCGAAAATGTACCTGCAGCTCCAGCGAAACCCGATGTCGATGCAGACCATAAGACCGTGTGTCCTTGGGAGGATGAGTATGTGTAGTATTTCTTTATTTTCTCGACCGTAACTTTTGCAAATTCAAACTTTTTACATAAATTCATTAAATCTTCTCAATTGGGTTCAATGCTTGCATCAACTTCAGGCCTTTCTAACGTGGTAGCTATAAATAAAAGCATGAGGTGATATGCTACAGTTTTTTTTTATACTGTCACTGCTATCCTTTCACGTGTTATCACTTTGACGACATTTATTTTGAACTCAAAATAAGCGTTTTGAAAAAAATCAATTTTTTGGCAAAACAGTTCTATTTAATTCATCTAGAATGATTTGAAATCATTTCGCAAAAAAACAAGCTAGACTTTAAAAATTTCTAAGCCACCGTTCTTTTGAAGCCAGTGCCATTAATGCATTCATTTATTAAATTTAGTCAAATTATTGTATTCTTTTGAATTAAATTATATTTGTTAACTGAAATCCGCAGTGAATTTATAAAGGAGAGCGCTGCAAAAGTTTTTAAAATAAAACAAAAATGGTTTTGGAAATCAATGAAATTCTTTATTCCTGTGAAAGTACGTTCGATGACATTATGTATGGAACTCGATTTCTTTTGCATGGCCACCACGGGCACGCTTGCAGAAGTCCAGACGCTGAACCCAATTTGCGACGGTTTTCAAGCATAAATCGGCCGATACTGCTGCAATTTCACGTTCGATATTCGTACGAAGTTCATCAATCGTCGCTGGTTTGTTGGCATAGACCATAGACTTGACGTAGCCCCACAGGAAATAGTCTAACTGCATCAAGTCGCACGACCGAGGCGGCCAAGCGACTGGACCATTTCGTGAGATAACACGTTCTCCAAACTTGGTTTCCCATAAAATGATTGTGACATTCGCTGTGTGGCATGTGGCGCCGTCCTGTTGGAGCCACATGTCCTCCAAGTCCATATCATCCAATTGGGGCCAAAAATATTAGGTTATCATTGAACGGTAGCGATCCCCATTCACAGTAACGTGCTGGTCTTGATCATCACGGAAGAAGTACGGCCCAATGACGCCGCCGGCCCATAAACCACATCAAACCGTAATTTTTTCGGGATGCAATGATGACTCATGGAGTACGTGTGGATTGCTGCCTGACCAATAACCCATATTTTGTTTATTGACGGAGCCATTCAGCCAAAAATGAGCCTCATCGCTGAAAATGATTTTTCGATGAAAATCCGAATCATTTTCAAGTTGTTGCTTAGCCCAATTCACGAACAAGGACGCTTCTGGTGGTCAAACGGCTTTAGTTCTTGCGTCAATTTTATCTTGTTAGGATGTAGGCCAAGATCTTTTTGCAAAATTCGCCACAACGACGTCACAGAGATGCCCAACGCTTGAGAACGACGTGTGAGAGACACATTTGGGCTTTCTGCAACTGAAGCCTAAGCGGCAGCAATTCTTTGTTTCACTGGCACGGGAACATGTTGTACTGTGCCTGTGGATTCAAATTTTTCCACTAGACGCTCAATTGTTAATCTGCTAGGACGATTATGACGACCATAAATTGGACGTAGCGCTCTTTACGTTGACTCCGAATTTCGGTAGTAAATTTTAATAATTTCGATTCGTTGTTGGCTCGTATATTTCCATCGTGAAATGGCAAACCTTAATGAAGAGAAGTGTCAAAAGAGCGGCAAGAAATATGGTGTCGTTTGCTGTCCCTGTCGCTTTACTTTTGTAGCGTCCCTGTTATTAAATCCAATGATAGTAAGCAGAGCTATTGACTACAGACTTTCGGTGGTGCGTTGCGAATTCAACTCCTGTTCCTGACCTCCTCACAATGTAAACATGTACTACATGCATACTACTTCATATAATTAAAATTTGTACACTCAAATTGAAGGCGCTATATACGTACAAAATATGGTATGGTCCAAAATAGACGCAAGTGGTAAAAGTCTTAAAAATATTTCACAAGTTATCTGAAATTCTTTATAAACATGTTCCTAGTTATAATTATTGCAAAACTGGCAAGTCGGTAAACTAAACGAGTGGATCAGTAGCAATGCAGCTGAGTGAAGTTAATACTTACTTTACTTTAAATAAATGCAAACACTTTTAATTGAGGTCGATGACTCCAACCGATTGTTAGTAAAGTCACTAATGAATTCAAAGAAAATATCAAGTAAATGCTGACTTCAACTTGTCTTAGGTGAATTCAATTGATTTCCGTATGTGATTTCAATTCTATGGTTGCTTAAAATTGAATGCACCAATCATTACGTGAATGCATTCCCAAAAGAATGCATTTTTTTACAATTCTACCACAAGGTTATCACTTCAGCACGTCAACCCATTTAGTCCTACAAATACTGCTGGTCGACCACTCAAGTCGTAAGTTAAACACTTAACTTCGAGCTTCTGAATAATCCTTACGCCTTACCACCCAGTAGCTGCTTTTTACAAGGATGACTATTAATCTATGCCTAATTGTCTTCAAATTAATACGGTTCGTGCACAGCCTGTATTTTCAACGTAATCTTACTTATATCCATATATAATTGCAGTTAACTAAAGTCAAGAAAAAAATACTGCTGGTCTAATATTTTTGCATAAAAAATGTTGTATTCTAACCCAGAAATTTTGATTTCACTTGACGGATTGATCATGCCAAAGTGGTGTCCACTTATTTCAAAGATTTTTTTTAATCTATATTGAAGTCAGTAACAAATTCAAATGACTACGTCTGCTTATTCACATAGACTATTTGAACAAGTTTTACACTTGTTATTATAAATAAACAAAAAATTAAATATACTTCTTATTTTTCCAGAGATATAACATCTAGCGATACGCCTTTCGTGAAAACTTATGCAACACTTGGTTACTTGTGAATAATTCAAAAATTAAATGAAAAAAAAAACTTTTAAAACTAGTATCTCCTTGAAGAGACAGAATATATATTCTATTGTTACATAAATACATTTTATTTTATGCCATCAATTTAAATTTGTAAATGAGCCCATCAAAAAGGAAACAAATAAATTATCTATTAAAAGCTTAAATTGTAATTCATCGCATATTTCTATAAGGTTATATAAATTGTGTATTATTTTATTTGAAAAAAAAAAAACTAAACAAAAAACTAACTAACTAAATAGTCAGGTGTCGTAAAGCATACAAAAATTAAAAAAAAAAAACTATTTACCTTTAACCAAAGTTTCTAATCAATCTACCTTAATATTTTTTTATTACACTTTTTATGTACAATCGAATTGATTTATATTTTTTTTCATCGCATTTTGGAATAATAAATGCGGAAAATTTTACTTGCTAGGCATACAATGTATCTTGAGCCCCAGTATGTATACCAAGCAATAAAATTTACTAAAAATAAAATGAAATTGTTTCTATTTTTTCAGTTTGTCAGTAAAAGCTAAAATAAACAAAAATATATTCTGTTAAGACAATAATAAATAAATTGTATTGAGTTTTTTTTTATTTATTTTTTGTTGTTTAAAAAAAAAAACATACATACAAACAATAATACTGGCACATATAAAAATGTAAGCAAGACATTGTTTTTGTTAGAAAATACGTTAATATGTAAACATGCATGTATTTGTGTATGTATATCACGTAAAACTGAAAGATAATTTACTTTAATGCTCTTTGTCTATATTACTGATAAAATCTAAGGAAAAAAAATTAACTTTTAAATCAAAGTAAAATTACATAAAACCAATACTAAAGCAATTGATGTCTATTATAAAATGAATAGTACATAACTGCGAGGTATTATGTAATTAACATACATTATGACTTCATAATTTGATCTTCCATGATTTTAATTTAAATTCTGTTTTATATTTGTAATAAAAAAAAAAAAAATTTATTTACACAGGTAGCACCACATCTTCTACATTTTCAGTTAATTATTATACATATAAAAATAAATAAAAAGCGTTAAATAATAGTTTATAGAAATAATATAATTGCACAAAATTTGATTTTTCATAATTAATTATTTTTGTACTTTGCCAAGTTTTTGATTCCCTTTTTTTTGCTTACTTAAAGTGCCTGTGTAAAAATGCACCAAGTATTTATTTGTATTCGACAAATTCGTCATCTTGAATTCCATCTTATGTTGCACATAATAGATTCAAAGCAAGCCTATGACGATGAAATGTCTTCCATTAAAGTACAGTTTTGTTTTAAGTACATATATGTCCTTAATGGAAATGTGCAGTGAAATACCAGGCGCGTTTTATTTTTTAGTTCTTTTCCGATAACCTTTTAACTTATACAGTATTTTATATTTTTTTCCTTAAAGAAAACCATAATTGAACGTTTAAAGCAAAGAGCGAAATTTGAATAGAATAATAAAAGAAATACAGTTAAATGTAAGACTTTTAAAAAGAAACTCGAGTTCAAGCAGCTTACAAGATGAGAGTCCAAAAGTAATGTTGAAATACAGAAATTGAAAAAATAAAAATAACACAACTAAAATCAAAATTATTCTTAGACTCATGATAAAACAGAAACGATGCAAATCAACTGAAGAAAACATTTATTAAATAATAAATAATATCCAATAAAAACACAGAGTTAAGAATATATATTGGAATAATACAATTTATATATTTTTTAAATTGATTTTGTAAATCTTTTGATTTAAATGAGACCACCGTATATTTTTTTGCTATTTAATTATCTAAACAAGCAAACGAAAATGAAACTATAAAAATAATTTATCTGAAGCATTGTAAAATCATAAATTGAGTAAAAAAAGAAAAACCAAAACAAATACAAAACTTTCCAAAATTGTTATACCATTTTGTGAAAGCATCCATTGTGATGTTTTTATTGCTATTATTGAATATATATAGATATATATATATATATAATGTAGAACATTAACAATTGTTTATTTGAATGAATGTTAAATGCATTCGAAATAAGAAATTAAAGAATAATAAAGCATTTGAGATGAAAAAAAAAAAAAACCAAAATAATAATTATAATAATTAAAACACATAATTGTATTAGATATTTTTAAAATAACAACAAAAAAGTGAAAAGATCTTTAAAAAGATACACGAAGATTTATGCTATATTTCATTGAAATAAATATTAAATGTTGGTTTAACAAAAAATAAAATAATTGAAAACAAAAGATGATTTAAATCTAAAAGTTGTGGTTACGTAAGAAGCATAATGTTAAAGAAAGTTTATAGATATATTATTAAGAAAAATATAATAATAATTATAATAATAGTAAAAAAAAGTAACAGTAATAGTAATATTATAAAAAAGTATATATATTAATTATATAAATGTACACAAATATGTTTAAAAGTTTACATATTTCATATATTTATATAAGTTATATACGTACACTAAAAGGAATATGTTAAAGGCAGTACTACCATAGTTATCGTTAATTTTACTGAAATAAAATGTATTGTAGAATGTATTTAATAAAATGAAGTACAATAACAAGCATAATTAATTTGATTTCGAAGACGTCCGTCGCCCGTGTGGAATAGTTCGAGTATTCATAATCAAGGTTAAGTTTTTAATTTAAAAATACATTACAAATTTAACGTAACAAAAATATAAAATAAAAACATGAATGAGCATTACGTTGTATCATGCTTTTATCTCTTTCTCCCCTATCTGCGCGATCAATCTGATTGTTATCCATGGTAACCTCTATTACTTCTTAGGCACTTCAGTTCAGGGTAAAATCCGGTCTCAATCAACAAGACACCAGCAAGCAGGCTTGTATCTTCCGATCAATTGCGTAAACAATTTGACAGAGGTTCCTTTCCAAGTTTAGGCTTGTCTTTGGGTCGCTGTCTATCTACTGTTCTTTTATATGGAGTTCAATTTAGGTAATTTTTGTGAGACTTTGCCCTTTAAAATTGAATATATAAAAAGCACTGAGATGAAAAAATTAAGGCTATATTTTTACTTTAAGGTAGCAATAGAGTCTACATAGCATTTTGTAGTATTCCACAATAAAATCATTTATGAAACATAAAATTTAAGTGCTAATAAAAGAGGTAAGAAACTAATATTCTTAAAATAGAATTAAAAGATACAAACTTATTAGTTCTCAGCAATGTATTTATTTTTTAATTTTTGTATGCGTTTCCATTTAAATCAATTTATTAAACGATGAAGGGCAGCAAATTTAATTGAAATTGTTTTTCAAATATCCGTGGGTTTTAACATTTTAAGATCGCGAGCAGTGTTCTTAAATTTTCATATTAATATATTAAGCATCATCAGGCGCATATAACTTCCATTAAAGAAGTAAGGCTGGATAGCACGAGAGCTGTTAAGATCAAAGAATGAGAGATACACTCGTTTTTTAGCTGGCACTAAAAGGTTGAACATTATATCTGTCCAACTGTTGAGGTATACCTCAACACGCAAGCGTGCCATTGTTAAGCTTTCACATCGATTGAAAATGAGAACAAAAAAAGTGATCTCTAAATTGGCGATTATAAAACAAAATAAAAACAAGTCCTACAAAATACTCGTCTTGCCACTTCTTTTTGGACACAAATTTCGAAAAATTAGCATGTAAACCTTATTCATTCATTTAAGGAAAAAATCAAGTTTTCCTAAAAAATAGTTGCAAAATCCTTATGAATTGTGCAGCTTGTTATGTTTTAAATTCGACCTGAAGCTACAAAATAAAGTTTTGATGAATATCGGGGGTCATTTGAGACTAAAATCCAATGGTTTTCAAAATTCTGGGCTATAAGCCATTCTTCAGGGCATATATCTCGATTTATTTGCTTTCGTTTTTCATGTTTAGAATTCGAATTTAATGTACGCAAAAAGTGTTTTGATGAATAACAGGGTCATTTGTGGACAAAAATAAAAAAATGTGCTTGCGAAATCCTGTGTTACAGTCCACGCGAATTTTGCGTCTAATACTTTATTTCGATTTTTGTTTTTCTTTCGCAGTAAGTTTTTTTATGTTTAAAATTTGAACTGGAACTAAATAAATAATTCTTTGATTAATATCGGGGGTCGTTTGAGGCAAAAATCAAATTTGCGTTGAATAATAAAATTCATGTATCGATTTACATTTTTCTTCCACAGTAAATTTGTTATGCTCAAAATTGGAATTAAAACTGCACAAATAATATTTTGATGAATATAGGAGGTCATTTGAAGCAAAAATATGCTTGCAAGAGCCTGGCTATAGTCTATGTGAATTTTGCGACAAATATTTCTATGTTTTTTTTCTTTTGCAATAAGTTTGTTATGTTCAAGATTCGAATTAAATTTACACAAATGGAGTTTTAATGAACATCGGGGTCATTCGAGCCAAATGCAAATTTTCAAATTTTTTTGCCAAATTCTGTCCTATAGCCCATGTGAATTTTGCGCCTAATATTCGGATTTTTGTATTTGTTTCGCAATAAGTTGATAATGTGTAAAATTTGGAATACAACTGACTAACCGGTTGAAAATGTCCTTTTTTTTTTCAAAAATCAATGCTTTATTGAGGAAAAATAGATATAAATTCAATATTCAAAGTATTGCCCACATTTTTCCCATTTTTCTAGCAATTCATGGATACTCGTTCTGAAAAATTCGACCGGTTTGGCCGCAATCCACAAATCGATCCATTTTATGACAACATCGAAATGACGGAAGTGGCGGTCAGCCAGGCCATGTTACATCGATCGGAAGAGATAGTAATCGGATGGCTCAAGGTCTGGACTATACGGCGGGTGGGGTAGGACATCCCATTTGAGCGTTTCAAGGTTAGTTTTGACGACATTTGCAACATGTGGCCGAGCATTGTCATGTTGCAAAATAGCTTTATCGTGTCTTGCGACCGTTTCCGGCCATTTTTCCTTCAGTGCTCGGCTCAAACGCATCAATTGTCGTCGGTAGACCTCGCCTGTGATTGTTTAATTCGGTTTTAGCAGCTCATAATACACAACACCCTTCTGGTCCCACCAAATGCACAGCATAACCTTCAGGCCATGAATATTCTGAACGGCCGTCGATGTTGAGGCATGTCCGGGGTGTATATACGTTGCCCGACATTTTGGATTATCGTTACGTACCCATTTTTCATCACCAGTGACGATTCGATGCAAAAACGACTTCTTTTTGTGGCGTTCAAGCAGCATTTCGGACATGCAAAATCGCCGTTCGACGTCACGTGGCTTCAATTCATACGGCACCCAATGTCCTACCTTTCGGATTCCCATTGCTTTCAAACGATCGGAAATGGTTTGCTGAGCGACGCAAAGTGATATTGAAAGTTCTTCTTGCATTTGTGACGGATCTTGATCGAGCATTGCCTCCAATTCATGGTCCTCAAACTTTTTCACCTGGCCGGGGCGTTCTTTGTCTTCGGTGTCGAAATCACCATCTTTGAACCGCTTAAACCACCGCTGACACATTCTAACGTCTATAGTATAGCCCGGGTTAGCTTAGGTAAGAATGCGCTTGATGCGCTTCGGTTCCTTTAAATGAAAGAAGCATATTAAAACTTCCCGCAAATGTTGTTTTGATGGCACGAATGTATACATTTTACGGCTTTACAAAAACTTGTGTGTTTTCAGTAACGACCAATAACCTAGACTGAAATAATTAGACAATGACATGAAGTTTCTGATGTGACAGCTGTCATGGTCAAAATTCACCTCAGAGTAATAGATATGAAGTTGTCGGCAATAACGACATTTTCAACCGGTAGTCCTATTACATAAATAGTATTTTGAAGAATGTCGAAGGTCATTTGTGGTTTAAAACAAGTGTTGCGAAAAAAGCTGCAAATTTGTTGGCAATTCAAATTAAAATTACAAATTTCTAGACGTAACTAGAGTAGACTAGATTTTTCACTTCAGACCATTGTGAACAACGAATGGATATGAGTTAATGATTTCTGCAATTTCGAATTGGTGGCATTTTACTCCTGTTTTGATTGCTACTTTGAACTCAGACTTCATCCAAGTAACAAATTAAGCGACAAGGAGCTGTGAAATAAATTATTCTGAATGTGTAGCCTCACACAAGACCAACATAAGTTTTACTAAATTAATTCCATAGAATAAAAATCCAAATTCAACTAATGCAAAATTGATGAAATTTATTTACATTGTTATAATATACATTCTCTGAGGAAAACTTAACATAATGCTTCAATATCTGCGATATTTTTCTGTTTAACTATTGAACATATTTTAATAAAAATAATGAATAATAACATAGTATTTAGATCTATTTGAATACACTTCTTAGTATAACACTCTGCTGTTGACGATGTTCCTTTAACCATTTTTGGAATTGACTCCTTAAATAATCCAAATATTATGCCTTGTCGTTGTGTTCCTTACAGTTGAATAAGAGTAAAAATACAAAAAATCATTATAAAGAGCGGATTTTATAAAATGATGAGCTTAACTGAACTCCAAAAAATTCCAATTTACAAAGCTCATTATGACTTAACAATATTTCTATTTTGTTTTTATTGATTTATTTGAGTGATAATTCATCTTAAAGTTTTTGATACTTAGTTTATTAATTGAAACCATATGTAATTTAAAAACCCTTTTCATCCATATGTGAATTAGTGTATTATATGTTATTTATTTGTTTGGTTTTTACTATGATTTCTCTGTTGATAATTTTCCAATGGCATACATAAAATAAACAGGACGAAAAAAAAATCTCAAAGGTGAAACTCAAAAAATGAGAGATATTTTGGCAAAATATTGAGGATTTATAATTTAACTTTCAATATTTTGATTAGATTTTTGATAAGTTCATAGTGATTGCTTGTTGGCAGTTTTCTGTGTCAATATTTCTTTTTTTTTTTTTTTTGAATACATATTTTAATAGTTTAAGTTTTGTATTTATATATGTAACCATTGCATTAGTTTGTGTTTGATTTCGGAATGAGTTTCATTTTGTTTTTGCGTTTTAAATAACAGTGAAGCCAAAGAACTTGAGAGTAATAGAAAGTCACTCAGGTTTATAGAAACAGTGCTAATTTGTGTTCTTAAGTATTGTAACATTAATTTTTTTGTGTGATGTTGTATAGTTTTTGTTTTTTTTTATGTTTTGGATTGATTTACTATAAGTGCTAAAGTTGGTGATTTACATTCTTTTATGTAATCTAACAGGTAAAAATTGCGCATTACGCACCTCGAGACTGTTTCTTTTTCTGAATATTATGTTAGAAAACTTAAATACAAAATTTGACAAAGTTTTTTCTGTACTAATTGGGGACATTTTCCGAGAGCTTACACTGTAAAACCGTGATTTTCATCTATCTCCTGAGTGTTTGTAATTTCAAACTTGATTTTGTTTACGCATCTAAAAGACATACAAACATGAACTGAAATGTTTAATTTTAAGAAATAATAGCAACGATAAAGTTCACAAAAATAAAAAATACGAATAATAATAAACTCTATCAAAAAATATTTTTGAATGGAATATATAACTTTCCTGTATTAAGCAAGGAAGACAATAATCTTATATTAATATATTTAATATTTAGTACCACCATACCTGGGTGTTATAATACGTCAAAAGTACGCCCAAAAATTTTTTATCTCAATACTACAATACAACACTTTGTAAAGACGCAATCGAAATTCGAAAACTGACTTAAAATCTATGAGTTTGAAGCCTCATTTTGGTTTTAGTATGTTCGTGTGTGTATGGTTTATCTTTGTTATTTTTTTTTGCTTTATTTTTTATTTGCTTTATTTTTTTTTTTGGTAACAATATTTATGTCAATATGACATAATGTTTCAACCATAACATATGTTTGATTCGTTATAAAATGTTTAACGGCTGATAACATTTTAATGTATTTGTTATATATATTTATTTTAACTTATAATAGATTGTTGTTATATGCTCTTTGTTCAATCAATTTTATTATTAACCTATCACTTAAGTTTTTGACATATTTTTTGCTACTCTGAATGCACAAATACCATAGTATTGGCTTGTTGTATATGCGTATTTTTGGTGTCAAAATTGGTTGCTCGATTAAAAGATTATTGATAAATTAAGCAAACTTCAACAAGCTAGGTTCTTTATCATTAATTACGGCCTTATAACAAAAATTAACCCAGCATTTCAAAAAAAAGACTTTTACAAAAGCATTTAATTTAATGATATGAATGTGTTCAACACAGGCCAAAAATTCATTTACGAATATCTTGAACAAATTGAATAACATTTTATTTAAAGCCTCGGCTTTCATTTTAGGTCCTTCAAGCAACGTTTCACATAGCTAAATGTGTTTTGATAATCTCACAAACTGACAAATGTAAGCTTACTTTGTGGGCTTACTGCGCCCAAAAGAGACTTGATGATGGTCTCTTAGAATTAAATGAAAACTCTTGTAAATAAAATTAGAATTGTTGTGATAAGTTTTTTTTTAAATTAAAACCAGAAAAACTCTTTTTTTTTTTCAAAATGCATTTAGTGTCCTAAATTGCAAAATTTTGAAGGCCAATTCGCAACATAATCCATTCATGATTGAATTCCCAAGTAGGTCAACGATTTTATCGGTACCTTGGAGCAAGATAAAAAAAGTTATCGAAATAAAGACATTCATTTTTCAGTAAGGTTGGCCACAAATCTTGTTTTTAACTTTTGTACTTAAAAAACTACAACGCAGTATATTGTGCTTAACTTTATTATTCGATTAAATTTTATTGCAGCTCACTGCTGTATTCCCACCGCTAGCATTGGTGTTAGGCTTTCAGGTCCAGTGGGATCTTATCCAAGCGCAGATAGATAATTTTCACAAAATACTAACACAGGGAACAGACAAGCAAAAAGCTGTGTTGTGTTTGAATGTAACCGCATTGCTTGACTTCCATGGACTAACTTATTGTTTGTTAAAAGACGTTGAACAACTAATAATATAAACCTTGATCACAAATATCGACAAATAAAGTACTAAATTAAAATTTAGAGCAACGTTGTTTACAGAGGTCAATATAAATATAAATAAACAAAAACTTTTTTAACACCATTTTATACATGTACAATGTAAAAACATCTGTTTAACATATTTGAGTTTGTATATATTTGCTTAGCAGCATTCAACTACACTACGCGCTATCAATGATATTTGTTAAGTTTTAATTGCTTTGTTGACAGATACATGGTTGTTGTTGCTGTTGCTGTTATGTTTAATGTTTAACTCTATCAAATTCCGTAGTTTGGGGTATTTGTCAATAATTTCGTTTATCCCATTTTATATGTAAAAGTTTATTAATCCAATTTATTTTTATGAAATTATAATTAATTGTTTTTATTACGCATCCCAGCAACACTAAATCTTAGTGCTAACTTAAGAAATAGGTATTCTCACAATATGTTTTGGTTTTTGTTATTTAAAATAGTTAACTTTTAGGCTATGTTTAAGTTTTTTCATCGGTTTTCCATTTCTATTTGTTAGAATATTATATATTTCTTTATTAATTATCGTTTGTTTAAATGTTAAATTGTTTTGCTTATAAATACCTATGTTTTTATTTTGTTTTTTTTTTACGTTTAATTTGTAAATAGTTTATTTAAAAGTGTTCACTAATTGTGATTAATATTTGCTTTATTATTTACGCATTATTAAAATTATTTCAAAGCGTACAATGAATCAATTAATAAATTAAATGAAATTATGAAAAAAAAAATAAAATAAAACTTTGTTAACTCAGTTTAATTTTTTTTTTAATCATTTGTGAATTATTTATTTTATTTATTTATTTTTAACAATTGTCCGTTATCACAGCACCAAACATGTTTTATATTTTCATCATCGCTATTTCATCAGTTTCGAAATTAACATTAAAATTGTTTCATAATTGTTATTTGCTTTTGAAATAAATTTAAAATATTTAATGTATCAGAAATTAGTTACTTATAAATTTTGTTAAAGAAATATATTTACGTTTATAATTAGGCACAATCTAATAATGAAATTTATTATTTGTTTTTTGAACATTTTTTGTTTAATTTTTTAATTACTATTTTGCTTATTTAAAATCTTTTTCAATTTAAAACTAAAAGAAAAGTAAATAAGAAAAAAATTATTTTAATAATTTATATTTTTAACAAATGATTATGCTGAAAAAAAAGGCTTACAATGAAATGTGGGGCAGAGAATAATACAGCTAGTGTTGCGATTATTGTGAACAGCGTGAAAATTATAAGGCACAGGCGGTCGACTACCATTGCAGCAAATTTCCAATCACGTGTTACATCGCTAGTTTCGTCTTCTTTTTTTAACTGAAAAATTAAAGATAATAATTAAAAGAAAATTCGGACTAAATATTAAAACGAAATTTTAAAAGTTCAGGCTTTTTTTAGTCTGATTCTTTTTTGAGCAACGTTCCTCCTCGTGTTCTTAAGGGCCTTAAAACTCACTTGATCTGTTATCCAACGAAGTTCTTTGAGAATGAGTGCTAGTTCATATTCAGCCGATGAACTTAAACATGTGTGCGAGATAGCTTCGTGAATTCTACTCTCTCCAACAGGACCTACACTTCCATCGTCTCCTTGCCTGAAATTTAGACAAAAATCATTTGGACATTGTTTCTGTGTCAATGGCATTTCGTTTTTGCTGGTTGAATATCAGCCGCCGCCTGGATGCGGTCTTGAACAGTCAGTAGCGATCAGACTGTGATATCGTAGAAAGATCTAATTGCGTCAACAGAAGTAAAGATATTATGGCTTCATTATCCCCAATTCGTTTGCAATTGATCTTTTCAGTTTTAAAAATAAACAAGTAATTTTTTATAATCTTTATAATATTTTCCAATGTTGGTTTATAATAGTTATTTGGCGAATAGTTTCATTTGAAATGTAATCGGGCCCTAACAAAACATTTGAATTGCTGCGAAATAGTAATACTACTTTAAATTTGCATATTTCGGTCACTTTTATTGAAACATTAAGAGTCTATTGCTTATACTCTTGGTCTGGATGAGTACCCAACTTAGGTTGTGGCCTAATTGCTCGTATGTCAGTTGTTTCAATTTGCTTCTCATCGTGAACCAAAAATAACATACGGATCAAAACTGATATGAACAAGGAAACGAAACAGGTATGTCAGTTTCGGTGATCATTGTTTTAAGAGAAGAAAATTCACACGAGCTTCCGATTGAAAATCGTTCCAGAATAAAATGTAATCTTCCACATTCCCTGTGGACCGTTTGGCCCTAAATATGCTAAAAGCATGATGATGACTGGAAAAATCAAATGGCATTGTGCCATTGGAAATATTCTGTACAAGTAGCATTCGGTGCACAGCGATATCTCCGGAAATTGCATTCATGCGGATTAATATGAAACCGTCCAACCGCCACAAGAACACGTGTCATCAAAGGGCTTAGTAGAGCTTAGGCAAACAGACACATGGAATTTTCAGAAATTCAAAGATGAACCAGTTGGTTCACTATCAAAGGGGCAAGTTAATGCTGTGGACAGATCGAATCAAACCTAAAACAATATGTGTTTAAAAAGAAATCGAGGCAAAAAAAAATGTCATGTTCGTACGTACGTACGTACATACATAAAACATTCAAAGGACAATCGAATCCGACGAAAATACGTACCTGTAGACAGCTCGGTAGTAAGCCTGTTGATGTGGTATTGTAGCACTTGAACACCTATGATTGCACCGGAAATCATCGTCGATATCCAAAACGTTTGCCAGCAAAGATTTCGAAGATCTAAAATCATTAACAACATGTTAAGAAGCGAAATTCCCTTCCACATGACAATATCATTATATTTATTTATTTATAATTTCAATATTATTTTGGTCACTTTTGGGCTTAAAGACAAGTTCACACGTTCGAATTGTTGATTATTGTTTACCTTTCCTTGAGTTCGACATTTTGCATTTGTTGCTTTTTATCAGTTGATGAGCCCGACGACGGAGGCGGCGGACATTCATAGCCCACTTGTCCCGGTCTTTGCATTCTTAATATACAAGGCAACCAATAGAGGAATATAACTCGAATCTATGAAGGAGATTGGATTTTTGTATACATACGTTTGCATAGTTTGGATGTAAATTAAAATTTTCTACATTCTTATCAGGCATGTATGTAGACTTTCAAGGCATGCATTTCAAAGATACAGGACAAATTCAAATTCATAATGAAAAATTAAATAGTTTTTTTTCTTCTTTTATTTACTATAGTTATTTTAAATAAATGCAATTAATCCCGTTGATTTACTGCTTTTATATGTGTTTGTTTTTTTGTAATTTTCGTTAGTTTGGTTTGTTGTTTTTTTTTTTTAAATGTCTGTGGGTATAATTTTCAATTTTTGTTTTTTTGTATTTTATTGGCGGATAAAAGCTTTTTGGTGGTTTATGTTTTGGTGTTGTGAATTTTAGTGGTAGTTTTTTTTTGTGAGATATTTTTTTTTTATATTACCCATTCACTCATTTCATGCGTATCTGGATTTCTATGATGATAATTGAGGATAAGTATGGTTGACACAACTGATGAGGCCACCATAAACATAATGCAATTGAAATAAGTTCCTAGAAGGACACAAAAATTACACAAAATTGTACAATATGGATTTTGCTATGGCTTTGTGATGTTCTCTTTTTTTTGTGCTAATTATATGATTAGAAAAATACATTTTCTTCTTTTCTGATGTTATGAGATTTCGATGTTCCTTTGTGCCTACGTAAGTATGGTTTTTGTTAACTCTTAAAAGGGTGATGATTTTCTTCTTATGAGTTCAGTTGACGAGCTTAATAAATATTAAATTAGACTTATTTGCAGATATATTTTTTACTTGTGCACATATCCAAATAGGCGCGAAACTTATTGGTAAATTAAAAATTAATTGCGAAATATGTATATAAAAAATAATCATACTTATGTATATAAAGTAACCGTTTTTTATAAGATCGAACTTATTTTTTTAATTTTATTCGAGGACAACTGTGTATGTATGTATTAAACTAAAACACATTGTTTCTATTTTAAGATTTGAAAACTTGTACGATGATATCGAAACGGAGCCTATTTTATTTATTATAATTATTTATTACTACGGCAAAAGGAAGTTAAATATCGATTAACGACTAGTTACATAACAGCTTTCGGTTAATACAGTTATTCTCAGCAGTTCATCATGAATAAATAGATATTCACCCTAGCGACACTACGATACATTGTTGTTCTGGAATATTTTGAAAATTGGCTTACAATCTTTCAAACTCAAAGAGTTTTTTTAGCCTTAAATTGGGTACCGTCTTAACTTAAAACTCAGCTTAATTGTATTGAATAAAACTTGAATTTACCAATTCGTCACCGAGCACCGGAAGTTGACTTCTTTACACCAGACGGTGGACGTCTGGAAGTCCCTTGAAAAAATCAGTAACTGCAAAAATTCCAGCCAATGGATTTTCATTTTTGTTGTGAGTTCTTTCTGGGTCGTAAATCAATTGAAAGTAAATGAGACAACATTTGCAGTGAAGAAAATCCAAAATGCTCTAATTGGCGCGATTCATGGACTAAAGTGTTAAACTTATGACTTCTTTTTTTAAATTCGACAAAAGCCCATGAGTTGGTGCTCGATTAAGTGATCGCAATCAAGATCGATCATTGAGGTACCTCAGAGTACTTAAGGTCCTTGTGCGCGATATCGTAGTGCAGAGATCTAATGCTGATAATACATTGAGTATGCATGTAGCATCCATGTTCAAAAACTTCATATCAAATATTTTCCATGCAAAAACACAGCCAAATTTTGAGTGTGAAGCAAAATTTATATTTCACATATTCATAAAAAAAACTCGTCAATCCCAGATCACAATCCAGAAGAAATGTACTGCAAGTGTCAACTATACTTTCACTTGACATGGTCAAGAAAACACGTAATCTGTCCATTTGATACCAAACCACGAAAAAGTGTCATTCTCCTCATTATTATGCATTTTTCAGTCTGGTGCATAATATCATTTTCTAATTAGTCCAAACAGATGGCTCATAATTAGAGTAAATTTATCATAATACAAAATTTAAATTCAATCAGGTTTAATGGTATTGCCTTTATTCTAATGACAATCAATAGTTGCGCAATTGTTATTAGATTGTAATAATGATAGTTCACTTAGTTGATGACTGCGAATCAACCTACTCAAATTATTAAAATTTTTTTTTTCGAAAGTCATGAAGTTGCAATTTTCTTTTAATACTATAAGTAAGGATAATTGAAAAAATTATTGAACATTGTCCATTCTTAATTTTATTCAGCTATTGGCCTGTGATTGAGGCACTTCATTACTAGTGATACCCAGCCGTTGGAGTAGAGCTAAGCTGCCATAAGAAAGCTTCTGGAACCACTTCGAATCGAGTAGTCTCACGCACGAATGCTTAATTTATGATCAAATAACAAGGAGAGTTATTGTGCCAAGAAATTGTAGCAAATTGAGTGAACTTTTTCAAAACAGTATTGAAAAAGTACATATAGCGATCTCATTGTCTTAGAAAAATTTAATGTACATTCAGGATTCATTCAGGTTAGTCAGCTAGAATTTAAGGGGGGGGGGGCTAAGGTACTACATTAGCTTGGGCGTGTTTTTTGTTTCCTTTTGAAATTTTGAACACTATTTCTGTACATAAATAACGAGGTTACGCTGGAGAGATTTTTTAAATTTATTTATAATTTTATTTTACAATCACAAATTAGACGAGTTTTTTTCGCAAAAAATCGCGTTTTTCACTTCAAAGTGTTCCAAAAAATTGAAAAATTAAAAATTCGAAAAACCCTCGCAGGATAGCCCGGGCAAATTTTTATATATTATTAGTTTTAATAAACTGTGTCGCCACAAAAAATACACAAAAGCATGCCTTTTTCCGAAATATTAATGAAATCCCTTGAAATATCACTCATCTCCTATGACTGACGACTGAGGACTGAGGAAATAAAAAAGAGTTTTAAGTTTGCAGGGTTAGAAAATTAAATTCTTAAAGACACGAAACAACAAAATTGATCCATCGTTACAGGACATCTGATATCCACTATGCTGGTGAGCACCGAAACTCTCACATTTCTTACCAACTGCGCTATCGAGAACATCCCGGCATAGATATCATTCGTTTTCTTTTGGATAATTATTCACCAAAAATTCAAAATGTTGAGGATTGGGTCCATACGATTTTGAGCGGATTTAACAGGTCACAGCTTGTGTACAAAAAATGTTGTGTTCATATGAGCACACTAAATCGATAAGAGTCGTTTTCGTCATAAGTAGGCTTGTTCGACTTTTTTTTTTTAGAATCAAACTAATATTTGCTTTTTCTTTCAAAACAAGGAAAGATATAGCTTCTATAACTAGGCTTGTATTTCTTAATATTTCGTCTCGTTGAGGATATGAAAAGTACTTAATTTAATACTTATAACACTTATATGAAAATATGTACTGTTGGTAATTTTTTTAAATTATTAGCCTATACAAATATAACTATTTTATGCTCATAATAATGAAAATGTTTATATCTTAAATATTTTAATTGCATCTGTCAATTATATTATGAATTTCTACTATATACCCGGAAAACAAAA
Organism: Orthonevra nobilis; assembly: GCA_963555765.1. Taxonomy (NCBI): domain Eukaryota; kingdom Metazoa; phylum Arthropoda; class Insecta; order Diptera; family Syrphidae; genus Orthonevra; species Orthonevra nobilis. Next base: position 46,859,067 of record OY743224.1, on the reverse strand, counting down.
TTTTATAATTATCTTACCACTTTTTTTTTTATGTATAACTTATATATGGAAAAAAACTTATTTAATTTTCTTTCATTATCTTAGGTCCTCTTGAATATTTTGTGAAGCTTAGTTTTGAAAGAAAATTGAACTTCTAGTAATTTTTAAGTTCTTAAAAGCATACGAATCTGAAAAACGGTACACATTTAAATCCAGAATCTGTATAGACAATACATACTGATAAACCATTTAACATCGTAATAAAGTTAATATTAGTAAAAAGGTTATGTATCGATGGGAAGAAAACATGTGACGCATTTTACGTTTAAATAATGTTTTATTTACAACTAGTTTGTACTATGTAATATAAATAGTTTTTCTTAATTTAATTTGTTTGCTTGGAAGAAAGAGTGATATTATAACGATTTATTTCTTTAAAAGTTTTGCCGAAATCGTTCTGAATTTTCTACAGCGTGCTGGTCGAAAGCATATTTTTTATTCAAATAAATATATAATTCTATGAAGTGTGTATAAAATGCTAATAAATGTATTCTTTTTTAAAATAATTTAGTACAAATTTAATACGAGTTGAGCTGACGGATGTGTAAACTATAAGAAATGACATTAAGCAGCTCTTACACGTCGTGCCAAATTTTGTATGAGTGGAATAACCTCAGGTGGGAATTTGAGAGGATACATATAAGACTGAAATTCTATTAAGTCACTTCAGTGATGCAGTATCGTATTGATATATAATGACCCACACTATTGTATTGATTATAAAAACATGATTTTTGCGTATGAGTCGTGAAATTAATTCACTCAAACTATAACAGATAATGTCGTATCTGAACGTTTGGTGATATCTCATCCGGGATATAGACTGAGAGAGCTGGAGAGTTTTTTGACAACAAAGGAGTCAGAATTTGAGACGTGATAAAATCTCATTCCGAAGGTCGGATTTGCACATATGTTAACGTCTTTAACACGTGGTTACATCACATGCATACGTTTATCGGAGTGAACACGGTCCCTGCTAAGCGAAATTTTGTGTAATCGAACTTTGATATTTTAGAATCTACTCAAAAACTTATGATTTGATTATCATCGCCAAACGTTGTAAAAGAAAACTAATCAAGAATTTATAAAAAAAAGTAATATTAAAATTCCAGTCAACTGGAAAACTTAAAAACGAGAAAAACTTTTTTTGATTTCTATACCTTTTCGGCCAACACTGTGTAGATGCTATCCAAGCCAAACAAATTATACAAAATATGTTTCGAATTTTTTTCCAGCAGATGAATTTGAATAATATAATAAATGAATTGATTTTGGTCGACGATGTTTTTATATCAAATTTCTTAATTTAATAAATTTATTAAATCTTTTTGCTTAAAGCTGTGTTTTTTTTAAGAAACTTAGGGCTCAATTTAAATGTAACAAATTATTGATCACCCCTGCTACAACTAACCATAAATATGTTGACTAACAAAAAATCAGAATCTATACTATTTAGGATTCTACAAATATAAAAAATAACTTTAAAAACTTCAAGTTTCCCAACGCAATCAAACCATGTTAAAACATCTTTGTTGTATTTATATTTCATTGGACTCCGAAACACTTGCGTTGAAGTTGTTTTCGTTTTTGTTATATTTCAATTCACCTAAAACTGGATCGTGAATTTTGATGTCTCCATAACGTATTTTCTGCATTATGTGGGGCCATACAGTTTTCAATCTTACTTATTATAGTTTTGTATATTGTGTAGTTAAATAGTGTCAAATCCTAGAATGTCTGAAAAAATTGTCCACAATTGTGTTTGTCGATAAGTAAAAATATAAGAAACAATCAGACGATGCTCTTTCGAAGCTAAAATACATTCAATTGTCGTACATATTTACAAAAGAGAGCTTAGTCTCTTTAGGAATAAAATAAGTTTAGATTCTGAGAAATGTATCGAAAAAAATAATAAAAAAAATGTAGCATAGCAGCAAAATAATGAGATTTTTGTTTTTTTTTAAGTGAAAATGTGACAGCATTTAAATAGCAAGTGAAAGTAGCAAAAATAGCGAAATTGAGTCTTTCCTCGCTCACCTCGAGAAAGATGATAATAATGATTGATAAATAAAGTATTTGGCAAAAGAAGAAAAAGAGCGAAATGCAATTAAAAGAAAAATAGAAATTAAATAAGAATGTGCAAATGCATTCCTTAATTATTTTGATCATTATAAGATTTCAGTTCGAGAACCTTGATGACTTGCAGATTAACATTCTGCTCAAATACTTTTTTTCTGCCTGAGTAACATTAAATATTTGTTTCTCCCTGGCATTGACATTTGCTTACTCTTCCCCAAATTTATTAAATGCTTCAAGAGCAATACTTCGCAGAATCATCATAAATAATGCATCTTGATTGAAGCACTCCTTCTTAAATCCTGAATTGATCGGAATTTTTTTCATAAACGTTTATTTCCAAACTTAAAATATGCTTTTTAATAAAGGAAATAAAAAAACTTTCTTACTGCAGATATTTGCTCCATTTTCGGAGCTTTTAATATCCCACTGCCCTAAAAAGTGATTACTTTTATAAGCCACCTATAAAATCCTAAAAACTTTATGAACTTTTTCAACTTCTTTTAAGAACACGTCGTACTTTTAAGCTTGAACAATAAACTAAATTACGCCAAAAGATCAAATCCTGGAAGTGGTTAAAGTGGCTGAGACACTTCATATTTTTATCGACTTTAATTTTAAAACACGAAAACTGAATTCTGCTTCCTGGCATATAGCATAAAAGTGGATAGCATATAATGCATCCGAAGCCAAAGAACCTTTTCAGTCTAAGTTTTCAAGCCATCTTGATTTAAATCAGAATAGATTGAAGAAGACGTAAATTAAATTACTGACATTTTTCTACATGTGAAGTGCGTAAGCAGTGCACAGGAAGGCGAATTCCAAATAAATAAGAGAACCGTATTTCCAAAATCGAAATAAGTGAAAACCAAACATTTGGTACAAGGATAAAACAATTGTGGACTCTTAGCCTAGTCTAAGCACCGGAAGTTTCATTTTTATGATCTTCAATGATATCAGGTTATTGGCATTATCCTTACCATATATTAAGGCTCAATGCTTCTCAAGATGTGCAAACGAAAACAAATGATTATCGGTATCAGAGGTCAATACAGTGACCATATGTTGGATTAAGATAAATCTAGAAATGAGAAAGCTTACGAACTAGTCAAGCTTGGAGCAGGTCCAATTAGTAATCTTCATAGAAATATCAACAAGCACTATAAGACTAAGCGGCAAAAGCAGCCATTTTTTTTGCGAACATCGATGCGGTGCGACCCGAAATACTCTACAATGAATATCCGCAAAAACAAGAGTAATCTTAGCAGCAGCATACTCGTATATGTTTGGGGCAACGATTAGCCGAGAAACATATTTTGTTTAAAGATGTCTTCCGCAATGTATCCAAACTAAGTCCAAGTCAACCATCAAGGATGGAAAGCAGTTCTGTGCCATGCTTACGTTAACCCATGATAAGTTTGTATGTTTCCCAAGCTCCGCGCGTGCAAGTTTTGATAACCTATGTTTTCGAATGAAAAGAATTTCAGGTTATGAAATTTTACAAAAAAAAAGTTCGGAACGCCGCATTTTGCCTTGATTTCACTTTTTAGTGTGGTTGAATGGAAATAAAATTTTTGGATTTTGGACTTCTTGTGTCTTTTAATTAAGACTGACAAACCTATAACATTACACATCATCCTTAGTTACATATTCGGAGCTAGGGTTAATAAGATCATTACAGGAACCATTAACCATTTACTTATCTAGTAGATTAGATTGCAACATCATTTTATATAACAATTAAAGAACAATAGAAAACACAAAGAAAGCTTATGGATGTTGTAAACATGAAAAGACAATTCATTCATATTCGTTCGAATGGTGTCATCAAACACAGGCTCAACTTATTTAATGACAAAGGAAGAACATTTACTCGAAATAATCAATCACAACATTGAAGGAGCCTCTTAAGTATTTGATCACAACACCTGTCTCAAGATTTAACATGGTTCATTATGTTATCATTTTCAAATTCCAAAAACAGGCACGATACTGACGTATGTGCATAAACGCCATTATCTTAGGAAGAACAGGCATGGCATCACACCAATCAACAAAGGTGCTTGGAAGAACAAATAAAATAAATTCACATATGTGTGAAGATAAATGAAGTCCATTGTCCATTTAGATTAACGCGAGCTCATTAAACCAATGAACAGAAAACAGACGCACAACACAAGAAGGTGAGCAACAAGGCCAAGAAAGTCGATAAGGAAGCACAAATGAATGTGTATACCAAAGTTCAGAAGGATGTTCTTAAGGATTTTTTATGGGTTTGAGATATACTTTATATCCGCATCAAAGTAAACTTTATCTTAATAGAAATTAATTAATACACATTCTTTATGTTAAGGGTTGCTCAATTGCGCGATAAGATAATTAACAATTTTTAAATCTATTCAGAAAAAATAATCAAAAGTAATGAGTTTTGATATTTTCATAAGACACTTTTCGTAATATTGACTCTCCAAAATTTTTTCTACACCTCACTATCGTCTTCAAACTTTCTTATTTCTGAAATACTCCTTGACCCAGGGAAAGGGATTGCAGTTGGCGGATTTACATTCAAATATCCGGTAAAAGAAATCAAGTTGTCATAAAAGGAGTCGAATTTGGATTTACTTAACAAATTCAAAATTCTGAAATAAATAAATGCGTGAATAGAGAGGAAGAAATTTACTTTACCCATCTTCCTTGTGAAAAGCGTGGCATCGGTGATAACGATCGCTCATAAAATCTTTTTACCATATATCATAAGGAAAAGACTTTGTTACACTTGAAGATTTATAAATAAAAGTGAAATCTTTTCTTCTAGACAATTAAACGCAAACTTGTGTTAGTAAGATCACAGATGAATTTATACATCTTTTCTTTCCTGGCACGCAATGCCAAAGAAGACATGAGTACAGTTTAAAATGGAAGAAAGAAGATAAGCTAGCAGCCCTTAAAATGTTGTGCTACATTCTCAAACATCCACGCCTTCTCATATTTTTATAAGTTAAATAGAATTGGCCACCTGTTGATTTCATATGTAATTAAGACATTTACAGTGATACGTATTACACCAATTAAAATTGGTTTGAACAACATAATTTAATATACAAGGTTACTTTCAAAGTGTATGATGTGTTAAAAAAAGTGTACAAATTTTGAAAAGAAATGTAGTGCAAATGAGAGTTTTATGAAGCCTAAGTCTAAGTTATATCAGATAACAAGATCACTGTTTATCAAACTAATGTCTATTTAGTGTAAAACTTTCAGAACTGAGGCGAACTTTTGACTACTAGGCAACGGTATTCAAATTTCTTTTCAATCAAACGGTGTTACTGAGAAAATCCGTAACAGCGTTTGATTGAAAAGAAATTTGAATACAGCTGCCTTGTAGCCAAAAAGGGCATATTATACTGAGATCCTATTTAAATGCTTCCTTAAGGTAAATTAAAAGTTAAATGCCCTCTAAGTCCAAAATTTCATAGAAAAATTATTAGCCAATACACAAAGACGTTTATTGAGATGCCTCACTATCTGTGAATGGATCGTGCTACTGCATCCTGATGAATGAAGTTTCATGCGCAGAAATTTGACAGAAAATAATTCAAAGGACACTTCATATTGAAAAATAAGTTTTAACTTAGTCGAAGGAAATAGAAGCTACAGAAGAATACATACTTAACTACTGACTTTTATTTCAAATGAATCTTTATTCAACGTTACGAAAATTAAATGCCAATTTTTTAATGATGATAAAATATAAAATTCCAGTTTGAGGTTCGTTGAAAAATTTGATGTTCTACAAACATATGCTCTTATGACAATAAAGATTGGCTTAAAATGAAAGCTTTGTCGTAAAATAAAAATCTTTACAAATAACATACCAGTCGAGATTCATTCTAACTTTGGGGATTAACAAAAAATCCAAAATGTTGGAATTGACAAATTTATTTGCCCCAGCAGGCCTTATGTTTTAATAGAGTCCTTCAACACATCGTTTAAAATATTATTATGTTGAAAGTCATATGCCCCTTCGCCGTCGCTTTGAACTCTGATAGGGTTCCTAAAACGACTTCCAAACGAAACTTATGAACTGACTTTGTTGTTTAATGTTATAACCCCATCGGTAAACATAAATACGTTATTTTATGCCTTATCACTTTCGCAAGTCGATTCCCTTCAATCTGAAAATTTAGCTTACTCTGATAGACTTTAAAAAAAAATTAATAAAATAATAATTAATAATTAATAAAATAACTAAAAGCAAGAAGGAATATAAAAATTTATCTCGTTACAAAATAAATATAAACAAAAATTATAAAACTAAAAATATATAAAAATGTATATACCGCTCGTTATCAACAATTTGAAACGAATATTTTAAACTGAGCCCCCAGTTTCCCTGTTGATTTTTGATATTTTATTTTTTGCGGACAATAATAAGGCATAATTAATGCTTATAAATTTTGTGTTCAACCAATTATCCGCAATCATCATAAAAGGCTAAAAATCGAGAATAACTTTTTTTTTGTTTTTGTAAATGATTATTTTTGTTTCAGTTTTAAGTAAATTATTTCGTGTGCCAGTTTTTTATATTTATAAAATTTTCTTTTGGGGTGGGAGTTAAAATTTTGAGTAAGCTTTTCGTTTTGAACGTTTCCTGGGGAGAATAAAAAATCTTGAAAGTATTAAGTTTAAAGGATTCGTAAACTTGATAGTTTTTACTAAAAAAAAATAAAGCAGGTGCTTACTTAATTTTATTGGCAAAGCTTACGAATATCATTTTGTATATTTACAAAATAAGAAATTCCTTAAGTTGGAGTTTATTTTTTAAACTATGCGGGAAAATTACATTCACAGCTAAGGAACTACAAGATAGAAACTCAAAAAAAAAAAATGCAAAAGATGATTATTTTTTATAGCTATGATTGCAGGTTGTGTCAAAATAGTATCGAGTATAGATTTTCCATTTACCTTATGTCTTTTTTTTTAATTATTTTCCTAAACAAATCAATTTGTGACGTAATATTTAAAATCAAGTTTAATTGAAAATAAAATAAAGTACTTAACTTCAGACAGAAAGCGAATAGAAATGTTAAAAAAGAGCACTTTTTAATGAAAATAAATAGAAACATATTGTTAAAAAAATGTAAATTTGATGCAATAGAAAGGCGAATTGTGAGAAACATTTATGTTTAAAATTATTAAAATAACTTGAAGAAAATATAACGTATAAACTGTATAAACCACAGTGTATGATACATTTAAAGCATATATTTTTTTAACCTACTGACATTTTGACTTATTTTTAAAAATAGATAACAATTATTGCTGCAAGTTTTGTGGAGATAAATTAAACAGAAAAAATTTGTGCCAAAGAACACGAATAGATAAGTTAATATTTTTTGTTGCTGCCGTGCCAAAAAAAAACGGTCCTGAGTTTCCTTTAAGTTAACCCCGTTCTTCGTTGTTTCGACTTTGAAATGTCTCATAATTGCAGATCTTAATACTGCTTTTAAAAATAAATCCACCATGCAATATACATAAATCTTATTTTAAAATACTTATAATTGTTCCAATATATAAAATATAAGTAATTAATATAATATATAATTGGCTGACTAATTTGTAATATAAAATGTCAGCTGTGATAATAAATATCATGAGCATCGTTTTACCCGACTGGTGGTTTAAAGAGGTAGGTCAAATTCGTGAATTCTACGAGCACTGCAAGCACACATTGAAGAAAGCTCTTTAAGTAAATAAATACTCAAGATAAAAAAAAACTCCTGGATGGAGTTCAGTGGAAATGTTCAGGAGAAAGTTATTACCCAACCAAGTATGCTCAGCCTGATAAGAAGTTTGGGGGACGAAACACACTTAGAGGTGCTCTTGAGGTGCTAATCAACGCATTTTCCCGAACTGTTTCAATTTAAAATATCAATTTATTCTTGCTCTTAGCTCATTACTTTCTGAGTGATCAGATCAAAGATCATTCGACAACCACGGAATTCTTCTTTCTCTAATTTTTTGTTACTTAAAATATTGTTTTGATAAGAGCGTGGCAATATTATCCTACCATGACGTAAAAAACATAAGAGGGTGATTTTATTCAAATTGTCTTAAAATGATCACAAACGATTTAAATCATTTGCTCAAAGAGCACTGATATAAAATCGTTTTATAATAGTTATTTTCTAGACGCTTGAACTTTAACTTATGAGGCCCAGACTGAGGCAAGAAAAATTTGGTTTTGCTCAGCTCTGGATTTGTCCTTGCTTGCGTGATATTTTTTGCTAAACTGTGTAGGAACTAAGCCAAAAAAACCATGACTCTGCTGTTTTTTTAAGTTCTACGGATGTCAAGTGAGCGGCTGCCAAAGCGGCGGCTGCCAAAGCGGCGGCTTCCAATAACATAGCTTAAAAAACAGATAACTCTCATGCTTATACCGTATCATTGACAATTTTCAGCGTGAATTATGTTTGATAAATAAAATTTATAGCTAAATCAAACGATTTGGCTTTTTACAACACTACCCGGTACTCCGCTTATACGTTAAGCCAATTATTCCACATACTTCAAACTCAATTAACTACCGTTATAATGAATACCATCGGAAGGCAAGTCCTTAATATGTTAATCTGATCTATTAAGACATAACTACAATTTCAGGATATTTTTTTCATCTATGCTTAGACTCGAATATGTTTTAATGTCAAATGAATACGAAAATGAACACCAACAGGGCAAAACCATGCCATAAAATTCGTTATGATGTGTTTAATGTCAAATTCAGGACGTTTGTGGCGCAATATCACGTACAAGGAAGTTTCAGAAAATGCCTACATCATCATTCGGTCGTAACGCACAGATGGTGCTTAATTACAAAATATGTACGTTTGTATCTTCTCATTCTCGATTGACATTGATGTTATGCGTTCGTCAAACAACGTACCCTCTTTTTGCCATGCTTTATTTATTGTTATTTTACGACTCTATATATAGTATATATCCTTAATAAGCATGAATTAGGGTTAAATGAGGTCTATGCCTCCGCAAAGGTTAAATTCCTCCCGAAATTGGTTATGCAGCACTTATGAATTTGCCTGCCCTTTGAACTGATTTTTGAAAGTATAAATATATATAATATAAATGAATGACAGCTATTGAAATAGGAAGGGCATTCTAGAGTCATTGAGGCGTATCAAAAAACTTGACCATTTAAATTGAAAAAAAAATCGTATGTGTGTTTGTAGCTAACTGTTTAAATACGGCGAGAGTCACAACAGCCGACAAGAGTCGGATGTCCTAGCATACAAGCCACTAGGATCAGCATTGGCTCCAAGTTCTAATCAATACTTTTGTCAAGTGATAGCCGGGAAAAACGACACCTTACAATTTATTTTAGTATGTTTTAAAGTTTCTTTTAGTATACTTAAAGTGCATTAATATAAACTAACAAGAGTCGTTGCATCATTTTATATTTATTCTATTTTAATCCACATAAATTATTCATTATAAATAAGGATAAAATATAAAAAAAAAAATATTAAACATGTCTTGGGTAAGAAAGTTGTCGATTCAAGTAGTATAAATGTTGTTCAGGTAGGTAACTCCACCTCGGATAGGTTTTGATGTTAACGATTTGCCATTAACTAAGGTATGAAGTGTTTGAATGGTATTCCAATGGTTTAAATGTTCACAACTTAAGTATAGTGTTAACCATTTATTAAGTTTTTTTTTTAATTATTCTTTTTCTCTTATGAAAAAAGTAAACGAAATAGTTTTTTTAAGGAGGAAGATTGTGATGTCTTCCGTTTAAAAAGAAAGCATAACATAAAAAACATAAAAATATAACGAAACTCAAAACATGAATGAATGAAGTACACATTTTTTTTAATTAAAAAACAATTGGAAATTGGTTTTAAAACGTCAAATAAAAAAACATTTAAAAGGGACAAAATGAATACTTTAGTGCTTACCTAAAAGAGGCACAGCATCAGATGTGGCTGGCATTGTTTCAGCCACCATGTTAAGGAAGACGGTCAGTGACAACAGAATTGTTACTCCTACAAAAAAGAGTACAACGATTGGTTAAGTGCAATAAATTTGGAAAATTATTTTCATTCACAATATTTATAACAAATCATTTACCAAGTTCGCCTTTAAATTTATATTAGGTTGTCATGCAATAAAAAACTACTACCATATTTCTGCGTAGAACCTTGTTTGTTTATTGAAAGTCAAGTAAGTGGAGTAAAGTCAACAAGCATTAAATAATAAGAATTTTTTTGAAAGAAGAAAATCAAATGTGGTCTGTTGTTTTGGACGCGGTTTTCTAATAGATCTCGAGTTCTGTTGAAGTCATGGTATTAATTAGGATGTGTATTGTTGTCTTTTCACCAGAAAATGCAACCTAAGGTACATATTTCTTACGAAAGAGTGTGCAAAAGTTTCCATCTCCTGTTTTTGTGGATCATAGCGATGGGAAAAAATTAGTTACTGTTTGTTGTTGGTGGGACAAATATATGCACGTATATATGTATGAATATTAGAACTTACATATCTTCTGAGACGAGTAAACAAGCTTACAAGGAGTTCTACTTTAGAAAGAATAAGTATCAAACTTGTGATAAATTCGGTGTTATGAGATGATTTGATCAATGGAAGACAATTTCATTACACCAAAGAGCGTTACCAAGTAGTGGTGGGCATGAAGTAGAAGCGCGAGTGTAGGATTACTGAGTGATCCTGTGGAAACTCGATCGACCAATATATATTCATGCAGGTTTCGGCAATGAAAATAAACAACCAAAATGTCATGTGAAATAACTCGAATTAACTCGATGTACTCGAACGCAGCTCAGGCAAAGCATATTTTACCTCTTCAATGTAATGAACGAAGATGATGATAGTGATCATACAAACCAACTTGTTGAGGTAAACCGAAATCGTTCTTTAGACTGCCTCTGCCAAACGTCAAATTTTGATAGATATGACAGGTGGAAGGATCATTTACCCAAAGATGGTAAAAGTTTTGGTCTAAGAAAAGGGAAGAAACAACTGTTCACAGAAACACAGACTTTCGCGCCAAAATGTAAGCAAAGTATATGAAAAGCCTGTACAGGAAGTTGAACGATTAAAAATTTTCCGCCGCCGATACAGATTGTGCTATCAAGGAGCTGTGACAAAATAATATAAACGTTAGAAAAGAAGATCAAAGAGAAAATGAAAGACCACCTCCTGATGGAAGAGGGAACATTTTCTTACAAGTTGCAGCAATATTGTAAATTAGGAAAGAAAGGATACTCAGTGTACTTAGGTGTGAAGAAGAAGCCGATATAATATGTTAATCGAAAGGCAAACTTCTATCTATGATGCAATGATGACATCAATAAGGGGATAAGGTGACTGAAACCTCAAAGTAAGTAGAACAGAAGACTCCGCAACGTGTTATACTCACATATGATTGGAACTATTTGGCAATGCACAAACAAATTTAAAGCAGATAAAGATTAATCGACAAAGAGATTATAAGATCGGAGAAGAAACATCAAGGAACCCGAAACAAGAAAAATGGAACGTGAAATACCCAATTGCAAGCTTTAAGAAGGTCCCAGGATCAAAAGGATAGAAGGAATCGTTGTTCCAATAGTAAAATAAATATAAGAGAAAAAAATAATGAAATTCTTCGATTTTTTTAAAATAAATTTTACTCATGTTTTGAGTCGTATTAAAAAATTATCTTATTTACATCCTGTTGGGTTTCATGTGACTCCATTTTGAACAATTTTCCATATGAATGCATATCATGCACCTCTTGATCTTTTCCAATCGTGGAAGATTTGTTAAAGTTTCATCCAAAAATTCACAAGTGAATTGGAATATTAACAAGTTCACAGAATCGCAAACGAACACATCCTTTTTCGGAAAAAATAAATAAATTGAGATCACAGTTTTTGATTTAAAAAAAGATCAAATACTAGATGAACTTACCGTAAGACTTTAGGTTTATGGTTTATTATTTGAGAAAAAAAAACTTGAACTTGTTTTGTTTATTCTATCCGTATTTGTTGAATTTACTATCACAGTCTTTGGGTAGCACATTGCAACAGTTATCGTCAATAAATTCAAAAGCATGTTTTTATGCTTAGAATACGGAAAAAGGTGTCATTGGATACATACGTTGAATTTCTTTTTGTTCTGCTTATTTCATTATTATGTATTTCCTTTTGGCTTGGTTATTTTATTTTTTTTTTTCGAAGTACAAACACCGTGCAAATCACAGGGTTAAATAAAATTGTTTGCATTCATTCCAATTCGCAGTAAATATCATTCTATGATCAATTTTACAGCAGAGCGAATGACGTAACATTTTAAACTGTTTTTTTGGTTTAGATGCAAAACTAGAGTCATAGGATGACAAGTCGAAGTGTTAAACACTTCGCCACGGTCACCCAAATCAAATGATGCGTTGCGAAGAAGCACTGTTCATAATCTGCTATAAAGGCCAAATTAGTAAGTTTGATCAGGTAAATGCAAGATACGTTTCCACTGAATATCTAAGTTCAACATGCAGCACTTTTTCACTTTTTCATGCAATTATCACATTTGTTTGATTAAAAAGAGAAAGAACGAAAAATTCTGATTTCATTAATCAGTGGTCATTATTTGGTTTATCGGACCTACCTTTAAACATATTCGGCATCTCACTTATTCTGATAACATGCAAAAAAAACAAAAAGTTGTCAAAATGAAATTCCGTTGTTTGGGAGACGAAAACTCTTTACTCCAAAATTTGATAAATTGTTAGCATTGAGATGCCTTTGTTGACTCTTTTCTCAGCAAGAATTGAGAAGTCAAAACTTTTAGCGAATTGAACTCCAAAATCACTAATTGACTTTACTTTTGCCAGCACAGATCCATTCGTATAGGGTGTTCTTTATGTTCCAGGTCATGCCATTGGTTTGGTTGACATTTTTGTTCGTTCACTTTTTTGACTTGAACATAGACCATAACAATTTACTGGGAATTACTGGGAATAATTAAAATAATTTATATAACTAAACGTTTAATTGTGAAAATAAAAATAAATAAGATTAAATTTTCTTTGGTTCAAAGGATGTGCCTTTTATGTCGACCTAGAATAAAATTAAGAATTTTAAAACTAGCCGATGTAGGTAGATCTAGCGCGTCCATAGCAAATATAGAACCTTTAGCGAGCGCTTGGTGTATGCAAAACCTAACCTAACCGATTAGTCGGCCTATTGCAGACATTTATTTGAATGGAAAATTGTTTCCAAAGAAAATTTCAATTATCTGCATCTAAACAAAAATAAATCCGTCTTTCATACGAGGTCCTCAGTGGTGAATTATCTACACAAATTATAGAAGCAAAAGAGATGAAGATTGTTGGCTTAACAGCTGGAGTAAAAACACTGATCAATAAAGATCAGGTAAAAAAGGTCCTGACTACTTCTTCAAAAAGGCAATATCAATAAGTTTCGACGTTATCGAGAAAGAGACACAAAGCCGAGTTGTAAAGTAGTAATGTTTGGTCGTTAAAACTCCTCTTTTCCGGCTTAATTTCGCCAATATCGAAGAAGATGAAAATTAGATGAGGAAATATTTGTCCAAAGCGACCTAACAAAAATATCCTATATTGCAACAAAAAAAAAAAAAAAAAAGACGAAAAAAGTCTTAATTTTTAACAATTTTGGGGAAAAAATCATTTGGGTTGGAAGCCATAAGATAGTGTAACTGATATTTGCTGTATGAAAATCCTTATGTGATTCTTAAACGAACCATATTAAAAACCAATTTTCCCGTTTAATACTAAATCTGCCTGACTTGTCAAAAAAATGTTAGTCTGGAACATAAAAAACACCTTGTGGTACAGTCATAAGTCAATGGATTGCGCTTAACTAACAAGACATCATAGCATATTCAATTATTTTCGAATTTTGTTAATTGGTATTGTAATCTGATAGTGAAGTTGGGGATTTTTCCACTGTCATATATTTAACAACGTTTTCGAATCAAAGCTTTCATAGACCAGGGCTATCAGACAGCCAAGCCAAGTCTATCAGAGAGGTGAGCAATTCATCCTCCCATTGGACACCAGCTTATCTTTGGTTTCCAACAAGGCAACCTTAACCCCAGTTTTGAAATTAAATAAAATACTTCACTGTTTCAGATACCATTTTGACATACAAATTGTTATATCCTTAAACGATTTCTGGACATTTTGAAATTTAAATCAAGGGACTACTGAACATTAATGAGTACTCAGCGAATATCCCACAGGCTCAGAGTTCGAACATAAATGGAAAATTTTTCGAAGATCGAAAATCTTTAAAGCAATTATCAAGAGACTAGTCTTCACCCTACTCCCACGAGTATAAAAGAACTATTCAATTATATTTAATATTCTAAACAAGAATTCTTCTGGAAAAATTTAAGGTAGGTTTTGTATGTTCGCCCTTAAAGTTAATGACTTATCAGTTTAAGGAACAAATCGAAGCGTAGTCACTTTTAGAAACTATCAATTTGCGGGAGAGTTATTTATTCCGATTCCTAACAAATGATGGAAACTTTTGCACATCTCTAAAATTTTTTATTTGTTTGCTTGTAAAGTAAATTAATGTCAATTTATTTTAATGAAACCAAAAATCTTTAAAAACATAAACTTTCCTGAACCCGATGGTGCCTTAACACAAAATACGGTCAGAAATGCAATGGTAACATTCAAAGGAAGGAGAAAAATGAATCGTTAAGAGAAAGAAAGAAATAATTTTTCCTTTTATGTGGTTTACATTTTTTAAGAACCGCGATCATCTAAAATGATGCAGAACAGGAAAGATGGATTTTTCCGACTTACCAAGTGAGAGTTTCTCACCAGAATCTGGCGGCAGTGTAAAACCTAGAAGTGCCATTGAAGCAATTAATACGCACGGCACAATTAAATTGAAAAAATAGTAAAGAGTTTTGCGTCGAATCAATATGGCGAATGTTATGTCAATATAAGGTTCAGGGCAGCAATTATAGTAGATTTCATTTCGTTTTCCTGGCACACCTGAGGGTATATTTAAAAAGAGATACGAAAATTAAGTTATGCTCTTAAAATAACAATATTAAAATTTTTAAAGTAATTGAATATGTAAAACTGATTATCTTACCATGAAGGTATTTACCTAAGTTTATTACGATTTTAACAAGGTTTACTTATTACATCATTTATATGATTGCAATTTTAAAAAAGTTCACTGTAAGTATCTTACCTAAAAGATCCCATTCACCATTTGTAATAAAACTGGATATATCGCCACCCGCTTCATCTTGTAATTGCAAATCCAGCTGTAAATAAATATGGAACAAAATTGAGTAAAACAATTACATTCATTATGCAGAGTATGAGTCTCTTCATGATCTAACGATCTAAACTTTAAATAGGGTTTTATTTTTTCTTTAATAAAAAGACAATATTGGATATACTATAATTAGTTTGTATTCATGGAGTTTTCTGAGCAATATGGCGCTTTTCGCCCCAAACGTTCTTAACAGTATGCTAAAACGTACTAGAAATTAATGCAGTTTAGGTAGAGTAAATGTTCTATAAAATATCAGACTTAATTATAAACAATTTCAATTATAAACAAGACGAAAAATGTTTAATCTAGCCTATGTTAGTTTACATGCCAAGTTAATTCACTAGTTCTTTGGGGATATGCAAATCTTTTCCTAACATTTTTTTTTATTAATATTTTATTTTATTTCTTGAAATAGTAATATTTTGAAACAAAAGAGGTAAATTCTCATCTGCCACACCATAGATCTTTATCGAAGTCGATAAACCCTACTGCAGACTTACAATCGCAATCCCACTGAACTCTTTAAATCACTGGAAGACGACCTAGTACATTCACCAAAGTGTGAAATATAGGTTTGAAGTTGCGCGCTTGCGCTGCATAGGGATAAATGTTGTTGTTTCGTTTTATGTACATAACTGGACAAACAAAATCGAATCAACTGAGTAGTCTTTAATTTCTTCAATATGAAAGGCTTAAAAACTCGTCACTTATTTGCAGCGGTACTTGGAAATTTTCGAAACATGAATTTTACAGGACAACCGTAAAAGACGTGCGAAGAAATTCTATATGAAGATCAGTTAGATTTAATGAAAATCAGGTGGCCAAAACAATTCATGCAACCAAATAGTGTGAGGTAACCCAAAAAGGGTGTGCAAGATGTGCCCAAAATAGCTTGCGTTTGTCTTGCATCATAGTCCGATCTGACTAGTATTATGATGCAAAAACTGCTCTCAGTGCCGTTAGTAAGCAATCGAAAAGCCTTCTTTATTTTTTTTTTCTACTTATTCTCAAACGTTAAATATGCTATAAAGCAGAAGTCATTCCTTCTCTAAAAATACGAGTAATGGGTCATGAATCACGGTTGAAGAAACTTACGCATAGTCGACTAAATAAAAAGTTATGAAAAAAAAATGGCTCTTAAACTATTTAAACATTTCTATAACAAAGTTATATTAAGTCACACGTTGAAATCGATTTTTAATGCTGACTTTTTCTAAAACTTGATTTCAAAAAACCTGATATTTTAAAGATTTGAAAACAAAACCGTATGATTACAGATTTAATTCAATCTGTCATGAAATATAATGACAGGAAGTTTTAACCCGGAAATTTAACAAAAAATTTCAAGCGTAAATGCTTTAAATGCTTTGCATGTAGTTTTTTATAACCTTTACAAGAGCCTTCAACTGATACAATTATTATAGTCTATGAAAATAAAAAAAATTATTGCCTATCTTACCTGAAATCCATCATATGTCCACGAACCAAACTTCATTTCACAACGCTGATCATCGAAGGGAAACCACGTGATATCAATCTTACATGTAGACTTAAATATACCAGGCGGCACATATAAACACGATCCATTATTCCGGACCACAACGTTGGTGGCGTACGTGCCATCAAAGCCCTCGTCAGCGCTAAAGTTTATAAAATGCAAATTAGCAACAATATGAACAAAACAAAAACATATTCAACGCATTTTAGATAGTAACGACTTCAGAATAACTTTACTCATGTCATTTATTTATAAATTATTATTTTTTCTCTTAAATAAATTTGATATGCTACAAGCAGAAAAGAGGAGCATAGTCATGAAAAATAGCAAATGAAATACTAATTAAAGGAATGAAAAAAATAATTTAATTAGATCCCTGAACTTCAGCTACTCCACTAATTAAATAATATTTTTATTTTGCCCTTTCAAAGGACATGCTTAGGAGCACAAAACATTGTTCACAACACGCTTTCCTACCCAGAGGGGTGACTAGGCAAGAAGGATATTTTCTTTCATTTACCTGTTATACATAAGGACATCTGGTTTCCAGAGGCGATGGGGTGGAATACGTAAATCTCGTACACCGCCAAACTCACTGGAATTCCATCTCAGATTCATGTCATTCCATTCCTACGGATGTTATAGTTTGCAAACAAATATTAAATGCATACGTGACAAGGACACAATTTCAAAGTTTTAACAAAACCAAAATGCTTTGCGCATCGTAAACACAAAAATATATACTGCGTTCTATTACCTGTATAATGACTTACCAACTTGAGCCAAATGTTTGTAATAAGCAGTTGATTTTTTTCATCCTTAAAAATAGAAAAACCAAACATTACTTCTGAGCGTTTGAAAAATCATATGAATATATTTTACACACTAAAATAAAAGTTCTACTAAAAGAGAACGGCAGAGAGGACGATGATCATCTGTATATCCTTTGGATCCCTTTATCTAGTTTCAACTAACCTTTTAAATAGAAAAATGTCCTCCTAAAATTTTTTGCTAAAATAAGGTTAGCCCCTTTCAGTTCAAATGTATTATATTTTCATCATTGGATTGTCGTCCTAAAATAATTTTAAATTTTGTTTCCCGCAAAAAAAACCAGCTTAAGCTGGTTGAATTTATTCTAGAGTTGTTCCCCTATGTGTAATTTATGAAAATGAACAATTTAGTGCGAAAATAGTTTGTATTTTCTTTTTCTTCATTTGCATTTAGAAGCAAAATTTAAACATAGATTCGCTCGGTGGCGCAAGAGCCCCAATATTTGAAGTGAACGATTTAATTTAACGACTGAAAAGTGTTTAAAAGGACAAAGAAAATATTTTCAGTTAGTTTTTTGTTCGCTGTTTCCGAATGTTTAAGAAACACCCCCATCCTACGAATTTAAGAAATCTATCATATCGCGACTTTCTCAGCTTGTCTCGCGGAGAAAAATGGTGCTTAAATTCAAGTGAGTTTGATACGAACAAGGCTTGTTCGAAACTCTTCAAAAATGCCGCTTGTAGAAGGAGAAAATCTGAGGAGAATCGGAGAATACTAATGGCCAGCGTCTTGGTGATGCAATGTCAACAGCAATGTGAGGAACAGCTTTCCCGGCATAACCTTAGAAGAGTGGCATCAAACAACAAAGAAGCGACCGATATGAATGTCATCGATCATTGATCTGTATTCGTACATAAACCATGAAGATCTTTGAGCGATTGTCAGTGCGGGTTTGCGTTAGAAAAAATCGACATGAGGATCATAATACAAAGACATGAATGTTTATTCAAATCACTTATCACCTTTAAGAAAAAATAGAAAATTCCTAGCGTGAACATCCGAAGAGCTCGCAATCAAAGTCGTGGTACATCAGGGAAGTATTTTGAGTCCATTGCTACATATGGTTGAACTTAATCAGCTTCTATAAGGAAAAGTGCCTGACTCCAAAAAGCTTTGATGGAGCCATCATATGCGAGGGTAAAATTTATCTGTAACGCGCGCTTTAAGCACTAATAAATGGGTTGAAGCGAAACGTATACGGATTAGTATAAAAAGCTGAGTATCTATGCTGTCCATTCTTTCATCGAAGATCCGGATAAAACCGTCAAAAAGCCAGGCCTAATAAAACTTATATGACAAAATTGTAGCAACATTGGTATTAAATTAGCCACACCGGCTAATACTTAAGGCGGATTAGTAGAAATACTTTATACTATATTAGAGTGAATGGTTATGCTTTCCTAAGTTTGGGTCATAACCTCGGCTTCATTGTAAATTGTGCGGCAGCAGGCATTCAATGGATATTGTAATTTTTTTGCTTCTGAAACAGACCTATGTATATCTCTCTTTTCACATATAACTAACGGTTTTAACGAGCACGTTAACAACCAAAAATGAGAATTTCTGTGACACACCTCGTTGTAACGATTGTGTTTACCATTATTTCTTACGTCTATTGGTTTCGAAAACGTGTATAATCGAAGCCATAATACTTTAATGAAAATCATAATGGCTGCGATAGCGGCAGTCGTTCTTATGCTTCCCTTGTGGTTTATTAAATGTGGCAACAAAATCCTGTATTACATATTGAACTCACTTGTTTAAGGCACTTTTACACACTCGATTCTAATCTTGTAGGTCTCACATGTGCGTGTGTTGAGTTCAATGATACTTATAAGGCGAAGTAAAGTAATTGATATTGAAACAGACTTCAGATATATACTGTAATATTTTTTCGTTAATATTTTCAAAAGTCTTATTATATCAGCATATTGTAATTTCGTGTAATAGCAAGCTAGCATGGTGCAAAACAGCTCTTTAAATACGTCGCGAAGTAAATCAAACATGAAATATACTTTTATCTTGACAATTGTCAAACAACACGAAAACATACTAGACATGGGAATTATGCGAAACATCCTGTTCAAAAACTCCTATTGAAACCTCTAAACTATCAGAAAAGCCGATTACTTACGTCAATAATTTCAGGTCTCATACCCTAAGAAAGTGATCTTAAGGCATATAACATATTTCACAATTATTATTTGTCTCACAAATAAACTGACAACAAATCTGACTGAAGTTTAGTATTTTGCATCTCTTCGTTGTCGTAATTTCATTCTCATATCTAATCTTTCTATCTTCTTTAGACAATGTTTCAATCTAAAAATTAAATATTTACAAAAGGTACTTAGAATCCATTTGGAATTTACTTTATCAATGACAACACAAAATTCCATCTCAAAGGGAGACATCTATCGTCCTTACTACTCGTACTTACCACATCAATTATTTGCATCAACGTCAATCCAAAACTCAACTGCAATGGATCGGATTCGTTGACAACTGGACGCTCCAAGCTATTATAGTTATCCAGCAGCTGATGGAGTAATCTCTTTTCATGGGGTCCGGCAAAGCAAACTGAAAAATGAAAAATAAATTATGTTTGATCCATTAACTCCTTTTGAATTGTATCATTTTTTTTTTCCTATAAAAGATTGAGGACGATGTTTACCAAGCATTCATAATATATTCATACATTTCCCAAAGCTCTTTTACTGGATGATATATGCTCCCTTTAACAAGACTACAATGCTTGGATCGTCTTATTGAAATAAATCAAAATGTAATGTTAGGTCTTCTTTTTTTTCCTTAGATAAGAGTTCTTTTTTTTTAAGTTCAGTCAACCAGAATTAACAATTTATCTTTTGAATACGGATCACCAATGTAGTCCATTTAATATGTACTGTACTGTACGTTGGAACATTAATCATTTTGCAATTTCGGAAGAAAATAATCAAAAGAGTTGTTCGATGACAGTATTCATGTGCTTGAAGTGACGTACTATAATTCAAGAGAACTGAATGATTATTATTGGTAACGTTAAGAAGTTATTTTTTGATTCACTTCAAGATGAGCTATTGTTCGTTTTGTTCGTTGAGTAACTTTATTGTTGACACGCTCGGGAAAAAAGGAAAAAAAATTTTTTTGTTCCTAAAATAGTTATTCTTCAATACTTGCGAGTTCACTAAAAATGAAATGCCTATGAAAAAACTGTTTTTTGAGAAGTTTTGCGTTTTCCTAAACCACCAAGCTTTATAGAATATCCTTTATTTCAGGTGCATTAAACCTTAAAATTTAAGACGACTAATTTTTGTCTATTTAAAAAAAAAACTGAGGTTTCTTTTCATGTTCAAGCTAGGTTTTGCTTGGACGTCGTTTTTCGTTATTCGATAGTTGAAAATAAAAAAAAAGTCGTAGAGAGTGGTCGAAAGAAACCCTTTATGGAATGTAGATAAATAAATAAAAAATCATGATGAAAAGTTGAGAAAGAAGTTTATCTATAATTTAGTCAAAGTTAGTAAAGGAAAAATATATATATTCTTACTAAAATAAGGCTACCATACTCCTAGCAGTTCGATATACTAACCACTTAAAAACATTTTATTGAATCTCGAGCAGAACAGAAGCTTTTTTTACATTTATGGTATATGCTCTACCACTGCTGCCGAATGATATCAAAAAACAAAAAAAAGATATACCAAACCTATAAAAAATATTTAGGTCATAAAATGCAATAGGCGAAAAACGCAACGAAAAATCGAAATATGTAATAAGTTGAAACTTTTATCAATGTCCTTAACATGGTCAAAAGAAGATTCGAAATTCATGGCAAAACGAAGTTTTATAATGAGTTAAAGCAGTTTTGAGTCCACTGCATTAATAATCGGACAAAATTCAATAAGAATGTACTGACATGTGCAAAGATGTAAATGTAATTAATTTTTTTGTGGATGAAGCATCACGGTGTTTTTTTGTTCTATTTTTTTTTCTCCAACCACTTATACTTTTAAATTTTCAGTAGTCTTGTTATCTCTCTTTCAAAATAATGCAGCCGATGAATGGTTTAAAAATGCTTGATAAAAAAAAATTACTTAATGCCGCGTATTTGTAACAGATACATTCACTTGAGTATAATAACTGATTTTTTTAAATCACGGGTCGTATAAGACTTAGAATTAACTTGATGCCTCAAAAACATCTAGAAAAGGAGACATACTGCCTGTTTGCATACATAGCTGAATACAATTTCTTATGTGTATCTGCCTATTTCACGAAAGACTCTTTAAACCTAAGTTCACAACACTTCAATTTACTTATATGAGTTAAACCGCATTCCCTTAAACAAATTACATCATAAAATTTAATAGATATTTGCTGTGCAGTCCCTAAAAATTCAATTAACCATGACCCGACCCTTCTGTGAAAACCCTTGCGGTAGTAATGTTTAAAAATATTAGATTTAAACTTTTGCTGACCAACTTCAGTAATAGATAAGGGAAGAATAAAGGAAACGTAAACTTACCAGGAAGCACAGGTATTGATCCGAATCCTAATAAAATCCAGCAGAGGGCATGCAACGGTTTTTGTAGTAAGTTCATAGTAATGGTTTTTAAAAACATTTTCGAGAAAAGTGTATTAATTGTTTTTTGTTATTGTTGTTTCGTTTTATTTTTTGCAGTTGGGTAAACAGGTATAGTTGATAGTGATAGGGGAAGCAAGAAAGGAATATTACGATGCAAGGTTTGTTTGGCTTCTGAGAATCTTCTGAATAAGTTGGTTATTGTAGACCCTAGAGAGGGCTCTCGTTATGTCCGTGAAACCTTCGTCGGCACAACCTGTCAGCTGGGGTCCAGTTGAAACGATATCATGCGCAAAGAATTTTTTTCTTATAACGACTACGTTGGTATTAAGCTGCAGAAGTGTATTTATTAGATATTCAGATACATATTGAAAAGTGGTGTTGTTCTTGCTATTGTATTTGTTGTTATTGTTGTTGTTTGCATAACGATGTGTCTTTTTCTTTAGAATTCAAATCAAAATTAGAAAGTTAGTAATTAAATTAAATCAGTACGTATACATATATGTATATATATTGTTTTTCTTTTTGCTGAGTTTTTTTTTTATGTTAAGAAATTAATTTCAGTTTTATTTAAGAATATCCAAAATCGTTTTATTTTATTTGTTTTGTTTTAACTTATTTTGTGTTCATTTAGTTTGGGACATTATTTAGCTCTTTCGTATTTATTTATTTTGTTTTCAAGTCGTATTTGATTAATTATTAACGTACGAATATTTATTTATTTTGTAAAGTTTAAATATTTATTAATTATTTATTTTTTATTTTCGTTTAAGCTGTTTTATTAATATACTATGTTCGTTTTATTTTTATTTAAGTTTTGTGTGTTAAAATTAAATAAATTTTGTTTATTTTACGTTTAAACTCTCCATAATAAAGCAGTATATTGCCTTCGTTTTTTTTTTAAGTTCTAATTTCGTGTTGGCATAAGATAAAAAAGTGGTGATCTGAAAAGAAAGCAAATTAAATTATTTGACGTGTTTAATAAAAATTTAAAATAATATAGTCATAGAGGGAGGAATAAAAGTGTCTTTTTAAGTTTTAATTTGCTGTTATGGTTATCTTATATATGAGATATCGATGAGTCTACGAAAAATGAAAAATTAAACTTCTGAAGACTGATTCATTCAGATAAATCACTTGATCCAAGCGATTAGATAATTGGAAATCGATTTCGAGTGGGGTTTCGCAATTCAGTAATTAAATATGACTAAGTAAACTAATAATGAATATTTTTTGAAGACAAAATGTTCCTTTTAGTTAAAATGCTGTTTAAAAATGCATAGTAATACTATCGTAGAGAACGTACATTTTTCCGTCTTATGCACCTGATTTGGTTGCAAGAATTGTCCTTATTTACAAATATAACTTTGATCTTATCGTCTGCTCATAAAGTAGAAGCTTGGATCCGTGCGACAACAGCTGTTTTAAATTTCCGTGTGCAAGGTTTAATTCACCTCCTGATGAATTTTCTTCGAGAAAAACATTTCACAACAATTTGACACGCACCTTAAATTCGGAAAGTATTTTCTATTTCTCAATGTTTTTTTATTTATTATTTATTATCCTTCGTATATGTCCTCATATATTTCAGGGCAATTTACTTTCACGAAGAAACAGTATACCAAAAATTAAATAATACTAAATTCTTTCTCCGTGACTTTATTAATTCAATAAAATACTCTCCACTACCACTACGCCATCGTGTGAAATTAATTGATTTCTAAAGTCTTTCGACAGAAGTTCATCAATCAAAAAAGAATTTCACTTAAGAATTTTGACTACTGAAATAAATTATTTTTAACTGTTGCATATTTAAGTCGTCGTATAATATATTTGAGTAATTAAAAAAAACACACAATTTTTGAGTTTTAGGATTATATAAATATAAATATGTGAGCATTCATTTCAAAAGTTTTTTTTGACATTCTGGACTCGTGCGAAATTTTGCCTTCAAAATTGAATGTTTAATATGTCCTAAAGTAAATGTGCCCTGGAGTAGCACATATTAATTTTTTTATAATGCTTTTAAATTTAATTTTATGAGCAGTATTTTGGATAAATCCAATTGGTTGTGGGTCTTTAAAAATTATGTAATTCCATATAAACTATCTATTTTCGCAAATGTATTATATCATTTAGTACGTTTTTATGTGTTTTTTCGTTTCTTATCAACTTGAACAAATTGAAACGATTTAGGTATGAATAATATTTTTAATGAATCTGAGCATCAAAAATTAAAAAGCTATCCTGTTGGTAGAAGAAATTATCGAACGAACAACTAAGAATTTATGTGACAGATTCCACCCAAGATAAATATATAACAGTCCTGACAATAAGCCTCGTGATCTTGTAGCAGCTCAGTCGATGATGTCTAGTCGACATTTGGCAGCAATAGAAATCAGCTTTATTGATATAAGAGTGCTCGTGGTACAATTGTGAAAAAAACTGAACATTTTTTGTGGCTCCATTAGAAACTTATTAACAATCGTCCTATTGTACAACTATTGTGAAAATCATCTAGAACCATTCGGAGCCGGCAATAAACTTATATTTCAACTCCCATAATTTGTTAAAACAAAAAATTATTTGTATAAATTGGTTGGAAGTATCTTGACAAACAAAGAAACGAACAAGAATGCATACAGAATGAACATCCAAAGATTACAAACCTAAAATAGAAGCTAGGAGTAATCCATTGAGCGTAATCGTACTCTTAACCGGAAAGAAACTTCCATGTATCATAAGCCTTATAGAAGCACAGTTCTAGCCTCCGTACAGAAAGAAACCAGCTTGGTTTCAAACTCGAAAAAGCGGATATTTTTCTCCTCATAAGCAAAAAGATATTGAAAGCTTAAACAACCCAACACAATCCCCTGAAGCACACCAAATATGCAAAATATGGAAAAGTACATACTTACATGCATATCTGGGTGCGTACTAAATTCGAAGCTTACGTAAAATAAGAACCAGACGCATCTTGTAAAGGGTTCTCTTCCACTTTTATATAACATCGAATATCTGCAGTTTCCCATTCTTAATTACAAGAATGATCTTCCCATGAAAATTCAGTTCTTGTTAAAATTACCTTTCACTGAGGCTTCACTTTTCAATATCATGAATTGATAACTCGGGGTGCTATGAACGAAGAAGCTTTACATACTCACATGTAAAGGTCAATGAAACCATTATTCATGTTATGTCTTAAAAACGTCTTAAGTCTACCTATTAAATCCTTAAACATATATGCAAGATGCCTTGACATAAGCCAGATATAGTGTATGCTTTCAAAAACAAACATTTGAATCCGGAAGCAAAGCAAAATGTGCATAAAAAAACAAACAATCGAACATCAAATGTACGAACAAGTGGGGAAGCAACAGAAACATGCACAGCCACACATATATTTATTCGAAAATGCTAAAAACTGGAGGACTAGGAGATTCAACAAACCGCACACATCATTTGTAAAATGTGCACGTGTGTTAGGGTACACAATGCCAGTTGCTTGCAGTTGCATAAGAGGGATGTGTGACATTTTGCGCATAGAATTGAAATTGATCACTGGAACTATTTCCCTGCACTTTAAAACCATAAACCAAAGTGCACCATTAAAAATAAAGGTCATTTTACTACAGAGAGGTAAATCCCTTGAAGCACTGTTGAATTGAGTTTCACATAAAAAAAACGCTTGGCGAAATTTATACATGTGTCGCAACTAGGCAAGATTATTATAATGGACTTATTGGCCATTTCGTTATTGAGTTCAATCCAAAAGGGGTTTTGAAACACATTGAAAACAAAACTAAAGTATCATAATTACAATACCAGAGCTGCTAGAAACTTAAAATTCGATAGACAATGTTTGCAGAGTCCTAAGATGGAAGAAAATGTCGCATCAATGAGCATGACATGATGTGTCTCACATCGACCACTATTTAGATCCATTGTTTGCAAAAAACCGACGCCTGACAGGATAGGGAGTTTTCGGTTAAGCACAAACGATGTTAATCGCAGAGTTCGTGGAAGAAGTTAATGCCCAAAGTATTCTTTCTTGCTGCAGCTAGTGTACGATATTACCAAAGAAGATTTCGCCTTTGTCTTTGCAGTCATTGTGGACTATCCCAAGCTTTTACGCATGGAAGAAAAGAAAAAGATGTCAGGCTATTTTGCTAGATACGTAATCGAAACCTTTGATCATCATTGGATCATTTGATTTTTTTTAGTCCAATCCAATTTTTTTTAGTAGTCCAATCAACTTACTGTTGATAAATGGATTTCTTTGGTGTGATATCAGCCTAAGAGACGCTGCAGCCATCTGCAATCCTAAGGGAGCATTTCACCAAATAGCAATATGAGTATTGTATCCTAGTAACCCCTGAGCAGTAGTCCTTTTTATTTGTGGCGAGATAGCGTTTCTACTCAAGGGCCAATAGAACCATGGATTTACATTGTTCTTTAAATTGCAGTGCATAAAATATGGATCGCTAAAGTACTACGCTGGTCCACTGAGTCGTGTAAAAATCGTCAGATGCCTTCTTGCGTGATAAGCGATTCTGTCTTTACAACTCAGTGTGTAGTCCAGAACGACACCGAGGTATAAAGCCGCCCATTAATGTTTCCGCTTGATACCATTTTTTCCAAAATAAAAATTAGTGATTTTTGTTTTTGAACTGCATATGAATATTGATTTAACGAAATTCAGAACAAGAAATTTCATTGCGAATAATTATTTTTGATACTGCAGAAAATGACAAAAAAATGTTATAGCCATTATAAAAACGCCCTTCATATTGGTAGGTTTATTGATTTTAGGCCAAATAACAGAAACTTTCTTTTCTTATTTCAGTTAACCACCCAATACACATTCTAATATATTTACGCTTGAACCAATATAATTTATTTCTCTACAAAAAGAGCTCCTTATAAATGCCAAAGGTAGTTTTATGTCTGAAAAAAAACATGCACTATTTTATTTCCGCAAGTTTTTCCATCCTATCCTTTATTAATTTATCGGAAATCGAAGCATGATTATGGGGCAGAAAGCTACTGGCCTAATCTTACTGTTACTGACAACAATATCCATATATCAACAGTTAAGTTTACCAGCATCGTTAACGTGATACTATTTTGACAGCATCACCATAAGTTACGGTCTCATCGTTGGAAAACCCCAATTCTAAAACTTTGGCCATTCCTTCCCTGTTATCTTACCCAAGTGTCAAGAAACTAATAACAAAGTTTTCCGGTTTATTTTTTCTTAAATCTTAAATCACTAGAACGTGCCTCGGGTTTCAAGGTCTCCATTATTATGGTGCTTAAAATCGATGATCCGTGTCATCTGATATAAATTCACAGTTCCTATCCTAAGAAGGATAATTCAAAATCATATTTCACTCTTTGATCCAAGGCAAATCTCTGCCTGAACAAATGGATGTTGCCTTTGGAACTAAAATTATTTTAAAGACGTTGAATGAATTTAAAAAAAAAAAAAACCTTTATATTGACCTTTACTCAAATTTCTTCATGACCTTATCAAGTTAATAAATGCCCCAATGTCTATCACGAACTGGCATCATACGAGAATGGTTTTATAAATTTTCTGAGGGTTTCTTTACATTAAATAAATATTTAGTGATTTGCTCGTCTAGTAGTCAAATTCCAACATATTTTATAACGAGTTAAAATGAACGTTCTCAATGATAGCTACTTGAAAACAATATTTTCATAATTTTGGCCAATCTTTTCAATCTGACAAATGTGACAAAAGTCTTAACTGAAACAGAAGAAGAATATTTCGCGGTTCGCTATATAATCGTATATCGTTATTCCTTGAATCTTCTGGTTACCTGCATATTGTTGTATAGCTCTTAAACTTTTATTATACAAGACGAGCATTCTCCAGTTTGAAATTTATGAATGTGAAAATTTGAAAAGATGTGTTTTAGAATATAAGGTGTTGTCTTAAATATAAATAACACAAATTCCTGCCTGCCCTCATTCCAGCGTGATTTATAAAAAACAACATACAATTCTATTAACGGATAGAGGAAAATTTAGCTTTTCGAATGCCAAATGCAAAAGGGCACCTTTGATGACATTTTTCAACACATTTTTCCAAAATTTTATCTAGCTCATTTCAATACACTACAGATTCGGCTATAAAAATTCATTGATCATGGCTGAGTAGCACAATCGATACATGGTAACTCGTGTCTCATTTTCGAAAAAATAAGGGCAAGTGATGTCTCTTTCTTTCTTTCAAGTCTTCTCTAATGATGCATGGTGCACATAGCGAGCAGAAGAATCAGGAGAAAAATGAAAGATTTTTTATTGTTTTGAAACTTAAGTATATTCAGTCGGAATTTGAAATTGAACGTAGAAATGGATATCGTCTTATTCGCTTTCTGCGTCAAATTCATGGATTTTTAAAACGCCACTGGTAAAGATCCCGTCGGCAGGCTTAAGTTCTTCCGCAGACTAAACCTCATGAGCTTAATGACACAAGTTTTAATGTGTAGTTTTTTCTTATCATTTGTCAAATATCTTCTTGAATTCTCTAATTGGAAAACAATGTACATCCCCAAATTGCTGATGGTATACTTTCGATGTCAGTTTGACTAGCTTCTCTAAACCCATTTTATTATGGAGCACTTGGATGTGATTAACATCAATAACAACAACATATTGCTACCAAACTCCTTATTTTTTTATTCAGATTGAATTCGTCTAATTAAGTATTTATAAGTTGGACATTGCTTTTGTTTTATAGGCTTACAATCTATTTCGAAGTGGCGATAAATTATCGTCCATTTAACAAGGACCTAAAAAAATTCTATGATATATAAAGCTAGTTCGACAAGTTCCAAAACATGTAATTGCTTAAGTTCGCTGAATCGGTTGATTGAGAAGTTTTCCTTTATGACGAAAAAGTTTCTTTTTATAACTGAGTGAAAGTTGCATTTGCAGTTTTCTTCGACAGAAAAATATTTACTCTTTTAGGAACACATTTACTTTGCTTTTATATGGGGGAGTTCACATTGGAAAAATACAATTGTGATTGCTTTATTTAGACTTTGGAGATTTTGACCTAAAAACCGCATTGAACTGAGAAGCAATGGCAAGGAATGTATTGTGCCTGTTATTGTATCTGTTTGCGACTGTCCTTTCGTATCTGACTTAGACATGAATTGAAATTGAGACGATATTTTATAAAAAGCTATCAAGAGGGTGGATTATATACTCCAAATCTCTGAAAAATGTGAACGAAATGTTGTGTGTCTGAACTTTGATAGACAAAAGAACAAGGAAAATCAACTTCGCAAACAATTGTGCTAGTTCTGTTAGGAACAAAGTTTCATTGAGGCTCAATTAAGGATAACAACGGGAGTGCGAGTTACACTTTTATTCTTCACCAACTTAAAGCAAGTTTTGTATTTTATACAATCTTCGCATCGTTGGTTTTATATTTAGTAAGCGATGATAAATGTTTTAACGGATATATGAATAAACTGTCGTTTGACAGTGGCTTTGCAGACATGAATAAGTTTATAAAAGGCCAGTTTGAAAAGCTGTAGAATTTTGTTTT
The DNA here is from genome assembly GCA_963555765.1 of Orthonevra nobilis. Lineage (NCBI taxonomy): Eukaryota > Metazoa > Arthropoda > Insecta > Diptera > Syrphidae > Orthonevra > Orthonevra nobilis. Next base: position 46,829,095 of record OY743224.1, on the reverse strand, counting down.
GTTTTTAACACTACCGAGAGGTATTATATTTGAATCAATAATTTATATTCAAAAAGAAAAGCGATTCATTATATTGCGCTATTTTGAACAATGAACATCGGGTGGCTTCAATTTTGGGTCATTTGGGGAATGCTGATAGCAAGCTTAAATAATTTCAAAATAAGTTACTGAGTGCTGACGTCCACATTGCTATTTGTAATCTTGTTTAAAGAATATAATTTTTTGAGAGATCTTTTATCAATCAGTAGTCATTGGGTTCTGGCTCATGTTTATCACAGCATATTAATTCACAAAATATATCGTTGCCTCGAAAACATTTTTAATGCGTGCGTGACGATAATAGAGACAACTTGAGTTACCTTAAGGCATTTATTTGATGTTGAAAAGAAGTAGTAGTCGGATATTAAATAAAGTAATGAAAGTTCAAAATTAACGCTTATGCGCACAGAGTAAAAGGAAAGGATCGTTTTTTATATTGAATTTATGTGGTAAATTTCTGTAAATTTTTTTAAAAACTTAAATTCCACAAAAGGAATAACTAGAGAGCAATATATGTATTTTCAATAAAGAAGCCGACAATTTGGTTCACATTACAATGTTTGGAAATTGAACGAATTATTAAGTATCCATTCTTTTCTGTTGTGGGAGCAAAGAATCTGCGAAATTTCTTCACACAGAACATCAAGGGCCACCGCAATCGCTCAGGTGGAACGAAGCTTGCACAAAACTCCATGTCCTTCAGCGTTGAACGAGCAGCCGCTTTGGCGAACTGGAATTGTTCTATGTAAAGACATACATTTTCAAAGTTTTTACAATCAATTAGTGAAAGAAAATTGACATAAATCTGCGCAGAAACTTCCGTGAAAAAGCTCAAAATTACACATTTGCCAACGTAAATACGATAGTATTACTTAAATATTTCAAAAATATCAGCTTCCTTTGTTGGCATAAATATTGTTGTAAGAGGAGAATATGGCTCTTTCAACACATTGACTTTCTCTGAAGTTAAAATATGAGCAAAAGTTAAGGGTCAATGAAGAAATTAAAGGCTGATGCGAAATCACCTCTTTTTTTATCAGAGCGCGAACGGTTCTCGGCATTCTACTTCATGCATAAACTGGATCTTATACGGGAACCAGTTCCGATCGATGCGACGATGTTATAAATGGCTACAGTTTCTTCCTTAACTTTGTAGAAGAAATGGAAGGACTTATTCTTAGAAGAATTATATAAATTCATAAAATTAACGAATTCGGCCAGAATTATATTCAGAAAGAATAAAAGCCTAAATTATAAAAATAATTTATTTAAATTTTTTGCTCAATAATTTTGAATGGTTGAATTTTGAAATCTTGTTTTTCCACTTTCTCAGGTGACAACTTCGCTTCATTGAACTAAAATAATAACTCGAACCTTTAAGCGTGTGCGGCGGCAAAATCTCACTTGGCTGCCAGAATTATTTTTTGTTTTAAAAGGGCCCCGAAACAACTGAAAATTTTCAAAATTTTGAAACCTGACTTTATCAAAACATTGAAATGTTTTTGTTAATGCACTTTTGGAAATGTTTGTTTTTTCATGTCATAAGCTACCAAATTAGCAATAAAATTAGAATCAAATATCCCATCAAAAAGTCATCAAATGTTTTATGGTATGGAAATTGTTTCGTTTGATGAGATGCAAGATAAGAAACTACCAACCATTTTAAAAGCCATCCTCCCACTTCTCATCTGTAGTGCGAAGATACCATGTAATCTGTGGCAGATATTACACAGTAACCATTGAATTTACATCCCCCAACGTACTTTTGTGTACAAAAACAAGCGTCAAGTATGAGCCAAGAATTAATAAGTATCACGCTGCGACAGCAAAAGTGGCAGTAAACACAAACACACACACACACACCCACATACACATACACACTATTTAATATGGAACATATACTTTTTTTTAAAACAAAATCCTTAGTCAGTGGAAACCGTTAATCATTGGAGGTTGAAAATGACGTACGTCATAAAAACGACAAGGCGCAAAAACGGAAGAATAACGCTTTTTTGTACAAAGAAAAAAATACATAAGAAAAGTCATCATCAGAAACCGAATGTAAAAGCGCGTAAGCGCAAAGACCCGCACTTATACGAAGAAAACATCGAGCTATTCTTTTTTCTAGCCATTCAAATCTTGCACTTAAAAATGTATGACAAAAAAAATTACTTCGTCTTCGTTGGATCCTTTGGATGACAATTCCAAAAATAAACGAACAAAGAAAAATATCAAAAGGATCCAATTTACAAAGCAAATAAGTGTGCGCCAACATCCGTTGCATAATTGATGAATCTAATTGTGTAGAGTACGCACTCGGAACAAACGTAGATTTATACATATTTTAAGGAACCATCTAAGCCACATAAAAAGAAATTAAATCTCATTTAAATTGCCCCCCCCCCCCCACCGGTAAATCACGCATCACAAGATTACCACCCAGCTTCACAGATGTTGATGGTGCTCATTCAAGAGTAATTACACGGAAACACAGGAAACGTTTCCAACACTTGAGCAACAAGCAAGAAACTAATCTATTCCAATTGTTCCTTCTAGTCAAAGGTAAACATCTACCCACTTCACTTTAGTCATTCATACACACAAGTGTACCCTAGCTTAAACAATCAAAAGGGAACTCCCAAAACTAAAATAAAAATGGTAATTATTCCCCAAAATCCCCAATCACCACCAAAAAAACTATGGACAACATGAATATCACTGGGCGAGAATAACCATTACTGCAGTGCTCCATCCCTTAATTATACGTACGTACATTTGCTTGGTATCCTTTGGAAATGCCGCACAGATTGAAAATGTTTCAAAAGCTTAGTTTTCACGTACAATTATGACATATCATAACAATACACTTTTTTATTATTATGGAAAAAACTTTCCAGCACTTGTGAAAACTATTTTTTTTTTAATCTTTCATTCCATTACGAAGGACAGAATTTTAGGAAATTATAATGAGAAATTTCACTTGCTTCACTATCATGAAATGCATGTATTTGCACAAAATTCGAAAAGCGTTATCACATCCGTTTTTCATTTATTTCATTCGTGTTTCCGCATTCGTAATCCAATAATGCTATTCCTTCGAAAATTGGTGATTTGTGTATTTTATTTTTTGCTTAATTTAGGTGCCGAATTCATTTTTTATTTTCCATATTAAGAAAATTTTACTAAATTCCTTTTTTGTTTGTTTAATGTAAAAAACAACGAAATTAATTAGAAGGCATTTAACAAATTGTTGATTAATAATATTATCGGAGATAGAAAGCAGGAGAAAGTATAACGGCAACAACCGACACGCTCCAGCCAACGTCCTATACTAAAAAATCCAAGGGATATTTACTCGGACTATTTAAACTTCGAGCATTTTCACCAACAGCATTTGGTTGGTGATGAAGAAGCATTCACATCCACTTTTCACACTTCTCGCAGCTTCCCATTGTTTTGGAAGATTTTACCTTTATTCATAGTTTTCTTATTGTTGAGATCTATGCATTCCGGGATTGTGCAATGCTTCCCCTCGTTTCGGAATTGAGAGAATTTCTGCAAAATAATGCTAGATGAAGAATCTCACTCACTGCAGGGAAAATCCTTAAAGCACATCTACATATGTGATATTTATAGTTCTTTGGACCAGAAACTTATGTGCAATTAAAACAAAAAATATACAAACTTTTATTTACTACACTATTTTTGTCCCTAATCATTTTAAAAAACAAATCCAAACTAACCCAAAAATGCAGGACTACAACTGACAATAAAAGCGAGAGTAACAATAAACTTTTAGTGCAAAAGAGAAAGAAACTAAGATACGTGTATGTGCGGAACTATACTTGGTAAATCGTACTAAAGTCCGTGGAAAGATTTTAAGCCCTTGAAAAGCAGCACAACTTTTCTTTGCAGAGCTACCCCTCCATCGAATGGTGAAATTTTGATTCTGCGCAAATAAGTTTCCTTCCACATTGTTCTGGCACACATGTTTACGGAGCTCTTGAGCAGCCCTTCGCTAACAAAAATCTTGTTAAGTATGGCCAATTGCAGTAGCATCCCATGAGAAGAACAAACTTTCATTGTAAACGAATACTGTTTCCTATTTCCCCTTTGCAGAAAGACAAATGTGTTGTTATCATGTTTTTTTTCTTCCTGCACATAATTTCATTTATGTAGATTTACTGATTTGAATCAAAGGAGTATGTGACATTTTGTATCGTTTCCCTCCAATTGTTGGATAGCACAAACCAGTAATAACGTAGTTGTTCAATTAAATCTTCGAAATGTTTCTTGATTATGATTTTATTTTCAAAAAGCGTTTTTAATTTTATAGAAGCATTGCTTTTGTGAAGCGCATCCTTTGAAAATAAAATTTTGTTTTATTATTGTTTGCTTAAATGGCATTTCATGAAAAGTCCCATTCTTACACAAAGCAGACAATCAGAAAAGATTCTATACGAACTGCATACAAGTCGGTCTAAACTTTTTCAAAGTAAATAAAATTTTCAAAGGGGAGATTGAAGCCGCCAACATCTTTGTCTTTTGCAACTTAAATAGAACGAACTTAATTACAAAACAGACGAATGAGAGCATTTGTGAGTTGGTATATGAAACTAAAAATATCCTCATATTAAACTGTTTTACTTTAAAGTACAAAGACAATGTTTATCGTCATAGATTTCTAGCCCAATCATTAAGCTTAGATAAATTTTAATTTAACATTTTTCTCATAGTCTTGTATACAAACTTGGGTTTTATGCTTTTAAAATCATTTGAAGCATTTATTACTATTTCTCTTAACATATTATTGCATATAACAAAATGTTGGTTCAATGATGAATATTTCCTTGTAGGGCCATAATTGTTCCGGGACTGTAGGTATTGTCCTTCCAACAAAAAAGAAATAGCACAATTTAGTGATCGAGTCCGGCGATAGTCGAGAAATGTCGGTGACTATCCGCTATAAAGCGTTTACATATGTCATGGAAACAATCATTCTTCCATTATTCATCGATTGGCCAAAAAAAGGCCGAGGTCCTCTTAGATGTTCAATATCAAATGCTCTCCCTGGAAATCGAAACATCTGTACTGCCCCATATCTAGCAAGTTATTAACAACCAGCCCTAACCATTTGTTCGGAAAATACTCGTTTAATGCGCGCAACAAAATTAGTGCAGCCACAACGTATTCCCAAAAGGAGATTTCGCACTTATGCTTAATCCTTATTTTCTTTGAGTTTGAAAAAAGAAATATCTGAATTTAAATATCGTAACAGATTCAAACAAAAACGGCCGATTTCTGCCAAACTATTTTTATTCGTCCATAACCAATGGCGGCGATCACACAAGAGAGCTAGTCCTTGCCGAAAACCCTTCTTTCAATATGGCCGTTCTAATAACTTTTCTTTTGCTTTACTTCCAGAAGGTGCTACTGCACTTAAAGATCATTAATGTTTACTTACAACTTGCAGATGACGCTTTCATACATACAAACACAGTTAAAATTTTCTATAATTAGACATTACACAATTAACGTTCCCGCAAATTACCTATCTTACTTTACAACGCTATTCTAAATCTAGGAACCAAAATATGTTTCCATTCAAATTTGTCTTTAAATTTAAAACATCATTAAATACTGAATGTTTCTCAACAGAGTTTCAATAACTCAAGTTGAAGACTCAAGTTGACATTAAGAAATGTTTTTTGCAAGTATGTTAAATACAACCGGAACCGGTAGATCCTATTCCAGCCAAGATGCACTCCAATGTTAACACTAAGCACAGACGCATTTGCAAATAAAAGCAAAATAGTGGGAATAGCAGGGACAATACATTGTGATCTTAATTGTTGCTATTAGATGCTTGATGTCACGCGCAAAAATAAGAATATTAGCTTAAAGATTGCAATCAAATGGACCCGCACTATAACTCAATTTTCTTTATTAAGCAAACCATTATACAATTTTGAATCGTTTAAAATTTAACTATGCTCCAAGTAATTTTTTGATTTTTTGGTGCCAGGAGTTTACTTTCGAATGAAAGGATGCTGCTTCAATTATGGGATGTGAGCAAATGCTTAACTTTGAACTTAAACTTGTAAACTTATATTAAGTGCAGTTACAAACCAGTTATAATTCACAAAAGTATAAATAATTATATAGTCAATCCTCGAAACATTCGTTCACTTTCAATCAACATGTGGCGTCACCTAGCGGCAATATTTCATATCGAATGCATTTACCTTTTCTTTCTACTTAAGCTCTCAACCGTTATTGGAGAATATATTTAGTACGTCAATTCCTCAAGAGTAGATTGTGCATTTGATAACAAGAGTACTAAATGATTGGGATCCGTGGAAATGATAAATAATATGTACCAGAATGGATTTCCTAGCCTTGTATTCGTATTGTGTTTTCACAAAGTGAACAACAAGAGTTCCTAATAATGTTGAAAAAAAATTGATGTTGGCAGTTGGAGGCCGTACGGTAAGCTTAATTAATAAGCCATTCTAAGCCGAAAGCCTTTGTAATTGCATTACTCTTTTAATAAACAATAATTATTAAAAAGCCTTTCTAGTGAGTTCATTATAAGTGAGGACTATTAACTATTTACTTAATTGACGTCTCAGTGAGTTATTGATTCCTTCGTGTTCTGCGAATTAGTAGGTTGAGGAAGCATCCTCACCACTTCATTACGCTTTTTCGTCTGCAGACCCAACGACGACGTGGGCGATTATATGTTTTTCGAAATATATCCTGAGCTATTAAATCCATTTCCAACTTAACAGATATGTAAGCAAACAGAACGTTTGCTCCTTGTGTACTGAGAACTCACGTATCATTCAAGAAGAGCTATGAGACAATTTCGTTCCCGCAAATTGACGATTTGGGACTGGAGGATATCTGGGATTTCAACAGAACAGTGTAACCGCACAAAGTCCTCGTGGAGCAAAAGACATTTTGTAGACGTCGCTTTCAGGTCGCCAAACGCCAAACTGGCGTGGTCACCAAAAACAATTTAACTCATTCAAACCGAAGATCACATGGACCATTGACATTTGACGCCGTTTGCAAAAATGATTGCCAATTCAAATTATGATTGTCTCTTCTCCATGGCTCCCTAAGCTCGAATAGGTATTCGCTGGACGTTGTGGGTGCCGTGGCTCAGTGATAACAAACTGCAAAGAAAAAGCTTTCTGGGGCCGTTTAGAGTCGACGATAATCAGTAGGTCCAACCCCCGTCATTTGCTAAAAATGTAAGACGCATACACAAATGATGAAACTGGGCCATGGCCCTCAAGGGAGCTGTTGTTCCACCAACGTTGCCAGTTGCCCGAATATTTAGATATCCATATAAATTTTGGAAATACATGAAGAATTACAACAAAATAAGTGGAATATTCCGAACGCGGTTCAATCATTATTGACAGACGATACACAAAATGCACAAGTGTAAATGCGAAAGACTAGCTTGTGGTGTTAATACCATAAGTGGAAGTGCAATACAAATCATTTAAAATCATTTATTTAATATTCTTAGTATTCTACGGATACTTACGTTTTGATGCAAATTTTTGCGTATCTATGCAATCGGGTATTTTTATAGAAAGAATTTCATATCATTTATAGTATTTCCTTATTACTTCATAATCAACAAATGGTTTTTAAGATTTTTTCTAGTAGTATTGTGGTGGAAAATGGTAGAAGTTTATTGTCCGCCTCATAAATCTTAGAATCTCGATGACCTTTGGAGCCTGCTACGTGTTAGTTATCCAATCCAGTACATTTATTAAATCATAAATTAAATTTTTAAGAGTTCTGCATTTCACTTCGTGTTCGAATTTGATCATAATCTTAGCATTTGCCTTATTCATAAGTTAAACAACAAATAAATTAGCCAAGAGTGAAAAGTGAAGACGAATTAATCCAACTTGAGATACTATATTAAAAACAATACCTATTCTGTAGATTTACACTTACGTTGTTGACATAGTTTGTAAGTTCAACTTTCACGGAATGAATAAAAATAAGCATCTGTGTACATTTATATATATTTATTACATCTTAGCAAATAATGATATTAAAATTTTTACTTTTAAAGCTCTGTGACAGTAGATATGTAGACAAAGGTATATCTACCCACAAAATAAAATGTTTCATTTAACAATTCATTTATATAAAATATTAACTTTTCAAACGTTCAATTTATGCTTCACTATATACAAGTGAATATCTTGCAAATTAATTATAAATCCCAACACAAGATCATGGGGAATACCCTCACAATGCTTTTAGTGGAAGGAATAATGTCACTGCTTCTGAGAGAATTTCCCTTAACTTGTATTCTTCAAACCGTTTGTGGAAATGGTTGAGATTCGATTTCATTAGTGGGAAGCGAATCCGTTAAGTCATTACTGATATCAATAGCTTTGGGCATATCTTTGCTAGCTACCCGCCTTTCCAATAATGTTTCATCCTCATAATGGGCGGTGGCATACATCCCGTCACAACCGTCACCATCACCACTATTACTATTTCCAGCTGCATCCGGAGTTGTTTGATGGGTTCCATCTTCGTGGTAGTTAGGATTTGTGACTGTGAGTACACCATATCGGCCACCTTCGCCTTCTCTTAGATTATTGTATACACCCTGTTGAACCTTTCGCCCTCTCGATGATGTGTACAACTTAAGAACCCGACAATTGCAGGTTACTAATAAGGCAGTTATTAATCCCTGAATGTGAAAAAAAAATTGTTTAAAAAGTTTAAGGTTGTAAAATAATTTATATTAACCTGAATGCCTTGCGCCACGCAGTAAATAGCCCAAAGTTCTATCACACCCATTAAGGCCGCCAGTGATCCAAAAAAGTTAACAACAGCAAATAAGAACAGTATCTGCAAAGTAAAAAGATTTATTTTGTCAACAACTGACAATACGGAAAAACAATAAGAAGAAATAAAATTAATTTTAAAACTCCATAAAAACGTTAACAATTTTTGTTTAGCGGCGCGCTATTGTTTGACGCAATCGGTTTGGGACGACGATTACCTTTGATACTCGCGCAGAATTGCATTTGTTTGACATTTCGTGAATGTTTAGTAACTTAACAAGAAGCCACAAAGTTATTCCTGGCTGTAAACTAACTTTTAAGGGTTTTCGACATGAATAAAAAAAAGAAAAGAAAATTTTGAGAAGTAAAGATCCTAACGGAAAACCAATTTAGGTTCCCAGCTTAAACAATTTTAGACCCAAAACGAGGATCTGCGTGAGGATCCAGAACGATGGTAGGATGAGAATCGAAGTTGTTCTTAAGGTAGATATTCTTTTTAGGTATATAGCTCCAATCACTTCCATAGATTCGTCCACTCATACTTTTTACATTCTGACGCTGTTATCTGCGGGTCAGCGGTTAGTGCATCGGGATGCTGAAAGTGAAGTCTCAGATTCAGAGATAGAAAATAATATATGACGAACTTTTTCCGTGAATTGTCAATCTTTCGAAACAGTTTTGTACATTTCGGAGTTATTCCGAGAAGCTTGGCAGTGGCTCCCAATAAAGATGTCGCGCGAAGAATTTGTATGTTTCGATTGTTGTAAACTTTTTGAACTCTAAGAAATTGACACATTTCTTGACCTTCAAAAATGGTTTCAGGGGGGCTTTCCTGCATGGAAAAACAACGCTTATATCGAATTTATATGCCTGGAAAGGCAAAATATACCAGTTGATTGCAACGCCTAATGAAAATGTTAAAAAGAAGCTTACGGAGAAGCAACAGGATGCTTGCAGTCTTGACGGCTTAATTACTCGTAAGCATGATCTGACCACTTGATTAAAATGTGTTTTTTTGACACGTACAGTGGTAGGTTCAATAAGATAAAATCTTCCATAATACTAAGGACTTAAATACTTAAAGAAAAAAAGTCAATAATACATACAAATAAAATGAAAAATATAAAAAGTTGTGTACTCGATTCTAAGACAACAACGAAGTTATATTCTTAGAAGTAATTTTTTATTGTATTGTTTTAATATAATGAACATTTTGATCTGCCATTCAAAATAAATTTACGATTTTCTAATAAAATTCACCATTATCTATTTCTCTTAACATAGCACTCTTTTGAAATTATTGCAAAAGAAGTGCGACTTGAAAATAAAGTTCATAGCATGAACAAAAACATTCGAGTATCAAACCATCTGCTTTTCAATTGCAACTTCCAAGAATGAGGCCTGAAAACAATCAAAGTGCAGTCTGACTCCCAATATAATAGGTGTTTAGACAACAATTTTAAGGCGTGAAAATCCATATACATATATAAAATTCTGGTGTCACAGTTTGTAACCAAACTCCTCCGAAAGGGCTTGATTGATTTTTATGAAATTTTTGTGCATATTTGTATATTCGGTATGTCTGAGAATAGGTCGTAAACTATTTTTGTACCTCTCAGTGATAATTGTGGCCCACTCCAAATTTTTATTTTTATTTTTTGTAGGCTAAAAAATACATATTACCCATCATTTTCACCCTTTTACAACCAAATTCCATTTTTTAAACGCGATATTAGTACTTTAATAATCTTTAACTTTCGGTGGTCATTAACTGTTCATATATCAATCGATAAGTTATCCCCGCCAGTCGTCAACCCAGCAAACAACACGTGGTAGGGTTGAGAACGAAGCCGGTCTCCTGTCTTTCTCAAACAAATATTCTCATACATTGACTAGTTTTTATTTATTTATTTATTTATTTGTTATTAAACGACAATTAATAATATTATTGTACTCAGTTCGTGCAAAATTTTGTGGGAATCATTTTAAATTATAAGAAAATATATATGTGTTTTACGACTGTGAAAGGTATGGTGACATTATCAGTATACTGCTTTCCATCATTAACTTCTTCAATTTAATCTATTTTTGTGTGTTTTGTAAAGTGAACAATGCCAGCGAGACGCAAAGGGGCCAATTTGGACCAACCAAAAATATCGTGCACTCTATTGCACTTAGAAATTGTTATTGCAAAAATGGATAGCATTTTTTTATTTATGTTTTTAAGAGATATGATTAAAAATATATTAGTAAAGTAAATGAAGTAAAATGAATTAAAGAAATAATTGATGATTTAAGTGATGATGATTCCTCTTTCAGTGATAGGCCACATCCCCACCCACTTACAATAATTTAGTTATTTTTTATTTAACTACCAAAATATTCACTAGATATAATTTATGTATATGGCAAACTAACGTTTGTTGAGTCAGCTAGTAAATAAATAAATAAGAGTTTTCAATTTTAATTTCGTAAAAAAACGCAATGCATCAAGAAAGCTTGTATGCAATCGCCGTAAATTCACGATTTATTTGAGGTATTTTCGTAAAAATAAAGGTCTGTTAATGCGATATCAGACATTCGAGGAGCCTTGTGCTCTCCATCTACATTCCATCGGTGCGCATAAAATCTTCGTCTTGCCGAAATGAGGTTGCGTTGTTGACCACTTGCAAAGGCTGTAGTTTCCATAACAGAGACCTGTCAGGTGACATAGAAGAGGAGCAAATATCATTCGAGCATTAAGTATTGTGCACCACACTGTAATTCTTTTTTTTTGACAATGAACATCCTTTTGCGGGTGGAGTACTTATCTTTCTCGTCTATTTGGAATGAATTACACGCCAAGGTTTATTTAACATCAATTAAATAATTGTTTCTATTTTTTTTGTTATTTGACTAAACGCCTAGTGAATTATAAGAAGACATAAAACAAACAATAAACTACGCAGAATAGAGCTCTGCAAAATAAGAGAAGTGGGTTCATTTGAATTTTAAATTTAAGTTCAACTTATTCGATAAAACAAGACTAATTTTTTGAACAAGATTACATTGACATTCGTCGCTTTTATCAAGGCAAATCAAACAATAAAGCTTCCATGGCACTCTTAAGGTTGTATTGAAATAAAATAAAATAAGAATAAGAAGTATCATAGTTTAATATTTATGATAAAAATGTTTGAGCATTTAAATCTAAATTTATGTTATATTAAGAAAATATTTTAATGAAATTAAATAAATTAATTAAATGAAATGTAGAGAATAAAAAATTTGAAATCTAGTAAGTCTTATGTACCTTTATAAATAAGCCACATTGTAAAAGTCTTCTCTTGATGAGTTTGCGCCTTGTTTTGGCGTCCACTTGCATTTGTGCAGACAGTTTCGCAGTATGTTTTGCTTGATATGCTAAATGAAATCCAATAAAAAGGATAAATATTGACGGAACCATGTACGCCCAAATATAAGCCTGGCCCTCCATAATCCTGTTTAGAAATATATGTATTGATATTTTATTTTCTTAATTAAAGCTCAACTCTAAAAGTCTTACCAACAATGCCTTGTCATCAAATCGTCTTGAACGGTTTCAGTTTCAGTTCGATAAAATTGTTGCCTAGAAGTCACTGACTCACTGCATTTAAAAGCAACTGCAATGCCTACCATTAGGAGAGGGAACCCCCAAGAAAAACAGCTAAAAGATTATAAATGTTTTTAATGTATCCTTTTTTGTAAATTTTTTGTTAAAGCTAAAAACACTCACTTGTACTCTGCCAGTAGTCTACACATTTTCGGCTCTGGACGCAAAATCAAATTTACACTGTGTCGGAAGGTTCTCAGGGCCTGGTGGCAACAACAAGTCATCCAGCATAATGATGCCAATTTCATAAATAAAAATGCTAGCGAAAGCGACATGCAAAGTTCTTGATCCTATTTATATAAAAAATAAAGAATTTTGTTTTCAAATATTAGTTTATTTTACAATGATAGACATATAAATACACAACGGTTTTTTGTTTAAATTTTTTAATTGACAAACAATAAATCTCTCAGTTCATTCAGTTTAAGGAATGAATTGCTGAAATAGCTTCAAAAATAAATGATAACAGTTAAATTTCAGCGTAAGGTATCAAATATTGTTTGTAAGGTGCATATTGTCTTAATCTTGTACGGACGATGTTGGCATATTTGCGAACAGCACAAATGCATGGACGTCTAAGTACACTAGAAAAATCCACATGAAACATATACACAAAATTGTCTCCCTCATATCGTTGCCTATCTTATATGTGGACACAATTTTCAACTTTGACGCAGGAAACAGACGCTACCAACCTACTCCGACGAGAAATGCATGAAATGATGACAAGTGCATGCAGAGGAAGCAGAGCTAGACAAACAGGGGGAAAAATTCATAGACGAGTATAGACGTTTCCCATTGCTTCTCGGAAAAAATCAATGCCTCACTGAAGGCTACAAAAAACGAGTTGATAACCATCTTCTCCACAATTATGAAGTTAATCTTGTGATCGATCCGCAGGGAATTGGGAGTATGTTCAACATGCATAACCAGTAGCTGCTAAGCAATCATGACCAAGAGAGAGCAATTGGGTATATTGAAAACTGGATTTCAGCCGATAAAGCCCACTAAAACGGAAGGCCATTTCCTTAAACGTCATTCGCGCCAAACATGCGTTCAAATTCGCAACCACAAACTGGGATAGCCAATTGTTCGAAAATGCAAACACGACCTTTAAGAGCAATCGTATTTTTTTTTATAAAAATAACAAATCTTCAGATGCTTTGGAGACTTCATTTTTTTAATATGGTGGAGATGTTTTGGTGGGTAGTCAAATCGTTTGGCTGGTTCGGGAAGACATGAGCGCGACCAATAACTGGAATATAAGTTTGACTTGCTCCTTTAACGAAAAAACTATAATGTGTCTTATAATATTTATCTACACATAATCGCTGCTAAATGTCGCGCACAAAATCATTCAAAATGGCGTGTAGCAGCCAAGTCGACAATAGCCCAAACTTTCACACTATGCAAAATCCCTAGAGAAGAATGGGTTTCAGGTCTTTTCACATATTCATCGACTACAAATCTGTATGAAAAAGCATTCATCGCGCTGAGCTATACAAAGCGATGCTTGAATTCGGAATACTGGCTGCGTTACACAATGCTCAAAAACAAGCATCGAAGAGTGCAATTTGGAACAAGAGTCATCTAATTGCAAGGGACTGCAGCAAGGTGGCATGACGTTCTTTCGGTCCACCCAACGATACTGTTGTCATCGATCGCACAGAACACAGAATTTGCCCGTCCAACGCTAAAATATAAGAATGACCACCTTGCAACTATACTCACTGTCGCAAATTTAAGAATGTGAAGATTGGGTTGGAAGAATTCCTTGAAACAAACTGGAATAGACAAAATGAAGGTTAATTTTTTGGAGTCGATTTAACAATACCATTTTTTTTGGCGATTAATGACAGCTAGCTAAAAATCGAGGCTTGAGGGCCTTGTTGTTTGAGGGACAGGTTTACAAAAAAACTTTTTTTCTATAATGCTCGGATATTGTTACCCTCTTTGCATAAACTCCTTCATTGAATTGATCCGTTGTAAGGAAAAAAAAACTATAACTGTAAGGTTCATATCTGCGGACGCTTATAAAAAATGTTCGACCTTAATTACTTTTTCTGGATTATCTGAGATTTTATAGCTTTGAAGAGGATGATACCATTATTAGATTTTTTACGTTATGAAATGCACATGATTCACTGCGCCTCTTTGTTTTGCCAGAAAGAACAGAAGATGTATCCATTTGATACAATGTTAAAATGTTACAAAAATAAAATAAAAATGATGCAAAACCAATCTAAGGCTTCCTACGAATGCAAAGCATTTACTCAATTGAAGGCAGACATATAATTAAACTATCTCCAATTAATAGAACTAAATTGTTGATGATTCGAAAATCAATTATTTTAATTTAATGTGGATAGTTTGATGCTTTTATAAACATTTTGACATATAATTTTACCTATCGAACCAAGTTGATTTATCATGTTCTAGCTTTGTTATCAAATTAGCTACCTTTGCATTTCCTCTAATGGGTTATTTGAATAAATCCATTGTAACACGGTGTGGTATCTTTTTTTCATTTTTCCCTTTTTTTCGTCCTTTTGTTTTTATCTTTATTTTTTTGTGAGTTCTTTTCCAGTGTAGAGAGCAGTCCCTTAATTCTTCAAAGCTATCTGAAAGATGTCGGTTTATAGAAGCCGATATAAAGTGTTTTCCTTATTCATTACGTGTCTGTATTCATAGCCCTTTTCATCGTCTGTAAGTTGTGCAAAATATGTTTTCTTTATTTTGTGTATTGTTGACTTAAAGGTTTCAAATTGAAGAAAAAATTTGCATATCGACATTTCAAATCTGTTGAGTCCAGATGTCGCTCTTGTTTTCATGATTCCGATGTTGTCGGATAAGGACAGAGTCAATTGGTTATGGTATCTTATTAGCATACCTTTGATTTAAACATTTGTTTTTTGGGTTAAACTCATTCTGCTTCATTTTCATAAACAAGCATTGCTTTTTGAAAAAATCAGGCTGCTGATGTTAATATCAAATGAACATGTTTCATTTTCGTTGAAAAATAAGAAGGGGGAAGTAAATGAAATTGAAGTTTCTAATTGTTCTGTTAATATTCTAGAAAGCAGCATCACCATTGAACTTTTATTTTCAACGGTTGATCAAAAAGATTTTTCAAGGGTTCCTCAAATTTTCTGCCACACCATTTACTTCAAATCTTCGCAAGAAGATATTGCTAGGTAAAATTTACACAGACGACAAGAAAGGATTCCACCATCTTGTCGAAATGTCATGTAAGACAGCATTCAGGGAATTGGCAAGACAGTTTGTCTGAAATAAGAGAAATACCATAATACTATTACTGCTCAGACCGAATAAAAAAATTGATGGTCGTGATCAAGAAAGAGAGACTTGGGAAACTTCGGGCTGGAGTATTGTTTTACAAACTTATATGACATTTTCATATAACATTTTCATCAACATTTGATAACCTCGACCGGCCGAAAATAAAATTATTCCTCTGTCCATATCCATCTAGATCAGTCATCTGTGATGAGAATTTTTCACCCACATGCTTCTTCCATTGGCACACGCTGCCTTATTTCATCAATCAAGTTGAAGCTTATGTGAACTCCTTGTACTCGTGAATTTATTTGTAGTCTGCCCATTTAGATTATCCAACTTGTTGATAGTACTACTTGCACCTCAGGGGACAAATAATTGCAAAACATTTAGGAAGAAAAATGCAATCTCTCTTAACATTTGGAGGAATGGGAACTAAATTATTTTGTTCTTTGGCTAAAAATTTATTTATCATTTGTGGTGTGTTATCAAAAAGGGACTTCAAAAAGTTTCAAAGAACTTATTAATGATTCTTTCATAGTTGTTTCTTTATCGGATTTTATCTTACCACAAAATTGTTGTGGTTCTCCTGCTACGTGGTGACACAGATAGAGTCAGAAGGCTGGCATTGTCAAACATTTAGTTTTATGACTTCTTACTTGAAAGACCGTGGTCAATTGGTCATAACTTCTGAATCAAGAGCCTGAGATCCACTGACTGCCTTATAATGGAACTTGGCAACGAAAGAATGTTATTTTTGTTTCACTATGTGTGCATGGGACTATTTACCAAACTCAAAAACGTTGTCACAAAATATTAACTTAGCTAATATGTAATTCCGAAATCTGATAACAAAAATTAATTATTGCCAGCATTTATTTTCTACCATTAATAACCGGCTACAACTGAATCTATCAATTTATTTCAAACAGATATACCCAATTGTATGCTTGTTTTGACTTTACGATTCATATTATATTCTTAAAGTTATGGTTTCCATTTATGCAAACAATATTATTCAAGAAATATGCGCCCATTGTAGAAGGCATTCTGTATGAAAGACAACAAAATAATAAATTATTTTAAGGAGCAGCGCAATCCTATCCACCCAACTGATTCTATTTATATACACTCCAACCCATTGTTTTAGGGACAATTTACATTTTTGGAAATTGAATTATAAATATAAACTGATAGGGTAACTTTAAATTATAATTGAAACTACATTGTCACAACGTCGGTCCTCCAAATTGATAATAATTCAAAATGATAAAAAAGTGTGCACGAGATGATGCAAACATTGCCAATTCAAATTAAGTTTGTTATTAAATAAAAAGAAATGGACTGGCTAAAATGGATTATTGTCTTCATAAAACGCTTACAAGCTAATATTTTATTTTATATTTTTAAGACAGTTGACAGCATGATTCAAAAAGAGCCATGGACACATTCTATAAGTAAGTTTTATATGCTACGTTCCACTTATTTACATAAGATAATAATTCCGTGACATAACTTCAAATCGTTATCACAATTGACCGTCTTTTCACCTTTGTTTTTTTTTTTTTGGCCAAACGCAAGTGAAGGTTTATGCAAATGCTTTTCTCTTGCATCACTAAAAGCATAGATCGAAAAACGTGATTAATTTTTTTAAACAAACAAAATGTGAACCATGAGTCATTGTTTCTCATGGTAATGAAAATATTTGTATTGATTGAATTATAAATCAAACCAAATCATGACATTGATTCTTTTTTTTATTTATTTATCAAATTCGATAAATCTTTGTTAATTGTTTAAACAAAATGTAGGTGTGCCATTAAAAACGAGATAGAGTGTAGATGGTAAGTGTGCGTGCTCTCCAAAGGACTGCTGCTTTTTTTTGTTAAATCCAGTCCCTTGGGTTTGCCGTAAAATAACAAATGGGACATCTTGGACCGGAGATTTAAAAATACATAATTTCCTTGTTATATTCGGTGTTGAATAAAAGTCTCTTTATGTATATATGCATCTACATACGTATATCTGGGTAGAGCTTCATCTTATTAAATTCACAAGTATATTTGCCTTTCATGGTAATTCCCAAGAAGTATGCGAACAAATATCGCTCTTAATCCCCTTACTTTACTTCAATTGAAAGGATTATCCTATAGGAGGTATATGCACACATTTCAGGTGAGTTGTACCTATATGTATATTCTTATAGATTTATCTCTATATCTGTCATAGATTATATTTCAATTGGGAAACCATTTATTACATGTCATACTTACTCGGATTTGATAACCCGTGTGACACAGTGTTGACATTGATAAATTAGGAAAAATTCACTGAATGTAAACGTAAAAATACGATGTAATCTAACCAAGGATATTATATTACATATAGAATGGATATCTAGTTTGTGTCACATTAAGCATATGACTGATAATGTGTTTACTTACCTGTATACCACCCACTCCGATAACAAACAAAAGTTGTGCCATAAATAAGGACGCCAGCAAGCTGAGGAGGGCTGTTCCGGCAAGTGAACGTAAATCTGAAAATAGACTTTAAATTGGGGATTTTTAATAGAATGATAGTTGCACCTGCTGTATAAATATATAACGATACATATATAGTTTTTATTTATATTGCCATTTACCTATATGAACCACACCTCTACATATACATGCGAATTCGAAAGCCCCACCAGGTAAACGAAATAAATTGTTCGCTTACACGTGCTAGTAAGAGTATGTTGGTATGTATGGTTGTGTGGTTGGTGACTTCTTTGATTTTTCAGGTGAGGAATTAATTTTGTTTTACGTCCTTTGAAGTGTTTTGTGCCTTTATTCATAAATAATACCCCTCTTGTTCGGTTTTATTTTTTCTCGGTTTATCATACCAGCAGAAATATTATCGAAATGCAGGAAGGGAAATTTGTATGCCAGAGTAGGGATTTAAACATTAGCAAAATTAAAGCTTCTTTGTGTCGAACTTGAGGGTATACATACGTTCTGATTAAATTAACTTGAACAGTTCGTGAATTATTTTTTCGGGCTCTTTATCTACTGTTTGAAGTATATCGGACTGTGCTTTGACATGCGGTTTCATTGTTCAAGTATAAACAACAGGAAAATAATGACTGGTAAAAGTTTGACAATACCCTGTGAGCCCTGCATGGCAAAAACCCATATTATAATGACACAAACTAAGCGCTCAAAAGAAGAACAATGGGCGTAGCTGCTTTGTGATAGTCATTAATTTCTCAAATGTACTGGTACTCTCGAAAGGTTTGTGGTTCAAATGTAAATTATATTAAAGCCGTAAAAAGTCAAACATCAGTGGACATTACATTTTATAAAATGTGTTTATATTTAAATTCTTCTGTACAAAGATCGATAGAAGTTGATTTAATTTGTTTAAGTGCATAATGGAGAGATTTATTTTTCGTTTTCTTATTAAATAGAATTGTTATTGAAAGGTGATGGTAATTATAACCTAAGCACTGTATAAATAGCTCCAAATTGTTCGCCGAAGATGCAAATCCTGTCAATCCTTATCGGGTTAAATATGATTTGCAACGCAAATATTTCAAAAATCTATAAATTATGCAAGTGAAGGTAGAGAGCGCGGGGTAGTCAGTCATGAAAACCCCAGTGGTCAAAAAGACATCGTGCTTTCACTTTCGAGGCATTCATGAGAAAATGTGTATGGAACAGTGATGCAAGTTAGCAAAACAATCGCTATTTGGCTCCGTCAAAACCTCATATGAAGCTAAAACACTAACACAGCCTTAATTGTCCAAAAAATACTGTTTGGTGCGCTTAATCGTCGACTAACAAGCCACAAATATGAACAGTGAAAATAAAGATGGAACAAGATTGCATGCAATTCCACTCCAGAACTACAATATATAAGTTTCATGAATTTTTCCAACGAACTCTGATCAGCCGTTTTCGAAAAATCGCGTGACCACAAGAGTTACATGGAATTTGTTCTTTGGAGCTGCCTTCAGAGTTAAATCTTTGCTTAAAACCTTCGGTTTGCCACGAAACAGAAGAAATTGTTCACGACATACAATCAATCTTACCGCAGTGCGTGTGGGGAAACAGGCTTTCAACATCAACTTAATCAACGTCATTTGCATGACATAATTAAAAAAAATGCATTTTTTTTACTCATGACAAACTCAATAATTCATAATACAAGATAACAGTTCATATTTGTTTGATTTTTTAATTTTAAAAAACACGCACGCAGCATCCTTAATTTGAATCACAGAGAAAGCATAATCCGATGAACGTTACGACGTAAAACAATAAAAAAAATAATCAGTATACGCCACAGATTCAAAAATTATGTTTTCACACGTTTGACACACAAAAGCCTTCAAGATTTATAACGAACCGGTTGGTCATCAACAAATCACGTTATCTTCACAGAAAGTCTTATCTGGTGAAGTACAACCACAGGGAATCGATTGCAATTACTTAATTTAAATTAGTTTGATAGCCGGCAAATCGACATCTGCGATTGCGTCTCATCTATCACCTTCCGAAGCTGCTGCAATTAGTCGTCGTAGTTCACCTCTCCTGCTATGCTATCCATTGAATGCTCATCAATCTAGCTAATCCTCATGAAAGCCCAGAAGATAGATCCCTGAAACGACGCAGCCACTTTGACCTGAGATACAAACATTCGAACGACAAACATTTCTCCGCTAATTAACTTGCGGACTGCACATTTTCAAAAATGCTTCTACGTGAATGTTTGAGTAATTCTTTACTTCTTGCGATATTTTTGCAACAAGCATCAAGACCATACGCCAAGACAAACATAATTTTTCCTAAAAGAACGACTTGGTAAGAAGATATAAATAATTCACGGTTTCAATCAGATTCATAGCATCCACTCTCAAATTTACTTCTTTGCACATTTTTGAACAAACATTGTTTCAAAATAAACAGCAAAGCAATATTGAGATATAATAAATTCATGCATGACTCTGAACTATGACAGTCAGAATCAGCTGGATATTCGGTATAAAGATATGCAGCGAACTATTTTGAATCAAAAGACATTCACAAACATAGAGGAGGAAAGCGCAAATCATTGAGAGAAAGTTGTAATAGAAATATTTTACTATATATGAAATATTAAATATGCATCCCTGTTTGGCAGCCCTGCCAAAGTTGTCCACGAATCAGCAGACTGACAATGGAGTATGCTGACGGCTTAAGTCGGTAGCCATCCTATTGAAACTTTTATTGCTATCTTTTAGCCAACACCGAATTCGAAGAACAAAACAAGCAGTCAATGTTGCATTTTTAAATATCAAAAGCTATGCGACCAAGATGAAACTCAAGATGCATGGGACAAAATATCCTTTAGATGATCTATCTCGGAATTCGTTTAACGATACCAGCAGAAACGAACCGATAAATCGCAATTGCAAACCGCTGTTTCTCTCGGCTAAGTAGCAATTTAGTCATAAAGCCATTTCCCAAACGACTAAACGGACATCATATATGACCATAATCGTTCCGGTCATACTTTGTGTCTTAGAAGCATGGACCTTATCAAAGGTGGATGAGAATATTCTTGACCGTGATCGCTTTGTGAGAATAATCTTTTGTTTAGTTTTTTTTTCCTCTTTACTGTGTGAAGGAGAAACTTAAATGAAGAGTTGTATGGGTTGCACAGCGAAATGGGCTTTGCCACAATGGAAATGCAACTCAACTATCGCAGCTTAAAATATAAATTTAAAAAGCCAATTATTACCACATAGACTCCAGACTTTACGAAGTTCCATGAGAAACGTAATAAGCTCACAACTCATATATAAAAGCCTAGATACAAAACAAAAACACTCTTAGAAAAAAATTAGGAAATAAAATATATTTAAAATATCTACAGTAAATATTATTTTTGAGACAGGTATCTAGAACATCTACAGCTCATTTAGGAATCATGGCCTAGCTGCGAATTTTGCATGGGCGCAATGTTCGTCTCTTTGTGAATTTCCCATATCTCATTATTGGGCTATGTTATTTTATGTTTGGCAGGATAACCCTTAACCAACATAAAAAAGTATTCACGGTTTATCTTAGAAATGGAAAATAATCACAATAAAAAAATTGTGAGTTTTGCTTTATTTAATAAAGGAATGTACATATTTTATGCATTGAAAAAAAAGGCAACCTAAAAGTAATAAGAAACAGCTTATCTTATATTTGTTTCAAATCGAATCTGATAGATAATAACAAAATAAAATTATATGCTTCATAAAGGTGAAAACATTCAACACTTGCGACAACGTCAACAGCCTTCGCAAGACTGCCCGTCCGTGACCGTGGGTTATCAACTGTATAAGTTTGTTATTATTCAAGACTATAATTCTCACACAATTTTTCATACCGTTGTCCTATTTTCCAATGTCCTTTGTCGGTGCCAATTTGTTTTAACGCAATATTTGTTGAACGGTTTAGACTGGAAAGCTTAACGGACTTTCGTATTTATAATGTTGTTGTTGACCTGTTTCAAGTTCCTTATGCTTACATGTTAAGATGGATTATCTGACAAGATAAATGGATGGACATATGGATAGATTAACTGACGCATGACAGGATGAACATTCAAACTTGATGACCAAACATATTTTTTCCGTATTCAAAGACCTTTCTTTACATACATTTTCTCGGTCTTTTGTTAACATTAGAAACGACTATCAGCGAAGTTTTACATTACCACCTAGTTAGATGTTTAATTTAAGTGGTTTTACAATAATTTTATGTTCATTCAATCTGAGCACTGGACAGTCCCTCACACAGAACTTTTAAGCACTTATCACAATTTTTTTTTTTATATTCGAAAGCAATTACTTTCCCAATAAATACCAATATCGAAAGCAATTAATCATATCACATCCTCATCCAGCAACGAAAATGTTTCGACGTAAATAAATTGTGGTGCAGCATTTTGATATCCTTGCCAATTTAGAGAATTGGAATTTATCGATTTCGCAAGTAGTCAGCGGATACATTTTTTGGCACTCTTATTCGATTTTATTTCGGACCACAGTACAGGAAAAATGGCAAAAAAATAACTTCCAACACGATTTCAAATTTGCTGCGGTAAAATAAATTACGACTTAAACTTTTCCAAAAGTTCGAATAACGAGGCATTTCTCTTTTACTAGTGGGATTTTTTTTAAATTCAATAAGAACATTTTTTCTGTTTGAAACTTAATTTTCTCCTGGCAGAAAGCTGTTCACTTCAGTAGATAAAAATAATTAAATGGTATATGACGAACAAATTTATTTATATATGCAAGTAATAATATATAACTGGTTTCTCACCTATATGTAATAAATGCAAATGCGAGTCCAACTAAGCTAATGGAACTTCCAAGGACCACACCAAGAGCAATTACGCTACCCTGCGATCCCCATTGTGCGCCAAATGTCACGCTGGAAGAATTAATTGCAGGAACAAATGTGTGAAGATGATGTGAATACAATGTTTCCATCTGAAAAAAAGGTAAATAAAGCTACATTGTAAATAGGACTAAAAATGATTATCACGAGAGAGGGAAAAACTTATTGGTTCAAAGGAACTACCAACAATTCGAGCAAATTTATTTGAATAAATGTGTAAATGAATGTCATGTAAAGGTATAGACTGAAAAACAGTCTCTGTTTGAAATTTATTTTAATTTATATCATTCAGAACTTGAAATACACTACAAGGCTCGTGAGTACTTCTTATCCCAATTCCAGTTTCAAACATGAACAACAACACTTTAAGATGAAGAGGCTTCCCGACACTCATTCTAAAATTTTCCAAGCCTCAAATGAGACAGTTTACGAGCACAAGCGATTGGAGATTGAAATCGATCTTAAAGTTCATTCATTTTCATAACCCAATTAGCAAGGATCGAACCCACTGAGTATCCATTGGCTAAAGCTTTTTCATCCACTGAATTTTATAGGGCTTTTTAACACAAGCATGATCAAGCATATCGATTTGGAATAGACAAACCTAGACTTTCGGTCACTCTTCCAGAAAACGAAACAATATTTTCAGTTGTCCTTGCATGACGGACGCGACTAAAGAGCTTTTTGCCCATGGAACCGCTAATCATGAATCAGTTTCACTCAAATCTTTGGACAAGATTTAAAGCAAATATAAAAACATAAACTTATTTTATAATAGTCACTTCGGTACTAAAAGTCATTAGCGGTATTAGGTGTATTGTTGGCAGAAAGGAGCCTTGGGCCCCAAAGTTTCCATGATATGTATAAATAGCTCATTGAGAAAAGTTTTTGTATGCTGGAGAGTGATATTTGGAAATTAGAAGGCTCTCGGGAGCTCCGGCATACCCTTATTACTTTTAAAGCAGAACGGAAGCTCAAAATCGATGAATCTGAAAGGATACGTTGATGAACTCTGCGGGAGGATGGTCAGCGAAGAAAGTGACATGTACCTAATAAGAAGGTTGCAGATACAACGCCTTTTGTAGGAAAAATATTTAAAGCGAATGAATATCAACGTTCCGGTCTGGAGAAGCTTTGAATATAAAACTGTAGGCATCTACTATAAAAGCGAGCCCACTGCCACTGACAGTACCACCGACGGAGTTAATTTGTAACTATAACATATTTTATTGCAAATGTAAAAGATTGAATAACATCCCTATCACTGCTTCGCCTAATTTATTTTGTTGGATTGATCAAAGTGTGATAAAATATGCAGCTCAAGCTCAGCTCAACTGTGGGTTCATGAAAGCTATAGAAGCTATCATTCAAATTGCTATATTACTTAGACATTCCACTAGTTATCCTTATCCGTTCGATTTTGAAAGATTGCAGTTTCAAAAAGTTTCTGTTTGAATATTTTATTATGTCACAGACAGAGTTGGGAGCCAATTTAATAAGTGAGTAAGTAAATGATAATCTTACTATCCCACTTTTTGTTCAGTAAAAGATATGTTTTATGTATGACAGTCCAAGAGAACAATGAGTTGACTAAAGGAAATCACCACGACGCACTGACACTTACAATTACCTTAATTCAACTAATTACTGATGTAATTGTGGGTCTCCGCACCCAATTTGTATCGACCCTACATCCATTAGTTGTTAAACTACCTCGGGAGAGCACTTACCCTAATTAAGCAACAATTCCAGCCGAATGTGGTATAAAGGAAGTGATCAACCTTGTGGTATTTAATTAATGCTGGGAAAATAAATAATTATGTTGGTCTATGGAAAACGTTGTGTGCATTTTAAATGTCTTTCCAACCTATGTTGAAAGAGTGAGCTCAAAACCTCATACAAACCCATGAATTATGTACTACAGAAAAAATATAAAGATATTTTCATGCAAGTAAGCAAGGGTTGTATTTTGGGCCTTGCAGATTCTTTTTTTAAACAAAATTATTTATTAATTATAATGATTCTAAAATTTCTAAAATTGTTTTCAACTTGATTTTGACGAAGCGTATCCTTTCTTCTTTCTTGTCATTGAGCTGCAAAATGTGAAGTTATTTGCTGATGATACCTTGGTACACGTATCGGTAACCAATCGAAAAGAATGTGTCAGCCTTTTGCAGAACGATCTGAAATTGTATTGTGAGGTTGCTAATGCAGAATAAATTGAAGCTAAATGTAAGAATATCGATGACAGCGACTGTCAACTTAACTCCTTCTCGCATCCAGTTTATAACGAAATGTGGAGCTATTGGAGTTGTCAATCATATGGGGTATCTGCAAGTACTATATGTTAAATAAATATCTACATATTTACTATATATTCAAGGTATTTGTCAACCAATACTTCGACTACTGTAAAGAAAATATCGCAGACTGATTATAAAAGAAAGAATCCAGTTGAAAGTGCTAGTCTTTGTCTACAAAATAAAGTATAAAATCACATCAAACTATCCATCTGAAATTTTAGGCTAAGTTTCTTAGCATGAACCATTAAAAAAGAAAAAGAAAACACAATCTTTCATAAAAAAAACTTCTGGAGCCATTCGGATTCGAAGTCTGTTCTTATAACAGCCAATTCTTTAATTGTATATACATCAAACCTTTCTTTAAAAAAAAAAAGAATAAAATTTATGGAACAGCACTGTATGACTACAACTATTTCCCCCCAAATCATTCCTCTCCAATCTAACAACTATTGAATCGAGCAGCTTCCTTCAAGTCAATATTATATAAGTTGATTCAACATCGCATCAATTTAACTACATTATATGTTTGTAAAAGTCCCACATAAAACAGGGCGCGGATTGTTAAAGGCATGAAGGACTTTAGATCCATTATGGGACAATAGACCCAAGTAAACAAAAAACATTTTAAGCTTTTCTTACTTCAGTTAAGTTTTAGGACAACAACCGAGAGCATAGTATTATGACGAACGTGAATTAAATTGAACATAAACTAAGAAGTGTTATGCTTTTATTGTTGATAATGGGATCTACTTGTTTTCCCAAATACATGATTTCGAATACGATTCATGGTGTTCATAAAACGAAACACGTGCACTTAGTTGAAACATTTAGTGGGGTGCTCATAATCATAAACAAGATTACACAGTAATAAGGTGGACATCCTCTTTTATGACCATCATAGATCTCGGCTCTTACAATAACGTTTCAATTATTATTTGCAGAAAGCAATTTCATGCAAATCAGATCCGCGGCTTGGTCTCCAGTACCATGTAGCATGTTATTGATTGTTTGGGCGAACTTCAGAACGTGTTTCTTTTTGGCTCGTAGGAGTAACAATTACTAGTAAAAGAGTATTATACGGTGGCCAAGCTAAATGTAAAAAAAAAAAATTGCTGATATAAGCTGGACATTGTGTAATGGAAAATTAATTTTTGTGCAACA
Organism: Orthonevra nobilis; assembly: GCA_963555765.1. NCBI lineage: Eukaryota > Metazoa > Arthropoda > Insecta > Diptera > Syrphidae > Orthonevra > Orthonevra nobilis. Next base: position 46,802,409 of record OY743224.1, on the reverse strand, counting down.
AGTGGATCCCATTGGGCCACATCCTCCTAGAATCAGTGTCTTAATTTTAGCAACACAAAATATCAAACTCCACAGGAAAAAGTAATTCGTTGAGCATGTTTTAGATTTTCTGCGAATTACAAATCTCTAAACATAATAAGTAAACATTTCACACAATATAAAAATGAGAATCGTCCCAAAAGATGATTTTGGGCTGTTATCAAAGAATTGACAATAAAGCGACTGAATAAATTGTGTGACGATTTAAATTGAGTTGCACATTTTTAACGACTATTGGGTGGTCATTTAGTGTCCCCATCACAGAAGATCTTGATATATTTAGTTTTAAGTTCTATTGACAAATTGAGGCACAATTACCTATCCCCATTGTTCGAGATTAATAATATGTGAGATGATCAGAATAGTTACAAAATTAGGCAACATAAGGCAGCAAGCCGTCAATATCATTTTGATCGAAATCAAGGAGCCAAATAGACCTTTTTTTAGAATTGCAGAAACCGTTTTTATAACACATATTTTTTAACGAAGTATTTCGGTTTCAGAAATATACTTTCTGGCAGAAGAATCAACGAGTCAATGTCTGTTTGCTTATCATTTTCCCAACAATTGACGACATACTGAGCTTGAGAGTGAAATACTTCAAAGAACACCACTCTTAGAGTCGTACAATCACAGAATTTTGGAAGATGATAAAGACTACAAATCGATCAACCCAACTCAGTCTTTGGTTACTAAAACACAAAAGAGACATCAAATAACATACTATACAAACATTTATTACATAAAGCAATGTATAGCTTCTCCTTAAGAGTGGCGGTCTAAACTTAAAATGAATGAAAAAAATTTCCATGTCTCATTGCTCTCTGTTCTATTTTGAATATTTGAACAATTCGGAAGGCAACATAGTTCTTAAATGCGAGCGTATCGATGATTATAATTTACGTAGTGGACTAGCCAGTAACAAACGTAACATTTAACATTGTCAGCTACATTTCAATGATCTTCGAATTCAACAAACGCCAATACAGCATGAAATTATCATAATTGGCAACAAAGTAGTTAAAGAGTTTCCCTTCTTGCCAACTTATCTCAACTCCATAAAAGTCACCTTAGACGAGATTCGAGAGAAAATTTCTTCATCGAATGTTCGGTCCCTTAGGTAAGAAACGGCCGCAATCTCTTTATAAGCAGTGAAAAGTTGCGAATATAGTGCAAAAAGCCAAAACTCATTAACTACACTGACTTGGTCACATCCAATGAACGAAGGTCCAGAAGAAAGGATCTTTTAAGTATAGTCCCATAGTTCGCGACGTCAAGAAGGACAGAAACTCCTTTTTCAATGATCAACTAGAAGCGGCATCTCTGGGGTTTCTATAAAATTCTTTTTGGCTGGGAGCCCGTTTACTCAACTTAATCCCGTTGCTTTTTTAGAAATTTATCAACTGTATGCAAACGGTCCTCGTTTAGTTTACCATTTTTCTAAAATAGCAACAAGCAAACGAATCATCTATGAACCCGTTCACTTACATCGGACGCAAATGATTTAGTGGCTTCGTTCAGGTTGAGTTTGTTTTTAAAAAAAAAATGGATTCTGTGGTTATTAAATCCCTGTTGTTCTTCAAATAAAAACACAATTTTAAAGCAAATTTAAAAATAAATTGCGAAAGAAGAAACTAAAATATTTGCTTAGAGTTTCAGTTGGTAAAAGTTATCTTATAAACTCCAACATACTATTAAATTGGATTTTTTTTACAAAGAATTAAGCAAATTTCCCTTAAACTATAAGCCATGAGGCAAATAATTAGCGCAGGAATCAGTCAAACCAATTGAACCAAGAGACTAACGCACTAACTTAACCTCTGCAATTTCTTAGATGGAATCCTGCTTATAAATTATACACAAATTGAATAAATATTAGTGCAGAACAAACACCATCAGTTGATCCAAAAGCACTTTCATTAACCGCCCACCGATTTGCCCAAACAACATCTATTTACCCTGCCAATCAAAATTCAAATTTCCCAACAATCAATCTTATCCGAAACTGAGCTATGCTCGTGTTAAGGTTCACCGTGGTTGTGCACAACCAAAATAAATATTGTTTCTATGTCCAAAAAAATAACATAAGCGTCCAGCAAAGTAATGATCCATAAATAGAAATATCCACAATTATCCTGTCCGCGGAACAGTACAACAATAAAGACGCCACCAGTGTTATTACGAACTCTAATTTGCACCCAACATTCTGGCCATTAGTTTAATTCTATCGATTATTTCCAGGAAAGGCATAAAAAACGCACGACAACGTGCACGCGAGCACAACGTACTCATATTATTTTGTTCTTGTTTTATTGTTTTACTTCCTACACAAAATTTAAGGCGAACAGCCTCATGAATTAGAAAACGTAAAAAAAAAAAACACAAATTCAACAGACGTTATGAAAGGGGTGACGTGATTACAGGTGTCCTTGCGACGACGTTAGCACACTACGGCATAAAAACAAAAATCAGGACATTGTACATACTCGTATGTTATAATTGATAGCCAACACCAACCTTAATAAATCCAAAGGGACTGCCAACCACTTGAGGTGATGGTTTAAGTCAATTTATACGATTTGTACTTAGATCCTTTTATGTAATTTTATGAAACAACACTTTTGGATTGGATAAACCGAATTTCGCACGGGAGTTATAACATCACTTAATACCGAACTGAATAACGCAATTTTCTACAAATAAGAGTTCACATGCCGCCTTTAAAATATAGACAGGACTATGCAGGAGATCCGCGCACTTCTATTCGACCCCATCGACTATGAGCTACTGATGCGAGAAGCTTTCGGTGAATGTTATCCTTTGGAATTCAACATTCCTTATATGCTTAAATAAATGCACAGTGGAGCCTTAAAATCGATTAGGAATTCCTTTTGCTCAGTTCTGGCTTAATATGAGAAAAACAAAAGTGAATTTTTAGCGCGACAGCTCTTTTCGGAAAAAAGGTCCTAGCTTCACCATTTGTGTGAGCGTGAATATTTTCTGCTCTTCGACAAAATAGCTGGCTTCTGAAACTCGAAAAAGTATAGCTGTTGCTACTGGAGATAATACTAATAATAAGGAAACAACTAGATAACAAGGACAATCGCGGACAGCCTTTGATGAACTTAAAAATGCTTTGTCACTCAAACTTAATTCATATAGCGCCCATTTAATGAAAAGGTTAACATGTATTTAAGGTAGTCAGCAAAGAGAGTTACTTTCATTTATATCTATCGTCAAGATATGAGGTGGAAAACGATTTTTTTTAAATTATTCAAGTACAAATCGAGCGAGGTTGTTAAAGTGAAGTCGTTTATCTATCAGCTCAAGACAAATAATTCTGAAGGTGTCCTTGGTCTTTCCATAAGAAATGATCTTCGTTCAACGACCTACGGCCCCCTTTGTGTTGACGGAATGAAAAGTTGCAGATTCAAGTCGTCTAAGAGCTAACCAGAAAGGCACGGGTACAACGAATCGGATGGCTATGATGTAAAGAGCAGCTTTTAAACCTATCAATATTAATTTTATTCTTAAAAATTAAACAAATATTGCCACGAGCATTAACGCACAATACATGCATGTCTTATAACATATGCTTATAAATTAATCAAATTCCAAAGCTTATATGGTTGCCTTTTCAACGAAATATTTATTAAAACTTAAATTGGTTTAGTAAGCAGATTTCAAATTACAGTCGGGGTTACTGTGAGGTGTAGACTCATTAAGTTACTAAACATTAAGATGTCGGCCAATATTTTATCCGTGACACTAGATCTAAGAGCGTCTCTAAGGCGAGTTGAAGCTTGTAGCGCTCCTAGTTGGCAAACTAGCAGTTACTATTTTCTAAAAAGAGCAAAAGACATGGGCTTACTGCAGATGCTGCATTGATATCCACGTGTAAGAACAACCGATAGCATATCATATCATATATCAAGAATGCCAGGGAATTACTTGTAGATTCAAGACAATCCTAGACGAAATAAAACAAATCGCCAGAAGATTACTGACTTCGAAAAAGGGAGAAGTGAAGATCAATTAAACAACAAACCGAATTTTTGGTGGATATAAATCAAATGGGTACTTACTTATTTTTGAGCTGTGTTACCGAATCCCTGAAAGACATCACTGTTCTTTAAGGACAAAAAGCATTTACTAGAGTTCTTTTTTTATTTTTTGAAATTCCTGCGCAGTGCCTTGGACATGACTATCTTGACGACGACACAGACAACTTTCACTTTAAATACTCCTGTGTCATATCGGAACTAAGTGTTTTCTTGATAACAAGAAATACAAAAAGAAAAAAAACAGAAGTACGACAGCCACAGCGGAGGTGGATGCAAATACACACACCTTCAGGGTATACACCAGTGCCATTGGAATGGGGCAGGAATTTTAAATAAGAGCAAATTGAAAAGCTAGGTGACCACTTTAAATTCGAAAAAATGAGCAAAAGCAAGCTTCAGAAGCAAATTAGAAACGCTTGACTTTGATCTGGAAAGTTTTTCTTTGTTTTGAGTTACAATGTTAAGTGGTTTTGGGGACACATTAGGGTTGTTATTGTTTGGGGGTGTGAGAGTAAATGGATCGCCCAATATGATTACACATGGAGAGCATAGGCAAACATTTGAGATATTGATATTGTGAATGGGAATTTTGTGTAGAGGCCCAGTCGTGTGGTATACACAGGATGTGAGTAAACTTCAAGCACTAAGCCAGCTAGACATTCTCGATGCAGAGTTTCGACTGTAAATCTTTTGTTTGCCAATATATCAGGAAGACTAAGTATTGAATTTGAATACCTTGTATGAGAGTATAATTTATTTATTTTGCTAATGTATGAACTATGTCGGTTATATACAGCCAAAGAAATATGTTATTTTTACCAACATGAATTTAATGATTTTGTATGGAATCCGACACGTTAAATTGATTCAGCAACTTAATCAATCTTGTACAAAGATGATAGAGTACAGATGCTTTTGAGAAGAGCATTTTTCACGCTTACCATGCGACAGATGTGGATTTATGAATACATTCAGCCTTTAATAACACGTACCAGAAAATCGTAAACGCACAAACGAAGCGGAAAAGGATGTGGCTGAAACCCTTAACTGTCCTCATTCAATGAGAGGCACACATTGTTTTAACATTAGAGATATGCATGTAAAGAATTGCTCTTATCAATGACAACTGCCTCGAGGAATATAATGCGGGCATGACTTATGGTCCCATTTCTTACCAACCATGAATAAAATAGCAGACATTCGTTGAAAAGGATTTATAGTTAAATTTGAAAATATTTGCTGGCCTTCGCACAAGAATTGGATAAAAGGCATCAAAATTCAAAAACAGAAAACTCTTTGGTTCACTCTTAAGCCCGCATAAATGATGTGTCAACGTTTCAACCAAACTATTGAAAATAAGAATAATTATAAGCTGCTTGCAGGCATCTCTTAAAATAATTAATTGTAAGCCTTTCAAGTCAAATTCAAGAAGATTCAAAAAAATAATGTGCAAGAAAACTAATCAAATTTATTGTGTATGTTACAAGCCTCATATAAAATATTGAATGGCTATCTCCGAGAAGCTTCAAAACAACTGCATGAGTTTAACTAAAGTTTTGATATATTTTTTTTTCATTTAGATCAAGTGATCACATAATCATTTAAGTTGGTTAGAAGATAAAACCTACCCTCGAAACGTTTGATATTAAAATACGGTCTAAAGCCCACACAGGGAAGCAGGTGGTCATACTTACTTGAATTACTGAGCGTTGGGATTGGCACAAACTTTCTTCACAAGATTACAGGATATGATGAACTATTGCAATACTTTACCAATGACTACAAGGAGGTAAACAAATTCGGTATGTAATGGTTTTTCTTTTTAAATCAACAACTCATTCCCACGATTAAGCATTGACCTAAAATATAAATTGACATTGAAAAAGTCAAGTTCACTCTGCCCGGTGTCTCGTAATCGCAAATCATAAAGTGCAAAATATTAACGTGCGAACTAACGAAAAGGAGGAAATGGTTAAGAAAGCTTTTTGACAAAATTCGGCAGTTTAATATTGAACCTGACTGGTCCTTAAGCCGTAGGACTTTTACTAGAGACATGAGACAAATTGCACGTGGATTTGTCGGAAGCCAAAATTGCTCGGCCTCTTAATGGAATTGGAAGCTCACTTTCCCGGTCGTGACGAGTAAAAGAGAGGCAATAATGTCGATTATTATAGCTATGCTCCAGTATTCTTCACGAACTATGGCTCATTGGTATAAAGTAACTTTCTTCCACTACCTGCATTGCAGATCAGTCTTTGCTCTTTTTCATATAAAAGTTGATCATAAATTTTAAGCACATCTGTCATGCACAAACCCCTTTAATTTAAGCGTCCAAGCTTGAGCAAAGTTGAATTGTAATCATGGGAGCCCCAAATTCAAACATAGTTGAACCCGAAGATAATGTTCAAGTGAGAACTTCCATCGATTATTCATTTATAGTCACGTTAATAAAGGAGCGCTATATATAATTTGTGTGCCGATATAGCGCTACTAGAAGAAATACGTAAGAATAAACTCTTGGGAACTGATAAATGAGCAGCGGACTGTAGTAGAATCACCTCTTACAATCATGATATCGAGACTGCCCAATGATCCGGAAAGATGCGAGGGCCCAATGAAACATGCGCTACAACGTCTAACTTCGAGGATTTGTTTGGTGGTTTGAACTATTTTAACATTGTCGGACACAATTTTGCAGAACATCGCGGCTATTTGACTTACATAAGATTCGGGGTTCCCCTGTTAAATCCCATGAAGTCAACTACTTGGGTCATTTAATTTCTGAATAAAGAACAGGACCCACGTAAAGTTGAAATTGTGACAGACTAACTTCTTCCCCAGAATTTAAAAACGATTAAAAATTTTCCGCGGACTTGTTTTATATTAAAAACAGATTGTGATGGACTTCATTGAGTGCGAAAAGTGCTTTAAGGCGTTCCAAAGGCAATTATGCAAATTTTTCCACTCCAAGAAAAGTGTTCACTGTGGAACGGAAGTAGAAGGCGCAAGGACAAAAGTCAAACATTAATTGTAATTAAAGAAGAAACGTGATCGAAAACAAGTTGAAACAATTAAGTTGAATTATAATGAAAGAAGGAAGCAAGTTTGAATATCCAAAACGTAAGTTCAGGTTAATATTCCGATTAAGATAACATTCGATATTATTTTTGAGCTTAATTTTGAGGACTCAAACCCCTACTAGAACTCGTAGTTATCATGCATAAAAGCTTTCAAAAATGGGTATACATATGTATATGGGTTAATAAGAGTCCAAATAAACTAAATACACACTTCTGCATTTACGACTATGAGCCCAATAAAGATGAGTAGCAAATGAAGGTACATATACTCGTATGGTAAACAAACTTTAATTTTTTTCTGTAAAAATCTATAATTATCTAAAAATAACTTTTTTTTATGTTAATCCTCCCCATTTGTGTCCTTTGGGAGTAATCATAAAACAATAACCTTAAGCCTAACGACCACATCAGAATGAGCGTATACAGTTTACCTACTCATTAACAAAAGTAACTACACTCGAATTTCGAATGTCATGCCTGCGGTGAATCGCTCGTTCATTGCCCTTAATAACCGAAAAAACTAAATTGCCTTGATTTAGTCGTTCGTTCAGCGTAGAGGTAATTCACAGATAAAGCACGTCAACCATCCAATTAAAATAAATTAAAAATATTTGAGGGCTTATTAAATTATAATGGCAATGACCTGTTTATATAAAAGTGAATAGCCAAGGGGGATGCAATAATGAAATAGTTTCTGGTCAAAAGTTTAAACCAGATTTGAAACGAATAAAGCTTAAACGGAGTTAGATTTTATGAAGATTGTTAGTAAATTCGAGGCATGAAACAAGCGAACAAAAATCGAACGTCGACCAGTTTTTCTTGGAATTAAGAAAGCTTATAATTAACAAAGCCCTATCGCGAATGCCGAATCCGATGTTATTCAAGACCCTTATTCCCCGACCTTATTAAGTGTGGGTGAAAATGTTCTTGATCATAAAATCCAATGCTATAGAGATGTACATACCTAGGCAGAAATTTCCGGGTACAACGCCTCAGATGGCTTGGACATGTAGAACGAATGGACTTCTGCGTCCCGGAGCAAAATGTTTTCGAATTCACACCAGAAGAAACCTTCCGTTCAACTAGCTAGGGATCAAGCTAGCTGGAGAAGCATACTGGTTACGTCGTAGGACATCAGCATCACCGAAGTCTTGAATTATATTAAGCGTAATTCACAAGTGGACTTTTGGTTGTGAATAATTAAAATGCATTTTGGGAAATTCATCAAATCATTAATTGGTACTGCTAGTGCCCCGTGGAACAAAAAGACCGTTCATCGTGAAGCAGAGATACCTGAACTATACATTAGGGCATTCAAACAGAATGTGTTTGATGGTTTCAGGCTTTTCTTCATCCTGCAAGTAGGGTTCATGACACCCATCAAGATGCGAAATAACACTGTCATCTCTACTTGTGCGATCCGAGTCAACATTATTATTTTTAAATAAATTATTTAGAGGCCTTGCATTATCTTTTCTGCGCGGCTAAAAGGAGACGGAGAAGATTGTGTGCCCGCAAATAATTTCAAAGCTATTATCATCTGTTCAAAATATTGTCATAATTCACAAATACAATTGAATTTGTATTGAACACACTATTTTTATGAGCATTTATAGTCTTTATATATATCCTTCTAGTACAGACTAAAATAGCCAAGAAAATCATCTGATGGTGACGTATGATCTCAGAGGCAGAGTGGAGTACAAGACAGCAGAACGGGAAAAGAGTATCATATTGAGACGCCGATTATTTTCGGCGTTCGTTTAAAATAAAATAAAATACAAAAAAGTTAAGTTATTGTGTAATTTATTTTATTACTTAGGACCACGTCCGCTCACGGAGGTTGCACGTTGAAGAAGGAAGCGTTGAACGAATGTCATCACAATGACTTTTCGAAGAAGTTCTTTTGTAGATTACGCGCCTATGTCGGAAAGTAGTAGAATTCGTTTTTACTTGATGATGTCATCTCAATATTGCTTCGATATTGCGAGACTTGCGAAGCAGTTTGACGCTGTGAGAAATATTGAATTCGGCATTTATGTTTTGTTTTTCGCCGGCAATGGTTGGCAAAAGCGAATGACAGTTCTCTCACTATGATATTTTCCTATTTTTTACACAGGTTGGTGCGTTTTCAGTCATGGTTTTTAAAGACTTTGAATATAATATGTACATTATTAGTTTGGGTTAAAATTTTAAAAATTTTATATATTTTCGCTTCGCAGTGTACATCGGAATTCAGATCTCATGTAGTAACTACACAAACCTTCTAGCAAACATGGTGTATTTTGGATTTTTCATGTTTTCTTTCCCGAACAACACCCATTCGCATGAGGCAACACTCTATCTGTCAGCTGTCACAAAAACTGAACCCACACAAAAACATTGTCGCTCGTCGTACGCAGTCCACGAACGAAAAAGTAGTAACTTTTTGTTGCAGTATCGCTGTTCGCTGCTCACTTCCCTTTCCCTCTCATTCGTTTGTACGTTTCATTTCTTTTTTCCTCAGCCAAAAGTAAGAGATTTAAAAATGGCGTCATATGGGGCGGCGTGTAGCTTTAAGTGTTAAAAATTTTCATCAATTGTTTTGTGCAAAAATGTTGTCGATTAAATCAACTAAAACAATGTTCAACTAAAAAAATATCCAAACAATTCATTTAAATAAAATTCAAATCGAATTGACGGTGTTAAGTGAATGAAAAATTGTTACAAAAAGTGAAATGTGTTCGTAAAGGTCATTCGGTTTCTTTTTTTTTCCTTTGTAAAGAAATTTTCTCACCCAAAAGTTGAAATACGGTTTTCGGTGTTTGGATTAAGTTTTCAAATAAATTAAACAAAAGTAAGTGGGATACATTTCAAACAACTATTCCCCTCATTTTTATGCATAAATAAAAAAACAATCCACCATCACTCGAGTAGTTTTTCATCACAAGAAAAAAAAGAAATCAAATTGTTTAAAGAAGCCTCATAAAATGTCTGCATACCTCTCGGTCTGGGCTTATTTTCCATATTACGCCAAACGGGATGTCGGAAATTGTTTAATTGCTTACCTACTCGAAAAATTATTCCAATTACTGGGACTGGTACTGGTACTGGGCTTTCAATTGGATTTTCTTTGCATACAAAAAAAAAAGGAAACACTGGAAAAATATGTATATTTGTGCAAATGTACACCTACACATGTTGCCTTGACATGAAAAAGCTAGAAAAAATAAGAAGTGTTTGCCAGAAATTAGAATTTTCCAGTGCCGGATATTGTGCGGTCAGATTAATTAAATAATTTCACGATTGTCCATGTAACTACAAACAAAAAAAAAAAAACAATATGAAAGAAAATCCAAAGTAATGATTAAGAAAAAAAAAGTCGCATTTTTGTTTGGGTGCATATACATAAGTTAAATGGGTGTAGGTGGGTGTTTTTCGTCTAATGGTTGAGGGAAAATATTTGTTGGGTTTTCTACTAACTAACTGCTGAGGGAGGCGGCACGGGACCGACCGATGGGGTGTCTACTGAAGGATAGGTCTGTTGCATTGCTCCTTTTTCCCTGCTTTTTTCATTCATTGATAATGCGCACGGCAGGCAAACCTGTGTACCCAGATTCTGTGTACTTTCCTTTCGACATATAAATTTTCCTTCATCGTCGACGTTTTGGTGTTTTCAAGAGACACATTGACATGGCAGCTGTAATGCACAACTCGTGGAATGGATAAAGATGCACGAAAGTGTTGTTTTTTTTTATGTATATATATGTTCATCTAAAAAGAAAAACAAAAGACTTTACTTGTTGATTAGCTGAAAAAGGTACTCCAGAATACGGTATTGGATATGTTAATCTACTTAAAATTATCAAGAGCTTTTCATGTTTTGTTTTGTTATATACTATGTACCTACTGCAACTCCTTTGAGTAGGTATCTATTTTTTGTTGCATTGTAGCTGCAAAAGTATTTAGTAAATATATATGTACAGAAATACAAACTGTTCATAGTATCTTGAAACCTTTTATGGCATTTAAAATTGCCTGCTAGGACGATATCATTTTTTCTTTTATAATGAATGAAACATGGAAGTTTCTAATTCTTGAATGACATTTCATTAAGAGAAAAACCCAGCTTGATAATTTTTGACCGACTTGACCCTGTCTATGTGTGGGCAATTAGTTTGTGTTTTTTTTCTTATTTATTTATGAAAGTTAACATCTCGAAATTAAAAAGCGAAGTTTTATTCATTATGTCGATGTTGAGCGTCCTTTATCCAGAGCGCCAATTGTAAAATCTTGTTGGACATAAATGGTCTTGGCAAGACGTAAAGAGCAACTACCGTTGTCATCATGCACGAGTTAGATAGGGATTCGTTAACTGAAAACTTAGCATGGCTCTACACAACTCATTTTTATAAATGTTTCCATACGCTGTATAAAAATCGTTGATCGAACTGGCTTTCCTAGCTTAAAACCGCACTGAAATGGAATGATCAGAACGTGGATAAGTGACTTTGGTCGTTTATATCATAGTTTGCCAGAGATTTAAGAGTCTGTCTCACTTTAGGATTGGTCACTAAGTGGCCTTCGACGTGAGTTTTATTTCCACTGCTGCCATCGCATTATCAATGGATTCATTCTGCAGGACAAGGTGGTTATTAGAAATGGATCGATAAACACTCACTCAATGTGGCGAAATAGAAAGAATTGTCGTTAAGAATTATCGCTGGTATTTCATAAAATTCGAACTGGTTTTCATCATCAACAGAAAAAGACAACTATTGTAAATTTAATCGACAAAATTTATCGTCTAGGGCATGTATGTTTTGTTAGGACTCCCGAAAACTCAGCCTTGTCTATTTCAACTTGCGACCAACTTGCACTGCATTTTGCAAAAAGGTCTTGGATCTTTCTTTTCTGAATATTCTTCTTCCTCAACACTTCATCAGCGTAAAAGAGGTTTTGATTAGATCTAGATTATGGATTGTCCAATAAGCTGAAAGAAACGGAGATTGGAAGAAGCGACTCTTCGTTTGGGCAATCGATTTTTTTTTTTTAATTTTTCTTAAGCTATGTCTATTGTGCAGTACTATCTATCAGATCGTTCTTGCTGAGAGCTTGCACTTTGTTTACCTTTATTCACTTTGTCTATCACCATTGTTACTCCTGTCTCCATACTTGAAAATGTACCAAAGACTACTGTTTGCGCTCTTAAAATGATGTCAATATTGGCGGAATATATATGCAAGTACTGCGCTCGCTCTATTATTTCAGAAATATCATTTCTAGAATTTCTAAGATCTTAAAATTCTATAAAATCTTTATGCATAATTGTATGAGTGTGGCAGAAACGTATAATGATACTATGATATTACAGCTCATACGAAACATTAAAATAGATAAAAAAAAGTCGATAATGGTTTAGGATCGTACAAACATACATATGTATGCATCTTTTGTGATAATTTGATATCATTTGTGGACTTTTATGACACAAAACTACACAAATATTGTCCAATCAGTTGAAGATCAGTTATCACAGAAAAGATAATCCTGATGGACTTTTATCCGAGATAACTTTGACAGAGAGTTCTTTGGCATCAGCGGCTGAAAAGCTACCAATTGCGGACAGCATTTCAGCCGTATTGCAGTTTATCCTCATTGATGTACTCTCAATTTTCCCTGAATCAAATAATGGGCACAGGGCCCGCTGGCTTTGATTGGTAACATTCGTAGGTTATTTTTTTGTTTCTGGACCTCCTTTCGAGATCACTAGTTTTTAAAGATAAAAATGTCCTAAACTTTGATTTTCGGAACATGGTGGTCAGACTGTGATGGTGAAATTCAGTTAAAATAAATACAACCGCAATTGTCTTACTGCAACAGAACCAAAGGACTGAAATTTGCGAACCCAGGCGAAACCAGAAAAATCTCAGTTTTAAGTCGCTTCCAAAACTTTCTACATGTTTTTGTATGTGTCTCCGATATACCTCAATTATAATGTCTATGCTCATTGCATGCTTTTGGCGAATCTGTCCGCATACGAAGCAAATTTTCTCTTTGCAGTTCAAAGCAAACTGAATGAACCACTAACATGGTTCAGGGAAACGGACTGATTTATGTTGGACTCAACCTTGTTATTCATTTCCAGATGATCGCTCTCGAAAACTTTGTTGAAAATATGTTTACTGCTCAATGGTTATTATGTTGATAACATGTACAGCCTTGCCAGCACAAAACATTAACCCACGAACTGTTACTCATGAGATGATACCTTGAATTATCGACAGGTTTTCATTGCCATGCGGCGTTCCCAATAACAAAACTATGTTTATAAAACCATTCTAGAGTTTTTTTTTTACTGAATCACCTTGATTCACAGCAGTCATCTCATCAAAATATTAGTGCTAATTGTGCTAAGTGACTGAAGATCAAACAAACGCATAAAAACGATTTCTTCTGATTGTTAAATATTTCATCTACAGTGCACTTAGAATGAATGAATGTGTAAAATTGTATTAGGCCGTGACAAATTTGTTTAGAAGTTCCTTAATTTTGTTTGTTCCTTAAAAATGTTCATTGTTAAAAAACGCATTCTTGGCATTTCTTTTCCTACTGATCTCTCCACTAAACCCCTCGATATGAGTAAGAAAACAACAAACATTTTCGTTAAATTGATATAAATATTTTCATAGCTTGGGAGTACAATAATTAAGAGATCTTCGCAGGTGCGGAGATCTATTAACAAGTTCATTTCAGATGAAACATAATTAGCAAACATTCAGAATACATTTCCATCACAGATGGGTCCCATCACGATTTGAATCTATTTGTGTGCGAAATTTTTTTCTTGGTTTCTGTCTGAAGCTTTTCAAGTTCAGGACTTCCGCTCATTACTTATTGGGATTGGAAAACAGGTTAACATCTATCTTTGTTAGATGTCAAGGCATACAGATGTTCCACGAATTGGTTGGTTCGATAAGCTTGTCCGTCTGGGATCGAAGATCCTATTACTGCTTGAAATGACTACAATCGAAGAAGGGCACTTCAAAGACCAAAATCCTAGGTGTAATTGAATGTTTCTTATTTCAACATAAGGTGGACTCTCCACATTATTCGCCCACGCAGAAAAAGGTTGTAGGAATCAGATGACCGCGGATCTCTATGCTGGAATCCGGAGGTTTTTGGTCCAAAACTCTCAAAACATTGTGTTTTCGAGATCAACCGGTACAGTTTTCTCCGTGTTCCATTCAGTAATATAAATGCTGTCACATTTGATTTTGAATCAGATGAATAACTGATCAATAAGACTTGACATTCTTTTTCAAGGTTTTAGAATAATTGAATAGTTGGCGATTTCCCTGGCCGGAAGCCCGTCATTGTGAGATTTATCTGTTGTAACAATGTTTCCAACGTTCGCAAAATATAATAGATAGCCTCTCTGAACAATATTATTTCAGGTATATTCCAGTCGACGGAGTTCCTTTCGTCCTCTCAAAACTGACAGATGATTTGTTTGCATACTTCTTACCAAAACATCTCTACCATATTTTTGTGACCACACTAGGTTTTTCTACAGTGATTGATGGAAATATTCATCGCCTGGAGTTGTGTTTGCTTCATCCCCTATTACTATTTCTTGTTCATTATATTTTAGAAGCGGCGGAAGAGCTAGAAAAGAGAAGATAAGACAAGCTTTAACTTAACATGTCATTCGACATTTTAAACATATTTGTATCTTAAAATTGATCAAGAGTAAACATATGAATCTACGCAGATGGTGTACAAATCAATCTCAGCCATCGTGTCACATCCCATATTTATGAAGATCCATCGTTCCCAGGGAAACTGCATAAAACGTAGAGTCAATCGATAGTCATCATCATAAACATCGGACTTCTTTGTGTAAGGTCAGATAAGCACTACCATTGTTTTAATCAACTTCTTAAGAGTTAAAGTAAGTTTCTACTAAGATATGATAAATGTCCTTCAAAAGCAAACATATATCACACACATCCTTGTAGACTATAGCGTTCGTTTTATGAATTACCTTCGC
The DNA here is from genome assembly GCA_963555765.1 of Orthonevra nobilis. NCBI lineage: Eukaryota > Metazoa > Arthropoda > Insecta > Diptera > Syrphidae > Orthonevra > Orthonevra nobilis. The sequence continues at coordinate 46,787,194 of OY743224.1, read as the reverse complement.
TCAACTTTCCCATGATTTGACGAGTTTCAATTCAGAGCTAAATCAAAAGTTAAGTCGATTCACTTTTTTTTAAGAATCTACGAGTTTTGAAAGTTTCAATGACCCAAAGTTAGCTATTAATTAAAATTCGTGTTTGAGGTCCGTTTTGTACGAGTAACTATTCAAAAAGATTACTTTCAAAATGATACCTCAACAGCTAAGTTCCAGTGGGTTCCTTCAATTTTGTTTGACGAAGTCAACACCGATTATACAGCAAAAAAAAAAAATAGCTTTCAACGTTTGCGTTGTTGCTGGTGATTTTGTGCAATGTGTATTCTCATCACGTTTCTCAACAAAGTTGCTCCTTTTCCTTGCGTCCTTGACTGCTATTACAGTAAATGAGTGCCAAAATCCAAGTATTTCAAAGTTTTCGTTATAGATTGCCTGGAGAAGAAGAACTAAACATTACCAAAGAAAATTTTGTAATTGTTATTTGTCTTGTCAAAAATTGGCTATGAATTCGGTTATGGACACGAAGCTAACGAAAAAACTTTCACCACATGAATATCTTTAGCTTTATCGAGAGTTTTGTTTGAAAATGGTTTTCTTTTAAGAGTTTTTTTAAAACTTTTCCTGTGAAATGAGAGAAGTAAATATAAGGTTGGAATTTATGTTGAAGTGCGCACCTTAAGGTCAGCTTCTAGACCACAGAGCTTTAAATTTTAGTTCTATGATGAATGTTATGTTGGGTTTTGTTTTTGTACATTTCCCTCTCGTCTGATAGAGAACTTTTGTAGAAATGGTTTCACTGTATCTCACTTATCTATTCACTTGTCTGCCTATGGGGCAACGTGCGAGGATAGAATGCGATTTGTTTTGTGGCCTTTTTATCTTTTCTGTTCTCTTTAGTTGACTGCTATTCTTTTCTTCAGAGTAACATCTTTGCAAATGTAGTTGCACGAAGCAGAATGCGAAATCTGACTAGTTTATCCGCATCGCAATTCACATGGTTGGTCCAGTGTTTATCTTTGTCTAGTTTGTGCTTTAGAGGAATAGATGTCACTAATTTTTTTAGGATTCTTTCATCATAAACATCGACAGATACAGCGTTTTCTTAGCAAGAACCGCCACTAGATTTTAGTCTTGCAGAGCATTCTTTGCCACTTTTGGGCGGATATTATTAAAAATATCTTTATTGCCCCGAAAAGCGGACAGAGTATTCTACATTACTTTTTAGTAAGAAATAGTTCAATATAACTTACAATTGAGCGCAAAGCGGTTTCAGATTCGTATACGTATTCTGATATGAAATACAATGAGTATTTTGAAAGTCATGAGTAGAAAGGTTGTAAGTCTTTTCGTCAATCTTCAGTAATGTTGCCAGGAACGCCGCTCGTCAGTCTTAAAGCCGTATAAAACGTTTTTGTAAATAAAACAAAAACGGTTTTGGACATCAATGAAATTCTTTATTCCTGTGAAAGTACGTTCGATGCCATTATGTATTGAACTCAATTTCTTTTGCATGGCCACCACGGGCAAGCTTACATAAGTCCAGACGCTGAATCCAATTTTCGACGGTTTTCAAGCCTAAATTGGCCGATACTGCTGCAATTTCACGTTCGATATTCGTACGAAGTTCATCAATCGTCTCTGGCTTGTTGGCATAGACCATAGACTTGACGTAGCCCCACAGGAAATAAATAACGGCGTCAAATCGCACGACCCAGGCGGCCAAGTGACTAGACCATTTCGTGAGATAACACGTTCTCCAAACTTGGTTTCCAATAAATTGATTGTGACATTCGCTGTGTGGCTTGTGGCGCCGTCCTGTTGGAACCACATGTCCTTCAAGTCCATATGATCCAATTGGGGCCAAAAATATTCGGTTATCATTAAACGGTAGCGATCCCCATTCACAGTAACGTGCTGCTCTTGATCATCACGGAAGAAGTACGGCCCAATGACGCCGCCAGCCCATAAACCACACTAAACTGTAATTTTTTCGGGATGCAATGATGACTCATCGAGTACGTGTGGATTGCTGCCTGACCAATACCGCATATTTTGTTTATTTACGGAGCCATTCAGCCAGAAATGAGCCTCATCGCTGAAGATGATTTATCGATGAAAATCCGAATCATTTTCAAGTTGTTGCTCAGCTCAATTCACGAACATACGACGCTTCTCGTGGTCAAGCGGCTTCAGTTCTTGCGTCAACTTAATCTTGTAAGAATGAAGGTCAAGATCTTTTCGCAAAATTCGCCACAACGACGTCACAGAGATGCCCAACGCTTGAGAACGACGTGTGCGAGACATATTTGGGCTTTCTGCAACTGAAGCCTCAGCGGCAGCAATATTCTCGACACTACGGGCACTTCTTTGTCTCACTGGCCCGGGAACATTTTGTACTGTGCCTGTGGATTCAAATTTTTCCACTAGACGTTAAATTGTTGATCTGCTAGGACGATTATGACGACCATAAATTGGACGCAGCGCTCTTAACGTTGAGGCCACGTCGTTGTTGGCTCGTATATCTTTCCATCATGAAATAACGTTTCATTTTTGCAAGGGAACTTTACTTATAAGAATTGGATTAACTCTAGTTTATTCGGAGCTGAGAGTTTGGTCTCTCCCATTTTTTCCGAAACCCAGCCGATATCAGTGGTTCAACTGTTTTAAATTTTTTGTAGTATTTGACCGCCTTCCAAACTTCTTCGAAATTAATGCTGTATTCTTTTTCGTAGTTTATTATTTGTCTTGAAAAGTATAACCGGGGAAACTGTGCATCTTGGCATCCATCCATAAGAAAACTTGAGCATTGCCTATAAATTTTGGCAATGTAACTTTCATAGACTATTTTCTGGGCCGCAATTTTGAAGATCCTAGTGCCTCGGTCAAGTCCTTGATAACCTGGTTTAAAACAGCAGCTGTAGGAAATGCCGGCAAAGGTCTTCTATCAACTTTGCATGAGTTTGAGCAAATTTCTTAAACGCGAGGACATAGTAAATCTAAATCTTTGTAAATTTATTTTTTATTCATTTCTATAATATTAGAGACACATTAACTTTTTCGACAGACAACATCCTCTTTGCTAGTGCTGTAGTTTTTAAGGTTACCATGTACTTTTATATTCTGATTATTAAATAATAATAATACATAATGATGTTTTTCGAACTTTACTTGCGGTTCAATTTCGCCGTATGACGTGTTTAACTATTCAATGTATAGCATAAAGTGAGTATTGTATGATTAACAAGTTAAATTTATAACAACACTATTCGCTTGTGTGAACACACATTTCAGAAAAAAAAGAAAACACGTCATTTCTTTGTGAATCTCGCGTCTAATAACAACAATCATCCTCAATTTCTCTGTCATTTGTGTTAGTCATCATCTACTAATGGACATATGGATTAAAATTAATCGTGCTTCACATAAATGTATATCTATTTACTAACAACAAAAAAAACAAAATATATCACAAATCCCTCTCATCGTATTCATGGGCCCATTTATTTATACATAAATACATATAAAAAAATATAAACGCTGTTTTACTACTAACAATATTTAAAAAATGTAATGCTTTGGATGTGTTGTGTACATATAATGAGAAAATTAACAGCAAAGGAATGACCTTATTATTTTTTTTAAATTTTGTTCCATCACTATAGGTTTCTATAATCGCCAATTGACTAGTACAAGGTGCGTTTGATGGAGCCTATGGTCGTCAATTAATTGTGGATGACTGACCGTATAGGAAAGCAATTAGGCATAATTGTACATGTAATTGCATAGACAAAAATCCATCACCATTCAAGATAAAACTCACGCCCGTTTTGGGGCTGTTTTAAACCCCACAAATTTTGCTTAATAAATATATCCAACTGTCAAAAACGTAATTTATTGGCAATGTGGCAACATGCGGGAACCAGCCGAGAAACCAAAGTAAGTCATATTTGATAAGAATTCAATATAAAAATCTTACTTATCGAGTGATCTGCTGATCAATTTGATACTTAAATTGGCTTCAATACTTAATAAGTCGTCAGAGAGAAATATAAAAAAAAAAACACTTTTCGCTCATGGAAATACCACAACCTTAAGAAAATTAGAGAGACATTCTTTTCGTCTGCAAGTTCATAATTGTAAACACTGGTTAAAATATGCAGCCATAAGTATGTAGGTAAATTTAAATATAGTCAGTAAATATTCAAACATACCGTCATTATAGGACCGAGAGTTGTCAAGTTGAACGAAAAGTTTTCATTTATTCATCAAAATTGATTTTATTGCCTTCAATTTAGGCCCCAATTCATACAACGCACATACACTGACTTTCTTATTAGGACATCAAATCAAAAGCTCAATCCCATCCTTTACGATCCCGGTAATGCTGCCTTCAGTTGGTAAAACCAAGATTTCTTGCACCCGGATCTGATTGATTCGTTCGGCTAGATATCGAAGAGAGTCCTAGTTGTGACGTCGACGGATTTTTGCCTTCCGGAATAGACCTCTCCTCGCCGACAAGACCATACTACTGTGTCCAAAAAATAAGGTGACATTGTATTTATTTTGAAAATTCTTTATTTATTCTTCCAAATCAATTTCATGCCCTTCAAAGTAATCCCCTCCCGATGCAATGCACTTATGCCAACGGATTTTCCAATCTTTGAAACACTGGTTGTAGTCACTTTCCGGGATGGCCTTCAGTTCCGTCTTCGCTGCGGCTTGAATCTCCTCTATCGTATTAAAACGGTGTCCCCGGAGCGGCCTTTTGGGCTTGTTGAACAGCCAGAAGTCGCACGGCGCCAGATCAGATATGGGTTGAGTTTTTGGCGAAATGATCACGAATTACGAGTGCGGTATGGGATGGTGCATTATCGTGGTGTAAAAACCAAGAATTGCCTTTCCACAATTCCGGCTTTTTTAGGCGGATAGCGTTACGCAAACGACGCATAACGTTCAAATAATATTCCTTGTTGACTGTTTGCCCAATTGGAAGGAATTCATAAAGCACAACACCACGATAATCGAAGAAAACAGTCAACATGACCTTGATTTTGAGCGATTTTTGGTGTTTTTGGTCTCGGCTCTCCTTTGGCACGATATTCGCTCGGTTGATCGGTTGTTTCGGGGTCGTAAGCATAGATCCAAGTCTCATCGCCAGTTTTAATGCGTTTCATGACTTTTTGGTAGCCAGAAAGCATTGTTTCACACACTTCAACGCGACGCCTTTTTTCCAAAAAATTCAATGTTTTCGGTACCAGTCGAGATTTGACGCGCTTGAGGCCCAAAGCATCCTTCAAAATGGTATTGACTGAGCCTTTCGATAAGCCAACTTCATCAGCAAGGTCTCTAATCGTTAATCGATGGTTTTTCAACACCAAATCTTTGATTTGTTGGACGTGAGCTTCATCGGTTGAGGTTGATGGTCGCCCAGAACGCTCTTCGTCTTCGACACGTTCACGGCCGGCTTGGAAATCACTATACCACTTGTAAACATTTTTTTTAGACATAGCCTCATCATCAAAGGCTTTCTGCACCATCCTCAACGTATCCGCAGCAGAATATTGATTCCGCAAACAAAATTTAATGCAAATTCTTTGCTCAATAAATTTCGACATCGCAAAAAACGAAAAACTCACTTTTAGCAGCTCACAAAACGACGCGTATCTCAAACACTATGAATATATTTTGACATGAAATTTCACATAGATGTCACTGACAGTACTACCAACCTAAAAAGAAAGAAAAATTTCCAAATCCTTCGACGCGCGCAGTTTAAATTCATATGTCACCTTATTTTTTGGACACAGTGGTATATCCCACAAATTTCAAGTCAATTCACCGGTATTGTTTGTCGTCAAACACTTGGTTCCATATAAATGAACTGACAGGATTCTTCGTAGAAACATCGATTGCTTTAGGTGAATCTCCACCAAATACTGTTTGCGGAGTTGATATCTGTTCCGTCCAAACGCATCGCGCTTAATATACGTCCCAGTTGGGTTCACATTTCTGCAGCGAATTCTCCCGAAATATTTATACCATCCTATCATATCGTAGTAGTCCAAAATTAATGAACCTATTGGAAGATGCTTTAGATTTTGCAAATGAAGGCAACTGTCAGTTGCGAATGCAGAATAAACGTCGACAAGCCATGGAATTTTTTAACGCAATAAATCGCAGATTTCACATTACAGAAGAGGTGCCGGAACCGGAAGTCCTCGTGGTACTCTTTTCGATAAAAATATCGTCACTGTGGCTGAAGATGTCAGATAAGCTTTCAAATTCAGCAAGACGGCGCAGCATGCAACTGGTCATTAGTCGTTCTTTTTTGATTTAAGTGAAAGAGTTGAAGATGGTCCCTAACAAAGTGAAGGCAGCGCTTGTAGAACATCAATAACGTCAAGCAATGTCTGCACTCTTCAGAATCTCAGCGTCGCAATGAAAGGTTTCCAGTCGATTTGAAACATAAACGACTACAAAATTTTCGCTTCCTAGGAAACATTAAAAATCATGAAGTGTTAAGGCCGCATGTAATCGGTTCTTACGAGGACGCCGTGGGAAACACGGTTACAATGGCCGGAGGATATGTGGTTCCAACAAGTTGGTGCAACCGTGTATACAGCTCATGACACAATTGACATTTTAAAGGATGCGTTTCCGGGTTGCCAAATATCTCTTTTGCATGCGCCGACAAAATCGTCTAAAATGTCGATGTAAAACAATTTGAAAACCAATTATTTCCTATCAAAGGCAGTCGTAGTGTCTGCAAAGAACTTGAACTTGTTTAAAAGCTCTAAACCTTTTGCTGCTTTGGAACGGAAAAGACAAAAAGTAGTCTTTTAAAGATTTTGTTTCACTTAGCAACACTTAAAAGTACCTTCTCGTACTTGTTTAGTTTTCGCGAGCATTCCGATAAGTGCCACACCGTGCCTGACTCTTGTTTGGAACATTTAGACAATATTTTGGAGTCAAACCATGATCAATTACCACCTCCCACGTCTGCAAATAAGGCAGAAGAATAGCACAAATATGAAAGATTATTCAGACACCTTTCGTGTTTGAAATATTTAACTTGAACAACGAGCGGTTTATACATTATTAGTTCTGGCAATTTTTTTATTTTTAAAGTGGTTACCATGAAAAGCATGCATTTTAGTTTTAATTGACGTTTGATGAGAGCAGGGCGAACAGCATCCACTTTGAAATATTTCAAATGTTGTTACAAATTGATTCGGACTTTCCGCTGCAAAAACAGTCCCAACCATGCTGTTTTGTTTCTTTAGTTAAGTGATTACATTAGCGAACACAAGAGAACAAATTTATGTTTTTATTTTTTTGGTTTGGGTAGCTTCCTATCTAGTTAGCTAGCTGTAGCAACCGTCAACCCCTATTTAAATGGGTACGTTGCATGCAAACAGCTGTATGCAGAGACCACGTTTGAGACCCACTTAATTGAATTGAATGAAATGTCTCATTAAGCGTTTTCGTAATTTTTTTTAAGAAGTTTCCGTTTCATCGAGTACAAAAGATGTCGTCTGTCTCTTACTTTGGGTCCGAATTAATGGATGATGTCATATCATTTATTTTGCTGCATAAAATTATAATATTTGAATGAAATCAATCGAAGATACAAATCTTGGCTGGTGCCAGATAATAATTAAGCACGAAATATTCGTATATGAATGGCCCGTTCTTACTTATTTGTTGGTTTTGTAAGAATTAGTTTTATAGCTGCGCCTGAGTTTAGCGATGTGGGAAAATAGTTTTTGATTTAAGGGACAACTTCATGTCATATAGAATTGTTGATTGAAGGACTATTCTGAATTTTTCAAGAAACAGTTTAATATGAAACCTCACTTAGCTGCGTCATGGCAAATAAAGCAGTGTTCTATTTTATTGCTCTAACTAGCGGTTGCGTTGTAGTAGGACATTGTTCCCAGTATGAAAAGTCTACGCCACCTCTATAATACATAAGCAACGGTCCAGGGCTGTCCTTTAGTACTTTGAGATGTATATATGTATTTTAACGATTTAATAGCATGGCTGTTCGAAAAAATACTTTTTTAATGAACGTCCAGTTTGCTTTAAACGTATCTTTAGAATTATTTTGAATGTCCTGATAGAGACTTTAAATAAGACCTTTCTTTTCCAAAAGTGATAAAAACTTTCAAGTACTTTTCGAAATTGAACACGGGACGGGTATACCTGGAAATCAACATAGCAGGTTCCCCCAGCATTTGTGCCAATCAACTACGGAATGGCTTTTAATCAAATGAATGCATTAGCTTCCAATTGTTTGCCAAAAATATGAGGTGGATGCCAGGTTGAGCAAAATGAATCCCACTGTAATTGTTCTGAGCTCAAACCAAAAATAAAATAACAAAATCCAGGAATATTTGAATTTCAAAAAAAAAATCTAACAAACACAATTATAATAATTTCCACTTTAGAAACGTTCTAATTTCTAAACTAATTATTATTTTAAACAAACAAAAATCATTCGCAAAAAATGAATGATAACTTAACCCCAAGTAATTAACTAATACTTAAGTGAGGGCAAAGATCGGTCCAATAGCCCGGGCTAGTTAGATCAAGATTCTGTTTGCATATTTGATTCAGATTTTGTTCTTTATTTACTAACCTTGGCCTTATTGCGCGGAGCTCGCACTAAACTAGCCTGCACTTATAGATAATAATGCTTTCGTTGTTTTTTCATTTTAATTTTTCTTTCAGCGATAAGTCCGCTCTTTGCCTGAAATATTTAGACCCAAGTGGTATCCATGCACTTATCAAATATCAAAGCATTAGCACGCTTAAATGCACCGGGTTATCGGGTTGAGAGCGTTCTACGATTCAATATCGGTACTGCCTTTTTAGTCGGGCGACTTCGTGCAAGCAAATTATGTAAAAACGTTTTATATGATGGCGCTCTTACGTAACCAGAAATATTTATTATTTAAGTTCCCGGATTGACTCTTGAAAAAAATGAAGTCGACCGCTATTTTTATTGAAAAAACATCGATAGTGTACAACTAAGTTTGTATATAGTTTTGTTTTACTTTTTTATAAATCAAACCTCATACAAGCCTTTAGAAATTGCTTCTTTAAGCTGTGATAAAAATGGCGGTCACCCAAATATGCTTTGTGAGAGGTATACAAGCATGTTATAGTTGAAGAAGGGGTAGTATAAGCTATTAGGGGCACCCCATCATTAAGCTGTCAACTGCAGTGTGGAGTATAGTGAAAAGTCCTTGCAATTTCCAGTTTGCAATTGCAGATTTTGGTCTTACCTATTGTAATAACTATTTTTTTTATATATTTTTGAATTCGAAGAATAATGCCGAAAACTGTTATAGGGAAAGAAGTTCAAGATTGTCTGGGGAATTCAGTTAAAGAATGGTTGAAGCCAACAACTCCAACAATTTTATCCACGATTTTGCATCCAAGGTTCAAGAAACATGGATTTAAAACAGAGGAAGAGGTGAACAAAGTCTCAGCAGTATGCATCCTTTTTGAAGGAAATGCAAATTCAGAATATGAAATCACTGAATGTAAAGCAAGAAATTTCAGAGAAGGATACCCGGCCCGTGAAGTGGAGCTTAAATTAAAAAAAATCAAAATTCATAAACACACCGAACCACTTTATCGGATGCAATTGTTGACATTTGCCAGTATATACCAGGAAAAAATAAGCTTTAATAGCAACAAATGTGCAATAGTATATAAGACGAATTCTAATTTAGAGCAAAGGGAGTTTGCTGACCTCTATTTGTGCATACTTGTGATTTATTTTCCAAGCGAACGGTTATTTTCAAAAGCAGGCCTCATCCACAGTGACTAAAGAAACAAACTGAATATCTGAATATGTTGCTTTTTTAATAACGAAAATCGAAATATTTTAAAATATCTTCCATATATGCACAGATATACTTTGATATTGATATCGGAAACTCAAACTCTCGATTTTTAACGCACTAGTTACAAGGCTTACTATTGAGAAGTTGACAAGGCTTAAAAGGGTCAGTTCTGGTTTATAGCAAACCAGAAGAGACTCAATTACATCTAAAATACGCATAAAAATAGTCTCTATTTTATTTTTGTATTAGGCCGGAGAACGTCAGGCTGGTTGACGCAGTTAGTTGTGCACCTGCCTTTCAATGGATTGATCCTAGGTTCAATTCCTGGTATAATCTTTACATTGGGTATAAAATCAATGACCCTAGATTGATCGACCAGCGATGTCTCAAAGATGGGTGGCGTTGTTGTAATGGTTTGTAGATGACTCTGCAGTAAACGAATATCACCGACAGGAGGGTGTTGAACTAAATCTTCAAAGCATTCAAAGTATATCAAACTTCTGTCGAATAAAAGTCGCGAGTTAAGCGAAAGCGCTTATAAGTCTATATGAAATTCTCCGTCCCATTTTGGTCTTCACGGAATTGAATTGAAACCGAATACAACTGAGTTTCTCAAATCAGTACATAATCTTTCGTCCTTCTCCTTATTCTGCCACTCGCTTTGTGCATTATAAGAGTATTCATATCCTCTTTAGAGCGAGAAAATTATAAAAAAAAAACAGTCTTCATACCCTACTATCTTTAAAATCATTACCTTAAATCCAAAAGGATTTTATTTAACTGTAAAAACGAACATACCAGATCCCTAATTCAAGCTTGGGATCATTGCTGAGCCATCTCCTCTTCTGTTCTAAAGCATTTTTTTATTAGCAGAGAGTACACTTGGCCGAGAACTATTAAATTAGCAGTCATTTTAATTTGAAAAAACATCTTTCATCTTTCTTTTTTAGGTGAACAAGTTTGCCATGAAGCAAATCAATGTGAGTGTGGTTGGCCTTTCCGGTAATGAAAAAGAAAAGGGACAGATGGGCGTAGGTAAATCTTGCCTATGCAATCGATTTATACGCCCAATGACAGATGATTACTTTATCGATCACATATCCGTTTTAAGTCAGGTAACATATTTCGTAGTCTTTTTTAAAATAAAGAGAAAATAGTACATTTATATTTTTCTTACAGTCGGATTTCAGTGGACGCATCGTGAATAATGATCACTTCCTCTATTGGGGCGAAGTAAAGAAAACCACCGATGAAGGAGTCGAGTACAATTTCAATGTTGTAGAGCAAACAGAATTCATTGATGACGCCACTTTCCAGCCGTTCAAAGTTGGAAAAATGGAACCATACTATAAGCGCTGCACCACAACCAAAGTAGCATCAGCCGAAAAGCTTATGTACGTCTGTAAAAATCAATTAGGAATTGAAAAGGAATATGAACAGAAAGTATTGCCCGATGGACGTCTTACAATTGACGGCTTTATTGTCGTATTCGATGTGAGTCCTGTTCCAAATCGATCACTTGAAAAGCAAGTAGAATTCGTGCACAACATTTTAACGAATCTTGTTAAAACAAAAAAACCAATCCTTTTGGTTACTACAAAAAACGATGATGCTAGTGAAGCATATATCCGAGAAGCGGAGAAAATTTGCCAACGAAAAGAATACAAAGGTGCCATTCAACTTGTCGAAACATCAGCCCATGAGTCAATTAACATCGATATGGCTTTCTTACTATTGGCACAACTCATCGATAAGACCAAGAATCGTACAAAGATAACAACTTACACCGAAGCGGCAAGAACACGTAAAGAATTGCTGGATACCAGAACCGAAGCCGTGGCTAAATTAATTCGTAATCAAATCACGGATTATCATACACTTTGGTCACATGGCTCAAAATTACTTGCTCAGCATAGGGAATGGAATGAGTTTTTAGATTTATTTGGTCAAGAAGCTGGTCAGAGGATTTTCCGTAGGCACATGAAAAAATTACGCGATGATCATTTGAACAAGCGTCTCCAGCAATATATGGATGGGTTTGCTGGTGCTTTGCAAGACATTATTCCAGATATAAGTACGTTCAATATTGAAACCGATGAAGATTGGAATTCGGTCAGGAATTATATAAGAAACCACATGGAATTTGATCAGTATTTCTTCGATTGTCCACGTGCTCAATGGACCGATTTGAGTGATGTGAGTGATATTGAAGATGAAGCTAGAATACCATTTGATATATTGGATACACCGGAGGCGGAGACCGTGTTCAAAAATCATTTGAATGCTTTGCAACAGGAGCAGAAGAGATTAGAGTAAGACAATGGTTTTGTGGTTCTTGTATGAAATGCTTGTTCTTCATTAAATTAAACATTTTACAATATAAGTTTAACTTACTGCATACATAAATATTTGTAGCTTGTCATTTAAAACTTCAACTTAAAAATACAATTTATTTAGAGATTGCCGGCAATTATGGTATAATTAATAAGTTGCAGCCCCATCAAATGTTCATCCTGAATCCTTTGGATTTTTGTTTTTTGAACTTTATAAGTATTGCTTATGGCTTCTTCCACCAATTTTGACAATTTTGTAGCCACTCATGAATTGTTTTTCATGGCGAATTTGGATGGTTGGTTTCGTTTTTAATTTAAGCCGGTATTCGAATATTTTTAAATTACATAGCAAATTTCGAAGCCTTTTGAAAACGTCAGAAGACACACAAACATTTCTTGACGGAATCTAGCCTGCGATCGACTGAGTCATTGCTTATGTTTATTTTTTTTATGTAGAAGTAAAAAATGTTTTAAAGTTAAAGTTTTCAATATTAATACAAATTATGTACTTATGGGTACATAAACCATCCAGATGTGCGCCATCAAATATGTAAAAAATCTTGGTCTGATACCAGGCAGGCTCCCTTTTCATGCAATTCTAATTGGGTGTACTTTGATCAGATCACTATCTCTGCCTGGAAGATTCAAATACATTAAACAAGTTTCGTTAGATATGCACTGAACAACCGGGCAATTGGGAGCTTATTTCGCTTATAAAACTTACAGTGCAAGTGAATTAACGATTCGACTGTCATTGAATATCCTTTTTACCATACAAACACCAAATCTATGAATGGGTTTGAAGCTTCCTCCATAAAATGGCATTAATCATTATCAAACTAATTCTCATTCTTAGTAAAGCTCAGTTTTATTTTTTTTATAATCTATATGATTTGTTCTTATTTGAAGTGAAATATAGTTCTAGTTTAAATAATTGAGATAAACCTCTGCATGTATTTTCAATTAACGTACGTTAATTTGGGTGATTTTTAGAGATATTTTTGGTACCTAAAAACTGCATATGCATACTTCATTAGTTAAATAGATTAGATCTTTTGGCTTTCCTTGGTTGCATCTTCATTTATTTGTTGTAACTTTATAATTTAACAATGTACTAATGCATTAATAATATTTTCTTAATTTCGCTTTCCAAGGATGCCAAAAAGGTAGAAATTGCTGACAATACATTTTGTTCTCTTTAGTAAGGTTAACCTTCTTTATATTTATTTAACTTGTTGCAGATGGAAAAAGCAATTTAAGAAACTCCTAGAAGAAACTGGTTATGTAACTCCAGGAAAACAGTTAGCTGAAGTGCGTGTACTCTTTATGGGCCGTGAATGTTTCGAGGCATTGTCCGAGCATGATTGCCAACAAATTTACGATAATCATCAGCGAGAGCTCATTGACAAGGCTAAGCATAATTTCTTGGAGCTTCTTTTGGAGCATGCCGATTTGTTTCAGCACTTTAAAAATATCGAACCATCAGGAACCATTACGCAGGATGATATAAAGGAGATAACTGAAGTATTACAAGATGATCTGAGGTATGTGCAATGAGATTGAGATGTCAATTTTTAAATGACTTGGATAATAATAATAATATTTAAAGGTATAAGTTATTGGATCGTCTAGATCAAGATAGAAAGGTTATGTTGTTCCAACATCTTGGCTTCATCCATTGTCCGATTAGAGAACATTGTCCCGCTTTTCCCAATTGCATGGATTGTATGATTGAACGAATACTAAATTCAAAAAAGACAAGCACGCTTACATCTAACAAATGGAAATCTCCATCCACCGAAAGTATTTTGAATCTCTTAATAATGGGATCTGAGCATTTAGCTAGCGATTTACTAAACGATATTCGGATTAGCGCTGGCAGTGACGGCGAATATATATATGATAATCAGACGTATTATCTCAACTATCGCATCGTAAATGGTGATATGGAATCGTTTAAGTCAATTGATTTTCAATCTAGTGGTAAGTACCGAGTGTTTTTACTAAAAGCAATAACGTTTTATAATTCTTTTGTTTGTAAAATGAAATTTGACCGCCCCAAAAACCCAATTAAACAGTCCCCTCTAAGACAAACATGTTAATAATACAAAACTTCATAGCGCCTATGTAGCTTTACTCCCTCCATGAACATATCATATATAGGTATAACAAATACCAAGTCTGCTCCTGGTGTTTAACTACTTGTCAGCATTTCAAAAGATAATACAAATGTGGCTTCCATCAAACGATTAAGGCGAATGCACTTAAGCTCAAGCTAAAGATATGTTTACTTAATCCGAAAGCAAAGTAATTGTTTCCGGAATAAAATAACATGATAAATGTTAGACTTCTCATAAGCGCAATGAAGCATTAAATTTCACAGCAACAAACGATTCAATATTAAACGCCTTTTAATTAATAATTAATTGCAAGACTCTGCATTTGTTTGACATTTATATAGACCACAAAAAAAAACCTTAATGTAAATTCTTCTTTTTAGGTTTAATATGTGTTTACTCGAACCAACAATCATTTGAAACGCTTAAAGATAACTTGGAACGCAGCTTATTATGCAATTTAGAATTAGAAGACAAATTTGAAAATCTCCCTATTGTATTAGTATATCAGCCGCATGATTTGAAGGAGAACGAAATCGATTACCTGCGATCGGAGGGATTACGCTTATCAGAAATGTTACACTGTGAGTTCATTGATACAATGAACTTCTATCGGCACCGTCAAACGCCACACCAAAAATACGTGTACGAAATCCTGAATAATCTGATAATCAGCCTACGATTGTCAGATATCAAATGCGATGATTCATATCAACCAGATCATCCAGACTTGCGAATAATTGTTTGTATGTTCTGTGGTGATTTGTTCTCTGCCGAGAGTATTTTAGCTCCATTAGTATCGGAATCTACATCGAGTGTCACCCAAGATCGGAGTATATTGGTTGATACATTTCTCGGCGACTCAAAGAGGCGCGTCGAGTTTATTATTTCCTCTTATCATGGAGCAAACCAGTATCGCGACGAACTAATACACGGATTCATACTGTTCTATTCCACCAAGAGAAAGTCATCTCTAGCCAATTTGAAGTAAGTAATTTGTGCTCGTGTATCTTTTCTCTTCATTATTGATGATGCATTTTTAATTTATCATTTCAGTGCTTTTACAATGAACATTCCAAACATGCCAATACAGATAATTGCGATTACTGAGAATGGAGGTGCTAATGCATTTTTCAATAATGATTTGTGTCAATTGTTAATAACGGAGGGTAACTCTATTGCTGATCGATATCGGGGTCATTTTATGACATCCTCAGCTGGTCAACCATTGAAATGTAAAATTTAAATGAACTCAACGTTTGTGTAGCTGGTCAATAATTCATTATTTTGCAGTTGCATTTTATACACCATTTTTGAAAAAAGTCTGGGATCGTAAACCGGAGATTGAAACACTACACATGGAAGAGCCCGTAACCCTCGACTCTGGGGAAGGAACTCTGGAGCATTCAATGCATCATTTGCCACAGCCTCCACCAAGGCACGAAAGCTATATGCTGAAGAACACTGCGGGCACCGATGGCTCTGGAAGCGAAAACTATGAACACCTTCCAACTCGGTCTCTGAATTCACTAAATGGTAAGTTTCTTTCTACGATTTGAACATTTTCAAGTGAATGCTACATCTTTATATGTATTTTTTATGCATTAATTTGTCGCACTATTTTCTTTCCGTTGTTTTCTACTGTGTATGGTTTAGAGCCACTTATTTGCGTTTATTGGTTGTTTTTTTTGTTTGGTTAAGACCTGCCACTCGTCTGTGGCCGATGAGAATTTTGTAGACCTATATCTCTATCGTTCTGTTGCAATCCCGTTTTGGGGACGAATGTCTTTACATTTATACAACACAAAACAGTAACAACACATAAAAAAAGAGTAGCACTACCGAAATCGAAATAAAATTTAATTTTTATAACTAAAATAATTTTTCAAGAGAATGACGGGTGTTAATCGACATTTTATTATTAGAAAAACCCAGCAAATCCCACTGCTGCCCATGCCAATGTGTGGTGTTATAGCACCACTTTGATGAGGGTCTGTGCAACTGGAGGGAGGCAGCAGACTATCAGCGGTGTAGATTCGGGTATTAAGATAGCAGCGGTGAAAGTGAATTCAGCACTTAATGTGGGTAAAATGGTAAATTTGCTGTAAACAAAAACAAAAAAGATCACTTAACATCGTCGATTTCTATTAAAATGTGTCAATGATGGACCGCTACAATGTCTATGCGTATGGTTTTAAGGTTTACTAGTGTTTTTTCATCCTTGCAACTGACTTTCCTCCCCTTAACGCTCGCCAACTACAATTCATTTCATTTTTTTGTGACTTTCATATCCTAAATCGCAAATAAAACTGGATCACTCTAGAAATAGACGAATGCTAGGTTTGTGATTTGTTTTCATTGTATGTTTATTTGCATACTGATTAAACTGTGCTTTGGTGAAAAACATGATTCATTAAATAATTAGGTACTCTTACCGCTGCATATATGTTAACTCAGCTTATTTATGTTAAATGATCTGATCTGAACAGTCATCCTTAAGATCGTTTTGGAATTTTTCCTCCAGAATTGACTAGCATTCAAGTAAAAATGCTATAATAATCGAAAGCTTCCTCAGATCTTCGAGAAAAAGCTTTGTTTCCTTTTTTTACATTGTAAGTCATGTGCGAACGTTGGGTCACATGATTCTCACCTAAATCATTTTTCAAACCCAGAAAAGTTTTTATAAGCTAAGTTATTCCTCCATTTCATTCCAAACTTAAATCGCACTTAATTCGTTTTTTGGAAGCATATTTTCCTTGCAATAAGTGTTCGAAAAAGGCTAGAATTCTTAAGAGAACGGGCAGCACAGGTACACGCTGTACATTTGGTCCTTGCTTATAAATGTCAGCAAAAAATAAGTTACATTCTTGAAAGTCTGACGCTTTTCGTCCCAGTGCGTTAAATAACAAAGGAATAAATATTTTCCGGATCTGTTACAACCTGAGATTTTGTTTGAGTTGATTATGTGGCTTGGCCAATTGAAGTTTAATTATTATTTTTACATGAGTAAATAATTCCTTCGATAATCAATTATTGTATTACTACATAAATATAAAGACTGCTTCAGCATTTTATCGGAATAAAAGGCACGATGGTAAAGCAAATTTATAAACAACCAAACAATTATTTTTCAAAACATTGGAAGAAGTTTGCGAATTTCTTGAGCTGTTACATTGATCGTGGGTGTGTTGTTATTGTGTTAAACTACTCAACGTGAGTTCCAGGGTTCAAAATCCTGGAAATACATGTAAAAAATGGCAATTTTTTTTTCACGACCCCACTGATTGAATTGGAAAAGTGCTCCTCGGGCCGTTTAAAGGGGGCAACGAACTGAAGATTCAACCCTCACATTTTGTGGGTAGAATAAGATGCCCGCAAACAAATGGTGAAGCTGGACATTGACTCTCAAAATGTTTGTTTTATGTTAACTCCTTTTTGTGCAATTGTTTCGTTTAAATTTGTGGTTCATGTGGCATCTTTGGACATAAAGTTGTCTTCGGAATCCCTTTTACTATAAAGATGCATTCGATGCTTCAGCTCAATTTATAATAAAATTCCTTAAAAATGAATACTGAACGAATCGAGGTTGCTTTCATCTTATTATTATTATCATGTATCACGTAGTAAAAAATTAATAAAATTGATTACAATAATAAACCTTTAATATCAAATAAATAATTAGGTGCAGACTCTATTTCCTCGCGTAGTTTAATGAAACATGCAAGTTGTGTTTTTTGTTTTATTCTGTGAAGGAATTGCCACCCATTTATTACAGTTCTCTTCAATCAATCCTAGCATTTACTTGAATTTCGATCACTTCCATTTGTATATGAATAAATAAACGAGTGACCATTTCGCAGGTGAAAAAGATATATCAATGGATGATACATATGATGATGATAAGGATGAAAAAGCTCGACTTTTACATCAAGGTAATGCAATTAATCTTGATTTCTAACAAAACCAAAACCTTCTACCCCTTCATCTCGATACCACCCACCGCTACCAACATCACATTTTGTGTTTCGTTTTATATTTTTTTAGATGTTCTTTTTAGCTTTTTTTGTTTATGGTTTTTGTTCCTTTTGCTTGATGTAATTTTTATTTATTTGTTAATTTATTCTTGTTTTTTTATTTCTTTATTAAATTTCCTTTCCTTGTTATATGTTTTCTCTCATTCCCCCCACTTGCTCTTGAATGTGTATTTTGTATGCTTGTTATATTGTCTTTTTTGCTGTCAAACATTACATTACATGGTCTGTGATGCTAATGATGTCTATAACAAATGTTCCGATGTTTGCTTGCCTATAGGATTCCAGATTTATCCGCCACCAACAACGCCCCCAGAGCCTGCACCGCCAGATCACCACATGGCTCCCTCATCGATAATGCGTCAATTCAAGGGAAATTTAGTTTCAGCATCTCAGTCCAGTTTAGACGAGATAACATGTAAATCTGTTTTAAGATGCGTTTTAGTACTTTATTTATATATTTCTTGATTGAATTATTTTGTTTTTTTCTGTATTGTTTTTCCTTGTGTTGTGTTTTCCTTTGTTTTCCTTTCTGGGTTTGTTTTTTATTATTTCGTTTTTCTCTATGTTTAATACTTTATTTGACTGTAATAATTTTTTGGGGAAATTTTTTCATGCTTTCATTTAGCGGATGTGA
Source organism: Orthonevra nobilis (assembly GCA_963555765.1). Classification (NCBI taxonomy): domain Eukaryota; kingdom Metazoa; phylum Arthropoda; class Insecta; order Diptera; family Syrphidae; genus Orthonevra; species Orthonevra nobilis. Next base: position 46,768,228 of record OY743224.1, on the reverse strand, counting down.
GCGGTTCAAAGGATTCATTGACAACTCATGATTCAGGTTATAAAAGAAAAAACTAATCGCAACACGTTTTTGTTTTGTTTCTTATAATTCCCGATCGATTCATCAATTTCACTTAATTCTTAAATTAAATATAAATTCAACCCCTTCCAATATTTTTGAAAATAATTTAGGATATTAAATTAACAAATTGTTTTTATAATAGGTTGGCTTGACGATGCGCTCTTTATAAGTCGGGATGCGGAGAAACAAGACGGTCGTGGAAGTGGTCGCCGAAATATGATCTGGAATAATTTCAGCGGAACAAACCATGCATTTACGACAGGACGTCGACAAAACGAATCGAGTTTCGCTAATAAAATACGACCAAAGGGCCCTAGTCAAACTTTGAAGGTATGTACTTATTTTTGATGAACTACTGAAATTGTTGCTAAAAAGGACTCATAGGACGCATGTACATATACGCGTCTAAGCATTCAAATCGCAAATTATTCACCCAGAAAGTCATGCATTAATAAGGTCAAATAGTATTCATATAAAATCTTAAAGTTTTTTGCTTGACAAAATTCACAGATTTTATTGAATGGACTTCAGCTATTTTCACTAATATATTTTAAAATTTTAAATAAAGTTTGACTGAACCGCCTGATAAACTGAATTGCTCCGATATTTGCAATATTATTGCGGTAGCTCTCAACTTCTATAGCATTTTCTGCTCAAGTTCGGACAGCTTTTTATTCTGCAAACTTAATTTTGGTTCCTTTCTCGACCTTGATCAATTTGTTTTTGTTAATTTGTAATTCTATTGTGATTGCTTTCAAGCTCTATAGTTTTGAAATATTACACATTTGATGGCAAAAATTGAAAAATTAATTACAACACAAACAATCATCCAATCGACACTCTAATTATGGCATTATTATTGTTAATCTACTCCCTGCATTACAATCTTCCATCGCATAAAGTTCACATAATAAAAAAAGTAAATCTCTGCATAAAAAGAGAGTTCAAAAAACCAACTTCTAGTAATTCAAAGTCGATGGGATTTTGATGTAAGTTTTCAATTGGACCCGATAAATGTTCTTTTTGCCACACTTATCCACATCAGGTACATGCGATTACCCTAATTTTCAACTCTCCGAAAATAATAAAAACTATCTGCGGTTTCTGCCTTAATTTCCCTATAAACTTTAAACCACCTGCCTTGAAAACTTTCGCTTGTCTATTATAATTATAACAAAATTTGGATATATTTAAAATATACAGTCTTTGGCTGCACCTTATTTCAAAGACCTATTTTTTTGTACAACATTATTTTTCCGATAGTGATTTGAAACATAACTTATTGTTAGAGGAAAACACTCAAAACGCAAAACAAAAAAACAATGCAATCAAAAAGGTGTGCTTCATTACGGCAGCGAGTCCGCTTGGCAGCGATTCAACCAATTTTTTTGGAAACATTTGGCGGAATTTTATGCCACTCTACCGAGATGTGTGTTTGCAGCTCCTTTTTGTTTTTTTGCGGCCTTTGTTTCTTATTTTTCTTTCCATAGACCCCCACAGATTTTCGATGGGATTAATGTCTGGGCTCTGGGGAGGTGTTTCAATGCATTTTGGGCAGTTAATTCCCAATTTAACGGCTGAATCTTTTAAATTCTTTTACCATACCATATTACCCTTAATGAACTTTAAATTTAAAATTAAAGGTTGCAGTGCAAAGGAAAAATAGAGCGAGGTAACGCATTCCACATGCGCATTGTGTGGCCTATAAAAAAATATCTAAATTTCTTGCCTGTAATCATGACACTCGAGCTTTGTGCCACCCTATGATAGATTCATAGATCTTTGGTTCTCACTGATATTCATTCGCCGAAGGCCTGTTATATTTTGTTGTGTCCTCTTTTTCAGTTCGCTGCCATAATGTTCGGAATAGTTCAGAAATCAAAATATGAAATATGTATTCATGCAAAACAAAAGAAAATAAAAATAGTATAGTAGCGTAACAGCTAGATTCGAACCCAATACCTGAAAATGCAATATACGTGGGCAACGCAATAACCGACTAAGCCATCGAACCCGATAATTTTTCACATTTTTTTTCGTTGGTATTTGGTGAAGTTGTGACATACTTACATGCAAATCGTTTTATTTTATAAGGATAAAACAGATGACGATCTAGCCTACCGTCACTTTTTTACGTAGCATCTGAGTGGCCATTAGGAATTCAGTTAACCTTAGGATAGCAACACACTTTTCCCATACGCGAATAGCAACAGGGGTGAGCTGGCACCCCAATGCATTCAACTAAAATAAATATTAAGAAATAAACTCAAAATGCTACTTTTATTTTTAAAAACGTTTTATTAAATTCATTAGAAAAATTAATTAAAATCAATTTTTGGGAAAATTAAAGAAAAAGTATATTTTTTGTTAATTAAAAACAGTTTTTGCAAATTTCACTGCGGTGTTCTGGACACGTTGGCAACCCGCATTTTGCGCAAGTTGTCTTAACTTTTCTGTCGCGGTTTCTTGGACAGATGGCACATCTTAACTGCTTCTTTAATTTTAAAGGCGGTTCTTGAATTTCTGGCTCCTGGATGTCTCCCAGAATGGCTCGAATACTATCACCCAACTCTCTAGGTAAATTTGTTTGCAATCGGCGCCTCATATGTGGTTCAGCAAGTTGTAATGCTAACTGTCGCAAAAAATATTTACGAAAATGTTTTGCTGGCTTATTGGGTGGCTTAGCATCAATAAACGGGATCATAGAATTAATCCCAGCTTGGTCTATCATACCATAAAAATACCGGAGTGGCCAACGTCTTGTACCTCTGCTGACACTATAACTGTGCATCATTTTGTCAAACGTGTCAACACCGCCTTTAGTTGCATTATAATCATGAATGATTATTGGTTTTTTAGTTTCATTATTGATTTCTTTTTTATAATGCATAGTAGATAATAATATAACAGACTTATTGGGGTTCGGAGTGAAAGATACAAGTGTCTTTTGTTGATCAAATGCAAATTGAGAAGACAATGCCTTCTTGCTTTTCATAGGTAGAAAAGATTTAGGTATTTCACGTTTATTTTTACGAAGTGTACCAAAAGTTGTTAATTTGTAGTCGTTCAACATAGTTTCAGCAAGCGGAATTGAGGTAAACCAATTGTCATAAGTAATATTACGACCAGAACCTCGAATGGATTCAGCAAGTTTTTTGACGTAGTCTGCAGCCGTTTTGCACTCTGTTCCTTTACCAATGTATGGGATTGCATCTACCATATAAAAGTTCATAGCATCACACATAGTCACTATTTTGAGTCCATATTTATCTGGCTTTGAAGCGAAAAGGGCACTTTCCACGAAACGCCAACAATTGTTCGTCAATTGTCAAGTAAAATCGGGGTTGATAAGACTCTCTGGAGCTTTTTATAAATGTGGACCATACTTCTCGAACAGGAGCAAATTTGTCTTCTCTGTCCCTGTTGTCTTTGTCATCGAGTCTCAAACAAACCAGTAAAAATCGAAAACGGTTCAATGACATAATACATTTGTATATAGATGCACTGAAAGGCGACCACATTTCTTGACTGTTTTTCCGATTGTCTTTATTTATTGCGGAAAAAAATAAAAGTCCAATCAAGGCTTCAATTTCAGTGGGGTCAGTCTTATGTATATAACGCTGCTCTTTATACAATGGTGCACGGCGGTCTATTTCTTGATTCGTATATAACGTTATCAATTCAATTGGCTTACCAAATAAAATTATGAACGCATCCCTCTCACAATTGATACTCTGAGCATCACCTTTTGCAAGACGCTGTATAGTGACGATATTTCGTCGTGGTGTCCTACTTCTTGGCGGTGGTACTGAAGACCAAACGTGTCCATTTTTTCCTCTCAACACATTTCCCTGCAATTGCGCTAACGGAATATCTTCGTCGTCATCAGAACAATTAGAAATGATGTCATCTTGCAGCGAATGCTCAAAGACGTTATCCTCCGTTTCCGAGAATTCCACATCGGACACACTGTTGTCATCATCAGAATTATTTCCGCAAACCTCTTGCACATACTTTTCCAAGGTTTCAATTGATCGAAAAGCCATTTGGACCGAAAAAATAAGAAGTTCGAAATAAAACCTAAAAAAAAAATAGTAACATAAATAGCAACTGGGGTGACGTGTCACCCCAGCCATGCCTGTAAAAAGAAAAGTACGACCTACCGCAGCAAGGTGTGACCCAGAACTAAAAGCTCAGCTGTCGATTTGAAAATAGCAAAAAAAAGAGAGCGATTGTATAGCGAGAATGTGTGAAATGGAGAACTTTTTGTTTCGTTGGGGTGCTGTGTCACCCCTGTTGCTATCCTAAGGTTAAGATTTGGGGTCTTCTGAATTGATATTGTTTGCTTCCCTTTGAACTGCGTTGATAAAGTTTTTTTCATGACACAAAGGATACAAATATGCGAGCACTATTAACTTGTTGGTTAAGCAATTCATAGTTTTATGGTTAAACTTGTTGAATGACACATGAAGAAACTCGAAAAGCTAAGACCATGATTGAGAAAATTCTCAAAATAGTACCATAGCCGGTGAGGGAGTGTGTTGATAACGAAAATATTTTATCCAAACATCAATCGGGTCTTTTACCAGGTGGGACGGGAATTAAAAATAAAAAACAATTACGCAATAGCAACGTGTTTTGAAATTTTTCATCTACATTAAAGATTTGCCCGAAGTAGGCAGGAGCAAAAATGTAAAGAATGATTCCCCAACTAAATGTCCAACTTCACTCTCTGAACTAAAGATTTTCGAGTACGTGAACGATTCGATACGATACGAAATAACATGTACGAGTGTAAGATTTCTGTAAAACACGTATATTCCTAAAGCAACGATTTTATTTCAGCGAATATTACTGGAGCCTCTATTTAAATATTCAATTTAACATTTGCTTATATGAATAAGCTTCTCGCAAAGAATAAGTTTAAGAGAATCTATTTGAATATTTTTGTATCTGAATAATATGATATAAATTTGAATAATAATTTTTTTTTTGAACTTGCAGCAGCCTGGTAAACTGAATCTGAAGAACTTCCAGCTAGTGAGTGATGCAGTTGCCCGGATGAATGTTAGCAGTGACACCAATTTAGCAGAAGGTGATAACAAAAACGTTTTAACTTTAAATAATAAATCGACAATATTTGATCATGCTCCCCTGGCGGCTCCCGAAGATGATTCCGATGAGATGGCCGAATACGCACAAATAAAAGACGTATACGGGGATGAAGGTAACAATGATCAAATGTACAACTTGCCACATGATTTGACACCAAGCAAATCGAGCAAATCTAGACAACGTCGGGATAAAGAACAAAGTAAATTCATTTTTAAAAGCGTTATTGACTTCCAAAGTTATCGCAAGCAAAACAAGTTACCAACAAAATAATCTACTTGCACTAATAAATAATCATAGTATAAATTTTAATGCTCGAATATATTATAAAAAATATATTTCGATATTTTTTGAAACTTTCCTAAACTTGTATATATACAACCGTAGATTTTAGCGTGTAGTTGGGTTGGTTGATTGCATTTAACAAAAACAAAATGTTTACACAAATTTAATTTGTATGTTTGGTGAAGGAGTGTGTAATTAAAAGATCCCTACCTTTAGTATTATTTTTTTTTTAACAGTTCATGCCATAAAGCAAGATGTAGATTTGAACGTTTACAATGCAAAATTAGTTTACAAAAACAAAAATGTTATTATTCGTTTTTTGATGGAATATGAATTTACCACAATATCCCTTATTGATTCAGAGTACTCCGAATCAGATAGTGATTCGAGTTCATCGGAACGTAAGGCAAGAGGCTATGATGGGTATTACAAGATGAATCGCAAACCACAGACGCATAAGCGGACAAGGAAAAAGCGCGTTGCCATTCCTGTACAACCGCCAAAAGTACCACAATTCGGGACATTCGTGAGTCCACCTGAAATCCCACTACATTATCAAAAAATGAAGACACTGGAGAAAGGTAAATGAATTGAATCTTGAAAATGTTTAGTTATCTTATGGGTGTTTTTTCCAGTTAAACTTATGCATACCGATGTCCAGGAGGAGGAATCAAGTGTAGATGTATCGTCTCCAAGAGACAATAATTCTCCTATCGTAAGTAAAAGAGCTTTCATAGATAAACATTAGAATAATTATAAAATGTTGTTTGTTATCAGTTTGGAATGGTGTCGAAACTCGCTGGAGAGAATGAACGTGAGAAGTTGCTCGATATGAAAATGAAGCAAAAAAATTGGAAGGAAGAGGAGAAAATGGAGAAGCGTCGGCTAAAGGAAGAGCAGGCGAAATTGCGTAAACTACAAGATAAAGAGAAGGAACAAGAGAAGAAAATGAAACGAAAATCCAAGCAAAACAGCAAGGCATCATCTGGAACCAACGATAGCCTCGAATCCGCATTATCGGCCCTGCCTGAGTTTATGCAATCCGATAAGAATAACATTCCGATATTTCTGCATAAATGTATACAATTTATCGAGCAGGAGGGATTAGACTCGGAAGGAATATATCGTGTTCCTGGTAATCGGGCTCATGTAGACCTGTTATTTCAGAAATTCGAAGAAGGTAATTTCTGCTGCATACATGCATCCTCGTGACACTTTTTCTTATCTTTTCAAATCAGATATGAATGTTGATATTGATTCTTTGGACATACCCGTTAATGCTGTAGCTACAGCGTTAAAGGACTTCTTTTCGAAACGTTTCCCTCCACTTTTCGACAAAGAAGTTATGGCTGAATTGGAGGAAATTGCCGGTGAGTATTTTTTTATTTTTTTCTAAATTTTTGTTAATTTCCTTGCTTCGAAAGGTTTAAATTTCGACCACTAAATAAATAATGGTTTCTCTTAAACACGGTGAGCCACATAAATTAATTTTGTCTGATATTTGAATTTCAATATCAGAAAAGTAACTCATCTTGGTAAACACTTAAAAATGTTCAAATGCGGCAATATTGAACCATTGTTTATCATACAACACGCGTCCAGAGTTTTTGCCGGAGATCAGCCACATTTTTGTTTTAGAAATAATTGAATTCAAGTTAAAGATCGTATTAACGGTCGACAATGGCAAGTTCCGTTGTGGGCTAGAACACAAATCAAGTTTACTTTTTCCAATTTGGTACATTGAATGACAATTTCGTTATTTCTTTCCTTACAGCGTTGAACTTCTAACATTTTTTTAACGGATCAGAACACTTGATGCATAACAAACTTCCATTCCCTTCGAACTTTGACACTTGCGATTTTATTGGAATAGAGTTTCATCTACTATTCGACTTTAAGCCCATAACTCATACGAAGAAGTAATTTTTCTTATGCACAAATTGTTTTTTACCGTCTTCATTTTAAGAGTCGTTTCGTTTGCGCATCCCAGAAAATAGGCGAATGTGAAATAGATCATATCTTCTGCGTCACCGATTGTCTGTTCAAGCATAAAATTGGACATGTCCCAAAACAATGCAAGTTGTATGAATCGCTGCGATTTTAGCTGTAGATTCAAATGTGGACTGTATCAACTTGGAACACGCTGGCCTTACGTCAGTGTGAACATTTGATCAGAAGTTTAATTGATTGTACAAAAGCCATAAATGGTACAAGCCTATTTGTGAGATTCTTACAGTTTACTTTATGGGATCGAAGAGCCAACATTAAAATGGGAATTGTAACGATAGATGTGGATCAGCATGATATCGCTTTTTGTAGATGCGACAGGTCTTAAGTAATATGTTTTAGTACATGATTCCATACTAATTTTACATTTGAAAAACAAAAGTCCACAAATGTTCCAACTTGCGGTAACATTGTCTTTAAATACAAACGCACTTACATTTTTTTATATATATTCATCAATTTTGATTTATTTAAGAGTATGCACGAATCTTTGTTTTAATTTAACTGTTGAACGATATGAGAAGTTTCAAGTGTAAAATATTGAAAATATATTGAATCATATATCTGGAAAAGTCTTAGGTGTACTTTACTTTAATTAGGTACGCCCAGCGTTAAAACAGAAACGGAAACCGTGGGTAAGTTCTACTACCTATGCCTGAATTTTAGTTGGAATCACATTCTTCTTTTTCCCCGCTCATCGAATCAAGATCTCTTATACGCTCATTTTTCCCCTTGCAATTCTCATACTCTGCATTCTTCCCCTGCTGTAAAGGATCAATTTATATTAATTTTTGTTTGCGTATTTTATAGAATTTTCAACTCCATAGGCAAAATTTATTTTTATGTTAATCATCTTAATCATTGAAGCATTATTTGGGTCTATAAATTTTAACTAATTGTGCGCCGTATTCTTATTTAATAGGCTCAAGGAACATGTCATCAGCTAAACTGAGTATGGAAGTCAAAACTGACCGTAGCTGTCGTTTGATATCTCTAAGGAACCTTCTCAATAAACTACCGGTTGTTAACTTTGCGATTTTGAAATTCATTTTTCAGCACTTTGTTAGGTGAGCATTTTTAAAAACATTCAAGAATACATAAATGCACAAAAGATTGTTATATTTAAAATATATTTTTGTTTTTTTGTATATTTGTAGAGTCTCAGAAAATTCCAAACTCAATAGCATGGATAGTAAAAATCTAGCTATCTGTTGGTGGCCAACTTTAATACCAATCGAATTCACAGATATGGGTCATTTTGAACAACTTCGCCCATATTTGGAGGATATTGTCCAAACAATGATCGATCAATTTCCATATTTGTTCTGTGGCAAGGAAGCATTTGTTATGGTTTAAGAAGAATTATTTCCGATTGTTGAATAGCGCAACTTAAAGCGCATTAACAAAGGTAATGTAACCAATGCGCTTAGAGTATATATATATACATAAATTATTTCTTTCTTATCGTACCCTTTGTAAGGTTGGTATTATATGTAATGTCAATATAAAATTAAAAATCCAAATGTAATAAGACGCACAAAGAATCGGTGGCATTATTTTAGAACAAATTAAAATCCACTTATTTTTCTTTGATATTCTTCAGTCATAAGACCCTGTAAATAACAACCCTTTAAAGAAGTAAAAAACAAAAATATAAAACTATTGTTTTCTATGTTATACACTAAAATAAAAGAACACGATAAATCAACACCCGACCTAACCAAATCAAATAAATATTTAACAAAAATGAAAATCTCCTCTATCATAAGAAATTGAAATTGAAATAATGTGAACGTGTATGTACATTTAACAGTCTAAGCAAAAACCATATTCAAATGTTAAACTATTTAATTTGTATATTTTTATGTGTTTTTTTTTTCTATATTTAAAATAACATTTACTTTTAGTACTTTGCCATTGTTTATAAATTTTTTTCTTGTTTGTTATTTTCATTTATTTATGAGGCTGAGTTTATTGTATATTTATGTCCCAATCATGTTTTCCTTTAAACAAAAACCTTTCCTTTTAAATTATGTGATATATATATATATTTTTGATAACAAATTTTGTTATTCGTATATTTTATTTTTTCAATAAAAAAAAAATCAAAACGAGTTGCAAACATAAATTTTACAATTATAACAAACCATTAAAAATAACAAATCGTTAATATTGATTCAATAACAATGACAAAATAACAAAACAACATAATTTATACAAATATAATAAATGTTATTTAAAGCTTCGCAAAATAAATTCCCAAGGAATTAGGAAACCAATATTAAATAGTTCAGAATAACACGCAAAAGATAAATGCAAACATTTTCAAATCGCTTTCTTTCGATAAAGAATGGTGAAACTAGTAAAATAATAACAAAAACAAAAAACAAATGATTGAAAATTTTAATAACTTACGATAACAAAAAAAAAAAACTTATTCCTCTCAAATTTGCATTCATTCCAATTGGTTATTTGATATTATAAATGTTTATAACAGTATAAAATTGAAAATGTTTACAACAATATAAAATGTGGAGCAAAAAGTGTTAAAATGTTTTCAATTCACTACTAGAATGTTAATTGTAAATAGAAAAATAAAAGATTACAATGGCTTCGAATGTCATAACGCTCGCTTAAAAAAACCTACACGCACTGTCGCAAGTCGATTGAATGAACAGATTTTGCATGTATTTTGCTAATTGACAAAACAAAAATATATATTTATATGTATAGATTTATATATACACTTTAAGAAAAGAAAAAAAAAGTTTTTCTTATTGTATTTAGTGTTTTCAATTCTTGTAGGGATTCTATTTTGTCATTTCAAAACTAGTCATTCGGTCTGTTTTTCATATTTCAATTTGGAACAGTTAGGGGGTATTAGCCAAATTTAAAACTTTCAGATACTAAAACGTATTTTAAATCTTCCACTCTTGTAACTGGAAAGCTTCATTCCGTGCTGAATGTGTTTGAGAAACAGTGCATCGCGGTTTGTTCAATGTCCGCTTGTATTTTATTTTGCTTGCTTTTTCAATGTTTGTAATTTATGTAAATCGATATGGTTCTTAAGGTTTTCAGTCCATGGTTTTGTTTAAAAAATAGAAATGTGTTTAATTCTTCGAAGCTGCTTAATCAATTAGAACTCAGAATTAGTTTGAAGATATACTGAATTACGTTCTTCATGTTGATTCAAAAGGATAGACGGGAAAGTACAACTCACATCCGTTCCTCGCTCTCAAGGACATTTTTTCTTGTCTTCAAATTAATTTAATAACATTAAGAAAACTTTCTCTAAACCCAGATTTTGTGGTTCATACGCACGTTTGCATAATGAAAAGACTCTTTCTAGTTCACGCATATAACTCTCACTTTCCATTCTTCGGGTCTTAAAGAGATTTGAGAAGGAAATAAACATCTCGGACAATCTCCAAAACTTCTGGCTGTCAACCAAGTTTCTATAAATGCAGAAACGACTATCGAGACTAACGAGAGTCGTTCCAAATCTCGTATTAACAATTAATTAAGTTAATCTCATTCAATAAAATCTCATCTTGCTGCATGAGCGAGCTGAGAATATCCTCTCTAGTTGGCATCTTGATCTCTCTTGCGGCTACGATTAGAAAGTCGGGGTTTGAGAAAGAATCGACTAAAGCCTCAATCCTTGATTTCTCTTCTTTTTCTGGAAATACGTCAGGGACTTCCTTTGCGGAATTCGTCGCCTTTTTAGGATTTGGTTTTTAACTGTATCATCTACCACATCTTCACCCCGAAGCTCTTTAGGAGTGGTTAAGGGGATCGAGGGGTTAGTCAGCTGATATCTAATTCTCTCTTTTGTTGAGATTCTTGAGCGTTACATCCATTTATGGCTGCATCGTAGCGAACAATGCACAACACTAATGACCTGTTACACTTAGCAAAATTGAAGAACTCTTTTTTTTACCAAGAAATGGATAAAAAATCAAACTCATAAATAAACTGTCCATAGATGTTAGTTTAGGCGTGCAAGCGAACCTCAAATTGTTCAATTTTCTTCGCCGTGACTTACTTGGCGGACTTGACTTCTGAACGGCTTGAAGAGTTTGCGAATCAACAAGTGAAGCATTCTCACATTACGATTGAAATAAAAGGCCAGCAGTTCAAATGACCCTTTCATTTTCATTTTCATTTCAGTTTATTAAATTAAAGCATGTCTGTTCCAGAGTTGTACCATTTTCGCTTTCTTCAACACCTTGTGCACTGTTGTGTTTTTTATTTAATTATCAATAAGGCATTTTAAGAAGTTCCAGTACTGACCGTTTACATGAGTTTGTAGTTTTAAATTTCTATACAGAAGAAGTTTACTTTCTGATATTGCCTAAAAATTGTGTCAAAAATAAATTTTGTATATAACTGATGTTTTTTTTTTAACTCAATTTCAAGGTTGTGGCATCTTTTTGTAATAAGTTAATTTTTTACTAACGAACCATTCCAGCAACAACAGAAAAAAAATCTGCCGACAAGTATTTTAGCAAAATACTCCAATTCAAAGAGAATTTCAATTGGAACAGTGCTTTCTTAATGATAAGCTACTTTGTTGTAATTTATTGAAATTTTATTTTATTTATTTTTTGTCTATTATTTTATTTTAGCAAACAATGTATAGAAGACCAGGCAAGGATTTTAAAAAAAACAAAATATTTATATATTAAATATATGTGTGTGTATATGTTTTTATAAAAAGTAGCCATAAAATCCTTTTATCAATAAAAAAAAAATAAAAATAATAATAATAACTGAATATTACTGTTAAGTATATAAAAAAAAACAACTGACCTAAACAATTAAATAAAGCAGATATATATTTTTTATTTTTTTATTAAAAGCAAAGAAAACGAAAATTAAAACTAAGAAATTAAAATCTCAACTTCTAGTTAAGAAAGAAAAAGATCGAATGAATGCAATTCCGTAATTATTAGTATTAACGAATCAAAAAAATAAAGAAAATACATGATAGGAGAAAAAAAATCAGAGGAGATAATTTACAAAAAAAAAACATAAAAGTCCTTGATTTGGAAAGTAATTTATATTTAGAGTAACGATATTAATAAATAAATAAAATAATTTCAAAAACAAAAATAAATAAATCAATGTGGTATATATTTAACGTGATATTTATGTTTATATTGATATCGATGAAATAAAAAAGAAAAGTAAACAAAAAAAAAAATGATATGTGAATGTTATTTATAGGTAGCTACCAAAAGTAAGGAACCTTTAATATATATGCAAATATATAATAGTATTTAATAAATAATGTGCATAATTAAGATTGAAGTAAATCCATGCTTTTCAAAATAATTTGGTTTTTATGGCTTTTAGTATGTATTTCATTAAGTTTTGTCACACAGATTCTATAAAATTTAAATAATTTTAGTATATTTTTAATCTTTCCGTGACTACAGGTTGTGGACTGTTAGTTTGGCATGTAGCATTTTTGGAACATCTTATAACATTTAATGATTTTTGCTCTTTTTATTATTCATCATTCATCGAAATAGGCGTTCCGTAAAATGAAAATTACGAGTGATTAAAAAAACTGTCGAGATGTATTCCTTCCCTAAGGCAATGTGCAAAATCATAAATTTATTTTTTTATTCACTTGCGAAGTTTGTTCTTTTGTCCCTTAGTTGTCCGAGTACTCTGGTCCCTTAGTTGTCCGAGTACTCTTTCCATGTAACCTCAGATTTCCATTCAAAGTCTTTAAGGCTGCGCCGTTGACATTCATTCACCTCCATTCCTTACCATTTGAATCATAAATATTCTGGATGGGTACATATTGTTGCGCCCGTTGTTTGTCTTCCCCTACACGTTTCATCAATACGAATGGGACCAAAAATAAAACAGCATTTTTTTTTTTTTAATTGTACAAGAGTATTACCATCCATTTTTGATAAGGTTCATGCTTCTTTGCCGCACTTGGTTTTAAACCCTATAGTCTTTGTCTTATTATCGTTTCTTGTTAATAGAAGATAATTCGCCTGTCCACGCAAAAAGCTAGGCAGACTTGGAAGATCTAACCTCTGATACTGTCCTCATTAAACGCGGCCTTTAAAGACTTAAAAAGTGGTGAGTATCAATTGGAAACGTGCTGTAATTTTTTTGAATAGATCATGAAAAATGTGTACAATTGCTAAGATCAGTACAATCAGTGTTATCATCAGGAATCATTGCCGCTTCCTGACAAGTTTATGTCCCGCTCCTTTAAAAAGCTTGACAGAGAGTTCATCGGCTTAACTTGAATAAAGCTATCAATGCCTTCACTTCTTCGAAGGACCATCAAGATAAATGGCAAAGTTCTGCATTTACAGAAGGACTCTTTCCCCTTTTTCCAGATTAATTTATCATTAAACCAGTACATCTGCATCTCAGTCGAACGTTTCCGGTGCTTATTCTCTTAAGAAATCGAATACAAGGAGGTTAGTTGTAATACATTATTTCATTAAGCGATCGCAAGTTAGATCTATTTTTGTCCTGTGCTTCGATACGTGTTATTTCCAAATCTAGTTCCCATCCTGTCGTCTTTTACTAATGATGTGTTGAACGCATTTCAAAGGCTCTCTTTATAAAAAATAAATAAAATCTTGGCATTGGAAATTATGTGGTTGCAAAGCCGCATCTGTTTATGGAACTGCCGCATACTGCCTAAACACCAGTCACGCGTTGTTGAATTCGGATTAAAAAAAAAGAGTTTAAAGTGCAAGTCAAATTTGACCTTTTGGCAACCATATAAATAAGAGTTAGGTCACATATTCATAAATAAAAAAGACTGAGCAAGTTACAAGCCAAATAGACATTTTTATTTGTTAAGAAAACTGTTTTTGTGGTCAAAGCAAAGAATTAAATTGAAAAAAAAATAATGCACAAGCTTAATTTCTACAAATTTTCTTTTGTAGCGTGTCCGTCCTCTGAAACTTGTTATGACTTTTCTTTCATTCATAAATTACAGGACAGGTTCCTTCAAACATTAAAACAAATTATAATATTTAATTTCAATATTTCGGTTGTGACGAGACAAAGAATTTATGACGTTCAGATTTTTTATTTAAAAATTCTATCAACCGTATTTGGATTCTTAAATCGAATACTCTAATGGAAATAAAATAAAAACGAAATGGTTAATAGTTGAATTGCTCTTTTTTATACAAACGAACTAAATTTAAGTACTTTTGTTTTTTTTTTCAACATTTTCATTGTTTAAAATTAAATTTTACCTATACTAAAAAAATAAATATAAAATTAAATAAAAAAAAGGGGATTTTATGCCATTTTTTATACAGAACAGAAAACAGCATAACATATAACTGCTTATTGATATTGTGAATAAGATACTATTGTGAGTGTCATATTGATGTATATAATTTTAATAAGGAAACGAAAAAGAAAATAAATGAAAATTTAAAACCATGTTTGCAATATTGTATATGTGTAATTAAAAACAAAAATAATAACAAAATGTATTATTTTATGCCAATTTGTCGTTTTTGTTATATCAACAAAAAAAGGAGCTGCGAACTGAGCTCATTCCAAGAAAGGTGAGTTGAGGTTATGTAAGCTTGATTAAATTGTAATTGACTGCAATGTTAAAAATGCAAACCTAACCAAACCAAAGTGCATCGAATATGGGAGTATCCTCAAAAAGAATAGGTGGACACTTTTCTCTTATATCGGGTTTTTCAATTAGACCGCTACAAAAAATTGTTTAAATAAAACAAAAACGGTTTTGGATATCAATGAAATTCTTTATTCCTGTGAAAGTACGTTCGATGCCATTACTCGATTTCTTTTGCATGGCCACCACGGGCACACTTGCACAAGTCCAGACGCTGAACCCAATTTTCGACGGTTTTCAAGCATAAATCGGCCGATACTGCTGCAATTTCACGTTCGATATTCGTACGAAGTTCATCAATCGTCGCTGGCTTGTTGGTATAGACCATAGACTTGACGTAGTCCCACAGGAAATAGTCTTACGGCGTCCAATCGACTGGACCATTTCGTGAGATAACACGTTCTCCAAACTTGGTTTCCAATAAATTGATTGTGACATTCGCTGTGTGGCTTGTGGCGCCGTCCTGTTGGAACCGCATGTCCTCCAAGTCCATATCATCCAATTGGGGCCAAAAATATTCGGTCATCATTGAACGGTAGCGATCCCCATTCACAGTAACGTGCTGGCCTTGATCATCACGGAAGAAGTACGGCCTAATGAAGCCGCCGGCCCATAAACCACACCAAACCGTAGTTTTTTCGGGATGCAATGATGACTCATGGAGTACGTGTGGATTGCTGCCTGACCAATACCGCATATTTTGTTTATTGACGGAGCCATTCAGCCAGAAATGAGCCTCATCGCTGAAGATGCTCAGCCCAATTCACGAACAAACGACGCTTCTGGTGGTCAAGCGGTTTCAGTTCTTCGCCACATCGACGTCACAGAGATGCCCAACGCTTGAGAACGACGTGTGAGAGACACATTTGGGCTTTCTGCAACTGAAGCCTCAGCGGCAGCAATATTCTCGACACTCGACACTACGGGCAATTCTTTGTCTCACAGGCACGGGAACATTTTGTACTGTGCCTGTGGATGCAAATTTTTCCACTAGACGCAAAATTGTTGTTCTGCTAGGACGATTATGACGACCATAAATTGGACGTAGCGCTCTTAACGTTGACGTTAACGTTAATAATTTCGATTCGTTGTTGGCTCGTATATCTTTCCATCATGAAATGGCAAACCTTACTGAAGAGAAATGTCAAAAGAGCGGCAAGAAATATGGCGTCGTTTGCTGTCCCTGTCGCTCTACTTTTGTAGCGTCCCTGTTGAAAAACCTTTTAGAAAGTGTACAGACAATGCAAAAGTTGCAAGAGGGTCATAAAAAGGACGGCGCTTAGAAATCTGTGAATCCGCTTAGCTTGAGCCCAAAATCAACCTTATTTCAAGAGAATCGCTTATGATATGTAGTGTATCTAACATGCTAACTTAGAAGGACGTAGGCAGTTGCTGGAAGCTGATGAAAACAGCTCCAAATCGATCTTCACCCAACAAACAGTCATGGAATAGAAACATTCACTTTTCAATCTTAAACTAGAAACATGTTTAATGCAAATAAATTATGTGAGAAAATCGACAACAGGTACATAACCACAACTGATAGTGGGCAAAAAATGCAACAGTCAGGATGTGAAATTCTTCTCCATCCACCATGCTGATGTTACTCCAACGGGGACTATTTATAAAAGGTATCCGGAAACTGAGCGGAAGTTTTAAGAAAAAGTTTGACTTGAACTTCTAAATTTTGTTTATAAAGGAATCTTTGGTTTTGTGTACTACCCGGAGAAACATCAGATATTCAAGAATTTCATGCGTTGTTGGTTGCTGTCCCCACTGAACCAATGATTTTAGGACGAGTACCTCATAAATCGGAGAATTTGAAACTTTAGCATAAAAAGCTGATAGAGTCAGCTTGGTCACCCACACAGTCAGACTATTTTCTGCTTGTCGACCACTCCAGTGATAGCAACGTCAATGTCTTCCCAACAGCAAATAGTGACGATCGGATTCGAAATCTAGGTTTCAAATTCAGACTATTGATAAAATTGAAAAAACATGCGCACAACCTTGGCAAAGCCACACCTCTCTTGTGTTTAACAGTCTTAATTTCTGATGACGGTTCCATCCGTTTTTCATATTCTGAAATGGAGCGGCAATGAATGTTGAAATCATACTTATACTAAAATTCCGAAATTAATAGTAAATAATCAAAACTTTCTTAGTTTCCTCGCGCGGTGTAAGAGTTACATACCTTACTCTGTCCCAAAGTAAATTACAAGCATCCAGGTCTGTCAGGTGCTCCAAAAATCCAATCGAGAGAAAAAGCTCAAAGCGAGGTTAATCGTCTCGCTCAATCACCAACGTGACGTTTCCTGCCTCTCCCTATTTTATTGTATTTTATAAACTTTGGCTCCGCGAATAAGCCAGCTGTATTCCTTATTCTTATCAGTTTCACCGTAACACCCAACTCGCCATCAATGCTAATCAATTCACCCTCATCCCAAATTTCATTTCTACTGTTGAGTATTGGAATCCTTTTTATGACCACACGACAAGAATGAAGAATGCAATTTAGAGAAGTTCAAATCCTACTTGACGGTTGGTAGTTCAAACGCGATTTCGAAGTCCTGCTTCGCCTCCTGTTTCTGTGAGTATTCAGCTCCTTTTTTTTTAAACTTGTTTATATCCACCATCATTTTAACAATTTTCTTAACGACAAACAAGATAAACGTTAATTCAATAAATTTACATTTTGGTAAATGGCCAACTAAAAATTGGCTCTCATTACATATAATTTTATAATAATTACTTAGACTAAATTACTAGAACATATTTTGTTTTATGATCTTTATAATTTATATATAATTTAGTTGCGAGAAGAAAAGGTGGAGTTTAAAAAACTCCTCATTATAATAGATTTTTTTTAACAAAGAACGAACAAAACAAAAAAACGAAAAAAACAGTACTTACAAACTTAGATAAAACGACTTAACCTAACTTAGCCTAATTGTTAGCTTCTACTCAATCTAGCCACCAGTATTTATTCAAATTTGACTCTATTTTCATTATTTACATCTCTTTCAGGTACAGTATTTGCAGTATTTGCAAATATTGCTTTCATCGCTTGAGTGTGCAGGCACATGGAGGATTCGTTTATCTGTTGCTCTTCTAGCAACATGATATATGATAGGGACATTACTCGAGTCTGGAAGATAGCCATATGCATCCAGATAAAGAAATGCTTCAGGTGGTATATGTCCACTTATCAATGAATTTCTAAAATACCCAGGGTTAGGATAAAATAAACCCGATATGAATTCATTCTCAATAACATTACTTGACCGCGCAAAATGATTCCTCGCAAGGTCTAGAATGACATTGTCAATTCTAGACACACCGGAAGCATCCAATAGTCTTTTGTTGGAGACGTAATGCCGAAAGTCGGAATGAGCGCTTCTTTACATTCCCGTGCATGCTCGTAGACATTTCCTCTCAAAAATTCTGTACTTCTCCATATATATTGGGCTTATGTTCCACCACACTGGACTCGCATAAGTCAAAATTGGACGCACAAAAGCTTGGTAGCAAATGACCTTCACATCTGATCTCAAATAGTTGGAATAAAAAAGTTTCTTCAGCGATAAAAATGCTGCCCTTGCTTTTTTTTAATTGGAAATTAACATGATCATTATAATATAGGAATTTAGCCATTTGAAGATGTTATAACCAAATTTCTTCAATTGCGTCGCAAGTCTGAATTGCCCTGTCCTACTGGGGTGCAGAACAGTATAGTTTCGCATTTAGAATTGTTTATTTTTAGTTTCCAATCCTCACAGAATTTTTCGAGGGTATCAAACTTCAGTTGGAGTTCGTTTCTAATTTCGCAAATTTTTGAACCATAAGCATACAGAATGACGTCGTCGGCGAATGCTATTGAGCCAACCAAGTCCCTCAGCATTTTAGAAACGTAAATATTAAAGAGTATTGGTGCGGATACTGTGCCTAGTAGCAGACCATTAATGGCATCAAAAAATTTTTCAGTCTTGTACTTTCTATCTGTTACAACGAATTTCTTCTCGCGTATCATAGATACGATTATCACTGTAAGATGATGGGGTAACTCATATCTGATTAGTTTGTAAATAAGCCCGTCAAAACAAACCGTGTCAAAAGCTTTCTCGATATACACTAGACAGGCACCTGTACTTTTCTTTCCATTAAGGTTCCAGTTTATATCTATTAAGGTCAGATCTATTAAGGTCAGATACTAGTTTTGTAACAGCGTGCACTGCCGAGTGATTTCTTTTAAATCCAAATTGATTTCGCGGTATAATCTCCTCTGTTTCGCACGCGAACAATATTGATTTGGTAACAACTACCTCAAAAACCTATCCTATCGTTCGAAGGTTCTGAAGGATCTTTATTTTTTTTTACAATTGGAAATACCTTTGATATTTTCAGTATTCAGCTCCTTCGGTGGGGTCATGTGCAATTTTTGAGTGGCTCCTACGTAGCATTGTCCTGACATTCCAGAAGCATACTCATGCCAATGAGGTTCTGAGTGCCATCAGATCGGTTAGATCCAATGCCGTAGGTCCTGATGGTATACCACCTAAATTTGTAAAACTAATTCTACCCATTGTGCTACAATACTTGCTTCATATATTCACCGCTTGTATTTATAGAAGCGAATTTCCCGAAACGTGGAAAATCGCTAAAATTATACCAGTTCCCAAGAAAGCAAACCCCTCCGTCCCTTCCGAATACAGGCCGATTAACATTTTATCTTTCTTATGTAAAGTATTTGAAAAGGTAATACACGACCAAATTCAAAACTATTTGAATGCTAATAATTTACTGTCCAAATGGCAATCTGGTTTCCGACGTAATCATAGTTGCGAATCTGCTGCAATGAAAGTTACCTCTGATATCCGCTTAGCTCTCGATTCAGAAAAGTTTTGCGTCATGGTTCTTTTGGATTTCTCAAAGGCATTTGATAGCATAAACAGCACAATTCTACTTTCAAAACTTAAGAGGCTGTATAATTTCTCGAGCACGTCACTAAAGCTTATGTGTAGTTATCTGAAAGATCGGGTGCAACGTGTAAAAACTGAGCTAGGTATCTCGGATCCTCTAGTCACCAATATGGGTATACCACAGGGGTCTGTCTTGGGTCCTTTGTTATTCTCGCTGTTTATTAACGATCTTCCCGACGTCGTTCACAATTGCCACATCCACTTGTACGCTGATGATGTCCTACTATACATTTTTCGAGAAACCGGGTTGATGGATGATTGCATAGTGAGGTTAAATGAGGACTTGAGTCACATACTTGACTGGTCGCGATATAACGGCCTAAATCTTAACCCTGCTAAGTCACTTGCGATGTTATGCTCAAGAATTGAACTCAACTCTTCTGATTTTCCCTCTGTTGTTCTGGATAATGAAGTAATTGAATACGTAAAAGATGTCAAATACCTTGGATATAGAATCAATAGTAAACTTAGCTGCTGTAGTGCAATCTCCGATTCTGTCAGAAAAATATATTTCGGACTTCGGTCGTTAAGATCTTCTGCAGGCACGTTGTCACCCAGTATGAGGAAACTCATAGTAAAATCACTAATTATGCCGTATTTCTCTTTCAATTGTTCCGTGTATCCAGTTCTCGACAGTGAGTGTAAACGCAAGCTTAACGTGGCTTTCAACGACTGCATTAGCTTTATTCACTCTATTCCTCGGTTCTCCACTGTGGCACATTTGCAATACTCCATCTTCAGTATGGGACTCGATGAATACTTGAAGTTTAGGTCGATTCTGAAACTCCAGTGTCCTAGTTATTTACATGAAACACTCCGTTTCGCCCACTCGAACAGGGGATTGAAGTTATTAATGCCCCGTTTTTCACACAATATTGCAGATCCGCAATTCGCTTGTGGAATGGACTCCCGCACGAATTGCAAAGAACTCCCTCACCTGCCGCTTTTAAGAGGAAACTGCTTTTGCGCTTTTCAGCTACTACTTCTTAATTACTAATGGAATAAGTGAATTGTATTAACTAAGAAAATGAATTATGTTTTTCCTTAAGTTCTTAAGTTTATTTTATTTTTATTTTCATATTTTTATTTTTTATTTTTAGTTTTTTTTGTTTTATTATTATTAAAAGTGTTTAATGAAATCAAAACCTATGTTAACCTTGTTTTCTGATACTTTTAAAGATTTAAGTCTTGTTGTATCAATGTTACTGAAGCTACTAAACAATAAACAATATGGGGGGCCTTTTCCGGGCCATGTCGTAAAAAAGCTTGCTCATGTTTTGAATTGACACGAACACATATTTTGAGGAGCCAGGCAGATCCCTCGACCACCCCTACTTACCTTCCTTTATAGGAGTAAAGCTAATTCATACGAGTCCTGTATTCTTTTACTATTTATTTGAAGGGAATAGTTAAAACTTAAAAAAAAAGAAAATTTCCATTCATGTGTTAATATTATTTTATTGCATAAAAGATATGTATTTACATACATATTACAATTCATTAAAATATTTTTGTATATTACATTTTCGATTGTGTTTACAGCTGTAATTAAAAATAAAATATTTTATATAATTTTTTTTTCTCTTGAAGTTAAATTATAAAGCAATTGAAATTGTATTTGCGCAATTGTGCGTGCAAGTATTAATAATTGGATCTTTTACAAAAACAATAATAAGAACGTTTTGAGAAAATATATACTAACGTTCGTTATTTTTTGTTTTGTGTTGTTTTTTGTTTCATCTCAATTTACGAATCCATTAAGTAGGTTTATTAAAAAAAAAATAAAGAAGACTAGTACAATTTTTTAGTTGCTCTTTAGTAAAATTATTATATATATATACTTTTATTTTAATATATATGGTGTTTTTTTTTATTTTAAATATTATATAATATTTGCTTGGGTATTTTGCTCGACAATTATTTTAAATAATTGTACTTTTGCGCGTGTTAAGGCCTTGGGTTTGATTCTCCTATTTCTTTTATTTAAAGTGTAATTTTCGTGCGAAAAAATATCAAGTGTAAAAAATTAATAAATTATTTAATTAGCGTGCAGGCGTGAATTACGAGTATACTAATTAAAAAAAAAAATAATGTTAATTTCAGAGCATTATTTTGCAGTTTTTTACATCTTGTTCACCAAATGGTTGTTATTTTTTCGCTGAAAAATAAGACCTTGGCCAAGCAATCGTTCCGAGGTAATTAATTACAAGGTTTTATTTTTTTTTTGTTGTTTGTTATCTGTTAATTTTCGCTTCAAAAAATTTGCTTATTAAACGAATTAATTTCGTCTTTATAAATACACAGAAACAATAGAATTAAAGCATTTCATCCAAAGAAAACTTAAAATCATTACAGAAAATTAAAAAAATAACAAATTAAATTATGGTGTTATGTATATATCTACGGATGCTAATATTAAAATAAAAATAAAGAAAAAATAATATGTATAAAACATAAAACAACAATCTGGCAATGTATACAACAAAAGCCTACGAAATAATCAATAACGCATCACTGCTTCGGCAAACTATTTTTTTTTTTTGTTTGTTGTTAATTTAATGTGATAAGTTTAAATATTTTTATTAATTTGCTTTTCTGTTGGCAGCATTTTATTGGCGAAGGAAACTATAGCTGTGGCTGGTTGGGCGACTGCTAAATCGCAAAACACGTGACACTGATTATCCTTCGAGCTTGGTGATCTGCGTGCAACAAACGCAAAGATTGTTCTGGAAAATAGCGAAAAAATTTATACAATAATAAGAATTTATTCAAAGTTGTAATATTTTTGTTATCATCTTACTTGTTACTGACTGGAAGGCCTCCATCTTCTGTCCTAACACTCCATTGCCGGTGGTCAGGATCGAGGCCGCAGAAAGATATGTTTTGCGCAGTGTAATGTTTTCTGAAAATTTATCAAACCCAAAAAGAAAGAAATTGCAAATTGAATGTTTGATTTACAATATAAAGAATGGCTGTTGAAATAATTCTATTTAAAAGCTTGTTTGTGAAAGGTTTTAGCGAAGGGGATCCGCTGCCATACATGGCAACAGCATATGAAGTGGATACTCAGCATGTAGGTCAAGGAGTTACTAAATACAGGCTTTTGTACATTAGAGTGAATCGTTCGTCCGTGCATCTTCGATATCAAGTAATTCTCAGAATGGGATATCGCCGAAAACGTATAGAACCCATCAATATCTGCTAAACCCTCAAGTCGCATAGAGACTCGCGATCCCTTGAACAAACAAAAATGAAGAAACAAAAAAACAAGCACTCTCTCGACGGTGCAACTTTCAACCCATTTTCTAACAGTGATGGAGAGCCTCAGGGATATAAGGGAACCTAATCGCCCCCTTTATTTACACGATAATAGTAAAGTAGAAAGTAGTTACCGCACTAATGGTTAGTCTCCAATAAATGGCTCACCCAATGCTGGTAGTCAAGAGCACATATACGTAGGCTGCTAGATATATTTCTGGCCTAGGCAACACTAAGTGTTTCCAGGTGCAATCTGACATTTCCATTGGGAGCGCATGCAAAAGTGTATAAATCATGCTGGAGAATACTTTGAAAAACAATAAAACCACTTTTGATGATAAATATTCGCATTTTCATTATTAGACCAGAAATATATCTAGCAGCCTACGTACTACTATGACTTCCGAAAAATCGTAAGAATGATCTCATGAAAGCACTTACTTCTTGGGATCATTCATTCTAGACAAGACACTGCGGTCAATTTTAAATTTCTTCTAAGAATTCATTCTCAGGAGCGATATTTCCGAAAAAATTGTGACCTTTTGAAAAAGATCCCCTACCCCCTTTACAATCCTTATCGTGACTTCTTTCAGATCCTTAGTTTGAACACTTTTTTCAAAACGGTAGCCCTTTTTAACGACTTGCCACTGGTTATGCGATAGTTTTTAAAACTTTTGATTTTTTTGAAAAATGATCTTACCTGAAGAATTTCTGTCGGGTATTGTCTGTCAAGGTGATGCCCTGGTGAGCAACCTTGAAATGCACTTCCGTTGGCTTTGGAAGTGGAATTATTGAAAATAGCTGTGCAACAGCTCGGCGTACTGCTTCGTCGCCAGTAAGAGATTCCGTTCCGCAAGAGTATAAATAAAGTACATTGCAAGCTGCTCCTTGTGTTAATAGCTGCTTTTGTGCTGGTGTATGCATGTCCACCCGTTGAATGTCCTAAAATGATAAACAAAGTCATAATGTGCTTTGAAAATGTCTTCCGCTTTTTTTCATCATACACTATCTGGAATAATAAGACGACATTGTAGGGCTAGAGGTGTAATTGAGTGCTGGTAGACTAAAGCTGAAAGTGATGTGAAAACAGGTTCGTTGGCGCATCCCTTTAGACGTACGCCGCGTGTTGTTGGTTCTACCAAAAAGTGACGGACCAGCTCGTCACTTCCCGATGAAGCTGTTACTCCTGGTGGAGGTTGTGCCACGCGAACAACCAAGCCATAAGCATTCTTAAAAGTTGTCGAGTCACGCACAATAAATGTTCCCGGAGCGGCATTGCGAAGTAGATGTATGGCCTCCTCACGTGATATATTCGGCTTGTACCAGAATTTCGATGAATCGCGAACAAATCTGAAAAGAAAAATGTAAATTCTTTAGACTCATACTCATTTGTGGATTGGCATGGATTGGCATACTTGACTAAGTGGGCGTCAACTTCATGAGGTTCGCTATTGGCATTCGATGCGCTTGAATTCATACGATTTCGGTAAATTGTGTCGTTTTGATTCGAAACTTCTTGAAACAATCCCTTTTGGGCACCAGTGTACATGTCCCTGCTACTTTAGTTTTTGTGCGAAAATTTAAAAATTAGTAATTTGAATTGAATATTGTTGTAAATGAGTTTAGGAACCATGCTTTAAATTTTAATTAATATTTGTGCTGCGTGCATGTTATAAAGTGTGTTCTGTTAATTGTTATTTCGAATATGGTTTGAGTGTTTTTAACGTGCCTTTTGTTACATTTTTTATGACTGACGATTATTCGTACAAATTATTCCTGTTTAATACGGACAACGAAACTGGAAAATAGTTGAACTTCGATTGAATGTGGGTATAACAAGGACTAAGAGTAACCTATGCTTATTTAAGTTAAGTCACCTTAATATTCCACTTTAAAAATACCCTTAATTCGATTCGGTCTTTTTAAACCCAGCAGAACTCATCGAATTCGATGATCAATGGTTACCACACAATTTACGCTGCACACTTCAGTTCTGATTAAAACTCAAATCCGAAACATGAAACATCATTGAACTTAAATAAAAAAAAAAGAGTGGAAACTGTGGGCCATGACTCCATACATATGTGCCTAGGAACTGATAACATTGTTTCCTTATGAAAACTTTAAATAAATGTGCAGCAGTTTTTTTTTTAAAACTTATATTACCGCATCCTTTCGCCTTGTGTTTCAAAATTTAAGAAAAAGGCTTGCCTTCATCTTCATAATAAGCTGTTCTTTCGAAACTCCACTTTATTGCCTTCCTTGTCTGCTACTTCGCGCGATTTTGTGGATTCTCTTTACCATTTCTGGCATAGAGTTATCTGTCCCTTTCTGCGGCTTCTTTTCAAAGCTCTGAAGACGAAATGTATGAAACTCATTGCGTTAGCTGACGATAAAGTGATCCTTACATAAAAAAACCATTATCTATCAGCTCTACTTAACCTTACTTTAAAATGTTCACACGTTCTTCCATAAGACAAGACTGGGAATCCAACTCTTTCATCAGTGGACAAAATACCCTTTTCTAAATATCAAGGACGAACAGTGCTTTCCTCTCGGGAAAATAACCAATCAAAAAAGAAGGGAATCTTCACCCCGGGAAAGAACAGTGAGATTATAAAATCCAGAGGGTTTCTTTACTGCAGCAAAGCCCAAAGAGATATACGAAAAACACAAGTCAGTTTTACTGGTATTCAAATGTTGTTTTGCTTTTTTTTTTCATTTTTATTTTCTATTGTTTATGTGTTTTTACCATTACTTCTTGAAAATAATATCGGACAAGTAGGCACCACCATAGTTGATGACCATTGGGTTCTTATTATCGCATTTTCCATCGTTTAAGCGAAAAATTCGAGCGCAAAGTCTGTCTAATATTTTTTTTATACCTTCCAGAATCTGTGCTTCTTCTCCTAATAGCGTTCTTTCAAAAAACCGCCTAAGAAGAAAGTTTGGAACTGTCAAATCGGATGATCTTGCTGGTCAGTGGAAATCACCAAACAAAAATACCAGGCAACTCGGAAACGCGATGACAACTATGGTGCGCACTGTGAATGGTGCACAATCAAGTGACTTTGAGTGGACTAAATGGCTCTGTAAATGATACGTGGATTCGTTGTAGCACCTAAGCCCACATTTTGTTTTTTACGCATTCGGCTTCGGCCAAAAATCATACACCGCGCCATTCAGGATCAGGATTGCGTGAGCATAGTTAAGACGCAGTTGATGGTCTGCAGGCAGTAGCTGCACTTTGTAAGAAAACATCTTCAACGCTTCCACTAAAATGTGCTGTATTGAATGACAAGTTTCTAGTCGACATCTTCACCCACAGTGGCAATATTCGACGTTGTTCCAGTATTTTCGAGGCGGGCAGCTCAAAAAGCAAAGGCGAATTATCACGCAAAAAAGGTAGTGATAAATACTCTGCGATCTTAATAATCAAAGCGTAATATAGCTTGTCCTCATCTGTCTTCCCTGAATATCAAAACAAAGCTGACAGTTGCCATCATTTCCGGCGTCTTCCGCGAGGATGATACATTTTGGGCCACCAGGTACATATATTGACTGGACATTACGATGTAGGCGCGATGTCTTCCAGGCTAGATATCATTTACCCAGATTAGTAAAGGGCTTCTCATGACAAAGAAGAATCAGAAATAATCAACCACCTATCCTGAGAGTGCCTCTGCTTCATCCCTCAGAGGCCACTGAAGTCCTTGTTGAGTTTCATTTAAAGTGAACTTTGGTTTCAAGATGGGAATTTGAGAGATGGCAGAGACAGCACGTCCCGTGGATTCATCTCCAATAATCTTGAAAATGCACGAGGCCCAACAATGTGAACTGTTTGGCGTATTTTAGAGATTTGAATTTATCCAACACCATTTGATTTAAAGCAAAATAATGATAACGTCCAATTGTGATTCTTTAAAGCTCAACGTTTTCCAGTTATGAAATTTCGTGCAACAACCACATTTTAAAAACTTATTCTAATGTTAGTACGTAATTTGTTTAAACAATCTGTACATCGTTTTGATTGAAACTATTGCCAGATATCTAACCTCCTGTCTAATGTCGAAGTTGTAGATTTAACGCTCCTCAATGACCACGTCGAATTATAAAGACGTCTAATAAAAATACATATATTTATATATTGTAGCGAAAGAATTTTGAAAAAATTAGCATTTAATAAAAATAGAAAAATATATTATTAACAAAAGCATTTCACACAAATTAAGATATACTCAATATGCGAATATTTTTTTTTTTTTCAAAAATTATGCTATACCACATGTAAATGAATTTATATTCTTACCGTTGTGGTGTTGGGCTTCTGGGTGGAATACTCGGACTGATGCTGCCATTATTGAATCCATATGGTGTCCGAGGCGTAACTGGGAAAGCTGGTGTTTCTGGTCGTGGTGAACCAGCTATCGAAATATCCTGATCAGTTTCCGAACGATATGAAGAGAATGATTCCTCGCGTACCTGCAATTGGATTACATTTTTAGAATTTGTCAAAAATTTCTAAAATTTGTTTTCAAAATTCTAAATCACGATACATTGCGGATTCACATAGGTTTGGGGATTAATTTTGACAAAAAAAAAAACAACAGAGGATAAACCAACAGATAGAACCGAGATAGTACACAAAGAGGTGTGAAGCATGCTTGATGGGGGAATGTAGTGAGATTGTGGGTATGTGATTAACTTACCTGCTCGTGCCACAGTGCTAAATTATTGCTTCTATCTGATGGACTAGGTGATATGGATGAGCTCTGATCTGATTCAGATAGTAAGCGTTTTTGTGTGTTATTTACATTGCTACCATTGCTACTGTCGCTGCTGTTATTACTCAAACTATCACCATAACCGTTTGCCAATCGTTGATTTTCGAATCTTGTGAATTCGGCCAAATCGGCTATAACATCAGACAGTTCTTGATTGGCTTTCTGATCGCTCACTGATTCCTTCGGAATGGAATTACTTTCGGATAACTTTCCATTTTGTTGCTGTTTGTTTTTCATTAGTTGCTGATCCATTAGATTTGCTTCAACGGCCAGCGTGGCTAGGATCTCTTCCAAAGCACTTTTACCACTTATTGAGGTATTCGTTTTCAAATTTGTACTGTCTGTTTGATGAATGTGATTTTTCGACACTTCAGCATTGGCATGGTTTGGCATTTTGTTATTATTCGGTGCGTAACAAATGTTATTTTTATGATTATTGTTAGAAAGATCAGTGGAATTGAAATTTATGATGATTTTGCTGTCGGTGATTTTTGGGTTAACTGCGTTAAAACTATTATTTTCAGCAATGACGTGATTACTATTTTCGAGACTAACATCTTTATTGAGATTATTATTATTTTGAGAGTTTGCACATGCTCTAGCATTGGTTAAAGTATCCGTATGGACATTTGTCTTGTTGTCGAACTCCTATTTTTTTTAAAAATAAAAATTAACACATCATAAAGGACGTTCTTTACAGAAAAAAAAAATGTTAATATAAATTGAGAAATTGATAAAACGCTAACCTAGTAAACAGACTTAAAAACATAAAGCACTGTAATTCTCTGGTTGGCGTTCATTCAACCATCTACTAAAGTCGATATACGCATTTTCAAAAAGTAGGTTCAAAATATTTTAAATACTAACGATTTATCTGTTTATATGTTCTTGGAAAGCAGGGACATTGTGTATGGTTGATAGTTGGAAGAAGACCCAAATTGGCCTTTTTCTTAGAACGTACTAGACAAAATCTGTTTTTCATCTATTTGAAAAGAGACTAGAGTGAGTAGGACAGATGAAAAAGCTGACACAATGGTTTTGCCAGCATTATAAAAAATCTTTCAAGAAGAAACGGGGAAATTGGGAAAATATATTTTAGTGTTTCGATCTCTTTTTTCGAATAACCAATAGTTTTCTTGACATCGCGAAATAAATTGGTTCAAGATTTTTGTCATAATGCGAGCGAGGGTTCGGTACTCTTAGTAATACAACAACCGGTTGAAAATGTCGTTTTTTTTTCAAAAATCCATACTTTATTGAGGAAAAATAGATATAAATTCAATATTCAAAGTATTGCTCATCGCTAGCCACACATTTTTCCCATTTTGTCTGGTAATTCATGGATACCCGTTCTGAAAAATTCGATCGGTTTGGCCGCAATCCACGAATCGATCCATTTTTTGACATCATCGAAATGACGGTCAGCCAGGCCATGTTGCATCGATCGGAAGAGATAGTAATCAGATGGCGCAAGGTCTGGACTATACGGCGAATGGGGTAGGACATCCCATTTGAGCGTTTCAAGGTAAGTTTTGACGACATTTGCAACATGTGGCCGAGGATTGTCATGTTGCAAAATAACTTTATCGTGTCTTGCGACCGTTTCCGGCCGTTTTTTCTTGAGTGCTCGACTCAAACGCATCAATTGTCGTCGGTAGACCTCGCCTGTGATTGTTTCATTCTGTGAATATTCTGAACGGCCGTCGATGTTGAGGCATGCCCGGGGTATCCATACGTTGCCCGATGTTTTATCGTAATGTACCCATTTTTCCTCACCAGTGACGATTCGATGCAAAAAAGACTTCTTTTTGTGGTGTTCAAGCAGCATTTCGGACATGAAAAATCGGCGTTCGACGTCTCGTGGCTTCAATTCATACGGCACCCAATGTCCTACCTTTCGGATCATTCCCATTGCTTTTAAACTATCGGAAATGGTTTGCTGAGCGACGCCAAGTGTTCTTCTTGCGTTTGTGACGGATGTTAATCGAACAATGCCTCCAATTCATGGTCTTTAAACTTTTTCACCTGGCCGGGGCGTTCTTTCGGTGTCGAATGAACTGCTTAAATCACCGCTGACATATTCTAACGTCTATAGAATAGCCCGGGTAAGCTTCGGTAAGTGATTGATGCGCTTCAGTTGCTTTTTTCTTTAAATGAAAGAAGCATATTAAAACTTCCCGAAAATGTTGTTTTTATGGCACGAATGTAGACATTTTACGACTTTACAAAAACTTGTGTGCTTTCACTAATGACCAATAACCTAGACTGAAATAATTAGACAATGACATGAAGTTTCTGATGTGACAGCTGTCATGGTCAAAATTCACCTCAGAGTAGTAGATATGAAGTTGTCAGCAATAACGACATTTTCAACCGGTATTCCTATTATAGAACATCAAAACCTCGAGTTCGAAGATATATTTTGTCAAAGGCCGCGGATCTAAGCTGTGGCAACATCGTTGTCTATTCACATTTGAGCACGAGATGGGAACTCTATTGGGTTAGACGTTGGTGATGAAAAAATTCATGTTGGCTTGGAAAAAGTTCTGCCTTGTAGCGTAAAATCTTAAACAATGCTTTCGAAAAGCTTGGGAATGCATGAAAATTAAAAGTTTGGCTGTACTTGGATATTTCATTCTTTCTTCCTTTTTATGATGGAAAGGTATTCAAATGGAGAGAGCATGAGCTGCTTGAGAAATATATAAACGATGTAGATGACTATAGCTGGAAAACCGTCAGCACCGTTTCTAATTTTGATATAAATGAAGAAGGTGCAGAGTACGGCAGTACGTTCAGTTAAGTTAATAATTTTTATAACAATTAATATAACAAGTGACTTTATACTATTAAGGGGGAGAGTGGGATTCAACTTGTGCATCATTAGAAGGTGAAACCACTTAAACGTTTTTGAAATAATCGCACTAAACTGAGAAGAAATTGGCATAAGAATCTCCTATTATTTGCTTATAAGTAAGTTTCAACCTCAGAAATTGTTCTAATAGGCTTGGAATATTTGCCACAAAAGTCGTGCATTAATCAATTGAATATCAATGATCTGTGAATAATCCAAAAACTATTCAGGCACTCAAGAACAATTAGGCCGAAACCATCGGACCCTAAACACTACCAAACTACGTATGTAATCGAGTCTGTCATTTGAAAAAAATAAACCATAATAAACCGAAAGGTTTAAAGTGCACGAGTTGGACCACCCTATTTTTAAGTTTATTCGTAAACAACAATTATTAATATAAAAAAAAAACCACAAAGTACAAACGATAAAAATAATGTTAAACATTTTTTGTTAAAACATTAGAAAATAACAATAATATAAATAAAAAAAAATGTTATATTATAAATAAACAAAAATTAATTTTATTAATAATACTAAATACATACCAATCGTGCCCGTCCGTTATTTAAAGTGGATTCTGCCAATGACAGTAGACCATTGCTACTATTACTGTTATTGTTATTATTGTTACTGATACGAATATTATTGCTTTGCTGTGCTTGTGCAATATGGCCAAGTGGTGAGGCATTCAAAATAGCGAGTGGCGATAATGAAGGTGACTAACGTAAAAAAAAAAAAAAAATTGCAAAAAACAAAAAAAAAATAATTAAACAAAAACCAGGTTAGGGAACAACGTTACAATAAAAACAAAAAAAAATTATGTATACTAGTTTTGCTCTTTTCAATTGCAAATTTATTTATGTTACAATTTTGAATTCATTTTTGGTATGTTTACAATTTTTATACAAAACTAAACCAAACCAAACCAAAAAAATTGTTAAGTTCAATTAAAGAAAAACGTCCTACTTACTCCAAGTTTTTCTTGCTTTGCCGTCTCATGGGAACGCTTGACAGCGACAAATGGACGCTCCTTGGTGACCGTTTTTGTTGTCGTACTGATTGTGTGATAATGTCGTTCCGGCGAACTGGTAAATGGGCAAAAAGTCAACAAAATATTGTCAATAAGAGTAGATTTTTTATTTGTCAAGTGTCCGCATTACCTATTCGTCGTATGGTATGGAGTCTGTACATGCAGTGGCCTTCTGTAGTCTACCTCATCAAATGCTGCTGTATCGCTAGCGTATCCATCGTATCGTACATTATTTCTCGATCTAACAGATTATAAGAGAATAAATAAACATTTTTTTTTTTAATTTTATTTTTAGATTAAATAAACAGTTTGGATTTTGTTTATAAAATTACCTGAGCGACCTAATTTTGATCTCAGTGTGGATTTCATCAAAACATTTACGGCCGTCTGTCAGTTGTTGGTTCTTCTTGGCGCGTAATTTTTGTTGCTGCAACTGAAGCCATGTTTGCCCAGAAAGTCTGCAAAAAAAAATGGGTTATTATTTATATTTAAGTATATTTACGATTCCCAAGTAAATATTTTGTAAGTCTTTAGAATGTTTTGGGTTTCGACAATTAAAAATAAGTTTCAATAAGTTAGACGGATTCTAGCTTACTTGGATAGTTCCATGTACAAAAAAAATAAAAGCAGATATTTCTAGATATTTCTAGTGGTCCTAGTCCTCAGGGAACTACATTCATTTGAAAACGAACGATAACATAAAAGCAGGTATATCTTCCTGAGAAAAATGTCTTCCAAAAAAGACACACGACTGATGCGAGGCTGTCAAGCTGGCTTTGAATATCCACAGAAGACGAGTATCGTCGTATGGGGCGACCATCGTAGTCCCATAGGCGACATCATATGCACTCTAACCATATAGTTACCATCAGGCATTAAGTTTATGTCATAGAAATATCACATGGCATCATTCAGAGCAACCTTCATAAGGAGCTCCAAATGAAAAACCGTTGACGCATTAAAGAAGAAACGTTTCACATTTCAAGAGCAAAAATTGAGAATCAACGAGCTGACTCGAACAGACTTTTTAGGCGATTGATAACCACGGACGAGACATGAATCAATCACTTTTATTCTGAGACGAAACGACAACCTTTTCACCAACATCGAAGCATTTAAAAAACGCAAGTTTGGTGCAAAAAGTTGTGACGTCCGTATTTTGGGATGCCGAAGAATTTTTAGCCTACCTGACCACTATTATAGATTATTATAGATGAGGAAAATATTCACGACAAACGTCGATCTGCAGTGAACCTGCACACAAGCCGAAGTTTCGATGGTTGCAATTCGAGAAGCCGTTTTCGAATTAAGCGTCCATGGATTCAGTTTCAAATCTGGCCCTAACGCTCCTTTTCCGCCTTGTTTGATACGATTTTACTGTAATTTTTGTACTGACAAAAAGTATAAAGAACTTTTGTAAAGTTGTACCGAAATTTTGACAGTTTTTGCATTGGGTTTTTGGCCGCTTGAAAACAGCACTCTTCGCTTGATGAACCTTTAAAGGTAGCCTCATTGGCGCAAATATTTTATCTAGATTCTCAAACTTCGTGCATACAGCTTAAATAATCGAATTTTAGAAAAATAAATTTATTTGTTATTTAGTCAGTCACATCGGACCTGTTGCCAACAAAATCTGTGTAAACTTTTAAACCAAATACATGAACATATAAAATGCCAAATTAATTTCACTTACTGGCATAAGTCCTCTGTACCAGAATATTCTTTCAGTAGTGCCATGAATAATTGAAAAATAAAATGTGACTTTAAAAACTGATCAACGTTTAAAAGAACTTCTCTGTCCATTCTGCATTTCAGTCCAATCGGAATAATTGATTAATGCAGATACATGTCATTCACTCCTAGAGAATCAATTATTTCCATTGCATTATTATCTCATTCGGCTAAAGTCTAGCAACATTTAAAAAAACCTTGACCCACTTTTATTGATCAACTTTAATTGAATCATTGCATCTTGATATGATGTTAAATATTTATTTAAAAAAAAAAAACAAACAACTGCACTGGCGATCACAAAATGATGCTTATAAGGAAACTTGCCTCTTGTATTCCGTTTTGATGTGCAATAATGGTTACGTCAGGATCGCTCGAAGTCAGCCTTCACGATGTATAGTATGACTGATGTAACTGAGTGTGCATATGGATGTGGTTAAAACAATACGAAATGCAAAGTTTTTCGTGTATTTTAATCCTTGAAGTTCTTCATTGTTTTCACATTACATCAACTTTCAAAAACACATCATTACACTTCAACTTAAGAGCATCACTAAAGAGGTTACCCTTGAATGGATCAAGTAAAAAGGAATATGTGTCATTAAGTGCCAAAAACTTGAAAATTTATTGTTTTTTTTTCCTGTGATTTTACGAAGGCGTTGTCTAATCATTGAACATTTTGTTGTCAAAACATTTTTTTGGACGGCCATCTACTTTGACTTTGAGAGATTATCTATTCAGTAAAAGTTTATAGCTCACAAATGACAAAATGTTGCGGCGTTGTTATATGAGGCTAAAGTCAAGGTAATGTTGGCTTGCACGTCTTGTCGGACTGAACCAAGTAAATCCATTTTTCCTTCTGTCACTCCAAATGTTAGATTAGGAGATTAAAAACAGGATGCAACCGTCGGAAGTTCCATAAAAAAATAAGTTTTTTTTTTGTATATTCTCCTAGTGAAAAAAAGAAGATTTAAGATTTTGATTGGCAAAATCATTTTGGTCTTTCTCCAATACAAGATGGCCCGTTAAGCCGCTCGTCCGAGACTGGAACGACTTATCACAGAAAAGGCGTAGGTCCCGACGCGAATGGAGCGGTTGTGGTTAAAGAGGTCGCGAATGAGCCATCGAAGTCCAAAAGACGACGTGCCATGCAATTAGCCATTATAAAGGGTCCGCCAAATATTTTTTTTTTTTTGAAAATGCTATAAAAAAAACTGCTAAATATTTTCTCAAATTTCTTTTTTTATTTGAATGTACAATCCTTCCGTTTAATAATCGAAAATAATTTCATCCAAATGGCTGCCTCGGCTGGCCATGCAGCAGCCTACACGATCGGTCCAATTTTTAAGCACATTATCGATTGTGTGCAGTTGTATTTAACCAATGGCGTCACGAATATTGTCCTTTAAAGCGTCAATTGTCTCTGGCTTGTCGGCGTAACACTTATCTTTGAGGGCACCCCACAAATAATAGTCCAATGGTGTCAAATCGCAGCTCTGAGGTGGCCAAACGACATCAGCTCTGCGGCTGAAAATGCGATCTTCGAAAACAGGGCGCAAAACATCGAGTGTAGCTTCGGCTGTGTGGCATGTAGCGCCGTCCTATTGAAACCAAATGTTGCCAATATCCTCCTCTTCAATTTTTGTGAACAAAAATCCGTTCAACATGGCCCGATAACGATCGCCATTGACTGTAACGGCCACTCCTTGCTCATTTTCGAAGAAAAATGGCCCAATTATGCCTCTGGACCAAAATCCGCACCAAACAGTGACTCGTTTTGGGTGCATCGGCTTTTCAATGTATGCGTGCGGGTTTTCTGTGCCCCAAATGCGACAATTTTGCTTGTTTACATACCCGACAAGATCAAAATGAGCTTCATCTGAAAAGATGATGTCTTTGGCAAAATCGGCATCTTCTGTGAGTCGGTCGCAGGCCCACTTAGCGAAGCGAAAATGCATTGGATGGTCAGTTGGCTTCAACTCCTGATCCAATTGGACTTTGTATGGCGGCATACCAAGGTTGGCCGGCTCTTACGAAAAAGCACAATATTGCAAAACTCAACAAGTTACAAAGAATGGCAAGTCAAAGCTAAAATCGATACACATTTCCGGAAAATTGCTGGCTTTAGGTGGTCTCAACTTAACACTTGTGCAAAATCCAGGAAAACATGGCCGCTATATAATCTAACACTGCCTGAGGATCTCCTTAGTCGGACCCGCACTGATATCGCGAGAATAATAGCGGTCATCACAGGGCACTGGCCGATAATGCTATACAAGTAGACACAAAATGAATACCCGTATGTAGAGAGGCACGTTTTTCGGATAATATTTGTCCGGATTTCGAAGAAATTCTTTCGGATGGTACCGATGAAGCCATAACAGACAGGTATTTTAAAGCTAAATGAGCAATTCTTATATTCCACCAGTTAAGAGGAATCTCTTTCCTGTTTATTTTCTTTTTTTTCTATATACTGGCGAAAAGAAATAACACTGGCAGGAAAATCAATAAAAGACGAGCTCGAAGCTGTTCTCATGTCAAAGTCCACCCAAATGGAGTCTTCTTCAACTACTGGTGAAATTGAATTATCTACTTGATGTCCAGATGGTGACTGCGATTGAGCCATTGGCAATTTCTCAAGTTCAGTTTGTTATAAATGTTTGGCACATTCCTAAGAAGAATCGTCAATAAACGCTCATTTCTTAAATCTGTTGTCTAAAAGAGCTGCTCTGGATAAGACTGGATGACTCGAGCTAAACCGAGAATTAAACTCTAAAATTAATTTATTGAGCAGGTCTTTAGGCATAGTTTTCATCGGCGTTAACCGCAGGCGGTTTAATATACGTAAAACTCTATTGGTTCCCGCCGACGCTTTTGATTTAGAAAAATCTTTTTGAGATGACATTTCCTCTGTAAGCTGTTGAAATGGTTTCAATATTGTAACGATTTCAGGAAGTAAGAGCCATTCATCTTCTGAAAGGTTTTTGACAGGATTATGTAATATTCCAAGTGCTGCTTCTAGGGGTTCTTGCAAGATTTGCACTCTCTTTAGCATATCTAATGTACTATTCCAACGTAGATTATTAGTTTCAATGGCTTCTCGCCAGGCTTAAGCTGTTCTTGCATTGAAATCAGTTTTTTTGTGGCTATAGAGCTTCTATGAAAATGCTCTACAAAAGAAAAAGGAGACCTTCGAAAGGGTTGTAGGAGTGACATTATTAAGGTTACTGAAATACTCTAGGTCGGGATCCTGATCATGGATCGCGTAAGATTGGCTGAAATAATTAGCGAAAAAATTTACAGTAATATTTGGGTCTGCTGAAGTTGTATTACCGTATTTTAGTGTGGATGGGTATCCATCAGATTTACTTTTGGCGTTGATGAATTGGTAAAAACGTCTGGGTTCAGATAATAGACTCGATTGCATTTGGTTAACATAACCAAGGTAAAGAGAATTGCAAAGCTCAGAGAATTGGGTGTACGCGAGTTGGTAGAGGAAATAGTCAGAGATAGATTGTGTTTTAAGATATGTTTGCCAGAGTCTATTCCTTTTGTTCCGAAGTGAGCGTAACTCCTTATTGTACCAGGGTGGAGATGAAGACGCATTTTTTTGAGGCAAGTATGGGACTGATTGAATGAAGCAATCGTTAACTTCGTTGTAGAAATTCGCCAGTGCATTGTCTATTCGGATGGAGCTCCAGTTGAGGACGTCGAAATTAATGTTTTTAAGAAGGCAGTTCAGTTTGTTGTAATCTGCTTTGCGAAAGTTGAAACTGTAGGAATACTTGTATTGGGTAGGCCTAGATTCATTATTATATGAAAATGTGAGGGTGAGAGGTGGGTGATAACGATCTAAAGTCGACATGAGATGAGTGCTCCTAGAGACTAGACAATTGTCGGTGTCTGACGAGAACACAAGGTCTAGTTGTCTATTTAAATTTTTAGTTACTCCACTAATTTGGAAAAGGCCAGCGGTAGAGAGACAATCAGTAAATAGAAATTCTTTTTCGGATGAGGGATTAAAAGCAACGAAGTGGGACTCGTCGTCGGACTTTACCCATTGCAGGTGCGGTAGGTTAAAATCTCGCATAATTATGACTTCGTCAGACGGGTCCAACGAATCGAGAAGAGAATCGACAGCGTCAATGGCAAGATGATATCCGTGGATTGGCTGTGAAGGGCGGATGGGATGGTAACTTTAATACAAATGTACTCAAAATCAGCATTATGTATGGCTATGAGAACTCCACGACCGGATGTATCATAATTTTTTATAAGTCCATCATCACGATAAACGTTGAAATCAGATGTGAATAGCTCATTGTTCTTAAAGCTGGGGGTGAGATTTGTTTCAGTTAACTCGAAAATGTCATACGGAAGGCTTTGTAGGTTGCTTCTACGATTTAGTTGGCTTAAAAATATAAGAACAAAATGTTTGATATTATAAAAGCACCAATTAGAGTTCTAAGACAACACTTTATAAATGTTAAACAATCTTGCCAATGACATTCAACTTAAAGTCGGTTTTCTGTTAACAAGTACTCACACCTGTAACTTTATCGGAAATACGTATGCAAATGAGCAGCTAATGTTAGTTCGCCTGATTTAAAGAAAAACACCCTCTAGCAATATGAATTATCCGATATAAAGAACTAGTTATAAATTATGAGTTGCATCAGAAAAGCCACACCAAGATACTCATTCAAGCTTGTTCAATAAGCGACAAATTACTTAATCACAGCCTGTCGAAGCGCAGTACAATCGACTCGACAATATTATGCATTCTGAATTTATAATTACACCAAGTATTTCACTCGATTTCATTGATACTCAGATGAAATTGAATCTATTTCTATATTTTTTTACAATGAATAAAAATTCCATTCATTGATGATCGGCATTTGTGCGCGCTTTAAACGCGATCAATAAAATTGACCTTGAATATTTTCTTCGGATATTTCATAGTTTTCGATATAAAACAGACGAAGGCTGATGACATTGAAATAATTCGCTCACAGCTAATAAAGATTCAGAAGCAGATCTAAATATCTGGCGCCCACAACTATTGGCTTTGAATTGTTTTGACCTTTTCTAATGAATGCTAGAAGGAAGGCGAATTTTTTAAACCGTTGGCGGTTTACCGCCCTCACACAAAGCTGGGGAAACAATATAAATTTATACAATGTTTATTGTTTTAAAATTAAATTAGCTAAAATTTAACATCTGCTCGATGGGAAGCATCATCCGTAACTAATAATCATGATTGTTATGAATGACACGGTTGGATAGCTATAGCTTGAAACTTAAGGTAAAATTTAAATATAGCATAATTATATGTAACAATAGATATTCAAATTAAATGTATGCATTGTTTCGAAAAGAGTTTTTTGAAGTGTCATCCGAAAAGAATTATGAAACATTTTTTGTTAAAAGCGGCAATGTTTTTATTTAACCCTTCTATAAAAAAAACCTTACATAACACCCTTCTGGTCCCACCAAATGCACAGCATAACCTTCAGGCCATGAATATTCTGAACGGCCGTCGATGTTGAGGCATGTCCGGGGTATCCATACGTTGCCCGACGTTTTGGATTATCGTAATGTACCCATTTTTCATCACCAGTGACGATTCGATGCAAAAAAGACTTCTTTTTGTGGCGTTCAAGCAGCATTTCGGACATGAAAAATCGGCGTTCGACGTCTCGTGGCTTCAATTCATACGGCACCAAATGTCCTACCTTTCGGATCATTCTTATTGCATTCAAACGATCGGAAATGGTTTGCTGAGCGACGCCAAGTGTTCTTCTTGCGTTTCTGACGTATGTTGATCGAACCATACCTTCAATTCATGGTCTTCAAACTTTTTCACTTGGCCGTGGGGTTCTTTGTCTGCGGTGTCGAAATCACCATCTTTGAACTGCTTACACCACCGCTGACACATTCTAACGTCTATAGTATAGCCCGGGTAAGCTTCGGTAAGCAATTGATGCGCTTCGGTTGCTTTTTTCTTTAAATGAAAGAAGCATATTAAAACTTCCCGAAAATGTTGTTTTTATGGCACGAATGTAGACATTTTACGGCTTTACAAAAAGTTGTGTGTTTTCACTAATGACCAATAGCCTAGACTGAAATAATTAGACAATGACATGAAGTTTCTAATGTGCCAGCTGTCATGGTCAAAATTCACCTCAGAGTAATAGATATGAACTTGTCTACAATAACGACATTTTCAGCCGGTAGTCCTATTAATACCTTATATACAATATTTCTCAAATATGCGGCTCGGCTTCTAATAGTCATCACGTTTTCGAAGAATTCGCAAGAGAGCCATTGTTTCAGCATGTGACGTTCATAGCAACATTTTCAGCCATTCGAAAGTACGTCATGTGAGCATATTTTTCATACAAAACTGTCACTCATTGTGGATGGAAGGGTTGTTTTACTATAGTTTACGTTCCCAGAGAAATGGTCATCAGTCTCCTATTTTTTTATCTATTAAAAATCATGTTCTTTTTTATGAATTTTTATTATCCAATCAGGACGCAGTTGATTTGCTGGCTTCGGTTGTTATGTCAACTGAACGAAGCCGAAGATCTTTATTCAAAGTGGTTCCGTATAAGTCGAATTCCTGCGATCGTGTCGTAGTGGAAATACCTGAGTTTTCAGTCACATTGTGAGATACGGGGGCGATAATTTAAGCTAACGAGTTTAAGTCTACACATTTCTAACTTGTCTTAAATATTCACCTCGTTGATTAAATGAACTAGAACTGTGCGAAGAGGCGGTTGATGATGAACAAACCGAGAGCCAACTTTTTCAAACGTTTCTGCGTCTTTTCACAGTTCTGCAGAATGACTTTGGTAAATAAAATACTCTTTAAATTGCTTGTGGAGATGGAAACAGATCAATTTTTTAAACTAATTGAAGGCTTTTATTTTCTAAAAAAAACATCCTGTCAGGACGTAGTATGTATACGAAATCGTATGGTGGAATATTGGGTCGCCGAACAATTTTTGTGATGATTGGAAGCTCTTGGTAAATTTTTCTACTAGAAATATACCACCTGTGGCATTCTTGTATTTAGATGCGCGTGGCTATTTGTCGGACTCGAGAAATGTATACCACTATATACCATGTTGCTAAAAGGGCAACAGACAAAAGGGTCCTTTATGCGCCAGAAAACTTGGAACTTGAGTCTGTTGAATGGAGATATTGAATGAGCGTACCTGAAAGTGATAGGCTAGATTGCAATAGGCTTAATAGGGATAAATATTGGTGGCTTGACTGGGTTGAAGCTAGCGCTTAGTTTAAGTTAGGTTAAGTTAGGCTAAGTTAGGCTAAGTTAGGCTAAGTAACTTTATGTTAAGTTACTTAATTTTTGTAAGTAGCTCTTACGTTAGCTTGTAAGTTAAAACTTGATAAATAGGAAAAAATTTTACCACATTTTTGTTTTCCAAATTATTCTTATAATTATTATAATTAATAATATAAATAATTAGATAAATTAGAAACAAGATATATAAGATGTTAAGTACTGCATACTGGATCTGTCACAGTTTTTTGTACCCTTTAAATTAAGTTAGGTTTAAGATTTTTTACTCCATTGTCTTAATAATTTAAATTGATCGATTGAGAATATAAATGAGTTAAAAAAAAAACAATTTTTGTCAGAATATCACAGAATATTTCGTACTAAATCTCTGGAAATTCATATAAATGGAGGCAAGTCATCAAACCATCTTGGTAACGAGATCAATTCGGCGAAGTAAAGATCGAGTATACCAAACAGTGACTTTTTGTAGATGCACGGGGCTTTCAACATTTTAATTTGGATTTTCATTTCGACACTTCCCCATATGCAACAAGTTTGTTTGAAATAAACAACTTCGCAAAAGAAAAAGTGTGAAAAATCGCTTCAATTTCAAATGCTTAATACGCAACCATGTGCCATAAGGAAATACTGTGTTCACCGCTAAATCGATACATTTGAATTTTCTTCAACATTTTCACCAACAACACCTAAATTTTAAATATTGTTAACTTGCATTTCGGTGATCGACATGCTTAAAGACATCTGTAGCAGCCCCAGTTGAAATTTGAAATTTTCTACAGCTTTGCCTATACACTCAGATGGACGATTTTGCTGATCATAAACCGCTTGTAGTGCGCAAAACGTTCCCACCACAGTCACTTTTTTTTAGTAAGTTCTCACAGCTTTCATAAGTTCAGCCATTGTTTAATGATCCATATTGTAAAATAAATATACATGGTCTTGGATGACATTACGGTTCGACATATATTTGTATGTTTGTGCAACAGGGATATCAAATCAAGACTACAATTGGATTTTAAGCTTAAACTGTCAGACCGGCCATTGTTCTTTTTATGGTATTATGTATCGCTTGCAGTTAATATCTAACGAGTTACTGATCTTCTCTTTAAAATACTAACTTAATAAGCTTAGATTTACTGAACAGGATTTGTAACTGCCCTTTATTTATTCTGTGAAAATATTTTGTTGTATAACTTTAACTTTGACACACTGTACATAAACAGTGAATGTAACAATGCTTCTTTTTTGTCTGAATCCGATTTCTTTCGAGTAAATCATTCCATTTCAGTATCTTGCTCACTGCCTCCGTTTTAATTGAATTATTTACCTCTACTATTCCATTCCATCTGAAAAACATAGGAAAAAAAAAGAATGCGAACTCACAGATACCGAACGAACGCTTTTTTTTCCTGCTTGTGCTTATGCTGTCGTTCGTTTTGTTAGTTCATGTGATCCAGCACAGCTGTTGAAAAAATCGACAATAATGCTTAAAATATACAAGATATAAATTTGCTTATTTTACTATCATCATCCAGCCAAGAAAACAAGTGTATGGATCTTTTGCAGGAATTTCTATTGCGATTCTCAGAAGTGATCGTGGTGCGATGACGTCAGTGCCAGTGATGCCCACATAGCCTCATTCATAGGAATCTTAAGTGAAGTG
Organism: Orthonevra nobilis; assembly: GCA_963555765.1. Lineage (NCBI taxonomy): Eukaryota > Metazoa > Arthropoda > Insecta > Diptera > Syrphidae > Orthonevra > Orthonevra nobilis. The sequence goes on along the minus strand of OY743224.1, from coordinate 46,725,484 downwards.
GAGGCACACGTATTTGGTTCAGAAATGTTGCACAGTTGAGCAAAGCAATGACATCATAACCTGTTGGACGTGACGGTGAGCGGTGACTTATGTTATGAACCTCTTGATTGACAGCAATCATCTTGAGATACATTTTTTTTCGTTCGTTTTTCAGAGTGAAAGACAATTGCATTCCCTGGCCACATGGTCGATAACAGCTTGACAAGTGCATTATTCGGTTTTTTTAAGATACTACGACCATTCGTCACAAGCCCTTGTCAGGGGCAATCAATTTCAGTTTTTTTTTATTTTACTCATGTAATCATTTTGGCCATTCTGCCAATTACCCACCGGCTGCTGGCAGCCAACCATTGGCATTGTTGAAAGTGAATTTGCCGCCACCAATTCATTTCTTGGTCAGAGATCAGCATTAGTCATGATTTTGGTATCTATGCTATATATAAAGCGGAACGGATCCACGGTAAACAAAAACAATACCCGAAAGATTGGATTATCATCTCTGAGTTAGCACAGACATTCATTTGCAAAGCCGGTGATTAATAGTCTAAAAAATCTGAAAGATTCGCGCCTTGATCCATAAGTAGGGCAGGGAATTGTACTCTGTGTGTTACTAATTGTCACAAGTTGGGACGGGCGACGAATGCAGACACTTTATATTCTTTGGCGCACACATTTACTTGGGGGCACACGGTTCCAAATTAAAATTTTGATATCGTGCCAAAATTGTAAGGCAGCGTGTTTACGATGAGCAGCGAAATGCTGAAATTTATACGACGCCTTTTTCCTCGTTATTTACAACTTTTTTTTTTCTCTCTTTGCAAAGCGATGAGAGATTTCATTAAATTAGTACGCTTATTTTAAGGTTCAGTAAACTAAATATATAGTTTTTGTTTTATGAATTTTCACTGCACATATTTTATGGTGCTTATGTTGTCATTTTCAACGCCCTTGTGGCGGAAAACTTTGCGAAGGTCGTCTGTGAAACTAAGATTCAGTTCATCTCTTACATTGATTATAGTTTTTAAATCATTGGAATTATTGAATTTTCGAAGGTGCTGTGTAAAAAATAAAACTTATATAAAAAGGTCACGTTTCAAGCAGCCCAAGTCTTTAAAGCAGATCATAGTCTCAGTAATACTCGTTGCCAAAATTTCAATACGGTCAGCAAAGCAATTGATTTAAGATAATTTTTTGAACTTTTTGCTAAACAAAATATCTGTTCGTCTGCCATTCTGACAACAGAACAAGGACAAACAGAGGGAAGCAAACTTGGTCAATATTATCCGCACGAATCACGATTCCAAAGCCTCCTTGGCATACAAGTCAAATCTGGAAAAATGTCAAATGAGAGTACTTGAAAGGAAGCCATATGATCATGATACTTTCATACTGACGGATCATACGCACTCGAAAATGTACAGAAACTCAGTTCAGATTATATTTTTGCGCTACGTTGGAAAATATTGCAAAGTTACTTTCAAAGTGAATGCGGTGTTGTTTAACAATATTCGTGCACCAACTTTAAGGAAGTTCGTGAACCTTCTTTGCTGAAGTAAAAGATTTTAGTAAACAATTTTAGATTTTAAAACGTTTTCCAATGATATGCATTCTGTATTGCAAAACATTCTTTGTTTAGTTATAAGTATAGTACATCCCAGCCTACATTTGAATAAGAAATTGTAACAAATTGACAACCCGCTTCGCTAAAGCTTCTCTTTATTGGCTTAAGCGAACCTCAAAATTGACGACGAATTTGTCCAAAAAATCACCTTCCCAGATGAGGTTCATTACCATCTTGTGGTTTTTTGAGCGCCTCAGAGGCATGGTTACCGATTTTTCGACTTCAGGACTTCAAATATGCTGAGCTACGGGTCCAGCAAGATAGGGCTACTTGACATTCTGGCCGTCAGGCTATCTTTTTATTTCACTCACTCACAATAATCGTGAAATCGTTTTGGTGTTCTAGCTTGCCTGCCACGAATTGCAGTTTTAAAGGCGATTCATGCACTCAATAACAGCGGTGTTTTTGAGAAACTATCCGTTCGCAGGCGGAAAAGGAAATCGGTTTGTTTAAGCCAAGTTTTTAATTAAGAAAAAAAAAACAGGGATTACAATTTTTTCGGGTGATCTTTTTAAAGCAGTGAGCATTATGATGTTTTTTTTTTTTAAATAGTGCTCAAGTGCTCAAGGAATTTGAAGTACCCTTAAAGTGTTTTTTTACACAGCACGAGCAAAAGCGGAAGGGAGAGAAAGGAGGTACCACTGCACATTGGTTTTAAATTGTTGTAGGTTGCAGTACAAAGGAAAAATAGAGCGAGGTAACGTATTCCACATGCGCATTGTGCGGCTTATAAAAGAATTTCTAAATTTCACAGTCCGCCCGAAAGTAGGCTTTAGGGTAAACTGATGAGCATTCGATGATGTACGGGGGTTGCGAGTGAATTTCTGGAGGGGCGGAATGCAATTAGCTATTTCGACGGAGCATTGGTGGTAGAAATAGCGATAAAACAAAGTCAAGCAAAACACATTTCGACGGTGTTCCAGCGAGTGAATTGTTTTCGATTACTCCATTTTATGCCGAATTAAAGCCTTTTAAATTATGGCTAAATCGGAAGGGGTAAAAAACTTCTTGCACCGGTTTAGAAAACCTAAGCATTTCGCTGCATTCTTGGCTATATCGTATATGTGGTCATTCCAACGTACGCTTGAATTGACGCACATACCGAGCATTGAAAACTTTTCGATTTTTTCGACGCAAATGCCATTCATGGACAATGGCTGGGTGTTAGGGTTTCGCTTTAATGACATAAGACAGCATTGGGTTTTGGAAGCATTAAATTCTACTCTATTGGCTTGTCCCCATTTGGTTATGCTGTCAATATCAGAATTTAATGAGTTAAGCATACGTTGTCGCTCGATGTCCACGTCCGAAGAGCAGGGGCGTGAATCATTAAACGCATATGAGAAACTGAGGGTACTGTCATCTGCGAAGGATTAGATGTGACAGACAAGAGATCGTTAATGAAAATTAAAAAATGTGAAAATGATCGCAAAATAGGCCGTTGAATGGACGATTGAATTTCAATATTTTTGATTATTTAATATATTTGATGATCGGGCAGCTTCTGGAGTAATCGTTGTGCATAGTATACGATATGAAGTGCAATGGTCATACGACAGTTCCTTTCAAGTTAAAGTTAGAGATCAGGTTTCCAATTTGAATTCTATTTGTTTCTATTCGATAGCTTTAGCTTCTTAAAGTGACATTTAGAGAGTAAATCTTGAAAAAAATTGATCGGACGCGGACATATTTTAAATTTGTAACCATGGACGAGACCTGCACTTTGATCCTGTAGAGAAAAAACAGTTTATGAACTAGAAAAGACCGTCTTCATCGATATCGAAGAAATTCAAAGTCACGAGGTCAGTGAAAAATGTTATGGTGTTTGGGATGCCGGGGAAGTTGTAAAGGTGAATTGACGGAAGCTATCAAGGAAACAAGGGGATATCCAGACAAGACAAAGCACTAACACGCAAAGCCGAAGTTTGGCTAAATTTCATGATAATAAAGGGTGATTTTTTAGCTATTATCTTTTTGGCAACACTGGTTTCGTGTTTTGTTTCACTGTCAAACATCTTCAGTTTGGTCTATAATATAACCATGAATCGTCTTACAAACGAACAACGCTTGCAAATTATTGAATTTTATTATCAAAATGCGTGCTCTGTTAAGAAAGTTCATCGCGCGCTTCTTCAATTTTATGGTCAGTTTAATCGACCCACTGAAGCGGCTAATCGGGCTATTGTGACTTAATTTCGCACCAAATTTACATTGTTGGACATTAAACCACCAACACGCTTACGTAGAGCGCGAACTGAAGAAAATATCGCAGCTGTATCGGCCAGTGTTAATGATGACCATCAATTATCGATTCGTCGCCGTTCGCAGCAATTGGGCCTCTGTTACTCAACAACGTGGAAAATTTTGCGGAAGGATTTTAGGTGTGATGCCTTTCAAAATACAGCTGGTGCAAGAATTGAAGCCGAACGACCTACCGCAACGTAAAATTTTTGGTGAATGGGCTCTTGGAAAGTTGGCCGAAGATCCACTTTTTTACCGAAAAATTGTGTTCAGCGACGAAGCTCATTTTTGGCTGAATGGGTACGTAAATAAGCAGAATGTTCGATTTTGGAGTGAATATCAGCCAGAAGCATTGCAAGAGCTACCAATGCATCCAGAAAAAGTCACAGTTTGGTGCGGTTTATTTGCTGGTGGCATCATTGGACCGTACTTCTTCAAAGATGATGCGAATCAACTGTGAATGGTGAGCGCTACCGATTTTTTTGCCCAAAATGCAAGAGCTTGACTTGCATGACATGTAGTTTTAATAAGACGGTGCCACATGCCACACAGCACGCGCAACAATGGACTTATTGAGAGGCGAGTTCGGTGAACATTTTATTTTACGTTCGGGACCGGTCAATTGGCCGCCTAGATCGTGCGATTTAACGCCTTTAAACCATTTTTTATGGGGCTATGTTAAAGCTCATGTCTAAACAGACAGGCCCGCTTCAATTTACGCATTAGAAGACAACATTGAAGCATTTATTCGTTAGATACCGGCCGAAATGTGGATGGCCCATTTGAGGCGCAGTCAAGGTCAACATTTGCATGAAATAATCTTCAAACATTAAATTATATGGACCGTACTATCGGTTCAATTAAAGATTTCATGCATTTTTCTGAGTTTTTTTTGAAAAACTTTCTTATAGCTTTTAAAAAATCATCCTTTAGTAATCAAACTTGAAAACTATTATTTTAATTCCACGTCTTTTGATTCTTAAGACCGGTATCTTTGTTTTGGAGCCTTTAATTGCAACGATTTTTTTTTCGGTATTTTACTTATAAAATTATGTTTAAAAAATTAGTTTCAAAAGCTGCCTGCATTAAGTTTTTGAGAAGCTATGATTTCAAGTATAGCATCAATTTCGTTATTAAAAAGCATGTTTTATAAACTATTTACGCGTCTGGCGGAGTGGAGGCGACACGTAAAACTTCTTACAGCTACATACATATTCAAAGGCCTACATACTACTGTGTCCAAAAAATAAGGTGACATTGTATTTATTTTGAAAATTCTTTATTTATACTTCCAAATCAATTTCATCCCCTTCAAAGTAAATGCCAACGGATTTTCCAATCTTTGAAACACTGGTTGTAGTCACTTTCCGGGATGGCCTTCAGTTCCGTCTTCGCTGCGGCTTGAATCTCCTCTATCGTATCAAAACGGTGTCCCCGGAGCGGTCTTTTGAGCTTGTTGAACAGCCAGAAGTCGCACGGCGCCAGATCAGGTGAATACGGTGGTTGCGGAACGATATGGGTTGAGTTTTTGGCGAAATGATCACAAATTACGAGTGCGGTATGGGATGGTGCATTATCGTGGGGTAAAAACCAAGAATTGTCATTCCACAATTCCGGCCTTTTTAGGCGGATAGCGTTACGCAAACGACGCATAACGTTCAAATAAAATTCCTTGTTGACTGTTTGGCCGGTTGGAAGGAATTCATAAAGCACAACACCACGATAATCGAAGAAAACAGTCAACATGAGCGACTTAGGCGCGGTTTTTTTGGTCTCGGCTCTCCTTTGCCACGATATTCGCTCGATTGATCGGTTGTTTCGGGGTCGTAGGCATAGATCCAAGTCTCATCGCCAGTTATAATGCGTTTCATGACATCCTGGTAGTCGGAAAGCATTGTTTCACACACTTCAACGCGACGCCTTTTTTCCAAAAAATTCAATGTTTTCGGTACCAGTCGAGATTTGACGCGCTTGAGGCCCAAAGCATTCTTCAAAATGGTATTGACTGAGCCTTTCGATAAGCCAACTTCATCAGCATGGTCTCTAATCGTTAATCGATGGTTTTTCAACACCAAATCTTTGATTTGTTGGACGTGAGCTTCATCGGTTGAGGTTGATGGTGGCCCAGAACGCTCTTCGTCTTCGACACGTACACGGCCGGCTTGGAAATCACTATACCACTTGTAAACATTTTTTTTAGACATAGCCTCATCATCATCAAAGGCTTTCTGCACCATCCTCAACGTATCCGCAGCAGAAAATTGATTCCGCAAACAAAATTTAATGCAAATTCTCTGCTCAATAAATTTCGACATCGCAAAAAACGAAAAACTCACTTTTAGCAGCTCACAAAACGACGCGTATCTCAAACACTATGAATATATTTTGACATGAAATTTCACATAGATGTCACTGACAGTACTACCAACCTAGAAAGAAAGAAAAATTTCCAAATCCTTCGACGCGCGCAGTTTAAATTCATATGTCACCTTATTTTTTGGACACAGTAGTACATATATATTTGTTATCAGGACATTCTTAAACTTAAAGACAGACTTTTTGCAAACGTTTTTAGGTTAACATTACAACCTTGGCGACAACAAAATCATGCCAGACTTTCAATTTTAACATATTTTAACATATTCATATTCAATATTCATGCAACAATCTTTTGATTAATTATAATCTCATCCAAATAATACTGTGGGCTCTTGGTCTAACTGGGACTAAAGAGTTTAGAGAGGTTGCATCACAAGCAAAATAACTAATAAGAGTTAGGTAATAGTGTTCATAACACTTAATTTATTTACTAATCGCAAAGAGGACTTCCAGATGGGAAGTTAATAAACAAAAACATCCTACTTTAAGCATTTGGATCCAACTCTAAGGATGTAGCGCAGTCGAAATTGAATTGAAATTGAGTTCAAAAATCTTACCGATATGACGATATGATAAGCAAATACGATTTCTAGTTCTAGCTAGTTTTCCAGTACTTTTAGAACTACCCCCTGGTTCGCTGGTTGCTCCTCCTCACTCTTGTTTCAATTAAGTTAATTAATTGGTTCATAAAATAAAAACCAACCAATGTTTCGTCCAAATTAACGCATTAAAATAATTATAGTAATAATTTTTTTTTTGAACAGACGGAAACGAATAAGCTTTGCAACGAAATACCTCCATTTGGTTAAATTTGGTTTTTCTTATTATTTCTTGTTCATCCAAAAAGGAATATAATCCAAATAAAGAAACAAAAAAAAACTCTTTGGGTAAGAAAACCATCTACAAATAAGGAAATCACCAGTTTTACACTAGCCGCAAAGTAAATAGTTGTTCGCCCATGCGTGCGATTTCGACTCTCAGCGGAAATGACAAAAATAACCAGTTTCGAAAAAAAAGCAATAATAATAATTTTAATAATATTTTATAACGTTCCAAATAGATCGAGCATAATAAAAGTATGTAATTTCGAAATAAATTATCCAAGAAATAGATAAACGTGGGTAGTGTCAAGAATCTACTAAGAAAAATCTCTTGTGGTGGGCCACCAACGACCGACGCGACGTCGTGTGAAGTCAACTTTTTCCCCTTTTAACTGCGAGTGCCAAATGCAATCTGTCATGCACCTGTTTGGTGTGATATTTACGTTCAGTTTTATGACGCTCTAAGATTTCTATTCTAAATAGAACGATTAAATTGTATCATTGCGTCAAGGCCGCTAGGTAACGAGATAACTATTACTATGAGTGCGCGTTGCAATGAGGCCTCAATCTGAATGTTAGCTGTCCATCAGAATACCCCACGCCTTGACGCTGAGATTCGACTAAACAAACCACAAATCATATCCACATTGACATTAGATTAATTCCGGCCTATGTCAGGCCAGAAGTGTGATTATATTACTGAAACCCACAATGGTAAAAATCAAACGTAAAGGTTGGCGGTACTCACTCGGTGCTGCTGTTGCTCCGGTGAAATCCATCCAAAGTATTCGAACGCTTTAGCGGGTCATTGTAGTAGTTGTGGTATCCATTAGATGCAATTGGTTGCTTGTCACTGATCGAGTACTTTTCACTCATCACCTTTTCGCGTCGCTCCCGGAGCATCTCCTCAAAATCGTTACGCGTTGGCGTCTTCCGTAGCGTGCTAAAATCGTTCGATGATCCACCACTGCTGCCAAAGGTCTTACGCACCAGCATCGGACTGGTGAGTCCTGATTGGGCCTTAATCATTCTGGGATCCTTTTGCTGATTATCCGGACCGGAAACTTCGTTCAAATGTATTCCGTTTGACGGGAGATTGCCGTAGGTGAATGGTTGTGAGTGTTCACGCGCGTGATATGGTATATTGTCTTCGTCTTCGGATGGACTGACGGCGATTGGATGCGATTCGTTAGACGTCCGCACTACTCGCTGATATATCGCAGACTGATGTTGCGAATTGGCTTGGCCCGCATTCACCTGGTTATGTTGCGAAGGCATTGTTCCGCTTGTGTCGCGACGCGGTTGTTGACGCGCTTGCATTAACGAAATGTTGCTGGTGCTGCTGTGGTAACCGCTAAACAGGTTAGGCGTTTCGCGACCACTTTCACTTGGCGGCGGCGTTAGTGTGGTTGTTGTACTAGCTGTATCGTACGGATCGAATCGATCTTGCTTGTAGGGATTCGAATTGGAGTTCGAGTTGGAGTGCCGTTGGACGTTCTCTTGCGACACGTATGAATGCGACCGGTGTATGGCTTCGCCGCGATCGCGATTCGAGTTATTATGCGCAGGCGGATTTGGTATTGGTAACGTGTAAACGGGGGATGATGCGGAGGCGGTGTTTGAAACGTGGGACACGACACTTTGACTGCGACCGTACTGGTTGATCGAATGTGTACTTGGCTTACGGTTTTGGAAGTCGGGTATATCTTGAACTGTTGAAAGCATGTCACTCAGAATATCATCAAGTTCACGATGGCGGTCTTCTGAAAATAGATAAAAATAATAAATTTATTGCATTTTTTTTTCAGTTAATTTAAATGAATCACAATGAAGTGTTTTGTTTTGTGGTTTTGTTTTTAGCATGACACACAAATTTGTTGCATTCAATTCGCGCTGTAGTCTGGGGGACACAAGTATTTTTCAATGTGAGAACAAAAAATTGGCTTCTAATTTCAGTCCTGGGTAGTGTCATTGAACAATCTGCTGATATTGACAGCCAGCCAAATATGATGTGTTAACACGTTTATTAAATGCATAAATACTAAGGTCACTGATTGACATGTGTTAATTTCGAGTTATTGGAACGAAAAAAGTGTTTTTTTGGGTCTGTCAAGGATAAGAAAAAATTTACCATGGGCACGTTTATTCAAAAAAACGTCGCTTTTTCAACCACCGCTGTATTGAAATTAATGGTTTGCGTTATTCTTACCGATGAAGATAAAGGAGAGGACAACGAAAAGTCAATTGACTTCGCTTTTCACTTTGACTTTAAGCCTCTTCTCTTGCAGACTTAGGATGGCATTTGGAGCGCCCAAACCAGATGTAGTGCAAGAATCAATCCACAATAATAGATGTCCCCGGTTTCTTTAAATATCGACATATAGTATTATTGGTCACGATTGGACGATTTTTTTTTTTTCAAAATCAGACTTTGGGTGGGAGTGTGTCAGTGGATTTTTGGCAACTTAGAAAAGACTCATATCGTTCCATCAATTCGTTTTTTTGGTTTTTGAAGAGACAGTGAGCTTGACCGAAATACGGAGGACCTGTGGAAAATGATAGCCGCAGTTTTTTGTTAGTCACAAGTTGTGATTCTTATCGAATCCGGGCCCGATTCAGCAGCGCTAGGTCAAGTGTATTCACCTGAGGAATATTTATTTTTTTGATGAATATTTCGAAATTAAATGTGTCGTGATGTGTTTGCATTTCAAGATGGCTTGGGATGTATTTTGATTGATTGAAATGTTTAGTTCCGCATGTTGTGCCTTAATTTTGCCTACATTTTCGTTTGCGGCAATGAGAGATTCTGCGTATAAGAAATATTCTTAATCGCATCTAGGACGTTTCATTCGTAACGAAAGTGAAATACCAGTGTTGCCTGGTGAATGGATGGATGATGGTCCTTAAAACAAGAAGATTAATTCACATTCAACAGCTGGGTGGCGAAGTTGGTAGAGCGCCTGCCTTTCAATTTGCCATTGTGACTGGACTGGGTTGCTCGACCAGTGATTGTAGTCTAACTAATTGGGTGGCATTGTTGTAGTGGTTGTTGTATCGGCTTAGTTCCTAATTCGTGTTTTCAAAATAGCGGTTTGTGTAGATTGTGTGTGGATGGCTCTGCTGTGAAGGCATAACACTGACAGCGGGGTGTTTAAGCGAAATCTTCCAAACTTCCAAAGTTCATAGATCATAACTAATGTCGAATAAAATCCTGCGAATAAGGTTAAAGCAAATAGGTCGATATCAAAATCCTTCGTCCCGTTTCGGGCTCCACCCACGGAAGTGAGTTGAAACCATTTACACCTGAGTTTCTCAAACCACTACACAATCTTTCATTCTTCTCCTAATTCTTCCGCTTGCTCTGTGCTACACGCATTATAAGAGTCTTAATATCCTCTTGAAGAGCGAGCAAATAATTAAAAAAAACGAAAATATTAAAATAACAGATCTCTTTTCGAGCAATCTATAATCCAAAGATTCCGTCACTTTCTCAGCGGATGAAAAATGGAGAATATTCCGGTGGCCAGTATTAAGCAGTCGCGTGTCGGATGGTGATATCTGAAGTAACTACATGGCCTATGAATAGTAGTCCGAATCTTAATCGTTCCATTAACGAGAGAAAGAAGTAATACCACTGCGCCGACTTAAACACTGCGAATTTTGAGCGAATGTGATTAAGTCGATTAAGTCGATCTCCGCCAAGCACTTTTTAGTTTTAGAATAAAAGATCACCTTTTCATCCAAACTTAAACTTCGAATCCTTATCCACCACGTCAACTGAAGACCCCCAAAGACTTCTAGCTTTTTAAGCTCGACAAAAATCGTGGGGCTTTGTTTGGGAAGTTTACTTTGAAGTTTGCAAGACTCTTTGAAACGTTAGACTTGAAATTTAACTTGAAAGGTCAGTGGACGAAGTAGAAATTTGTTGAAGTAAAAATAACTCTCCTGAAGCGTTATATTTGCAGGTTTTGTTTTTATATGAAAACATACCATACGCCTACATTGCAACTTGTTTTAAGAAAGTATGAAACAGAAAAGATTTTAAAACTTACCTTGTGGGCTCACTTGACTAGGAAAACTTGATGGCGACACACTTGATGCTAAAGTTGGTCCTGTAAAGATTTCATTTACAAATCGTTTTAGAAAAATTCCTTAAATTTTATTCAGGACATTTTGTTAGTAAAAAGAGTTTGTATATTGTTTTGACTGATCCATTTAATCATACTTGCAATGGCAATAAATTTTTAATAAAAAAAAACACACATACACACACACAAAGGCGTTATTTACGGTAGGAAAAGGCAAAGCTTTCTTATTTCTAAATACAAAGGTTCAATTCTAGTGTTAAGGCTACAATAGATACAACTCCAACAAAATTCTTGTACTGATGAAGTAATTGTTTGGAAGATCTTTTTGATTGGCTACTGCCCATTCCCCAGGCAGATAAATTATTATTAGAACAACAGTAATGAAAAAAATAAATAAAAGACAACCAAATAAGGATACAGGCGAAGTCAAAGATTTCTGTTTTATTTGCGATTTAATTTTACTTACTATTTAGCACACCGCTACTCGAGATTCCTGAATCCATAGACAGTGTAAGAGGACTGCGAACGAATTCCCTTGAACCATTCTGATGGATCCGATTGTCAGGGGATTTATTGGTCTGTATAAAAGCGGAGGCTATTTGGTGATGCGACGACGTAGTCGTAGATGCTGGATGTCCTGAATGATTCGGTCGGTAATTTGATTGTGATGTCCCAGGACGACTATCAATATGTACGGTGTAATCGGAACGCGTCAATGGTACAGATGCTTCACGAAAGGACGTTTTACCAGAGATTACCTCCGTACGGGATGCACTTTTAACTGGAGTGCTAGTGTCAATTGGTTGACAGGTAAAAATTGAATCGAAACTCTTATCGAAACCAAATTGATTGTTATTGTGATTTGTTGTCTCGTTGAGATTTGTGGGGCAATGTGATGACTTTGGTGATTTAAGAATAGTTGCATATAGGGATCCGTCCAAGGGACCTTGTGTATGACAAGAGTCTATAGTTGAAGAAATTTTTTAAGAACTTAGTTTACTAGTAACATAAGAAATAAGTAATTTTTTTTTTTGTATTTTCAGTGGCGTCAGTGGTTCAAATTAAGTTAGGCCGTAATTTAATACGAAGCTATCTAGATGCGGGTAGCTTTTTAAATCGACATATTCGTAGAAAGTCTAAGTTGTCGAAAGGCATTGGGCGCTTTTGGAGAATACTGGGCCAAAATTACTGTCAGACATCCTCACAACCTCTTTCGTTAACAGATGAAGTTGAAAGTATCACTCCTGACTTCGGCAAGGGTTTCAATAATGAATATTTCGCCGACCTTGTTATATACGTTGAAATAACTCTGACCATTGTTGCCGCGAATGAGAACAAAACAATCGAAAAATGTGTAAGTACGGGAAAAAATCATAACAAGCGAAACCATGCATAATTTTCAACCACGAATAATTTCAGATATTTCAGAAGTCGCAAGATTTTAAAGTCGTTCGAGTAGAACCTAGGCCTCAACTGATAGGTTTCTCCATCCAGCTCAAAAGGCTGAAGTGTAGTGAGGCTACCCTTACTGCGCACTGCGTTATATTAAACCTTTTCCGCAACAAAGGTCTCGGTAAGATCGTTTAAGACCTTAACAAAGCAACGAACGTTCGTCATCCTCAGAGTCTGACAAGGGTGCCAAAACTTAGTATGCCTCTATTCAACTTGTTCTCATAAATGTTGTCATACGTTTCCTTCAAATCGTTGGTGTTGCAATCATATGGATCAAGAAGGTAGGTGACAATTTCAGGCAATAAGAGCTTAGTTAAATATCTATTACGACGTATTCCCTCCGTTGATGCAGTAAAGTGGGTCTCCTTAGCGATAAGTGATCGGCAAATTTTTGGGAGTACCTTGCACATCCTATAACGCGTTTACTCAGATAAGTACATACGCAGGCTGCTAGATATATTTCTGGCCTAGGCAACACTAAGTGTTGTCAGGTGCAATCTGACATTTCCATTGGAAAGTTTGACATTTTTTAGCATAACATCACTCAGAACGTGTTGTCATTTAATCGTGAATTGTTTTATTTACAGAGACTTGAACAATTCATCTCGGCAAAAAAAATGGAATTAACTCGTGATCACTTTTGTGTGATCATTTTCCACAACTTTCGACGTGGATTATCACGACAAGAGTGCATTGATGAACTTAAATCTTTGTATGGCGATGAAGCACCATCCTATAGCACTGTGAAAAACTGGTGTTATGAATTCAGTTATAGCCGACGCTCGCTCAGAGACGAATTCCGTGAAGGTCGTCCAAAAACGGCCGTTGTGCCAGAGAACATTGATGCCGTGCGTGAACTGATAAATCAAGATCGTCATGTGACATACAGTGAGATAGAGGCATGCCTGGGCATTTCTCCCACCAGCATATATTCGATATTGCATGAACACCTGGCCGTTAAAAAGGTTTGTTCTGGTTGGATCCCTCCCAATTTGACAATCGCTCAAAAAAAGGCTCGTGTCGATTGGTGCAAAGAAATGTAAAAAAAAATACGATCGCGATGCTTCAACAGACGTTTATAAGATTGTCATAGGTGACGAATCATGGATCTATGCGTATAAGCCCGAAACAAAACAACAATCGACCGTGTGGGTCTTCGAAGACGAGCCAAATCCAACAAAAGTTGTTCGTGGAAGAAGCACTTTGAAGCAAATGGTCGCCTGTTTCTTCGGCAAAACTGGTCATGTGGCGACTGTTCCGCTCGAGCAACGTAGGACGGTCAATTCTGAGTGGTACACCACAATTTGTTTGCCTGGAGTCTTCGGAGAAATTCGAAAAACGAACAAGAGAAGACGAATCATTGTTCACCATGACAATGCGAGCTCTCACACATCGGCTCAAACCAGCGCCTTTTTGACCGGCCAAAACGTCGAATTAATGAGTCATCCGCCGTACAGCCCTAACTTGGCACCCAAAGACATCTTTTTATTCCCGCACATCAAGAAAAATCCGAAAAAGCCATGTTTTGGAGGAGTCTCAATCGGAGTGGAAAAAGGGTTTCGACAATTGGTTTGAGCGCATGCAAAAGTGTATTAATCATGCTGGAGAATACTTTGAAAAACAATAAAACCACTTTTGATGGTAAATATTCGCATTTTCATTATAAGGCCAGAAATATATCTAGCAGCCTACGTTAATTATTAATTTAAATTGTCATTCAAATATTTGATCAGTAAGTTCCCTGCCTAATGGTGAAGTCACTTGTCGGTTAAACATCGTAGAACATGTTAAGAACTATTTGGAACTAAACTAACTACTATTGAGCTTATCCCATCGTAATTCTAATCCTAGTTCGTTTTTTATTGCAGATTTTTATAGTTTCTGCCAAGCGAATAAAAATTTTCCAGTGAGAAGAATATACAAATTCGTCCGACGAGCTTTATGTCCTTTTCTGTAAAGACCTCTAATCTAGTGATACATAATAAGAAACCACGACAGTGGTGCAATCACTAAATTTTGGGGTGTTGTCCCCATATGCTTTAATTTAAAACGGCATCATCTGCTTAAAATTTGCATTGTCTCGAGGCTTCGTTTTCAAAATGAGTTTCCACAAAGATCTTGGCCCATGAGTTTCTTTTCGCACATTTGGTTTAACGATGAAAAAAGGACCTCGCAGTCCTTCACGGTAGAGTAGGAATTCAAGGGTTTTGAATTCATACTTTTTACAAGATCAAACAAACTGAAGCTAAGCGGATATCAACAGACCAACTTAAAGCCTTACACAAAGCTGAATTGAAATTCAAAGACTGTAGGGTACCCTAAAATAAGAAACATTTAACAATTCAATTTGTTAAGAACAGACTAAAGTAGCCAATATTAATCGCTAAAAGGATTTTGAGTATTCTCTTTTGTCCTATAGGAATATTTGTAAAAATATTAATTTGTTTTTTTTTTTGTGTACTCCTTTAGGGACTTGAACAAGGCTCTTTCTCATTTAGGTTAAATTAAAAGTAAGATCTTGTAACATAGATCCATAGCTCTTATAATTACCTAATCAATGAAACAGATAGAATAAAAAAGCGTTCAATTCGTATATCTTATGTCAATTGATATAGAGGAATAGTAATCCAACTCGTGACCGGGATTTGACTTCACGCGCATTACACGCATGTAAGGGTTGACAAAATCGTCCATCTCAAGGGACTATGAGACTGATTCTGTAACAGATATCTTTAGAGTAAGCCTTCATAAAAATGATCCAAATCTATTGATTTCACAGCGATCACAGCACTTTGGCTCGACGCGTTTTGCATTTGGATTTGCGTTTTTACCCTACTTAAGTTTAACTCACTCAAACATTGAAACTGAGCAAGGAATCCGATTACACAACCAGATTGATTGATTAAGATGCTTAATAGCTGCGTAGTCAAACAGACAAACAGACAAGTGATTCCAAAATTGTCTAAATTGACAAAAGTTCCGCAAATATCCAGAGATCAATCCAGAGATCAAAAGAAAACATCAAGAAGTTGATAGATTTTATGTGTCGATTGGCGGCAGGTATACGCGGAATTTTTGACGACAAAGAGTCCGAATTTTCGTTTAACGAGGCTAACTAAATTGGCTACATAAACGTCATACTGATAAAGCTATTTGCAAAAAATTGTGTCACTAAAATCGGGAGTCAAAAAATGTTAAATTATTGTTGTTGCACTTTTTTCATTAGAAAACGAATTTGATTTTGATAAGTAAAGTTTTTTGGCAGTTTTTTGTTATAACCCTTTTCAGGTGTTCATTTTGTAAAAACGCTTTGGGTGCAATTAATTCGGATTCGATAGCTAGAGACCTTCTCGTGTTATGCGAGACGAAGAAATCCGCAAAAACGTACGTACATACGTACACATATAGAGAGACAACTTTTTAAAAACAATGGGATCCGAGTACTGAACAGTGACACTGAAAACTTTGAATACGAATTAGTCCAGAAGAAATAAATTTTAGACTGGAAAAAATATGTGTACTTTATTTTCCTTGCTTAATCATCTATCTTGAGTCTGGCAGGTACCGACGATTGTCTCCATATGAGCAGGTCTTGTTGATGATGATGGACTTACATTTTTGTGGGTTCTTTATCTTTATGAGGGCCTTGGTATCTTGTCTACCTGTGTTAGGATTTCAGTCCAACCAGGTACAGTGTCTGACCACAAAACCACATCAATATTAAAAACACCCGAATTTCAAAAGGACGTTACTTGTTCCTAGAAATTTATTCAAGCGAAAGGCAGGTGTTATGCAATAGATTTTGCCACACAATATTCTGTAAATTACCACACAGTCACTTCTTGTATAAATATATAGTTTCAACTTTTGTTAGCTCAAGTTTGGATTTCTTATATGGATCAACTTTTGTTGAGTACTAACGGATAGCAATGTTATTATCACTCAAAGAAAATCGCCAGGTTTATGCACAAATATATTTATTTACTTAAGATTACACGCCAAAGAACCAATCCGTTCTAGAAGCGCACCAAACAAATTTACGAATGACGAATGTTTAAGATATTATTATTTATTATTGGTTTCTAGAATGACTTTTATTTACCTCTTTAAAATGTTTGAACATTTATTCTAAGCATAGAAAGTGTGTTGTCTTTTTTTCGTTTTTATCAAAGTTAAATAATCATTTTTCCGAGATAAGATTACGATTCGACACCGTCAGCGCTCAGGTTCGAGCACTTAAACGACCAGCAGGTTTAATTTATTCACCAAACTAAACAATTATTATTTTTTAAACGAAATCGAAAGCCTTTGCCCAAAACACCACAGAGAAATGAACCAATCCGAACAGTAAAACAATACAACATTGACTAAAAGTGAAATTTAGAAAATCCAGAAAGATTTGGATGAACATCAACTGGGCGGAAGATATAAAATATAGCATTGTGAAACATACCGAAACTTCTTCACTTCCCTACTTTTAGATTTAGAAACGATGCTAGAAACGTCAAAAAACATCTTCTTTGTATATAGAATTGTTAACCTTTTTTTTTTTGTTCAATTTAAAGTCAAGAAATTAAGATTATTCGAAAGAATTGAATCAATTGTTTCGCATTTCGAAAATATATATTTATTCGTTTTTGAAAATTTCCCTCAAGCGAAAAACATCAGAAAATTTGTTTAATTGAATGATCTAAATTTAGAAATGGAAAATGTATTTATGCTGGTACACAAGTTTGCGGTTGAATGTATTTCAGTGCCAAAAGTTTTTTTTTTACAAAAATAACAGATATTACGAAAATTGATTTTATTTTTACACATTTTTATTTTGGTTTGTTTTGTTTTTATGATCACTTTCTTCGTCATCTTGACTTTGAGAGGCGCCATATAAAATAATTTATTTGTATTTAATAAAAAAAAACAAATTTATTTGGTTAATATTTTTTTCTACTTTACAAAGCTTTTAATGCAAATAATAAATAATATTTTTATGACACTTTACAGTGATTTAGAACCAAGCAATGGACACAATGTTTGTTTTCTGACATGTAATAAAAATATGTATCAACCGAATATAGAAAAAGCTATAAAAGAGATTTTATGCTAAAAGTTTCAGAAATCGGTGAATATTTTCAAACTGCTTAAATTGAAAAAAAAAAAAAATGTATTGCCTTGTTGCAGAGAAAACTCGAAAATCAAAGCTAGAGTTCAGAGCTAGACGATGATCCAAAAAATCAAGGAGCCTAACTAGTTTTCACCTCAAGGAAATCAAAGATATTAACAGCCAAACCCCTTGCAGCAGGCTACAAAACAAGAACCAAGTCTCCTTAATTATGAAAGAAGAACTGCTGAATGCATATAACCAAGAGTGGTAAGGTATGAGGATAACCTTAAACATAATAAAAATATGTCTATTTTAAATATATCGGATTGGTTCTGATTGTGAGCGTGACCATCAAGTAAGTATCAAAAAATGCGGTTCAACGCGCAAATCGGTCATGACCAGTTGGGCTTTCAGTTCGGTAAGTCAAAATTTCCACACTACGCCAAATTCTGGAAGAGAACAACGAATGACAAGTGAATATTTACCGCCATCGACTAAAAAGCCGCTTACAACAGCATTCGTCGATTGAATCGGAATCCTTAAAAAACTAATCTGCAGTTAAGACGAAGAATCTCCGAATTATTTCAAAATTGCTCTGGATTCTGTCAAGTGATTTCTTTAACCTTAGTCTTGATATAATACAGATATTGCGATGGGATGGTTTCAATATGGAATGAAATATATTTTGATATCCGTCCAGCTTTTGACATACGCAGACGATATTGAAATCATCACTTCCACCCAACGAATCTTTTCCAGCTACTGAAGAATTAGCCAGAATAGTTAGTCATTAACTTTAAATGAACATATTCGAACACAAATTTGGACAAAACATCCCAATCGACAGTTATAAAATTGATGCAGTAAATAGGATAACCTATATCGGGACAAATATCAACCCCAAGAACGATGAATATCCAATGAAGGCATATCGTACAAAATTGATCCTTCTGGTATATTCACACAACGAGGATCAAAACTCCTAGCTCGAAGAACAAAATTCACGCTTGTTTAAAAACTCTACTTGCCAGTTCCTCTATATGAAGCCGAATGACACTTAGTAAGACAGAAAGTCTTAAGGACCTTCGTAAAAAATTTCAACGTCGAATATGCGGTTTTGTTTTCAAATATACGAGTTTTGAAGGGATGTGGATCTACTGCGGAAGAAAGCAAATATATGTATCTATCTGCAATGGCGGGGCCACATTGAGCGACACCAATGCTCCAGTTTAGAGTGTCCCAGCAACAAAGCCCACGAAAATCGGAACACCGAACCTATGTCTTAACTTCTAAGACTTCTTCTAACCAACTGGAAGCAGCGTGCCCTGCGCCCGAAGGAAAGCAACTATTAATCTGGCTAAAGGATGGAAATTTTGACAGTAATAACTTCAAACGTTTTTTTTTTTTTTTGAAAAGGAGCTCTTTATAATTTCGTTAAATAATTAATATAAATTCGTTTTGATTTTTTGTAATGACTGAGCTGATTGAGCTCAACAAATAGGAGACCTCTCAAGCTCTATTTGGACATACAACTCAACTGACTGCAAATGTTCCAACATTAAGCGATAAGCCATTAAGAAATGTGGAAAGTTATCATGATGAGCGGCTCAATACAACAGAAGGGTTCTCATTAGGACCCGGCTTTTTAAAGAAACATGCAGTAAGTTAGACATGGGCTTAGCTAGATGTATCCAGCTACTTTGCCGACAGAGGTGCCTATGAAGACCTAACGCAGAGGAATGATAGTAGGCGAAACATACTATATTCGGGAAGTAGGACTCATTCCGAAAATTAGTAGGAAACAAAGATGTCTCAAGAAAATTCCTTAATGGGAAGCACTTCTGTTGATCGGGATCGGTCTTCTGTGAGTCTAGTTTCTACTGAGGCTGAATTCCATAACCCAAACGTTATTAAACTTGGCTGGCTTTGTAACCAAGTTTAAATTATCAGCCGAAATATACTCGAATAAAGAAATAAGCTTGATGTCTTCCGAACATCTAAGTAAATAGTACAAAGTTTAAAAACGTAGACAATATGACATGGAAAGCAAGCAGCAATTCGAGGTACGAAGCCCAGCGGGTTTCCTCCAGTAAAGGCCAAAATCAAAACAAGGCTTTTGGCCTGAATTGGAGGCTCGATTACTTGTGTGTTCATTTCCCCCCCTTACTTTACTATGGCAGAAATTGTAGGACATGTTCCCTGAGTAGAGAGCTTAGATAGTCATCTAGCTAACGATGAATATCGCAACTTGATTGCAAATTGTTATGGTGGAACTACTAAAAATGCTCGTCTTAGTATTTGTATCAGATGGACAGTACGGCAAAGAAAATCCTTAACTTTGATAGCACACGCGCAAAGGTATTTTTACCAAGATAGTGTACGCGATTTGAGGCGGAAGGCTAGGAGCTGGCTGAAAGAATTACACCTGCTCATATAAAGCGACTGGATCATTAAGCACTTAATAATCGTAAGGCAACTATTTCATGTACTCTGCTTTTTGCACAACTTCATGTAGAGATTTCTCTGTTTAATTACTGCTTCTACTTGATATAAAGCATGTTGTGATTTAATAAGATCATCATGATTTATGATAGATCATCCAGAATACGATTTTTCGTACACCAGAGATAAGACTAATCGGCCTTAAAACCTTTCTGTATTCATCGGCTCTTCTGAAGGTTTCGGAATAAATGTGATCTGACTCGTGATCCATATCTGAGTTGGGTGTTTGCATATGGAGGTTGTTTACAGCCAAGGAATGGATAAAACTGGCAAGCCCAAAAACATTTGCTCTTTGAAAAATTACTCCTTTAGAAAATATTCACGAAATTTTAGGGCGGTGCTGATGTTTTCACTTCGGTGATAATGTATTAAGTTGCTTCCAATGATATCTAACTCAGTTCTGGGGCCAGACTGTCGCTTGATATGATGTAATATGCCTGTTAGACTTGATTTAGTTAAGTCTACTGTATTGATTGACAGAATTTCCCGAGTTTTATGATATATGGTTCCAATAATTTCAGGCAGCGTTTCAATGTTCATACTCTTTGGTTTATTCAACAGGATGCGAGATCTAAGGCACTCGCATCATGGCTAATATGATTTTTATTGTTGAAGTAGAAAGTGATAGTCTGATTTTCACATCTCCGGAACTTGGAAGATTGAAACAGCATATCCAAATACTAAAGGAAGAGAAGTTCTTAACAAGCCAATGAGTGTCAAGTACGGACTAGCGAACAGGGACCTTGAAGAATAAAATCATTAATTTTTAAATAACCGCCTTAAATCTGTTAATTGATTTTATGTCCTGCATTGACCAGGTGCGGGTCAGAAACACACTTCATATCTTTTCATCTATTAAAATCTGTTCATTAAAACAGGGTTTGTTATGTGGGAGTCCCTTTTTGGCTATAATAGTACAAATTCTGTAAAAATTGCAAGTGTCTACCTATAACGGTTCAGCAGGTATAGCGCTGTGACAGAGATGATCGGATGGACGGATTGATGGATGGGCGGGTGAATGGATGAACGGATAAACGGATGGACGAATGGACGGGAGGAAGGATAGATGGATCAACGGACGTTCATTGTTGGCGCCCTTTGGGTACGTTGCTCTCGTAGTAACTAAACCAAGTGGAAAGACTTATGTCACTTTTCTGAAGAGCAGGCACCTAAGACATACAGGCACTTTTTTAACAAAGCACTGGATACTCTTAAGGTTCGAAAACCGAGTAATTGGAATTGAATATTTATTTTATGTTTACTTAAACTCGCACAAAGAGAGAATATTGCCTGATAAGTTATCGTAAAATTTTATGTCTTGATTTAAAATTTAAAAAAAAATTGGACAGTAAACACAATTTTCTTTGCACCTCAAACTTGAGACAATTGTACAAGTAGCTAACAATTTACAGTAAGCTTTTGTCTTCAAATCATAAATTCACAAAGAACTACACAAATGTTGAAAAACTAAGAAATCAACTTACTCAAGTCCAAATTTTCGATACTATTAGCCTTGGCCAATTCATGGATACGTTCCGTTCTTATCAGTGGACTTTGGAATAAAAAATTGTTGCTCGCACCTGAGTTGAAGTGAAATGTAACTTTACAGTCGTTCGGAAAACGTGGATCTGCAAAAAATAATAATAAAAATAATCAAATAATCATTTCACATATATTTATTTAAACTTTGCTTTTACCACCATGAGCGTAATCCAAATCTTCCTTCACGAAAACAACATCATCCGTTTTAATGGCACACGTGTGAAATTGAACCGAAAACAAAAGTTTTCTAGATTCTCGACTGTAATTACCATCCGTAGAGCTTATTTGATAGCACCTGATTAATATATCACCACGAAGACGTAGATTTCCAATTTGGTAGAGGAACTGTCTCGTTGTTATTGGAATGATGTGTATATCTGTAATTAAAAAAAAGATATAAGATACATCTCGAACTAGATACAAATAAGTTCAATTTACCGGAAGTATACACGCACTGAAGTCCTTCATAGATTTTAATGAAGCTATTCCATTCACTTTTCGAAGACATCCCATTATACTGCAGCCATGATGGTGGTGACTCTATGCTAATGTAATTTAAATGCAAGGCTGCTGAGTTCAATTTTATTTGGCCAGATAGTAATCCGGAAAAATATCGAATGTATCGCTTGTATGAGGGAATTTGTAGGGGTTCGATATTGCCCTCAAGGAATTTCTTCATTGAGAACATGTCCAAATTCATCCAGTTTCTTGCAATTGTGTTGTGCGCTTGTGAGTCTTCATTGAGAGTGATGTTACGAGTTTGATAATTCGAAGCACATATTCGAAGGTATTCTAAAAAAGCGATTATAGTTGCACCCAAACGTTGGCAGTCCTCTCTGTAAAAAAAATAATAACATAAAAATATTTAAACATCAATGTGTAAATTTATATGATGCTGTTTAGTGTCAGAGATCAGATTCATGACCGTGAACGTGCAGACGGGGACTTAAGCCCAATCCTGGTATTCGCTTATATGCCATAAAAAAATGGGCCCTTGCTGCAATTCATGAACTGACTGTGTTGAGGGTAATTTTCATCACATCAAATGGGAGAGCACTGACAGTAATAACCAAGGTTCCAATCTCAGTATTTCGTTCCTTTTAGGATCAGGTGAAAAAATCAGAACATTTCAGAATATTTTTTGGCAAACATATCGAAATAAAAAAAGTTCCACTTTAAAGAAACCACACGATCACTTAAAATTTCACCCCCTGAAGAGTAAAGTAGACTGCTCTCAGTATATCGGCCAGCTTAAGTCTTTCCCTAGGTATTTAAGAATTTATAAAAACATTACAAGCTCATTTAAGATTGCGGAAGATACTTTCCAAGACTTCCATAGATCATAGATATCTTATGCGCACCAATGACACTTCTGGATTAGATTGTAGCCCAATCGCTTTTTCGCAAAACAAATAAAAGTAAGCATTTTTCAAATTTCATGCCAGAGGGGTCTATAAGAAGCAAAACGTCCACGCATGCGTGAATGAAAATTCATTCATTCACAGAACTGCACTAGACAACAAGCCTATTGGAAAGAGTCTTCACTATTACAAGCAAGCGGTGTTCAGAAGAAATGTTTTGAAAGCGAGTACAAAAGGAAGCGTTGGTGCAATTAATATTCCTATAATAAAATCCTTTTGAAAGCAACATCAGAAACTCTCACACTGTGCGAAAAAAAACTGGAGTTGAGTAACGTGCATGGAAATAAACGACAAATAAGGGTTGGAATGCCTAATTTTCCCCACTAACGTTTGCAAGAAAACCATTGGAAAATGTTAGAGACTACGAAGGCAAAGGTCATTGGTCTAACGCAAGGATTGGAATCTATACTCAAACACTTCGAGCCTGCCAACATTCATCACATCCTTACGCTTAGCAGTAGAGATTGTGATAACGGCATTCTTACTTGCTCACATAATAGGAACATTCCTACCATTGGGTTAGAAATGGGAATGGCGAGAGAAGTCTGCCCGTAAACTTTTGATTATGATTCAGTCTTACAATGAATGAAATTAGTGTCCGACCGAAACCTGATTTCCAGCGGAAACCGAAACCATGACTTCGGTTTAAGTTTCGGCCGAAATCGAAACCGAACCTTTTTTAGACAAGTTGAAATTGACTATGATTATGTATTTTAATTTTAATTATATAAATTTAGTATATTTTTACACATACAGAAAGTTATCTCGTCCGAAGTCACCTGACAAGTCACGAGAAAAAAAACAAATTCAAAAATACGGCTCACGGACCAAGAACTCATGCGAAGTTAACCATGCTAGTCAAACAACAAAGTTTGTGTTGGTAAGACTCAATGCAATCTCGCCATGCACCAGAGTTGATTTTGATCAGTCCTCAATCTTTGGAGTAGATTTCCCTTCCAACAGTTATAGACTATTTACTCTCAAAAACAAATTTTCCGATATCGGGATAACAACCGATTAGTCAGAACTCGAACGAAAACTCGAAGTTTATCTTTTAGAGTAATCTTATTGTTAGTCTAGAACTCTCCTTCCATGTTTTATCACGACCGCGAAATCGCTGTTGTATAGTAACATTTCTGGAAATATTCACTTCCACCGACAGACTAGCTTCCATAAAATCTACATCGAAGCTTGTCAAGGAACGCCGCGTATCCCTTAAGGATATAGCGGACATATTTTAAGGTTCACCTTTACGGGGTTCCTGGACATAGGGAAATCCACGGAAACTGCAGAGCAGATGAGCTTGCCTGTGAAGGTAAAATGCACCCTCACAGATGCACCTCGAAATATATTGACATACCATAAGCTGCGGTCAAACTAAGTATAAAAATTAAATACATCAACCATCTTGCAACATCGTCCGACAAACCTGCAACCTCCTTTATAAGCATAACAATATCAAGACATAGAAAGCTTTGTTCCCATTTCATCACAGCTTTGCCCAAACTTGCTAAAACAAACCCAAAAGACCTCGCCCAGTTCATTTGAGAAGCAAACTATGATAGTTCTCTCCATCTTCTCCTTCTTCACCGTCCGGGATGATAACCTCTCAATAGTCACTTACTCCCCAATTAAGGTACCAATACGGTAATCCATATAACCCTCGCGGTATCACAATGGGCCAAAATGCTGTGTGCCTTGTGGAAGACTGAGTTTCGGCGCTGCCGAACTGTAGCCGAAACCAATTTTTTGGCCGAATCTGGCCGAAACCGAAACCGAATGTTCGATCGGTCACTAAAAGAAATACATATGAGTATATTTTAACTGAAATCTTTGCAATAGAAAAAGTGTAATGATTTAGTCCTTGGGCACATAATTAATAGGACTACCGGTTGAAAATGTCGTTATTGCTGACAACTTCATATCTACTACTCTGAGGTGAATTTTGACCATGACAGCTGTCACATCAGAAACTTCATGTCATTGTCTAATTATTTCAGTCTAGGTTATTGGTCATTAGTGAAAACACACAAGTTTTTGTAAAGCCGCAAAATGTCTACATTCGTGCCATCAAAACAACATTTGCGGGAAGTTTTAATATGCTTCTTTCATTTAAAGAAAAAAGCAACCGAAGTGCATCAATTGCTTACCGAAGCTTACCCGGGCTATACTATAGACGTTAGAACGTGTCAGCGGTGGTTTAAGCGGTTCAAAGATGGTTACTATATTTCGACACCAAAGACAAAGAACGCCCCGGCCAGGTGAAAAATTTTGAAGACCATGAATTGGATTGGATTGCTCGATCAACATCCGTCACAAACGCAAGAAGAACACTTGGCGTCGCTCAGCAAACCATTTCCTTTCGTTTGAAAGCAATGGGAATGATCCGAAAGGTAGGACATTGGGTGCCGTATGAATTGAAGCCGCGAGACGTCGTCCGTCGAATTTTGCATGTCCGAAATGCTGCTTGAACGCCACAAAAAGAAGTCTTTTTTGCATCGAATCGTCACTGGTGATGAAAAATGGGTACATTACGATAATTCAAAACGTCGGGCAACGTATGGATACCCCGGACATGCCTCAACATCGACGGCCGTTCAGAATATTCATGGCCTGAAGGTTATGTTGTGCATTTGGTGGGACCACAAAGGTGTTGTGTATTATGAGCCGCTAAAACCGAATGAAACAATCACAGGCGAGGTCTATCGACGACAATTGATGCGTTTGAGCCGAGCACTGAGGGAAAAACGGCCGGAAACGGTCGCAAGACACGATAAAGTTATTCTGCAACATGACAATGCTCGGCCACATGTTGCAAATGTCGTCAAAACTTACCTTGAAACGCTCAAATGGGATGTCCTACCCCATCCGCCATATAGTCCAGACCTTGCGCCATCCGATTACTATCTCTACCGACCGATGCAACATGGCCTGGCTGACCAGCACTTCCGTCATTTCGATGATGTCAAAAAATGGATCGATTCGTGGATTGCGGCCAAACCGGTCGAAGTTTTCAGAATGGGTATCCATGAATTGCCAGAAAAATGGAAAAAATGTGTGCTTAGCGATGGGCAATATTGAATATTGAATTTATATCTATTTTTCCTCAATCAAGCATTGATTTTTGAAAAAAAAAATGACATTTTCAACCGGTAGTCCATAACTTTATTCAAAGTCTGAGCCTTTTAAACAAATCCTCAGCCATCCTGTCAACCTTATTTTTCAATACGAGTTTTAGAAAGCGAGATTTCTGTTTGCCTGAGTCGCCTCTGGATCACGTTCACGATGATTGAACTTAATGTGAAAAATTAATTGTTGGACGGAATGTATCACGAAGCCCCATGTTGCTGGAACCATAGCTCGCCCAAGTTCAAATCGTCCTTTGGTTGAAATAAAGGAAAAATTGAGTATCATGCCTTGACAGCGCTTCACTTCCGTCGTCGAGTTAGAAAAAAATTGGCCTTGATGCCGCACCACCAAAAACCGTACCAAACAGTCCCACATTCAGAATACATTGGTTTCTCTTTAATTCCGAGGCCCGAATATGGTAATCTTGTTTGATAACGTAATTGCATTTCATCTGAAGAAATGATTTACTGAGCTAAATCGTCATCAAATTCTAACATCTGTAAAGCCCAGACAGAGAATCGATAACGAAGTGCATAGCCGTTTTGCTTCAATTCCTGAATCAAATGGATCTTGTAAGCAAATTATTCAAGATAGTTTTGCTAAATTCAACTCAGCCTAGAGACTGATGTTCAGTTGATTCGATCTTTTGGCGCGTTCAGATCCTCGGTACATATTTCCGCCACCAGTTTCCGTTGACGCACGGGACCAAAACGGGAATATGCTTTTTTTTTTCAATCAGTCGCACAAACTTTCTTGGTGCATTCTTTCGACTGAAATTTATTTTCAAAAATTCATACAGTTTGGGAAACGCAGCATGTACATTAAAGGTTGGTTTCCAATATTTCCCAACGTATTCAAGCGTTAACATAACACTGAGTTCCTGTTGATTTCATGAGCACGAAGATGGCCCACAACCGTACATACCTCACTCTATGAAGATTTGCATCTACAAAAAAAAAAAGCCAGCAAAGTTTGAGCCGGGTTCGCGAAAATGAGGCTCCGTAAAAACTTGTCGGTATGAAATGGTGCATCCATCACGGAAATCGAGTCTTGAAGAGTTTTACTGCTTTTATTTGAATGAAGTACCCTTGAGGTTTTGATTCCCCTTGCGAGTATCAACATATGCGGAATAAACCAACATATCTTTGGACCGTGTCGATTTAGAAACTTGATTTTTAAGGACTTTAAAGGACCGCGGTCATAAGAATTTGCTATTAATTTCAACTTGATGCCGCCACGCGTTCCTGAGAATAAGGCTGGTGACAGAAAACGGAACAAAATTAATTTAAACTTTAAATGAAATTAAATATTTTACTAAACCCCTCTTAAATATTTATTTATAAATCAATCGAATTTTAATAAAAACTTTTGTTTTTAGATTCAAGAAATATCTTAAGTGTCTCAGTGACAGTGACTCATGATTGAAGTTCTGCATCTCCGT
Source organism: Orthonevra nobilis (assembly GCA_963555765.1). Classification (NCBI taxonomy): domain Eukaryota; kingdom Metazoa; phylum Arthropoda; class Insecta; order Diptera; family Syrphidae; genus Orthonevra; species Orthonevra nobilis. Next base: position 46,697,746 of record OY743224.1, on the reverse strand, counting down.
CTAGAAACGTCCCGCTTTTAACTTTCTACTCATGAAGCCTCGTAGCACTGTTCTTCCGGGCAGACTCATCTCTTCTTTGCTTCCTCAATTAACCAACTGTCGTCAACGTCCAATTGTCGTCAACGTCGTGTGGAATCTAGACGTTCTGATTCTCCGACACCGCAACTATTTAATTCTAATTCTTTAGACCGATCCGAATGGCAATCAAATCCTTGTGTAACCAATGTTGTGTTTGATTTTCTTTTACGACATCCATATCAACAGTTCCGGAGGGCCATTAACTGAATCAATGTGATTATTAAATGAAAAAAAGAATAAACGAAACCCATTCAAGACGGCAACAAACTGACGACCTTGATGCAAGTCACGTTCACGGTCGATAGGGCAAAACACGTTATTTGGCTCGTAATAGCTTGAATACCCAAGTGGTTGCAACTCGCTTCTGAGTAATCCGAAAGGGCTGTGCGCCGCGAGGGGCATCTCTTAATTCTTTAATTTTAGTCGGAACTGTCAATGAGAGTTCCGTGCCGCCACCGACGCCGCGCCGCGCCACACTAACCTGACGCGTAGATGACTGTTTTGGTAATTAGCGGTTGTAATATCAAAATAATCGAATCGAATCAAATCAAGAAACTAATTGATATGCGTAGTTAATGGCTTCGTGCGTATAGTTTAAACGTTGTTTTTTTTTTAGGCCGGAGCTCTGAATAAGTGAGGGTCGTGTCTTAAGAGTTTTCGCCAGAGTTTTATACTTCCTACACTGCCACGAATGAATATTGTTGTGTTTGCCTTATTATCGATAATAAAGCTAGCGGAAAACAGAGATGTTTTAATGACTTTGCTTAATTTGGATGTAATTTTTTTTTTTATTGAGACCTTATGGGAATTTTATAGGCCAATCATTGAAAAGGTTATGCAGGTTACATTTTACTAAGACCTCAATTTTAGGCTGGTCTTTCTTGTACAACTAGAGAAATCAAGTGGGTACTTAAAGATTTCTATGAAATCGTTGATTGAACTTGAGTTAGACGTACAACTCGAGAGTTGTACATTTTTTTTGTAGGAATTTAAGGTTTTTTTCTAATTTATATTTAAATTGGCTACAAATACTAACAAAAGTGACAAAGTGTTAAAATAAAAATAATTCGAACAAAAATTACTAAAGAATGAATATATTCACACATGCGTAATTTCTGAAATTTGGGAGATGAAAAAATCTCGAGTACAGATTAGAGGCTTCTTCGAGAATTTCGTAGTACCAATAAACTGATCTCATTATTGCACTCCATGCAAATAAGCTGAATTAACTTATTTTTCAGGTAAATGTGATTCGGAGACGAAAGGCGAATCAGCTGCATGCACTTTGTTTTCGGAAGCGCACTCATATTGGGTCTTAAAGTATAACTGATCGAAGGGCAAAAAGCCTTCTGATCTTTTAAAGTATTTGTAACCACAAAAATGTGAGTTCTTTAAATTTGACTGAAAAACTATCCTCTAAAAGAGCCAAAGGTATTCCTCGTTTGATCTCAGCGCTGATGTTATTATCTGTATTTAGAGCGAAGCCAAGATAGACAAAGCCCCAACTACCTCAAAGTTATAGCTGTTTATGGTAACGTTCTGACCAGGGTTTGGTCTTTCTTTATGACAGCATATGCCTCTTTTTGCCTTCTGGCGTTGACAAGGTTCTTTTGCACTATTGTCCCAAGAATGATGTTGAAGAAATCGCATGACAGTGCATCACCTTGTCTAAAATGTTGTTTGACATCAAGTGGGTCGATGACGTCTTTGCCGACCTCAATGGAGCAGCTTGATTTCTCCATCGCCATCCTGCACAAAAGTACGAGCTTGGCAGGGATGCCAAGCCTAGACATGACTTCATAAATCTCGTCTCTGTGGACGAAACTAACCTTGAAATTGATGAAAAGTTGGTGCATACTGACTTGGCGCTCCTGGGTTTTTTTCCAAGATCTGCCGTTATGTTAATATTTTGCTTATGGTTGACTTTTCTGGTCGAAAATCACATTAATACGGACCTATCAGGATGTTGACGAACTGCTTCAGACGTTAAAATCATACGGCAGAAAAGATGTTAAAGACAATTTTGAGGAGATTGATACCTCTATAATTGGCTTCCTTCCTTCAGGATTGGGCAACCAATACTGAGAATCCATTCATCTCGCATGCTTTCTTCCGACCATGTATTGCAGATGAGTTTGTGCTTACTCCCAACTAAGTCATCGCCGCCGCTTTAAGAAGTTCTATCTTGCATTGTTGGCATTGTTGGTTCTTCCATGTCCTCAGCATTGACTGCAATTCTACTATGATATTTCTATTTCGAATTTTGCAGACTTCGGTTTGGGGTGTGTAACCTTGAGATAATTGTTTTTGCTGGCTGGCTGTCCATTGCTTGCATTCAGCGACTCAATGAAAGCATTTTCGACTGTAATATTGGACCATCGACCCAAAATCTTAGCCAGTCATCCCACTAAGAGTATCCAACTCAACGTGAAGATAAGATATTTTAAATTTAGAGTTGCGAAAAGCGATTTCATAACAACAACTTTAACATTGGAAGTTGAATTTGTATTTGCTTTTTGCAGTTGTTTTTCAACTTCTTCAATAAAGTGTTATAAATCAGACAGCCAGAATTATCAAATATTATATAGCTTAGTTTCAAAAGTATTACATTTTGTAAGAACTCTGTTTATAGGAATTCATATTTTAAAAGTTTGAGGACCAACTGCTTATCTCAACTTCATGTATTTTTGGAATTATTTTTAATCAATCAAATTTGTTTGATTGCTTTTCTTAGGAATATATTAACCACTGCTAGGAATATTAAGGCGTGATTAACTTTATGTCCTTTTTGAAAGGGTTCAAAAGTACATAGTTTCAATCCAGAGATTTCCACCACCTCTTCCTTCCGAGCTGGTAACTGCAAAGCAAAAGATCTTTTTCTGTCTGGTAAATATATGGCTTAAATAGGACCACATTCAGTCCAGTTTTCTTTGCAGATTTTGATAATATTTTCCACGCCGATTCCGATTTTTTTATCCCTGTGTCATTTTCAGGAAAGACCTCTAGGATTGGGTTCATGAAAAGGCACCACAACAATGGAAAACAAACTAAATCGGATGTTATGGTCTTCCTTGCAATATACGAGTAATGCAGTTTTATCCATGTGTTTTAACTTTGTCATTGAGGTTTCTCTCGATGCTTTTACTTTAAATTCAATTGCCTCATGTAATTTGCGCCATGAGCTTCTTTTTGCTAATATATTATAACTATAAAAAAGCGTCAAGCTTCAGCCGAGCAAGTTTTGAACAAAAAGAGGCACATCAATGTATGAAATGACCTCAACTAACTACTGTTTTAGTCTTGTTGGTAGTCTCTATAGTTAGTAACTTACTTAGTTCAGTCAATTGGCTAAATAAACATAATATTGATGAAACTTTTGGCATTAAAATTGAACAAAAAAAAAAAATTTATATGAATTTGTCCGGAAACTTATGAACAGCAGTGTATATATTTATGCATATTTTTTATCTGATAAGGTAGCTGTAAACTATAAATTTAATTAATTTTGAACTTTTTTTATTGGAAAACTAAATTGGTTTTAATTGAAGAAGTGAAAATGTTCTTTTTTTGACAGTTTTTTCATCATAAAATTCAAACCACCCTGTGAAATTTAGCCAAAAGCTTTTCAGGTGATTTTTATGCACACACGCTTCGATGATTTGGTCTCGAGTTAGGCTGTACGAAAGAATCCGCACAAACGTACGTACGTACACACACACACACACAGACTTCTTTCTTAAAATAATGGAATCCGACGACTGGGACCGCCAAACGTGGAGAAATGTAAAAATTTTGAATTTCGAAAATCGGATCGATTACAAGAACTTCCTGATGGGAAGTTAATAAAAACAATGACAGAAATGTCTATAAAATCATAATCAGGAACAAGATTGCCAGAATAGTAGCTACTAGCACAAGACAGTTGGTAAAAGGCCTTTAGGCAGTTAAAAACGGATGGGACGCAGTTGGTTGAGCGTCTGCCTTACAATTGGATGAATTGAAAGGTCTCAGGTTCCCAATTAAGAGTAAATATTATGCTTAGGTTCAAATCAATGGCGCCATCACTGGATTGGTCATATAACATTGGTCAACAACACGTACGCGTCTAAAAAATGCTCAAGCTCTTCTGAATCACTACGACTTAGTGGACGATTTTTGGTCAAAATTTATCATGATTCACGATACCGATTTTCCATCTTAATGGATACGTAAACAAGCAACGAGTTTTTATTGCAGAAAATTGATGACCTGGAACTGGAGAGTATGTGGCTCGAACGAGATGATGCAACCGATAACAATGCTCGTGTGACAATAGGCGATTGTGTGGACACATTTCCGGTTGCCTGCTTTCATGTTGAGGCGATTTGAAAAGGCCGGTTAAATCGATCGATTTGACCGCTGAAGAGGTAGTTCCCGGAGGTTTTCTGACTTTGGAAGCTCTCAAAGAGAATTTGCAAAATGAGTTCCCGACGATCTCACCAAAGCGTAGAAAAGTCTCCAAATAGCCTTCAACAATGACAGCGCCTACAAGGTTAAAATAAACATTCTAAAATAGAAATAAGGAATAAGGAATTAAAAGAAAAAAAAACTTAAATCGGGTGATTGTTTTAAAACAGCATTATTGAACCTTTCCCTCGGCTTTCGGGTAATTGAAGTATGAATGTTTTCCTGGAAGCGGCTTTCCACTTAAATAAATGACATGAATAGGCCGGAGGTGATAATGGAACGGACAGGAAGAGTACTCAGGGGGTGTGCTCCAAGGTAATGATCTCAGTTTGAATCAACATCTGTAGACTTCAATTCATTACTTTGTTCTGTTTTTTTTTTTTTTTTTACTTTCTTAAAAAGTATTCCTAAGAAGGCTCCTTACAAGTCCGCCTTATTTATTGCACATTGTAATTCCGGGAAAACAGAGTTGGTTAAGTTGTGAAAAAGAAGCAAATAAAAATTACTTTACTTAAGTCAATGTCCTCATTGCCAGTGATGTGTAAGTTTAATTACGGGTGCGAATGTGAAAGGGTAGCGGCCTGCCCAAAAGCAGACTCGAAAACAAAGAATTTTAATGTTTATTGACGGTTCGAGCTTAATGTTAAAATAACAAACCAAAATGACCTTAATTAGCAAAGAAATGAAATGGCAACGCACGCTTTCCGACACCAAAGTGCCAGAGGCCTTAACCACTTTTCAATTACCGTAGGCGTTAGGTATTCTATCAATTGAAAGTCTCATTTTACGACGCACGAGGAAAGTATCTTTGCATATGAATAAGTAGCTTGAGGACCTCAACTATAAAGCTACCCCAATTAATCAATTCAAAACAAATAGACGTACTTATTTCGAATGTCAGTGCCACTGGTTAAGTGGGCGACCTTGTAACACGGTTATATCGTGAGCAAAACCCAAATTTCATTGCACTTTCCGATGTGATTAGCACTTAAATCACAGCCTAGCCTTTCACGAGCTTGCTGGCTGGCTGGCTGGTTGCTTGCGGCTAAGTACGATAATCACACAAATTTCGGTTGATATTTTCTTGCAAATGTCAAACTAAATTGAATATAATTAAATTTAATAGACCTTGCACGAACGCGATGAGGCGACGAGAAATTGTTTACCCAAAAGAAAAGGCCAAAAGTCCGAAACAAAAAAAAATTCAACGCGAATCTTGAATTGGCGACATTACGACCCACACCGTTATCTGTCCAATCAAAATGGAACCTCTGCATGTAAAATCACAAACAAAATAAATTATCATGATCATGATCACACGCAAAGACTTCGTCGAGATGGAAATACCCAAAGCTGGTTAGCAAAAGTCTTAATTTCTAGACCGGGACAGCTCGTGTCTCCGTACGGAAACAAATAAAGCAAACAACTTTTCGACTGTTTAGAATGTTTGATGAGTTTGTTGTGTTTTTTTTCTGGTTGTTGTGCGATTTTAAATTTCATAGGTTTGACCAACTTTCGCTACGTAAAAAAAAAAAGTGTGATGACAGTCTTTTTGATTTTATATTTGTTTTTTAAAAAATTATGTACTACGAGGAAGACTTACCGATCTTGTAGAACGACAACTTTCTCCTGACCGCTCCCCAGCCATTTGTCTATGTGCTTGCACAGTTCACAGATTCTTTCCAAGGTTATGACAGATATGCACGTTTCTAGGTTAAAGAGCTTGTAGTTCTGGAAGAAAAACAAACAAGAAGATCGGTAGTTTTAATCGATTTACTTTGGTGGTCAATTGCTTACCTTTCCGTGCTTCTGCTCAAGCATTGGTATCACTTCTTTCTCGTATTGATCGTGTGCACCCAAGTGATTTCCATTTTGGGTTGGTAGTATGTAGGCCAAAATTCGTTCGGTGACATAGTGTAGCCGTAAGTTGGAGGATGGAGCACCTTTCTGATGTTGACTTGGCGAGGGCGACGTTTGAATGGGCCACTGCAAAAGAACAAGAAATTCTTTATAAATATTTTAAAATCTTAATATTATCTTTTATAAGTTTGGACATTAAATTGAGGACGGTTTACAGAGGAATTTTTTTAAATCATAATGGACTTCAATGGCTTAACTCCGAAAATGGTACGGATTAGTACAAAATGCGTAAAGCCACTGCCTTCACCATAGGAGCAAGGGCTCTTTTACAAGTTGGCCGGCTTGGGCATAAGCAAACCACAAACCACACATACTCTTTAATATGCTCACCAGTAGGCAGTTTATTGTGAAGAATGGCAATGTCACTTCTACTGGGACTTTTGAAGCAATCAACGGCCTGCAACAAGGTGTAGTGAATTCGCTGATTTTATTTAACATTTTCACGAGTGATCTCGTAAGTTCTCTTCATCACGCTATAGCATACGCAGATGACTTAATTGCGTACAGATCAGGTTCAAAAATCGAGGAAATTGTAAGCCTTTTGCAATATGATTTCGATAAGATTCAGCGATATTGTGACGGTTGGAAGCTGAAGATCAACTTCCAAAAGTGTGAAACAATTCTGTTTAGGACGCAGTTGTCTGGGGCCTCTAGAATTGGCGAAAGTTCTCTATCGTTGGACAAAACCGGCAAGCACTGGTGAGTCGGAGTGAAGTCAGATATCTTGGGGTCTGGCTTGATCAGTATCTATATTTTAATAAACATATAGATGCTGCTCTGGCCAGAGCCAAAGCGGCCTATGCCATCACAAAGAGACTGTTTCACAGCAGCCAACTCGATGCCAGGGTAAAGGTGATCTGGTACACGGCCCTCATTCGGCCTGTTCTTGCTTATGGATGTCCCGTGTGGTTCAACGTGGAAGCAAGCTTGATGGAAAAGATTCGGGTTTTTGAAAGGCAATGTCTAAGGGCTTGTCTTCACTTATTTAGAACCCCAGAGTCGGAGTACAAAAAATTCTATTCTAATGAGGTCCTGTACAACGGGGCCAACTTAATCAGAGTGGACAATTTCCTGATAAAGCTTATTCGAAGGCATATTGCAAGAGCAATGATCGCGAACAATAACCTGATTTACGGGGCTTATTACCCCAATTATATGTACCATGAGACTGTGCGCCTTAACGGCCTTATCCCCCCAGAGGCATTCCTTTATTTTGATCTTAATCGGCTGATCCAGGATAAATCAGCGGTGCCATTAATCTTCCATTTTGCTCGAAGCAGTGGTAATAGGCGACTTAGCTACAGTCGAGACGTTGCACGCAACTCATTGGCGAACCTCCGTTACAGTAGGGCGGTATCATGCCGCGATAAAGTAGATGTAATAAAACAACACCAACAATATTGGTGGTTGGTACCAGAACAACAAACTCCATCATCGTTTCCTTAACAAATAACCCCTTAAGGGTCTTCTCTATGAAGTCATTCTAGCCAGGCCGGCTTACTTAGATTAAGGCAGATTAAGAATTAGACGTTAAGGTATTGGTATAAGTTATGTATATAGCACAGCACTTAAAAAAAACAAACTACATACATATACAATATTAATGTATAGTTATTAAGCTAGTTTAAGCATTTTTGGTCTAGCATATAAGAAACAATGAAATGAATAAAATAAAAATGCATAAAAAAAGGAGCAAATAAAAAATTGCAAACTTTCTACATGCAAGATACGGCGGACATAAATTTTCAGTACATTCCGACTAAAAGACGCCTGGCTTTCAGTGCGGTCAATCAACAATAGAGTCTTCTCATTGATTCAAAGCCGCATATCATCGCATTCATCGAGCTGGACTTGTTGAAACCGATAGTCTAATTCGGCATCCTGGGACATTTGATTCGGTTATGTACTAAAATGCTCGTAACTTCTGAATTATTTCAGATTTATATTTGATTCCGAAAAGAAGTCGCGTTGTTATTGATTTTTCGCACCTCCGTCTTGCACTGTCAGCATCTTTTTCAAGTCTGCCGAGCTGCTGCGATACGCAAACGATAATGACATCATGACTCCTAACTGATTCGCACTCAATAAGAGTTGGTCTTTGAATTAATGCGTAATCAAGTTCCCTGTTGAAATTGATGCTATCTTGGACAAATTGAATAATTGCTATAGCGTTGATGTAGTTAAGGAGTTTATCTATTTCGGAACAAATATGAACTCCAAAAACGACACTTTGGTATGGTTTGGGTATCAGATTTAGATCCTCAAGAGACTAAGGCAATTTTGTTAACAAATTGTTGTTCATTGTCCTCATTTTTTGAAGTTCCAAGTGGCATTTTATGTTGCACCAAAAACTGGTTTAAATAAAAACATTAGGTAATGATTTAGATAGATAAATAGATTTATTTATTTCGAGATTAAATTATGGTGTTACCGCACATTTTACAGTTCAGAGATTTTATATGGCTATATATTACTTCTGAAATAGGATTAGATATCACAATCGAAATGAGTTATACTATACAATAAAACAGCGTTTTTTAAGGAAAATTCGATAAAAAACCTTTACAGAGAGAACAAAAAAAAAAACAGCATATAGATATATATTTATGTATATAGATACATGTGACTAATGACTTGAGTTTAAGTGTATTAATTACTTTATGAAGGAAACAAGAATGTAAAAAAAATAAATAAATGAATAAATAAAAAAATAAATAAATAAATGTATAAATTAATAAATAAATAAGTAAATAAATAAATAAAGAAATAAATAAATAGATATATTGATATAAAAATTAATAAACAAATAAGTGTATAAATAAGAAAATAAATAAATATATAAATATATAAGTAAATAAAGAAATGATTAGTTAAAGTAAACAATTGGTTAAATAGACAAAATAACTATGTGACTTAATATAAATAGATGGATAAATAAAGTTCAAGTAAATATCAATTGTATAGTTCGTTAACTAAGTGATTATCAGCAAAAGTACAGCCTAAGTTAAATTTGTTCTTGAGCTTCTGTATTCGTTCCGAAATCATTTCAACATTCGCTCTTTCATGTAGGTCTAGGGTAGAGTGGTACCAAGGAAGATTAAGCATCATTCGAAGAATTTTGTTTTGGGAAACTTGCAGGCGTTTGATGTGAGATTTTGCACTGTTCCCCCAAACAAAGCAGCCGTATAGGAGAAAAGCTTGAAAAATCACTTTATGGAGTATTTGTTTATTACCAATACTTAGCTTTGACTTTCTGTTGATAAACGGATATAATAAATTAACGGCTATTTTCAGTTTTCTAAGCGATCTAGAGATATGTTCCTTGAACGTTAATCTTGTGTCAAGATAGATACCTAAATTTCTCACCCACCTCTCCCACTCAATACTTTTTCCAGCAGCCTGGATTTGGCTACTAGGGAGAAAACAATGGCTTGTGTTTTGTCACCATTCAATTTTATTTTCCACTTTGAAAAATAAGCTTCTAATATTTCCATCGCATGGTTTAGATTCCTCTCAATATCGACAGTGAATTTACGTGATGAAAACATGGCAGTATCATCAGCAAAGATGGCTGCATCACATTGTGGTAAGCTCAGAAAATCAGATGTGTGCAAATTATAAAGTGTTGCCGATAGGACTGCGCCTTGTGGAAATCCCATCACAACTTGAAATGCATCAGAGCAACTTTTATTAATTTGGACTTTAAAACTGCGACCAGACAAAAAACTTTGGATTATTTTACATATATACAGAGGGAAATTGTAGTTCATCATTTTATATATAAGTGCATTATGCCATACCGAGTCGAACGCTTTCTCAATATCCAAAAGAATCATACCGGTGGATTTTCCTTGGCAGCGGGAATTTTTGATGTAATTACAGATTCTAAGGACTTGATGCGATGTGCAGTGAAATTTTCTGAAACCAAATTGTTCATTGGGAAATAATTTATATTCTTCTACAATTCTTAATAGTTTTTCCTTAATAACTTTTTCGTAAATTTTGCTCAAAATACTGAGTAAGCTAATGGGCCTGTAACTGTCTGGTTTTTCAGGTGGTTTCCCCGCTTTGAGTATAGGTATAACTTTAGCTATTTTCCATGCGCTGGGGAAGTATGTGTTCTTTAAACAAGCGTTTATGATGAAAGTAAAATATTTCGTCGCAATTCTGGGTAATTCTTTTATAAATAAGTTTCGGATGGAATCAAAGCCTCCTGCTTTACGTAACTTTGAATTTTTTATGATTCGTAGAATGAATTCTTCAGTCAGAAAAGCACTGGAAGGCGGTTCTTCGTTAAGAGAATCTAAGCTTTGGACCTTTCTATTAACCTGATCATTTGTCGTTTCGTCACCCAAATTAGAGCACACAACATGATTTGCGGCAAAACTCAAAGCAAGAGCATTTGCTTTTCCTCCATCTGTAGAGAGTATGTCATTGGAACTCTTGAGGAAAGGTAATGATTTGAACGAACATTTTTCAATTCATAGTGGGTGGGTTAGTTTTAAGACCGTCACATAGTCTCTTATGACCGATATAAAAATATTGCAATCCATAAAATAGAAGTAGATACACGCGTCGTTGGTTGTTTTAAGCGTTGCAAACTTTTGGAGTTAACACAGTTTTAATCGCGCCCGCATTCCAACAATCATTTTTCAAGTTTTTTTTTATGTACTGCTTGGTTTTCTTTCTTTCCATTTGAAACCATTGTGAAACCTGGGCTGTCGTAAAACAATCATATGAGCCATAAAATTGGATTTTCTTCACAATATAGTAAATAAACTTCCCACTTATGGTAATGAAATTCTGCAAGCGAAGCACCCACTCATTACTCCAGAGTTGAAAACGATTTCGATTTATTTATTTTCATCCAAAAAAATGTGTTTCAAATTTTTTCGATCTTTTTTTTAACATTGACAGTTTTTGTGTCTATCGAGGCGAAGCCATAACCGAAACGAGAATCTTATCGATTTATTGGTCTGGTATTCTTTCGGGAACGATGATTGATTCGACTGTAGTGCGGCTTTTGAACATACTTAATATGTCTTCAAAGCCTAGGAGCGTTCTTAAGGGGGGAAATCACACAGTAGCACACAAAAAAATAGGCATATTTTCGGGAAGTATCAATCAAAAAACTGTAAAGTAGGATTTATAGCAATACTAAAATAGTACAAAATGTAATTTTTTCAATAAAAATTATTCAAAAATGGCGGCTGGGCAGCATATGCCCCAAGGCGCCTATTTTTCAAAGCGTGTCGATGGCGGAAGACGTAAACTCCTTAATTTTTGACCTGGAAGTAATCACCAACATTTTTTGGTTTTCATATAACAACAACAAGCGGGCTACATGGGATTTTTTTGATACCTTGATTTTTTACAAAATGGTGCATGTTTAAAAATAAAGTTAAATTTTTAACAAAAAAAAACGACATAAAATCGTCGATAAAAAAATTAAGTCATATAAAATAAAAAATGCTGTTAAAATTTCAATTGGTAAAGATTTGCTCGAGTTATGTCTTCGGCGAGCTCAAAAAAAGTGGTTTCGAGAAAAACGCGTTTAAAGTTTTAAGTACTGAGAAACCATATGAAAATATATGAGCATAGCGCGGAGTCGTTACCGCAGAGTTAAAAATTTGGTCACTCGGACACTTTTGCCGTACTCCATCATTTGGTATAATAATTTTAAGACCCTAAAGCATCTTTTAAGCGATAAAAATTTTTTTCGAATTCGATTTCCCTCCTTAACAAAGGAAAACTCTAATAAAGTATAAACAAAAAAACGTCTTCAAATACCGTCCATCGCATATTACTATTGTGGATTCGGATTCATTTGTTTCTTACGGAACAATTCTGATATGAAGAATACAAACGCTGAATCAACTTATCCCGAGTTCATTTTTGACGCGATGAAAAAAAATGTATTTGTTTAAATCAGCGAAACATTCAGATGGAAATGAACGGAATCGATGCCATTTTTTTAACTGAAAAGACTACTACCAGATTTGAGGACCTTCTTCCTTACCAACTTGTTCAAAATGTTTCCGGAATTTATTCAGAAAATTAAAAATACAATACAAGTGCAACATCGAATGGAAAACACTTATGCCAACGTTTGGTCCAATCATCGAAACTCTTTTTGTATTCGGTTTTCGATATAAGTTTTTCATTACTTCCTCTCGGCTGCTGAAAGCTGAAACGCGTTCCCCGTAATAGTTTTTAAACTCGATTGAACAGAAAGGATTTGTTGCATTTCTCGTCAAAAAATTACTAATAATGATGGCACTGTGCGACGGTGCGTTATCATGGTGCAAATTCCACGAGTTTTCTGTCCAGAATTCTGGTCTCTTTCGGCGAATTGCTTCACGCAAACGTCCCATAATGCCCAAATAATACTCTTTGTTTACTGTCTGGCCTTCTGGCAATAATTCATGGTGCACTACACCGTTCTAATCCATGAAAACCCTGAGCATTGCCCCCTTTTTTTTACTGAAAACGACGTTTTTTTTTTTTGGTCTCGGCTCATTTGGTAAACGACATTCACTTGCCTGATGTCTGGATTGCGTGTCATACTCTTAAACCCACGTCTCGCCTTCAGTAATGATCCTTTTGATGTATATGGGATCGGATTCGGCCTCGCAAATCTTGTCTTTTGCGACGTCAACGCGGTCTCCATTTCTAAAATTGCAAGAAGGCGCCAACACGCACAGAGATAGACGTATTTTCGCCTACATAACTTTTGCAAATATCAAGCTATGACCCTAAGATTAAAAGGGAATATCAACAACAGATGTAGCAACTTAACAGAACTCAAATTGGAACTATGGGAGCGCCACACGGTGGTTATTCCGGGAACTTTTTGATCAAGATGGTATTTGAAATAATCATGCTAAAATTCGCTCATGTCATATATCGAGCAAGACAACGATCCGGATCACACATCAGGTCTTTTTAGGACCTCGATTCGCGATCCAAATGCTGGTATCGTGTCATGGTTAAATAAATCCACGGATCCAATCCTATTGAGAACTTGTGGAATGCCTTAACATGAAAATATTATTGATCGTATGTCTTTGTCTCTGTTAAATGTACCTGAGTTGACGTATATTACTGGCTAATTTCTACTCAGCTCTTGATTTGTTCTGACTGCGTGTCTTAATTTGTACTGAGCTTTTACAATCAGCTTAAAACTCGATTAGTAGTCGAGCATTTGAAGAATTGATTCATCGATTCGAACCCAGCATCGATTCGAACCAAGCAAGGTCTCAAACCACTATCCAATTCATCATTCTTCACCTAATACTCCAACTCATTCTGTGAAAATTTATGAGAATTGGTTTTTAGAATTTTTGTTGTTATAAGGAATAAGAAATTTTACCGGATCAGATAGATAGACATGTATTTGCTTGGGTTATTCCAGTCAGGTGAATTTCAAACCCATCAACGTCAGTATTCTTCAATGGGTGTGGCAGGAGAGAAAAATTTAGTCTTGAATTCCGTATTGCCTCTCAATACTTACAATAATCCACTTTTATTTCGCAAGCAATAAAATCTGCAGAACGATAAAGATCGTTAAACCTTAATCGTGCTCCTTGAAGAGGTATGAATAAATTTGCAAAATTCAGAGAATCATTGACCAATTTCGCGGTTACTTTATTTGGCATGAATGAGTAAAAGGTTGCCATTTTCTTTAAATACAAAAAGATCAATGTCCCAGCAGTTTGTTACCTTATAAAGCAATCCAATTTGGATGATGTTTGCAACTCTATTTCAGCTCGAATGTATTTCCCGTCGTAACTTTTACACATGTTTATTTAATTGTCATTGAAACAACCAAAATAAAGTGATTAAATTGTATTCAAAAAAGGCAAACGATTTTTGCTTTGGCGATGATAATAAAACATGTTTCTTTGCGATTGACGAGATCGGTTCACCGGATAAGCTTAGTCTAGACTTTGCATTTTAAGTAGTTTCCATTGATTACGAGCGTCAAGAGCCTCCTTACATTTTTTCATAGAACAAGCGATATCAGGAAAGTCTTATGATTTCATTTAAAAAATTGATGGAACTCTTACTTGTTGCAAACATTAGATTCCCATGCTCATTAGTTTTGTTCATGATTCATCAATATTACTTGCAATAAACAAATGAGAAAGGCGATCTTTTCGCAATCACGTCAAGCTCGTATAACGAATGAATCCAGCCTTCGCTTTTGAGTCGGACCAATATGGCAAGAGTCATAAGATACTCATCATAAGTACCACCGATACCTAGATTAGCCAAATGAAGTAATATCAAGATGTACATGTAGTAACCCAAAAAAAAAATATTCGCAATCACGGAATGTTCACACAATGAATACTAATGAAGTAATGAACAATCGCAATAATCTGCTGCTCCAATGACATCACATCTGAACAAGTATGAATATCATGAGTGGAGTACATTGTTGAGTTGCGTCCAATATTCAATATTCAATCTGCGTATGACATAATCTTCTGGGAATCTTGGTGCTTTCCTTAGCAAGTGGTAATATCAACTCAGCTCACCGCAAACAGTTAAGCTACGTGGGAAATCATAAAGGTGATGTCAGGGACGGTTTTTTTAGAGGCACTATGAGGAATACTATGGTAAATACTATGCTCACGCAACGTTGTCGCTTTTTTAACATTTGATCCTTTTCAATTTGTATTTTATGATTGGTCGAGGGATTATGGCTTCCCGTATAATTTATATGCACGCAGAAAGAATTGAAATTGGTCCACGACTTATTTAAACTTGGATAGAGTAATCGCTAAAACATTAAAAAAAAATATTATCACTAATCAAACAGTCCAGTGATAGCGTCATTACTTTCGAGATCGAGATCGTCAATCTAATTTTGAAAAACATCTTAGTCTTTTATATGGAAACCCAGGCACATAATAGATTTATTTTTATAATTATAATTTTTTTTTTCAAAAAAAATTAGTCAAATTGATGGCTTTTTTTAAAGCATGACAGACTAAACAAAAAATGAGAAGAACTTTCATCTATGTTTGAAAATGGCCTACGCAATATCACATTTCTATGATGTCGAAGGCTTTAAGATGGGAACAACAGCCAAATCTTTGACAAGGGAAAAGAAAGCAACTGGCAGCTATTTTTAAGCCGGAAATAGGGAAACCTGAACTTCATTGAACTTCAGTTACAAGTGAATGTGTTTAAGCGTCAATTCCAGTATTAAATGGGCAGTGATAGAACCCGCTTCCAAGTTAGGAAGAAGTCATCCCACTCACAGCGCACCGGAACATTAATGCTGCCGGATCTGATGGTCTTTGGTGCTAAGGAGGTATCGTGCATTCATCAAAACATCGACTAAGTTAGGAAGGATGAAACCATGCTCGATGGCTAGACTATTGTTACACTATAATAAACTTGCATATATCGCATGTTAGGTAATATTTTTGAAAGTCTTAAGCCTTCGGGACACTTATAACTAGTGTCATAGCGACTTCCGACCTTCAGATTGACGATTGACCAAATCTTTACACTTTGGCAAATCCTGGAACAGAGTAAAGGGTTAGAGTTTAACATTTTTTACGTTTTCTTAAAGAAGAATAATTTCGAAAGTATTCTTCAAAAATTTTATAAAAATCGGATTTTTATTTAGAGATGAATAATTTTCAATGGAGCCGACTTTAATGCATAAAACTAGGCAAGGAACGGCAGCTATACGATGGGGAAGGACATTTTATGGTCCTGAAATAGACGATGTAAGTTCCAAAATAATTGTTTTATCTGCATGCACGCGTTTTTCTCGAAACCATGTTTTCGAAGGCGGCGATCAATTAACGAAAAATCGTCTTTCACGCTTATTTTGAAATTGTTTTCACTTACTCCTTATACAATTGTTATCCGGATGGATAACATTTGATTTTATTTTTGAATGATTATATTTTTTTATAGCCGATGATGAAATTTTTGTCGATTAACCAACTTTGAATTTCAACACCCACCATTTTTTGAAAAATCCCTTAAAAAAAAAAACAAAAAAGCATAATTAGGTAATAGCATAGGGCTCCGGATGGACGAATGGTTAGTCCATCCGGAGCACTTTTTTTTTTTTTTGATTTCATGATCCAGTGACAAACTGATCTGATGTGATCACGCCAATACCCTTTTTCGGACCACTGGCAAATTTAACACATATTTCTCAATATTAAGTCTTGAGTTATTTATAATAATTTCCTCAGTTACATATCTTGCATGTGGAAAAACATTTGTCATTCATTATCTTTCGGCTCGGCCAAAAAAAAAATCCTAATCAATAAGCTTTTTTGGACGTCCCGTCTAAAGCCGCATGTGGTTAATTTTATCGCTATCGCAGTATACGATGGACGAACTGGAAGTCCCGGCAACACCAATCCAGCCGTGCCCCGTGACAATGAAAATTACGCATCGCAATTTGGACATAGAGCATCCAAATTATAAGAAGTCTTCAATCTCACGCTGGAATAGCTTGAGCACACGGCAGTTGTTAAAACGGAAAGCACATTCCACAACTTATCAGCTCGCCTTTATAAAGGCTTCTACGGAATTAAAATAACACGCCAAATGAGTTGGTCTATTTGTAGATGAGAACAAAACTAATTGCATGTTTAAAAGCAAATAAGCTTTGTCCACTGTCAAGAACAAACCGATGGCTGGATCAGCCACTTCGAGCGAACCACAACCCGCAGTTTGGGCTCAAGCTATCGCGTGCTCAAGGTCGGGGAGAGTGTATCAAGGAAACATTCTTCTCGGAGACGACATCGCTCTTTTTGTAATTAAATGAAACGTTTCAAAATCCAACTAAATTATGAACTAAGAAATTATTGCAAAAATACTCGAACACATTTCGAAATTCAATACTTGAGGTTGCGCATGTGAGGTTATGTACCAAAAATAAATACCATTCTAAATTTTAATAACATTAAAATTACCACGCATTTCGGTCCATTAACTTTTTACGAATTCTCGAAACAAATAGCTAATTAAAAATGAAACTATATTTTATAAATAACCTCATAAATATCTTCACAAAACCACTCGAAACGAAACGGAAGTGTAAAAAAAAAAAACTATAAAGCAACTTAAATATAAATAAAACATTGAACACAAGTTTGTTGCTGTATTTTTTGTTTCTTTTCAAAGCGCTTAAATGAAAATAAAATTCACTTGAACTCATTGAAATATGGCTTTTTACGAATAAACAGAAAAAAAAACACAGTCTATTGGAAAGTCTGTATAGTAAAATTGTCTTCACATTGGGAACGCACAACATGTTTCGTAAACTTTTAAACATAAACGTATAACAAAAAAATGCTAAATGGCTTAGACAAGCGTGACGGATGCGAATAAAACCGAATGTTTAATGGTGTTTGAATGTATCTTTTATGCGCAATTAATGTACAATGGATATTATTGAAACCTGAAATTTTAGGTGTGTCGTTAGGAACAGGACACATGCAAAGAAAGGTGACGTTCAACGACTTGTCATGTGTTGAGTTAAACCGACATTCTTTTTTTGCATGGCGAATTCATATTTTTTCCTCATTTCTATCGCCGCATGTGTCATAGAAAAAACCTTCAAATGTGAATGTGGTCTGTATTTTTACATTTGATGTTTATATAGAGATAGACTTCTTATTAGCCATATATTCAAGTGATGATTATTTTTCATAATTAACACACATGCAAAGGATTAGAGGATACAATTTTGGCAGAGTTCAATAACCCCAAACACGAAGATGGCGTGGCGCGAAAAAGGACAACGTTACACAAGTATGCTCGTGGAATAAAACAATACACTAGAAACTTCACGAATATTGCTCGGATGCAAAAGGTATCCTGGAGAGATTCGGGAACCATTAAGATGAAAGAATATAACACCTTATATAGCTGTCATCATGGAAAATTCTACAGTTTCAGCTTTATATGCTCCAACTGACGAAGCTTCTATCTTCAACGTCAAGATCAGTAAAGAGAGCATCCTTGGCTGAATGGCCGGAAAGCTGAGCCTTCATGAAACGACTATAGATAATGGATTCCAGCTCACAGGTGACCAGAAGCACAAAATTTGATCGTCAAAATATCAACACAGCAACCTAGTTACCCGTGGATAATCGACTCCGTGCTGATCGTCACAGGATACTTGTCAGACTTTTTCAGAGAGGCTCGATTTAGAAATCGACTGGCCCATATTAAAAATCTTCGCAAGTCAAAAATATGAAGGTTCAGCATCGCCTGTGCACACCGCAAAAGTTCATTGAGCAGAGAGAGCACCGAAGCGAAAGACTCTCAAATTAGCCATCGAGTTTGTCAGATTCGAAGGACGAAAGCATGCCAGATGACTGGATCATCTTTTTCCTTGTCATATCACAGATTAACGTTTGCGGTGTTAAGGAGATCCTGACCATAGTTAAGACGCCGTTGGCGGTATGCAGGCAGGACCTGATAGATTCTTTTTACTTTGAAAGGAAATTTTATAGAATCTGCGGGGCAGAGTGACGTTTAAAGGTAACTTAATCAACAAAAGCGGCAAAATTCTCGTCGGGACGAGCAATACACTGTCTCATTTCTTCACATTTAAACGCATTTTTACTAATTCATTTCATTTCCCTAACATGCTAGACAAAAACGCTTAAAGCTTGCTTAATGAATTTAACTAATTATGAACTAACTTACTGGCCCTCTGCGGGCGCTCTAAGCTAAACCTTACAAACGACAGAAATGTCTTTCGACTTAAGACTATATTTTTTTATATATAAATTTAAACAACTATTTGAAAATTAAGAAAAGTAAAGATTGTTTAAATCAGAAAAAAACTTAATAAATGTGCCTTTTTTATGTTTCTAAAAACTATACCTAATAAATAAAATAACAGCTAAACTACAAACTAATCTAAAACCTAAAATCTTAACTTAACTAAGAATAATATTAAAAACTACTTAATATCTACTTAAGCTACCTTAAACTAGCTAAAACATATGTAAGCCGGCCAAGGCTGACAGGACATGCTGTATTCATTGCCTGAAGGGCATCAAAGATTCCTTATAACGACAAAGTTTTACTCATTATCCAACCACCAATAATGTTGATGTTGCCTTTCGACACCAGTTCTGTCGCGGTCTGATACCGCCCTACTTAACCTGAGGGTCTCCGGTGAGCTACTTGCGACGTCTTGTTCGTAGTTGACTCCATCCACAGCTTTTTGACCAACGTGGAAGATTAACGGTACCGCTAACCTATTCTGGACCAGACCTTTTCTATCAAGATAGAGGAACTCTTCAGGGGGGATAAGGCCGTTAAGGCGCATCGTCTCGTGATGCTGACTTCGAATAAGCTTTATCAGAAAGTTATCCACTCTGATCAGGTTGGCCCCGTTGTACAGGACCTCATTACTATAGAATTTTTTGTACTCAGACTCTGGAGTTCTATAAAGATGGAGACAAGCCCTAAGGCATCGTCTCTCGAAAACCCGAATCTTTTCCATTAAGCTTGTTCCGATGTTGCACCAAACGGGACACCCATAGGCAAGGACAGGCCGAATGAGGGCCGTGTAGCGGATCACCTTTACCTTGGCATCGAGTTGACTGCTGTGAAACAGTCTCTTTGTCAAGGCAAAGGCCGCTTTGGCTCTGGAGAGAGCAGTATCTATATGTTTGTTAAAATGTATATATTGGCCTAGCCAGATCCCAAGGTATCTGACAACACTTCGATTTGCCAGTGGTTGCTCGTTTTGTCCAACGATAGAGAACATTCGCCACTTCTTTTTAGTATTTAAAGAGGCTCTAGACAGCGGAGTCCTGAACAGAATGGTTTCGCACTTTTGGAAATTGATCTTCAATTTCCAATCATCGCAATATCCCTGAATCTTTTCGAAGTCACGGTGCAAAAGACTTACTATGACCTGGATCTTCGAACTTGACCTGTACGCGATCAATTCATCTGCATACGTTATTGAATGGCGGAGACATCCTACAAGATCACTTGTGAAGATCGTAAATAAAATCGCCGAAATTAGTACACCCTCTTGTAGGCCGTTGTTAATTTCAAAAGTCCTAGCAGACGTCACACTGCCATTTTTCACAATAAACTGTCTGCTGGTGGTTTGCTTATGCCGAGCTGGTCAAACTTGAAAAAGAGCCCCTGCAACCATGCAGTGTCAAAGGCCTTTCCCAAGTCAATCAAAAAGGCACCCGTGCATTGTTTGTTACCTTTGTTTCTTTGGATGAATGTCTCTTCTGTTACGTGTTTCTCTCTTATGGCTTACGTGTCAATGACGACGAATGACTAAGTGAAGTGTTTGACCAGCTGGCTGAGGATGAACGTGAAATCTGCGCCGAAATCAATATTTCGAAACGCAATATTTCCTAAAATATTACTTCGCAAAATAAAACTGACAGCTGATGCCATGATGATACATTGTGGACTGTTTTTGAAGTCATAAATTTCTTTGGCAGTGTATCAAAGACTTTGTTCCTACATCAGTCGGCACTGAATACCAAAAAAAAATCACTCATCCGAAACATAACATCATCCTAGTGCTAATAACTCGACAAAGAAAAAATGCATCTAATTTTGGTGCAACCTTGAGCCACATTGTACACTTGATACGAATTCTAACCAATTCCTTTCGGCATCACTCTTAGTTCTACGAAAATATGAAAATTCTTCTTTCTTTCTTTCCCTTTAAGTAATTCGTAAATAACTTCTGCGCCGCATAATTTCGCACTTTTTGCCAAAAAAAAACAAAGCCAGAAACGCTGTGCACCACCAACCAACCAAGCCACATAAATCTTCAATGAAATTTATAAATAAACCCAAAGAGATGATTCATGTGCAGAAAAACGCTCTGCGTCATCAAACAAAGTGCAAAGGATGAGAACAAAGGATTGCCTCTGTTTGAGTTTAGATACTGTTTAGATATATTATTTCATTCAAATACTCACGGGCTGTGTCTCTAGTTTCTTCGGGTGTATCTGCTGACTGGAATCTACTCTGTCCTCATTGGATTTCTGCAAATAAAAAAAAAGTCAAAATTAAAAATCAATCTTGGAAGCGGAAATAGATAAAGTTTTGTAAAGATTTGTTTCTTTCTTTTCTCAAACAAAACAGTAGTACCGCCCTTACTCTGGCACGATCAAGATAAAAACTCGCGTAAAATAGCGTAAACGCAATCCGATACAAAAACGTTCCAATCGAACATCGTGGCTCCGCAGGATTATCGAACAAATTGTCGTCGTACATTATTTTCGTGGCTGCTTGTTTACATTCGCAGTCAGTTTAAAGGCACAACAACACTTCTTCTAGTCACACAAGAAATTTAAAAACCAGTTAAATAGCATTGTATCTCAGTTTCACCCACTATCTTGCACTTTGGGGCCCACTTAGATGGTCTATGAGGATGGAAGATACTTTTCTATCTTTTTGCGTTTTTTCGTTTTTTTTTTTTTGCAGCAGTTTTTAACAATTTATGTCGGCTTTAACGAACTGAATGCAAATTGTTTCGTGTTGGATTTCTGTTAAAATAGCACGTAGGTTGATCCCACACGAAGAGAAAGTGGAATACTGCAGTGTTGATTTGAATGTGGACAACGAAAAGTCTGCAGAAGATACTTTTCACTGCAGTTCCAGCTGGAGTATGAAAATGTGCCAAAAAATAGACGAAAATCGTATAAAATAAAAACCTACACTGTCATCGTTTTGGCTTTTGCAGAGCGGTTATAGAAGGATGTACCAAATCTCTTGTGCAAATGGAGTGAGGATTGGGCTGCAAATGAAGGGTGTGCTCTGAACTACTTTAATATCGCGCAGAAGTATTCGTTATTGTGTTGGTCTGGTACTATGTCCGCCAATGTAGGGCTATGCAGATATTCAATACAGTACAGTGATGGTCAAGGTTAAGACCTGACCCAGATTTTCCAATACACGTCTGTCTGTAGTCTGAAACGTGATAGGAGATTCACCTTCAATTTCATTTTATTGCTGATGTGAAGAGTCCTTAAGCAAAAATATTTTGTTGGAATTTTATCTTTATAGATAAAATAACTTAAAATCATTATTCAGTTAAGACAGTAAGCCCCAAAAACATTTACGTATTACTGATAATTTGATAATAATAATTTTTCGAGTCTGACAGGTAGCAAGGAGTTAAAGCGGTTGCAAAGTACTTATACTATCGATTGACACAATGGTATGTTTCACAGATTCGATTCGTCATGAAATTTGACACTAAAGGCTGGTATGAGAATATTGTTATTATTATTATTATTATTATTATTATTATTATTATTATTATTATTATTATCATTAATATTATTAATATTATTATTATTATTATTATTATTATTATTATTATTATTATTATTATTTTTATTTTTATTATTATTTTTATTATTATTATAGATATTTTCGTATAACATTTACAGAGAAAAAATCGCACGATTTGAGTCCAGATATTCATTAACTAAGTAACCCTTTTATTCTTTTTATATTTATAACTATTTTGAAAAAAGTGTGTTGGTTTCCTTTCTATTAAGGCTTTACGACACCATGTTCAATATTTCTGTTTTTTGTTGTTTTGTTAAAATAAGAAGAAACCATCCGAAAAATTATGAAATATTATTTCAGTCAAATGATTTCCTCGGTAGGCTCGGTAGTATGTTATTCTTTTAACCCGATTACTCTAAAACTTTAACATCTCGGCAAAAAATTTACATTTGGTGAAACTAACGAATGTTTGTGAGAGAAAAAGAATGCACTCATTGTTCACGAACATAATTTAAAGAGTACGAAAAAATTTTGAAAAGTGTCAAAAAATGCAATTGTCGGAAAACAAGCGGCTTAATTTCTTCTTCTACAGCTTATTTAGTCATAACATTAAAGAGACAATGATAAATTGATACTACACAAACGTATATACTGAAGTTTGAATTTTTTTTAAAATGTTCCCGAGTAAAAATAAATGATGTCCTTACAGCGGCCGAACAACTCTTGAGAAAACAAAACTGTATCTGAACAATTTTGTATGGCTGTCCATCCGGCTATACAGTGGCTAAATTAAAGATAAGAATCCGATGTCCGTTCATACGGGTGAACCACGTCAAAATTGGGTCAAAGTCAACTGAAAAGAAAGAAGTCAGTTGGTGTTGAGCTGTCGTCGAAGGAGTATATCTTCTCTCTGCTGAGACTGAATATTTTACACCCTTTTAATAAACCTTTGTATTTTTCCAAAGTTACAAAGAAATAAACATTTCATTTCTTCCTATTTAATAACAGACGTTTACGTTTTGATAACTTTGAAGTGGGATATGAATTACATCATCCACAAACGAAGAATGCGACGACGAGAAAACAACATTCAGTTATTCAACAATTACTCAGGTTCACTTAATAATATAACCTTTTGCAATATCTTAAATTTTTATCAATATACGAATTCAATTAAATAAAAATTGTTATATCTATTTACGGCACCCTTGCAAGGAATTAGGGTTTATATGATTAGATAAGTAATTAGCCGGTGATTCACCCGTTGAATAGCCGTTCACATTTTCGTAAACAGCCATTTCGCCGTCGTACAGCCATATGAAAAATATGTAAAGCCGAATCTGTCCGACAAAAGGACCGCACATAGACTCCGTACGGGTGGAAAACTTGAAGAACAGCCGGCTCTCGTTCGGCCGCTCTTCATCCGTACGAATTAAAATGATATACTTTTACTCGGGTTCATTTCTTTAACCGATCTATGTAGCTCTTAGTACTTTTAATTTGTATACCAATACCAAATTTTGCGATAAAATATATGATTTTTGAATTTATACTTTTGAAATTCCGTTCCTCAAGAGGAAAAAACCAAACTGTGGTCCCTTGAAGCTGTAAATAGGGCTTCTGAATCGACGTTGTCAAAAGATCTGGTTGTTTTTGTCGCATATTTTGATATCCGCAAGGGATTCAAAAACCTTTGGGGTTCTTCACGTTGATTCACAATCATCTAAGTTGGCAAGAAAATTTTGATATCACAGATGAAGAGCAAAAGCCTTCGACTCGAACGTTTTTTTTTTTATATTTGAATTGTTTTCATTTCGAGAAAGAGCTTTTAAAACACCATGTTGTAGACCATCAGCAGGTTATTTGTGCCAAAATCAAGTTAATGTAAAAAATCGGTCAGAAAACAAAGATGTATTTATCACATTGTCTTTTATATGCGAGACGAAAAAATACGCACGAACCTAATTATGTACTCACACATACAGTCATCTTTAAAAAAAAATAGAATCCAACCATGGGATACTTTTAACGTGAAGATGTGTCGGAATTTTTGATTTCGAAAAAAGAATTTTAACTAAAAAATTGTTTATTTTTAATCGATTTATTAGTTCTTGCGGGAAGAGAGAATTCGAATTGGATATCTTGTCTTCCCAACCCTTAATATTTGAGAAAAACGATTACATTAATAAATTGTCAACTAATCCAAAAGTCCACTACACTTTAGTCTGCAACCACACGTACAATACCTTTTGAATTATCTTCAGTTATTTTTTCTTTTTTGCACTTTTGTTTATTTTTTTTCCACAGCAGGCAACGAATCACAATGTCAATATTAGTTCGAACTAAATGCACGGAAAAAAACGTTAATATGGCCATGAGAACTTGATCTGAGCTCTCGAAACGAGTTGTAGATTAATCTAACATTAAAATTTTGCAATTCACTGGCATGTTTGATGACATAATACGTCGCAACTGTTTTATGTTCCCTGTTGACCTCTACAAAATTCACATTTTTGCATTCTCAATAAGATAGACTAAGACTCTGTTGTTACTTAACAGCTCGAGTATAGAAATTATGTCATACATTGCTGTGATATCTGGCACGCAAACACAAACAGCTCGCAAGGCAACTATCTACTTACAAGTGAACATTTTTAATCAACTTATCAGTCGGTAATTATATTCTAACACTAAGACCCGCCAAATAGGCTGACTAAACTAATTGCTAAATCTATCTTCGAAAGCGATGACAATAGTGTAGACTTTAGACTAATTAAAATCGGAACTTTTTGAACCTTGCCCCTGAGGGACACAATTCGAAAATTTATGAATATTTATTAACAGCGTGAAAATGTGAGTGAAATAAAATATATTCCAGAATGTGTTTCGACCTTAACTTGGCTGAACGCAAAATGCAGAAATACCACCCGAACCAATATGATGATTGTTTATTTTCAAAAACACAAAAAAAAAAAACAATATTTATATTTAGACATGAAAGGTGTGGTGAAATGGTTCGACTTCAGAGTTCGGACATGATTTTTAAAAGACGAGGGAACAAAAAATGGGATACACTTAAAAAAGCATCTTGGGGTTGGGCAGAGATATGCAAACATTCTTCGAAGTAACTTGGAACCTGCCAGAAGGAGGAATACACATTGATTGGCCTCAATGAATTACGTCATTATGTTCGCGATGCCGTGATGCCATGATTCCGCGTTGATGATAAATACCACCGCCCAGTTCAAGATAAAAACACCAGTATCTATCGGGTATTATGCAAATTAAGGCAATTAAATCTCAATAAGAAGAAAAACGCTGTTGAGAAATCTCAAGGAGAATAGTATAGGGGGGGGCAAAAATTATAAACAAACTTCCTAACCTAATCGTTAAGAAAGGCTTTTGAAGCAAAATACCTCTTTCGACTGACCGAGTGATTGAAGGCATTAACTTGTGCAAATATTATCTTCCCAGAGTGAGCTAGAGTGTACGAGTGCACACACGCCATATGCTACTTGGACTCTATCTTGGCCATAAAAAAAATTGTCGTCTTATTTAATGTGATCGGTTTTGATGATCAGGTTTCAAATTGATTCTGACGGCCATCGTTGTGGAAAGGATTTTTATCTGGATTTATTTTTCAAGGCTGTTGTGCATACAAGCATGAATATTTATTTCAGCCATATGCTGTTAAAGAATTTAATATTGACGAGACATTCCGTTGAAATAGAGATCGTGATTATGTGCTTATTTTGCATGCCGAACTCAAATCTTGGACCTGGTATCATATTCATGGGAACATTGCACCAAAATCTGAAGCTAATAAAAAGGTTTCTCACATCAAATAGTTTTGAAATATTGATATTTTGTCTGCAACAAATAAACAATTCAGGCAAACAATCCAACTTCAGCAAACGATGTTTAATAAACACTTAATAGTGAAGTAGATACACATATTTTTTATTTTTTAGTTGATTTTTCTCACCAAGCAACATTTATGCAAAGTTCAAACAGATTCGGAACGATGTTTAATCTTCATGTCGAAAGCTTATTATTTTGAAGTATTTTCAAGTTCATTTCTTCATACCTTTTGTTTCTCGGGAATTCAGTTGGAGTACATATTTGGCATATCATTGAAATATTCATGGTTAAGTGGTACGCTCATTTCATAACTTTCACATAAATCATATCGTTCGTACAATACTGAGTTTGCAGTGAAAAAAAGGCCTTCAATTTATTATCCAACATTTTAGGTACAGAGCCTTGTTTTTCTTTCCAAATTACTATGGGTATCCCTTCAAAGTATCTTAACATATCAACGAATATGATATTTGAGTGTCGAAAACATGTTTTTGAAGATCGCATTTGTCGAATCTCTTCTTATAGCTTTCTAAAAATAAACTTCTTGTTCTATTATATCTTTTAACATCTTTTAACATGTACATGATGTACAGAGGGTATCTCGGGGTATCGACGGCAGCTGAGATGAATATGGTCCGCTTGATAACAGTTGATAAGTTTCCCTTAAACGTTTGGTCAAAGAAAACGCCTCAATAAAAGTGGAGTATAACTCACAATTCGTAAATTTTGTTAAAAAACGAGATCCTACGAATCTCATCAAAAAGGCAATGTCAATCCAAGCTCCAATGCAATCCAATACAATCAGTGTTTCTTAGTGATTTCCAGGTGAAAAACCGCGTACGGTCTTTTAATGAACGACGCCACAACCTACGCCCAAGAGTTTTCTTATTTCGGAAGTTATACCGAAACTTTTTGAAAAATCGAAACTAAAGCTCTACCCTTCCTACGCGTACATGGATGCATAGAATTCTTGAGGTATAGAGGTTCCCCACATTGCTGGACAAAAGAACGTAAAACTTAAAGAATTTTAAGGTTTTTCAATAATATTTCTGCGCTCGGATTATACCATAAACATACAAAAATCATGAAGGGCTTCCTCAGTGGAGGAACAAGGCTATGTACAATCTAAGCCTCAATCTCAACCATTTAAAAAACTACAATACGTACAGAGGAAATGATTTTAAAAAAGTTTTCTTCTTAACTTAACTGACCCTTATTTACTTTCGTTAAAAGTATTTGTAAATGTTCGTTCCAAATGATACAAAAAAGCATTAATTTAATCGTTCCAAATGATCCAAAAAAGCATTAATAAAATCGTCTTTTAAAGTTACTTCAATAAGCTGAAGCACACAGCTTATATAATTTTCGATTTAGAAAAATAACACTCATGCGTTTACTCACATGTTATATTGATTACGTTTAATTTATCGTAAACAAGTTTTTCTTATCTTTTGAAGATACCAGACAGCCTTGCTGACAACAATTCTAGTAAATTTAACTGCCCAAGTCTCTATCGATTAATACGATAAAATTAATCAATTTTTTGAATCAATCATTTATTATGACTCTACGATTGTATTTACGTTTGAATTTCAAGGCGTTAAAATATAAAAAAAGAGGCAAACGCTATAAAGGCTCATGTAATCAGGGTTCCGTTCCCATATATTAGTAAACAAACACTCGACTGATCTAGTTTTAGTATTAAATGGTTGTTTTATAAATTTTGAACCTCCACATGAAGATTTGTCACTCATCAAAACTATTTGAGTGCATTAATGGTATATATTTTTTTTAGCCATTTTGAACTCTCAGCTGTTTGTTGATATTTGATAACAGATAAAATCCATCACCACACTTAGAGGCACACAATCAGTCTTAACAGTGGACTGCGAATTTACTCCGAAAACGACGCGCATGATTCAATATGCCGATATGTTTTTTTGTGATGATCAAGAAATTTTTTAAAGTTAAAAAATTAACTAAACAAGCAAGACAAAGAGTGTAATAGCTTTAATCTGGTGTGGAAATCGAGTTATGGTACAAAAAATAGTACAGTCGAAAATTGAATTTATCCCCATTGACCATACTATGGTGATGTTTTTCGCAAGGACTATGAGACAATCGTAGTCTCTGGTGTAATTTGTAAAAAGCTGGGCTTTTCAGACACTATGGCACCCAATCCCGAATTTTGTTTTTAGGCTTTTCCCTTTGCACAAATAACACGGCAAGTTTCATCCCATAGGTTTCCGGAAAGTGGTATCACAAAGACATTTAACATCTCATAGCAATCATTTTTATCACTTACCAGGTGTTCGTATCAATTTAAAAAAAAATGTCTTCAACTTGAATACCGCAGCATTCGATTTATTTTTATTAAAAAAAAACATTTACAAAAGTGCTACGAAGCACAATAAGCGTCATTATATACGCTTTCTGTTTACATTTATGTAAAAATATTTTCCTACATAAAAAAAAACATTAAAAATATGCAAATTTGCAGCGCAAAATTTGTCTCATCGTTGAATCTATAAAAAATGAAGCCAACTTTTCCTTATTAAGGTTTATTCGCTGTTCTTTTAATGACTATTATCATTCAAATTTATGACAAGTAATCGCACAGTTGACCCGAAAAACAAAACAGTTGAAAGATCTGCCACAGCTGTATAGCTGTAGATATGAGTTTCGAGCGTTGATCTCCGTAAAAATAGAAATCTTTCAGCCCCACTTAGTGTAAAGTGGCTAGTCATTAAATTTTTAAGTGATAGCGGTTTTTTTTTAGCAAATTTGGTTGTACAAATTAACTAACCATTCAGATGTGTTTTTTTTCATATATATAAAAAAAAGTTTAGAAAGACATTTTACGGAGTTTATCTTTCTCAAGCCAAATATCCATCCGATGAATACTCATTCAAAGCAAAAAATGCTAGTATAGTTTCTTCAAACAACTAGGAATAAAACAACCTTACTCGAAGCGCTAAAATCATGCTCTTCAAAACACTCATCTTACCAGACTTTCGAAAACACAATTCAGGGGCGGATAAGCGATTCACTCTGGACGTCCAGGAGGGCGAATAGGAAAAAAGGATGACCGCAAACTCTGTGAGCTGTAAATTGATGCAGATTTAATTCGGAGGACTAAAAATTTGCCGGCTTATATTAATCGACAATGTTGGTCAGATCGGCAGGAATCGACTCATTTATGGCTTCTAACCTGAGAAGTTGATTGATCCTAAACCGAACGGCTTTTGAACAAACATACAATATATTATTGTGCATCGAGTATTAAATGTTTTATTATAATAATTGGTCTAAACGTGAACGGATAAAGCCATTTGTTTTAAATAAATTTCTACACTTAAATAAGCATGTTTGTTCGAACGCAGATAATTTTCTAGTTCAAAATCAAAACTTATCGATCAAAATGCTGTCAACGTGCCAAATTGTTGTGATATGAGTTGTTGCACTAATTGCGGCTTACATTTCTACATCAAGAAAACCTATTCAAAAAATTGGAAATCAGTTGCCGATGCGTTAAGGCTTAAAATAATTTACCTTTGTTTCTGTACAATTAGTCAAGACTGGCCATACTGGATTAAATGAGACACGCATATTGCTATGTTAGGAAAACGTCAGTAAAAAATGTAAACGAAGTTCATATAAATCACTTTGAAACTATTTTTGAAGAGTTCTCTTGCTCCAGCAAGAGAGAATTGAGTTACTGAGTGAGAATGATAGATATTTCTAGGCAACATTTTCGAAAGCATTATTACTTTCTTTGTTTACTGCCAGGCCGCCATTGAACTTTATTAGAAGTCTAGAATCGGAGATTGAATAATTGTAATGAACAGAAGCTGGTTAAACTACGATAAAACATTCTAGTTTATCGGAAGGAATAAGAATACATTATGAGTAATGCAATGGGTCGATAGTTGGAAATAGAAGGTGGCTTATTCTGAAGCTGCATAATATACTTAGGAGTTTCCAGAAGCATGCAGTTAACTGAAACCCCCGTTCTTATTCGATCCATTCATAATCAAACAGTTTAGTATATGAAATAAGTCACCCAAGGGACGCCCATTTCTACCAAAAATAGTTATGACTTTCTCGGCATGAAAATTCAAAATTATTAAAACTCAAAAAGAAAGGCTATTGTTGCTCTGAATTTTTTTTGTAAGTGGACTTTCAACAGTTCGAAGAGGTAAGCAGATATTTGAAACTAAGTAATTTCAATAAAGTATGCGATTGTATGCGATTGGAGCAACACTTACAAATCAAATCATGACCTATCGAAGAAAATATTTTTGAAATGTTGGCACTTCTCCTATAAAAATCTATCCAACATTCTATTTTCGTGTTAATAATTGAGAAGTATTTTATTTGTTCTAAAAATAGCCAAAGTAGACCGCAAACTCATTCCCACTTTTCATTCTTGAATTCAAGAATCAAAAAGATTCTAAATTCATATGTAGTTTAAATTGTGCGACCTATTATGTGACGATCCAAATATAGATACAAAACAACCCTTTAAACAAGAAAACGTTTATGTATCCTGGGGTATATGTCATTTCACACCTTTCATTCAGAGCTTTATGACAATTCAATACGGCGATTCTTTCAAGTTTTAAAAAGTGAAAGGTGGAACGTATTCAACAACAGATTATGTCATATTTTATGAATGCCGTTTATGGTCTCTTCTTATAAATGAAGGGGTGAGGTGAAGCTATTATAAAGCATTTAACGCGAACGTCATAGTGTTTTCCAAACATTGAAATTTTGATTCCTGACCGAGTTTGATAGGTTCGTTGGCCCATTTAAAGTGACAAGGTTGTTTTGGTGCCTTCAGTAAATCAATCATTATATAATAAGGAATAAATATTGTATTTCCATCACCTAAACCAAAGTTTTCATTCACCTGAAAAATAGGCTGCTTGTATGACAGCCAATTTGGTTTACAGGGCTCTGTGCCAGACTCGAACGAAAGCTTGTGTGGCTCTTGGCTTTTTGCTTTATTCTATGTTTAATGTCTTAATGTGCTAGCTGGGAAAACCTCAAGGCTTGCCATTTGAAGCCGGAGACCAAAGTAAAGATAAGTTCTTACTTGCAGTTACTCGGTTGAACAACAAGTTTAAAAAAGGACGAAGTCTTCTTCGAAAAAAAATGTATACTATTTTTTCGCCTCTAAAATAATAATGCAAATTTTTGCACTGGATATTTCGTACGGGCCTTAAATCATATTGTCCAAAAAGCTTTAATCGAACACATTAAGATGTTCCGGAAGATTATAAAGCCAATGAAGTTTGCCAGACTAGGACCAGGTAGAAAAAAAGGGAAAGCGGTCGATAAAGATAAAGAAAAACTCCAATCAATGCGGATTTTAAGGCTCGAATTTCGAAAAAAGTTCTTGAAGCCATTCAAATAACAAAAAGGAAGATTCACGAAAATTCTTAAGAGTAACTGGCGTCAATAATTTGAACCACTGTCCCCAAGTCCAGATTGGGCTGTTTTCTTTTTTAAAATTTTAATGAAAGACTTACAGTGACGGACGTTCTTGCATACAAGTAAATGAAAGTGGCTTTAGAAACAAAGCAAAGACGATGATTTCTTTTTTTTATCGGATGTGAGATGCACTCTGAAATCGGATGAGAATATCTTGAAAAATAAATTTTGTTTATAGTGTTTATTAAACTCTTAAAGCTCTCGTAAGTTCGAACGAGCTTTATTAAGGCCTCTTGTGCAGACACTGATATTTCTTTTTTCGATATCCTTAAAGAATGTCATCGGCAGCGATGATAATATTTAGTTTGATTGCAAATGGAAGCCTGTCAACTTATAAGGTCTTTGTATTCTTTGAATAAATAGATACACATAAGAATATTAAATAACCAAACGACTTATTAATCCTCTCTGCTATTTTCCCCACATCAATGTCTTCTTCCCGATCAGACCACAAAATAAGTATACGTTTTCATGTTCAAGATTCATTTGACTCGGAGGTACTATACCCTAGAACCTTACTTCCCTAGCTCTGAAACTTATTGAAACAATATTCTATTCGTGTGCTTATAATGGGTACATTTTCAAAAAGAACACAAAAAAATGTCTACATTTAATACGCGCTGATGAGAACGATGACGCCATGCCACCGGTTTTTTGATTGTTCAGTTTAGATGTTTTTATTTTTTTTATTTGAGGTCTCGACTTTCAACCTTGAAGCTTCTAGTTAAGCTTTTTTGCTTGTGTCATTTGAATGATGTTAACAATTCAAAATGTAGATAGTAGACGGTAGTGTTCATTCAGGAAGCGAGAAGTGTCGATCTTACAATTAGGTGATTTCTTTGGTTTACCGCACTAGAAGTATCCGATTTATATTTCAAGTTTGTTTGTTCGGCTTTGAAAATCTCTACAAAGCTTTGGCTAATATTGATTTATGGATATTGGTTACGGGTTAAAAAGCAGTGCCTTTGAGTAATGCTAACAGGAAGCGATACAAATTTTTCGCTAATTGATTTTGTATAATCATTTAAATACTGATTGTTTATGTATTTTTTATTTTTAAATAAACAAATAAGAGTATAAGTGTAAATAATTGAGTACTAATGGTTTAAAAAAATATAAGTGTGACACAGTTTAATATGGCTATTGGTCTCACAGTGTGTCTAACAAGAATTGAATAAAACGGAAAGGCGATTGTTGCAAGTCTTCAGAAGAATATGAAAACAGGATCACCTAATTTCTTAAAGAAATTATTGACTATCGGAAATATTCTGTGTAATATCAAGAAGTTCTCACAATGAGGGGATCATTACAGATGAATTTGTTGGCCCTTATTTGTATCTTTTCAAGGCATTATCCCAAGACGCATTCATCTTGTACGTTTTTGAACAGAATCTCATTGCGTTTTGGTTTAGTCGGACCTCAAGTATTGGTTCTCAATAATAAGATGTTTTTGAATATGAAAATGTGTCAGCTTACTTTTAGAGAGCACTATGTCGAGTGAATATTGTACTCTTGGGAAATACACACCGTATTTTTTGTAGCTTTTTTAAATTCCAAAATTTCACGGTCAATCTGAACAAATATCAAGCAAAGCTGTTTAGAAAATGTGTAGAAATAAAGAGTGGCACTTCTTAATGATTAAGGCATTTATAGTGCTACATCTTAGATGTATGTAAAAATGATTTATTAGCTGTGAGTGCGCAGAAGTCTGTTCTTTTTTACACAGCAGAAGTTTTGCGTTTAAAGCATTAACACAGTGGAAGAACATATTATAAAGAGTTAGCCTCTACCACCAAATATGCAACAAACTGGATTATCAATAGTCTTCGTAAGCACGTAAATGATTAAGGTGAACTATGTGCGATAAAATTCCGCGGTATGAAATGGATCGATTTTTATTTGAAAACAGATCGTTTATGGATGTACTTGAAGTCAAGCGTAAAAGTTTCGACATTGTTTTTCCCTACATAACTTTAGTCTACATTGAATTTATAAATTCCCTTTATTATGAAAATTGTTGATGATCTCTTCAATGGCCACCAGAAAGTTTTTTATTACGCGAAACCCCTGAGTTTCGAGTTGATCGGATTAAAGAATATTTAATACATTTGGCCAAAAAAGGATGAGAATCTGTTCTACATTCATCTTCAAAAATACGATACACGAGCCGAGACCTAGGCTCATCGACAATAAACTTAACTAAATACTGTACCCAAAAGCGATACAGGAGTATTACAAGGGCTATATGGAAAGCGACTACTGGAAATAATCCCCGGAAATAAGATCGAAATAGGACTCTTTTAATGTTTTAAGTTCTTTTTTTGAGCTTAGAAGATTTAAAGTGATGTTGTTTACAATTAAAAGTACCAACATTTCTCTTTTTCAAGCGTGAATCAAACTCTTCGATTTCGAATATTTGACATGTTCTCCTTATAACAATCTATATATTTTCTCATTTTATTTTTTAGAAGATGAACTTTGTCGAACTCATTCATCTGCATTCTCTAAGTTGAACCTAACAACGAATATGGATAGGTACATAAGGTGTATGAGTCTCTAAAGTCTGTTCTATTGCACTTAATAAACCCTTAAACTGAGTTGACTTGCATGATTGTGTTCTACGTTTGAGACATCAACCCGTCAGCTCCAGTGTTGGGATTTGGGTTCAAGATGAACGACCCAAGTAAACTTCGTCATTGCTTAGATGATATCACCAGAAAAATTTAAAAAAAAAATCGAAAAAGTTTAAAAACATTTCTAAAGCATATAGCATAGGCATGCGTTTTTGCTTCGTGCAGATTTCCACTCAAGTTAAAAGCTGTTGTATTTGATTGTGCGTATGAAGTTCATGACGTTGCATATCATCTTTTGAATAATTCAAATTCAATGTCAAGTTTATTTCGGTGAAAAACTGGGGTAAGCTGTTTTTCGATAAAATTAGAAAATTGAGTAAACTGTTGAGCGAAACCGACAAATATTAACACAATGAAGGGCTCTTGTATTAAGTGTAAATTTTGAAGATTTAAATCACAACTAACTATTTAAGATTATCGCAAATAAATTCAAAATTTGTTGTTTTTTTTTTCTTGTCTTAAATTAAGCAGAAAAGTTAATGGAGCCCATGACAATCGTGGCACTCAATAACTTTTCTCTGGATCCACACTTACATGAAAGGTATATTTGTAGTTTATATGAGGAAGAAAAGATTCATTTCCTTGAGCTATTATCGCGCCACATTTCAAGTTTCTAAGTTTAATATATAGTTCAGATTCCACGAGGCTCGTGACATACAGTAAGACCTTTTTTTAGTATTCCGAAGTTTTTACAACGGGCTACAAACATTCTATTCATAAACTTTTTCATTTAGCGAGCCTATGTATATTTAATAGATTTATCGTTTCCATTATAATTAATTTCAATAAAAGAATATAAATATTTTTATACCAAAGGCCGTTGGCGGACCCAGACATTGTAACGTCTTTGCTTAAACAAGCAATCGTACAACATGATAGCGGGTGGTTATAATTCACAAGTACTCGTTAATGAAAAGTGAAAAGAAAACTTTTAAGATGAAAAATAAAGAAACAAATATATGTACACTGCGTGTCACTTGAATAGGTGCGCAGCAAAAAGATCTGTTTTACTCAAAATCTTTTTATTCGAAGAGTAAAACTTCGTTTTGGTTATGATAGGTTTACTTTAGTGTTCTTGTTTTTAGGCAAATTAAGTTGTGGACAGTTGTTATTCGGTCGTCATTTGTAAAAGTGCTATTAAAAAATCATCACCGCCAGAGTGCCTCAAGAATGATTTTAATTTATTTTTAAAATTTTAGCAAGCACGTGAAGAGGAAAGTCTTAAAATGTCGCGAAAATGCCATAAGTTGAAGCTGTAAATATGGTGGTTGAATTGCTAACAAAATCCAAAACAAAGACAGAGAAGAATCCCACAAAAAGCGTCTTAAATGGTTGACTATTGGATAAAATCAGGGAAAAGGAGCTATCACCTTATAGGATACGACATCGATGTATTTCAAAAAAACTATATCAAATTCGCATTGCACGATTTGGAAACATCTCTTCAAGGACATTTTGGATGCCCTCAGATGGAAATTCCAATAATGCTCCAATTCATGCAGCTCGGATGCAAACTGGATTCAAGCTTGTAATGAGAAATCGATGCTGTGACCGACAGACTGCATGTAGAAAATATTTTAGGACGGCTGATAAGCGTAGTTCGAAGAAAGAAAAAAAAATTGATTGAAGCTTTTAAAATCGCTTGAAATTTTCGTAAATGATCAAAGATCTTTTTGCGGTTCCATGTCGTAAAGAATTTTTGAGTTAATTTTAAATAATGGATGAAGAACTCTTAGAAAATGTACATTTTTCCTAGAAATTTAGAAATGAGGAACTTTACGTAAAATATCTGATAAATTTTTATGCCTATTCATATGATCCGCAGTGTTTATACTTTAACGAATAAAATCCCAATGAATGTTGACAAGCTGTTTGTGTTGTCTTTAACAATTACCTTGTTCAATGTGCTAGACAAGCTGAATGATTGTGAATTAACTCTTATCATCTTCTTTATCTCCAACAATGCGATACGATGAATGGTATATCCACAAAATTCCAATCGTATTAAGGTATATTCACTTTATCCAACTTATACAAAACACTCTCCTCGTATTCACTTATTCCTCGTATTCTTCTTAAAGATTGCCTCAAACGGCGCTAGCCAACACAATCACATCAGCCAAAAAAAAAAAAACACTCACAAGACAGAATAACAATTTTATTTAATCAAATTGATTAGATAAACACATTCAATAGAGGCATTATTCTTTGTCGTTTATTTATTTTTTTTTTATTTTTATTTTCGCACAACAACAATGACACTGATTTTTTTTATTTTTTCGGTAACTTTTGTACACTTATCTGGCTTTCGTATATTGAGACTTTCGGATATTGAAATATTAGCTTTTATTTATTTCCATCTACACACTTCACTCATTAGTATTCTTCCTTTTCTTCTGCAAAAGATATAAACCTTGAAGTCTTTTTCGAACATTTAAGACTAACGATCGAGATATTTGTATGTTTTTTTTTTTTTGATTTTGTTTCACGTTTCGTTTCTTTTCGTTTGGATTCTAAGAATTATGCCAAAGAAACACAAAAATAAAAATAAAAAGAGATACAAACAAATTTAAGAAAATACAAAAAAAAAGCGGCTACAGATACTTTGGTTCTTCATGTCATTTATTTGGCAAAAAAATAATATAGGTATAAAAAAAATAGAAAAACTTGTTCTTCATTCCAGTGAACAGGAAACTTATTTGTGAAAAGAAAAAAAAGTGTTGCCAAAAAAAAAAAATTGATCTCGAATCTACATATTTGTAGATACACGGATACACCCAGAGATACTTATTTGATTTGTTTTTTCAGCGCAGATAGTTTACGTCATTCCAGCAATTATTAAATAGAACTTATCTATCATAAGTTACACTATATAGCAAACACACTCGAGCGGTACACTTTCATTAGATAGAATATCAATTATTTCAATTGGCGCAACTGTTGACCCTGCTGTCTTAAGTATTTAATAGTAATCGAAAACGAAAAAGACGTGAGCCGATCGATCGATCGTGCGAACTATGAACACGCGGACTTCAAAGTTACTCAAAGCCACATTGAAAACATTAAAAACCGCTCTCGAAGATTAAATACAAAAATCAATTAGTGGAATGACGCGAAAATAATTGAGAAAAATTGGACAATTCGAACCGCAACCCACAGAAAAAGGAAGCTATTCAACTCTACTCGTTCTCGAAGTACGTTTTCATGGAACCGAACCGCTTGAAGAAGAACACTGAATGACAGACTAAAGAATACTGTGAAACTAAGCGCCAAAAGCTAAAACGCGAGCAGTTTAGATGAAAATCATTTCAACTATATACACAGTCTCGACCAACAAACAACACACTTAAAAAAAAAAAAATAAATAACAGCGGCAAAATATCTAGTTTATATGGACTGAGACTGCAGAGTATACACATGCCTTATCGTCGGATTGCGGTGTGATGTTGATGATGATGATGGTGATGGCACAAACGAAAAGCAGCGAACGAACTACACTCTTCGATAGACCTCGACGTACAACGCCGGGCGGCTATGCTTCGGTTTCCTCCCAAAGAGACACAACACACGCCCGGTATATAGCTTGATGAGAAATATACATTTTTTTATTTTTTTATTTTACTGAACACATAAAGCAAGCACAAACGAACGAACATTTGCCAAGCAAACCAGCCACCTTCGTCTTATTAGAGAGCGAACAACACTCTCAATTCGCGCGGATTACAGTATAGTTCGATGGCATACGGACAGATAGACAGATGGTCTTTAGTTATGATAAACTTTTTGTTGACTCGGGAGCTGATGCTTCACCAAACTCAAATGAACACAAAACGCTGATCGGCATTTGGAATTTCTCCGTTGAACGGATGGGTTATTTTATGCACTCAGGAGTGGATTTGCGCTATAAGGCTGAGAGTAAACATGGAGTATATGTAGATACTGTAAAGGAAACAGTGGGGCCTCTGTAATGGTGACAGAAAAATTGACAATAAATAATTGAACGTTTTTTTTAGGAAAATAAGACGATTTAAGAAAAGAAAAAGAACTTAACTAAGTTATTCGGTAAAAATGAAATTTAGGACCCGTTTTGTGATCATTTCTTACAGTGTCCAGTGCAAACATTAACATCAGAGATAATGAGCTAATCACTTTAGTTAATTTCTCAGTGCCATTTTCAAATGTACGTTTAAAAATGGGTTTTGACAAGAAATGGAAGTCATCTTAATAGGTGATGAGCTAAATCTAGTTTTTATTTTACTAAGTCTGTTATTTCCACTGCTTTATTATGTTTAATAAGTCGACAGCATCTTGTTAGTAAAATAGCTGGATTTATTTAAGAATGATTTTACTTCTACTTATCTCTTTAAAAATACATCTGGATGAGTGTAATTTAAATGGTGAACATTTTTTTATTCAAATGATACCCTCAATCGAAATTTCGTTTAAATTGTTTTTGTTGGCTTCAATCACAACCCTATTGTTTAGAGACTTCAGCAGAACTTATCAGCTCTTTTTAAGCCCATCGATTTGCACTGTGATTAACAAAGTTTTGCAGATCACGTACTGTGGATGCCTCAGTTACAGATTCCTAAGACAAATAAACTTTAGATGGGCAATAAAATGGAAGCTTTTTGTTAATTCGTTAATAATTATGTGTCCGACTTTAAGCCTTAATATTTTTAAATCTTAAAAATATTATTGTTATGTTGGCTTTCCAAAAAATTTCAGAAAACATGATATTGTTGCATTTCAAATCAGAAATCCGATGATTTGAAACTTAAGAATCCAAACATCATCATTTACTTTTTTGTTACTTCGTAGACATTCTTCAAAATAAATTAAAGTTAAAAATAAAGTTGGCAGCTGAGATATCAGATCTTTAAACGAATAGAGATTGTGAAAAAGATACCGCTGTATAACTTGATTTTTTAATAATAAATTTTCACAATAACTTAATTTTTCTTGCACTTCTTTCAGATTCGTATTAATGAAGTTTGAACCATCAATTGAAATTTACGCCTTTCGTATGCACTCGAAAAACATTGTAACTTGAAAGTTGATTTCCTTAAGACTTTATTTAAAGCAACTCCAATTGCATGGACAAATGATATCGTTTCAATTGCCTTCGACAAAGCATTTTTTTCTGATCCTTTGTATGGCAGTTTAAGGCTACAAAAACAAAAAGGAACAAGGAGACCAAGTTTCTTACGAAACTTTTCAAGGGTTGTACTACTGATCAGTAAGCACGGTTGAGTAAGGTAAGAGAAATAGGGGGCATAACAGTGTGATGTTATTTTAAATCGGCTTCGTCGATACATTGATCTTACCTAGCGTCTTTAGACGACGAGCCTTGTAAAAAGTGTCCATGGGGGGTTAATAACAAATTAGACCAGCAAACTGGATTTTAGATTTTCTTCAAAGCCAATTCATACTACCCCATCATTCACTCAATCAATAATGTTGATTTGTGTTAAGGAAAAACAAATCAATCGGATCCCATTATTTACTTCACACATAATTTAACACTAACTTTCGTCGGGCCTATTTATCCATGTTTTTTGAAAGCTGTTTTATCAAACAGATAGAAACCATTGAACAACTCACAAGCCCATTGATATGATCTTTTACTTGTATTTCTGGAGTGTACTTTTTGTAAAGTATACGCCCCGTAGATCATTTGTCACCCAAAAAAGTGTGTTTATTTGCAAGGAAAGTTTTTTTAGATTTCAAATCTAAGTCTGACGAGTGTTATCGAATTTACTGCTGTAGCGTGAGTAATACCAGCAGCACATAAGCGCTAAATAGAAAATGAATTAATGACTCAATGCACCGAAAAAAATGATTCAAAGACTACAGCCAAAATTCGATAAACAAGTATTTATGACGATGCAAATCGTTTTGTTTGCGGTACGAGCCGCTCATGATTACGTCGCTTTTTCATCAGCCTAAGCCAGAAATAAATGTATTTCCATCATTTTAAAAATTATGTGTATGCCATTAGTCTATTTTGGGACGATGTAAAACTATGACGCTCTGATTACAGTCATCATGATTTTGTTTGAAGGCTATACCATGATTGCGGAGACTTATGTGTCAAAATACACAAATAGAGTTTGGAGTTTTATTTTAAAAGAAGAATCTTTGTCATCAAATGATTTTTTGTATATTTCAGCTTAGTAATCGAAATTAGTTGTAATTTGCATAAGTGAAAGAAGAGCAGATGAAATCACTTAAGAATTTGGGACTTCAACAAAGAAATGGTTAGTAATTGATTCTTGGAACATAAGCCTTTTGTTTTTTAATTTTAAATCGACATAACAGAAGAGGTTTGGCCAAAGCTTAGATCCTTTCTTAGTTCTCGTGGTTATTGGTTTTACAAGGTTTTTTTTTTTAATACGAACATAAATATTTTGTGTTCATAAAACGCATAATAATGAAGGGATTGGGCTGAAATTAAATCAAGTTTACGGCGTGGAATCGACTGGATTCGGAGTGAGTACATTTGAAGTTGTAAACCACCGAATCAAACTTTCGTTTGTTATTTGAAATAAATTCAGAAAGTTGCTCGTTCGTAATTCGAAAATTTGGACATTGGTAGATTATAAAAAAAGTTTCTGTCTTTGAGATAAAAAATTGTTAAATCACTTATGAAAAACCCTATTCAAAAAAAATTATATTAAAATCGACATCCGTACTAAAAAAAAGGGGTCCAACACTTTCTTGACAAACTTTTTATGACGATTTATTAATCTGCGATTTCGTGTAAATAAAGTTATTTTTGTGTCTGTTTTAAATGGGGATTTGGATTTGAGAATTCAAAGTGACAAAATGATTTATTCAATTTATTCAGCTGCGAAAAGTCTGAAAAGTGTTGAAGCACAACTTTTACCTTGCTGTCTATTTTTTTGCAATCTTATGAAGGAACATGAAGAAACAGAAAAATGCCATAACAAAATGCGTTATATCGAATCAGTGTGATAAAAATGCATTAAATTAAAAGCTCTCGTTTTTAAATGAAGTTAATGAGCTCAGGCAACCGACCCTCAATCTTAAGGACTGGTGATAAAAATTTATGCTTGCACTGAAAGTGTTCATCGAAGGTTTAATTTGACTGGACAAAATTGAAGCAATTATAAATATCATAAAATAAGTTAAAAATTGTAATTATTAAGGGGGTAGTCTAGTCTAGAAATTTAAAAAAATCGATTTTTTTTATATTTTAATTATTCAAGACATTTTTCAGAATTCAAATTATTTTCGGAGATGTCCAAACTGGTTCGGCCGGAACTTATCGAACAAAAGACATTTGGGATTCTCCGTCTACGTGAATCCATATTTCTCAGTAAAACCTTTTGTCCTTTGTATTTATTCTAATGCAAGAACCCAAGGTGACCTGTATCTTTTATATTTAGTATAACCTAACCTTCAAATCACGTGGACGTACATGTGTACTACATGTGCTGTAAGTGAAATAAAAATATTGTGAAATATTTCTTTTTTTTGAAGGCTTCATTCCTAGTTTAAAAATGATGGCGCTTATAGGAATGAAAATTGGCCCGGAAGAACATTCATTTGCTGTGAAACGAGAC
The DNA here is from genome assembly GCA_963555765.1 of Orthonevra nobilis. Lineage (NCBI taxonomy): Eukaryota > Metazoa > Arthropoda > Insecta > Diptera > Syrphidae > Orthonevra > Orthonevra nobilis. The sequence continues at coordinate 46,655,433 of OY743224.1, read as the reverse complement.
AACGCCCGGATTGACCGCTCCGAGATACGAGCATCCAACGCATCAGAGGAGGCCAGACAGAACTGCTCGATATGAAGAGAGAAACACGGAAAAAAGTTTTTTCGAAGTCGAGGAAGGTCCGATGTATGAAGCAGGAATGGCAGATTGAATAAATGTAAGTCTACAATATCATTTCATGACTAAGACTGCGAAAAACTTTACGCGAAATTTTAAACGCGTTTTTCTCGAAACTGTCTTTTTCAAAACAATACCCACGATTTCTCAGGTTCTACTCTGCCGATTTACCTGAATTTTTTAGACAGTCTTCTTTATAGACTATGTCTTTGTTTATGTCTGGAACTATCACCATCCCCAAATTTCAATTACTTTTTTTTTAAATCCGAAACAGTCAAAAAAGGGGTACAAACATTTTTTTTCAGGCATTCGCCAAAAAAAAGCTTTCCAACTTTTTCGTAGTTCCAGACATTGCGACATAATTCTAGATTAATAATCTTTTTGTTTTGGTTTCAGATTGTTAGGAGGGTTGAAATCGTGGGTATGGCTACGCGCCAATTTTTTGAGACCCCACTTCATCAACTGCTAATTTTGAAATTTTCAACTTTTCTTTTATTTTTTTCTGTTTTTTTGTAATGTTAATAAATAACTAATAAAAAATGGATAGTAAAAATATTAATTGCCTTTTTTTATGACACTTCATATATTACATGAAATTCATGCCTCTAGGCTAGAATACCCCTTAAGACTAAAAAAATTATAATAATAAAATGTATGGGAATAATAAATATAGTATATATGAACGAATTTACAATTTTTTTCCATCCACAGTTTATCGGTTTTAGAAGAGTTTGCCTCTTATAAAGCAGCTCGGTCGCACTGTTCACCGCAATATAAATACACAAATTTTGAAATCGCTGAAGCGAAGTTTGTTCGATGCGCTCCTGCTCCTAGGTGGTTAGCAAATCTGGTTGTTGTTCTTCGATCGGGCTCTATTGCTGTTGGCTCTTATGTCTGTTCGAATTTAATGGGGCAATCGAGCTGACGTAGGCTTTACACAAGCACCCCCTAGTAGTAGGTTCGACTTTGGTCTTCTTTACTCGTACTCCGAAATTACATGTTCCCGAGAATTAGGTAAATGCCTAGCATTCATTCCCATTATGATAATATTTTGCTACCAGTCAGTGACTTGGGGAGAGAAGCATCTCCCATTCGGAAGATTCGAAAATTCGTCGAGATATTTATATCTGCGAAGACGACGACAACGACGTAGCTGGTTGGCTGCTTGCATGCGCCTCAAGATGAGATCATGATGTTAATTATATAGCCGGGAGCAGATGCAGCCAGATCAATGTTTCTCGTCTGTCAGTTTTGTGTCGAATATTTTCCACCTATATACCACAATAAACCAAAACAAAAACATTCGGGAGAACGAGAACATCGCATTCGCATCATCATCGGCATTGTCGGGGTCGTCATTAAAGGTGGCGGGTGGTGGCAGTGGCAGCGGTGGTTTAAGCATCTGCACCAGTGTCTGGATCTGAATTCTGGGAGCCGTTGTATCTCTTGAAATTATATATCCAGACGTTGTCTACTTTTTTGTATACTTGATCCCATGTACTACAAAATATACACAAAGCCAGAGCAAAATGCGAACGTGCATCTTTTTTTATTGTTTGATTGTTTACGAAATTGGGTGTATTTCGAGAGTTTGATGTTATGTTTTGAGATACTCTCGCACTCTATGGGTCTTCTCCAGAATTGAGTGCGCAAAAAATTCGACATCGTGTTCTACAATTGTTCGAGCTTTATTGGGTATTAATGGAAACAGTCAAATCAATTATTGTCGCCCCATTTCGTGGGGTGCCATAATGCCTGGCACAGCCATACGACCAAAATGGAAGCTAGAGAATTAAAAGCGGGCCACACCTTGTGTCACGCAACAGTGAGAGGGTTCGAGTAAGTGGTCGATATGAATTTATTTTCGGTTTCAATTAAATTAACTTGAGATTTCAAAAGAACACGGCTACCGAGCGCGAGGGGAAATTATTGATTTTTTTTTTAAGGTCAGGTAACGTGACCTACATTATTGATAGACTTGAGTATTATTTGAAATTTTAGGTAGGGTAGATTCAATAATCTACGTTTTAAGGAAATGAAAAACGAATCATGAGAATCGCACATTCATTTTGGTTCAATGACACAACGCAAAAGGTTCAAATTAGTCATTGATGAATTTCTGATTCATCGCATTCTTAAGCGACCCTGGTGCCAGATGCAATTCTTTGTGGCAATGGAGGGAATACAAATCATTCCTTGGTTATGCTGCCAGAAGATGTGGAATTTTGTATTCATTAAATGGCATTACAAAGACTTAGTTCCAGGTGTTTCATGGAATATTCTTTCGAATTCCAGTCAGAAGATTGGTATCAGTTACTCTTGCACATTTGAGAAACTAAAAAAGGGCTTAAACATTTTGCAATTAGAAGTGTAAGCATCTGTTTGCTTCTTTATCGTAAAAAGAAAAAATTATCATCCATCAAAAACAGCACTCATTAAAAATTCAGATAAGTTGTAGGATACTTTAAAGAGGCCCGAATCCAAACAAGCAAGGTGGAAGACGTTAAGAAAATTCGTAATGCGCAAAAGAAAAAAAGGGCGAGCAACCTTTTTAAGTGTGAACGAACTTAGATAATCAGGGTAATATGGAGACAGCTAAAGAGGGAGAATTATCGTTTACTGAGCAGTTGTTCCTCTCATAATGAGCATCACCTTTTTGTGATCCAAAAGTTAGCTCCCTTGGGACCTCTTCCCAACCAAAAGGTTGTAAAGGGTGATTTTTTAAAAACTATAGGAAAATTTTTCAAAAAAAAACTCATAAAATTCAGAAAAATGCATGAAATTATTTGAATCGATAGTTTGACCTTGACTGCGCTTCAAATGGTCAATTGAAGCGGGCTTGTCTGTAAGCTTTAACATAACCCCACAAAAATAGTCTAAAGGCGTTAAATCGCACGATCTAGGCGGCCAATTGACCGGTCCCGAACGTGAAATAAAATGTTCACCGAACTCGTCTCTCAATAAGTCCATTGTTGCGCGTGCTGTGTGGTATGTGGCACCGTCTTGTTGAAACCACATGTCATGCAAGTCAAGCTCTTGCATTTTGGGCAAAAAAAAAGTTGGATATCATCTCACGGTAGCGCTCACCATTCACAGTTTTACGATTCGCATCATCTTTGAAGAAGAACGGTCTAATGTTACCACCAGTCCATAAACCGCACCAAACTGTGACTTTTTCTGGATGCATTGGTAGCTCTTGTAATGCTTCTCGACAAATCTGCTTATTTACGTACCCATTGAGCCAAAAATGGGCTTCGTCGCTGAACACAATTTTTCGGTAAAAAAGTGGATCTTCGGCCAACTTTCCAAGAGCCCATTCACCAAAAATTTTACGTTGCGGTAGGTCGTTCGGCTTCAATTCTTGCACCAGCTGTATTTTGAATGGCATCACACCTAAATCCTTCCGCAAATTTTTCCACATTGTTGAGTAACAGAGGCCCAATTGCTGCGAACGTCGACGAATCAATAATTGATGGTCATCATTAATACTGGCCGATACAGCTGCGATATTTTCTTCAGTTCGCACTCTACGTAAGCGTGTTGGTGGTAAAATGTCCAACAATGTAAATTTGATGCGAAATTTAGTCACAATAGCCCGAATAGCCGCTTCTGTGGGTCGATTAAACTGACCATAAAATGGAAGAAGCGCGCGATAAACTTTCTTAACAGAGCACGCATTTTGATAATAAAATTCAATAATTTGCAAGCGTTGTTCGTTTGTAAGACAATTCATGGTTAAATTATAGACCAAACTGACGATGTTTGACAGTGAAACAAAACACGAAACGTGCGTCAGCTGTTTAAACTAGTGTTGCCAAAAAGATAATAGCTAAAAAATCACCCTTTATATGAGTTCCTTTATAACGTACTGTATGAGCTTCCCGGACGGGTTCGCATCACACTAATTGGGAATTACCACTAGCACTAAAATTAAACATTGATTACTTACTCAAGTGATTAAATCAATGTTGGATATAAGACCGATCGAATTGTATTGTACCAACAATATCGAAAAGTTATCGCTCAGATTGAAAGTGACAGGTCTACACATATGCAACTCTGGACTATCCTTTCGTCATGGAAAGTCTGAAGGGGTATCAATCCCATTTATTCCAGGCTTCGATAAAACAAATCAGCTCACAATGGCTGGAAGGAAAGAGACAACATTACCGTTTCGTCTATGTTGACAACAATGGGACTGACATCAATTTTGGATACCGGGATACGTGGAAAAAAAAATGTCGGAATGAACGACTGCTGTTGATTTGATAGAATGCCCTTATTCCGAAATAACTAAGACAAGGAAATAATAATCCATTATTATTCGGCAGGCTTTAAAAAAAAGCAGATGGCCCATCCTGGTATAAACTAATGCTTTAAAGTGGAGCATACTAAAATTGAACCATCATAAAATGAAAAAAAAAAAATAATATAACCCCAATTGAAACTCAAATGTAATCAAGCAACATCACCACAAAAGTTTATAAATTATTCTTGAAACATTTTTCAACATAGAACATTACAAAATATCCTCTCTCTGAAGAAGGAAATCTACAAAAAGCGATTGCTACAACAGGTACAGGCAATCGACGAGAAATCAGCTTCAAATTGAGTTCAACCTTCACGTCGATTAGACGCCAACTAAACACGCGTTGTACACAAATTTTTCAAAACACATCTGTGCGTAGGTGGAACTCATTTAATTGCTTATTTCTATTCGCAATCCCCATGGCAGAGGAGAATATTTATCTCAAAATTCTTTTCGAATCAATTAAAGGTCATAGCAAATTGTCTACTTCCGCAGTTCTTTTTTTAACACTTTGAATTGTTTTTCAAAGGCTTCGAGTCTCTGCGATTGTTTGATTTGAAAAAAAAAACATCTAGCTTTCGAAAATTTAATTTTATTTTATTCAAAAGTTTAAATTATGAGCAACATGCTGTTGATGTATCTTTTGCGAATGGCGGTATGAATTTTTAGAACATTCAAATAAATTAAAATTGAATCATTTTAAAATATTTTTAGTTTATTTTTGCGCATGGAGTGACATCATTTCTTTGAACTCTATTCCAAGATATTGCCATGGGACACGTGTACTCAAGATATAACGATCACTTGAGATGAGATATACAAGCACATATTTTGACAGCTTAAAAAAAAAGAAACCAAAAACAACATGCAAGCTTATCTGTATGCCAATTTGTTTCGGATTCGTGGAAATGACAAACAAAAACTGATGTTAAAGAAATCGCCTTTGGACAATAAGGTTTTCACAGATGCTTTTGTCTGGCACTGATTTGAAGGAACTAATTTTTTGATTGACATCATTTCATTGAAGAATAATAAATTTGTCGCCTTCAATGAAGGGCCCATTTGTTACAAATTTCACGAATGCCAATCCAGTTTCGAAACTTCAAGTCGTGGTCGGTCCTTAGATCGTTTTATTAATTTCGTCTTCAAACGATCCGAAACAGAAACTGCGAAATAAGAATGCTCTACTGATCATCTCTTTCCATGGAACAACGAATATCGATGAAAACAATGGGCATCGAATTGAAATTTGGGCGACTCTATCGTGATTTTGTATCAACTTGTGATTTGCCTCATTTTTGATAATTGTTGACTTGTTAAGGTTTAAATGTTCGCAATGTTGCTAGTGTTTTTTTTTTAGAAGATTTACGCCATGACAGAGCTACTAAGCTGAAAAATTCTCTTGGTCCTTGATCCTCCTTGAATGCCTGGTTTCAGTCATAAGCCGGAATTTCATTCGTGAAACAAAATTCAAAAAAAAAAAGATTACGTTGACTATTAAAATTACATACAGTAATAACATATGTGATCCAATAGATCATGCCTCATGAATACCTGGTGACATGGAAAAAATGTCAACGAAGTCCAAATAATGATCGTGGATAGGCAAGACTGGAAAAATTAATAGGTTTTCAAAACCCTCAGGAACACTAGTCTGATTTACTGATTGACCCAAATTGACAAATGGCAACACTGCTGCTGGAGCTTTTTGAAACAATCTTTAACAAGCCTAGCAGAGAGTAAATCAAAAACGATATTCCAAGCGAAATTATATGTCGTTTGGATAAATGCATTTTCATAAATCAGTAGTGCTCGAGTCTTTATCCTCTCCGAGAGTTAAGCTGCTCTAAGACCCTCAAGGGTCTAAGAATCAAGTTTTCTTAAAATAAAAGAACTAACTGACAACGACTCTTGTCGACTCTGAAATGATTCCAAGCGCAGAATGGGTCTTCTCTTTGCTGTTCTTTATATCCGCGATAATCTTTCAAGTGGGATAAAGTTCCAAAATGTATAAAAATTTCCTCCAAGGCTACAAACGCCATGAAAAAAATTCTGGGGCCGTCTGATGAAGTTAGGCCATAGCTTCCAAAATGAATTGTCACGCCAACAATTCATGAATTTTCAAATTTGCAAAATATTTCAATATTTCTGTTTTTTGCGGACACACAATCACTAACTTGATTTATCTCTACCAGTAGTATAAATACCTAAAGTGCTAACAAAATGAAAATACCCGGTAACCTTTCTCAAGACTAGCAAATCAAAATGTCAAGTACGACATCCATCTACGATTAATGTTTTTTTGGATATGCGCAGTCAAACAGACAGACAAATGCAAACGCAACTATCAACATAAAGTTTAGTGGTCTAAAGGACACCCTTACTTTCGACGATTTTTTATTAACAACTGTCTCTAATATACAGAGTATTGAAGAAAATATTGAAGATCATCCGGCTTAGTATAGTCCTTTAAGGTTACTCTAATTCTTAATACCAACAGTTGCTCTACTTAATGAATAACTTATCCAAATTAAGCCACAGCCAAGACTGTGTACATGTTCTTCCTAATTGCACAACTTGTTCAACATTCTGGAACAAAAAATGAAGAATTCTTGAACTAGATAAAGCTGTGTGTGCTTTGTGCACACTTCGGAGGTGAGCTCTAACGACTGGCATGACGCTCCCATGTCTTCATGGAACAATGTTAAGAAGATTGCCATTTTAACCACGGTCAACATCAAAACAGCTCATGGGGGTTAAGGTCGCACGTCAAGTCAAAGTCATACTAAAGTCAAACCACCCAAAGGCACATTAAACGTTGAGCAAATATTTTGAATAAAACCTTTAGTTGGAAATACTCGTACCATTCTTGCTAGAAGACAGCCATTTGACTGCCAACGCGGAAACTATGCAGCCGCAGACATGGACGCGCTCCTCTTATCCAGTTGACGACCTTTAGAAATATTTCCCTTTTTTGTAGTTATTTTTCCATTATCAACCATTCTACAAAACAGGCAGCCAGGCAGGCATTCCTATGGTGAAACGGCCAGCAACTGGCAACTGCCAAGTCGGCCTGTCTTTGGAAATTTACATCTACATGGGCAGACCGGTACGGCGCGCGGGCCGTGTTTCTCTTTTATAACCTCCAAGAGGCGATGCAAAGAAATTTTACTCGCCGGAGTTTTTCCGCGAACTGTGCGAATCTTCTAATGCCACACAGTGGCAAAGACACGGATGTACGAGTATGTTAGCTGCTGTTTGCTGATCCATGCGCAAGATGCTTCTTGCTTCTGCCTATCTGCGGTGCCTGATGTTGGATTCCCTTTTTTGGGAACTGTGACTTTTCTGACTTTGGCAGATCGCTCTCTCGTTGCTTGAACGTACGTACTTGGATGACATAGATGTTTTATGCTGCTGTGATCTATCGCAGTACTCTATGATTCTCTAACAGTTAGTTATAAAAAATAAATATAAAAAGAAAGACCAATGATGCTGCGCGTTTTTCTTTTTAATTTCGTCGCATTTTTGCGACCACTTCGAGCAGATAGACGAAGATACTTCTGTACATAGTTGACTTCGAAACGAGGTCTATCGTTTATGAAGTGTTGACGGGACAAAATGTTGGTCATGAGCCGCAAAGTGACTTTGTCTGCCAAATTCGATTATTGTGGTTTGATCATGAGGCAAATAGCGAACGCATTATCTATAGTTTGGTGTACTACCGGAAGGTGCAGACTTCATCAAATTCCATTACTAGGGGAAAATGACTTAAGATTTAAAATGTTTGCTTATTGCAGACTAAGCAACTTCACGGAGATCGCGGTCATAAATAATTGTAAATAAAAGAATTAAATTATGTTGTTAAGACGCGACGCTTCCTTATACTATTTCGGTAACAATATCCTTGACATCGAAAAGGCTTTTGATTCAGTTTGGCATGATGGCCTTATATTTAAAATGATTTCTTATAACTTTCATCCAATTTTATGTAAAATTGTCCAAAGTTTTATGTCCAATCGTTGTTTCACAGTACATGTCAATAATAGTGCCTTGAACTTTATTCATTTTGCTGATGGTCTACCCCAAGGTGCGGTTCTATCTCCGGATTTATATAATTTGTTTACGTCTGACTTCCCAAATTTGCCAGATTGCGAATCAGCAATGTACGCTGACGACACTGCGATATTTTCCTCGCATAAGTTCCGTCTCAACATAGAGACGAATCTCAATCATGCGGCCAATATCGTTGAAAACTATTTCAAAAAATGAAAGATAAAATTAAATGTGGAAAAAACCCAAGCTATCTTTTTCACTCAGAAAAGAAAAACTTGCTTTCTTCCGCAAAATCAACTAAGATTGCATAGAAATCCAGTACAACGGGAATCCCCCGTTAAGTATTTGGGTTTCCACCTGGATCCGAAATTAAAGTTCAACGTACACACTGCAAATTCAATTAAAAAATGTAATGTTTCTGTCAAATTAATGTACCCTCTTATCAATAGCGATTGCGATTATCAGCTGAAAATAAACTGATAATCTTCAAGGTAATATTTCAAGCAATTCTTTTGTATGGTTGTCCAGTATGGTGTAATTGTGCTAAATGTTATATGAAGAAGTTACAAGTAACGCAAAATAAGTTACTAAAAATGATGCTAAATCTTTCTTGGTATTATTCCACGACAGAGTTGCATAAGATAGCCAATGTTGAATTGATCTCTAATAGAGTACAGAAACTCAACGAAAAGTTTCTTATAAGATGTGATTTTTCCGAAAACCCCTAATTAATCAACTTAATGCAGTTAACTATGAACGCATATATAACTTAATATGTTTTTTTCTTGTTTTTGTAAAAAGTTATCTATGTGCATACACATATCCTTATTTGTTAATTTATTAATTTATTTATATATTCCTTTATTTATTGATTTAATTGTTTTTATTCACTTATTTATTTATTTATTTATTTATTGATTTATTTATTTATTTATGTAACTATTTATTTATCCAATTATTTATTTATATTTATTTATATTGTAATTATTATTATTATTTTTTTTTTGTGATTTCTGATCTGTGATACTTAGTATAATACTGTTGTGATATATAAATATAAATATTTTTTTTTTCTTTAAATGGAGGGTTTTACTCGTACTTTCCCTCTAGCATATGACTCATACACCTATTGTTTTTTATAACTTATTGTATTAATTTTTTTAAGTTGAAAGATATGCTATATTATCGTATCTCTGTATTATAAATTGTTCGATAGAAGACCTATAAAATTGTAATTATTATACGAAATAAATATACATAAATACAATATCCTTAAAAAAGGATATCTTGTTATATCTGGTACAACTGACAGGTGTTTTTTTTTCAAAGCTCGAACTTCAAGCCTACATTTCACACCTTATCAAAGGCTATTCTCCAAAACCTTCTCAACTTCATTACCTAATGTAGTTATTAAAGAAAAAAATTAAAATTACCAGTTTTTTCTAAATGTCGAAACGGGATGCAATTTAATTTACATTTTTTGAAGTGGATTGATATCAGAACGAGTCATTCCGGTGAATATTTTAATAACTTATCAAACGATTGCTACTTGGAGGATCTTGCCTGACGTACATCCGATTTCCATCCTTTACGATTCCAGGCACGGTAGACCTACTTGATAAGATAAAGTTTGAAGGATGGTTTCGAACTAATTCCATATCTTTGTACAGCTCCTAGAAGACTAGTACATGCCAAGAAGAATTTTTATTCAACAACCCAACTTTGCTCAGCTGATTTTTATCTTTCGAGTTTAATGTTTTGATGCTAACTTTTTGGACGAATCGAAGGCTTCTTTGAAAATTTCACTTCATTTGTGGAGTAAATATCTGTACCGATGTACCATAAATAGCCTCATTTAACTGCGTCAACCTTATAGCATTTATTTTGTTTTATTCTCATTAGAATGAAGACAAACTCTTTCGGCTTAGCACTGTACTTTTCCTTTGCTACCTTGTCTCTTTATCCTTCCCACTCTTCTTATCGAGGATTATATTAGTACCCTATAATGGTATCAGATGTTTCCAAAAGCTAATTTTTTTTTTTTAATTTGCCAGCGAATAAAATTTAAGAAAGATCACAAATCTAGAACCAAATTTCGAAGAAAATTCCGGGCCAATGGTTATTCGCCATCATCAAAGATAAATGCTTTCTTTCCCACCACCAATTGTTGTCTAGGAACAGCCAAGTTAGCAGAATAACTGAAGAAATTACAAACGCCTGAGGATTCTAATACTCGACTTAATATTGTAGTACCTTTTTGTCTTTCAAGATTCGCTCCCCAAATCTTTGTCAGAATAAAGTGATGGTCCAACCAAACCGTGGTATTTGTACGATGAGGGAATTTAAAATGACAAATTATTTGTCTGTAGCGCTTGTCAATTTCCATCCTCATCACTGAAGATGATTTGACGGTTAAAATGCGCTCACCTTCCAGTTGCCTTTTAGTCAATTCACCGAACTCATTGGCCAAAATCGTTCCTTAAAATTTTCCATTTAGTGGATAGGCCGAGTTGCTGAGAACAGCGTTGGTTCATTTAATTTGGAACCTCGCTCACACTCACGTCACTGCAGCGTCGATAGTTTCTTCATATTAATCAGAAGAGTTTACGTTGACAAATATTTCCATGATTTTTGGCTCCTAACTCATAGAATTAATTTTTCATTACACTGCTGCTCGATACTTATGCAAGGCTTCAAAATTATATAAATATGCATCATTCGTGTTAAATAATTTTTCGAGCCATTCTTTTGAAAGCAAGAGATGTTTCCAAGTTTTTACTAACCAGATAGCTTTGCAGACTTTAAAGCTGTTGTCATAAAACAACAACTTAAATTATGCTTGGGAAGTCCTGACCTATCAACCGGACACTTCATCCATGAACCATGAACAGCTGGGTGGCGAAGTTGGTAGAGCGCCTGCCTTTCAACTCATTTAATTGATAGGTCCCATGTTCGATTCCTAGAGTAGTGGTCTAGTTTTTCGAATCTGGTCCAGTCACCATTTGGGATCAAGTTAATGGCACTAACACTGTGTTGGTCAACCAGTGATAGTAGTCTGACTAATGGGTGGCGTTGTTGTAGTGGTTGTTGTATCGGCTTAGTTCCTAATTCGTGTTTTCAAAATCGCAGTTTGTGTAGATTATGTGTAGACGGCTCTGCTGTGAAGGCATAACACTGACACCGGGGTGGTAAAGCTAAATCTTTCAAACTTTCAAAGTTCATAGACCAAAACTAATGTCGAATAAAATCCTGCGAATTAGGTTAAAGCAAATAGGTCGATATCAAAGTCCTCCGTCCCGTTTCGGGCTCCACCCACGGAAGTGAGTTGAAACCAATTACATCTGAGTTTCTCAAACCACTACACAATCTCTCAATCTTCTCCTAATTCTTCCGCTCGCTCTGGCCTAACCGCATTATAAGAGTCTTAATATCCTCTTGAAGAGCGAAGTAAATAATAAAAAAAAAATAGACAGTTGACGGCGAGGTAACAAAATCTAATATGAAGACTGTTATCAGCAAGTCGAAAATTGACATTTTGCATATTTTTGCGAGTACGTATTTGAAACAAACGCCAAACAAACAAATCGAACGAAAGAAATATGCGAATGATGTTAACTTTTTGAAATTGAATAAATTGAAACAGTTTCTAGAAACGCCTTTTTAAAAACTTCAATTTCTAAAAATCTGGTAAGCAGAATAAAAATTTAGCTCATTTTATTCTTGTACTCAAAAGAATATGAATATTTTTAAATTTAAACGAACAAAACTCTTCATACTTGGGTTCGGTTATATAGCCAAGTTCGGTATCAACCACAGCCGGTATATACGCTCGATCCAAACGGTTGTAATGCGGAAATCTTTCATTAACCGCAATTGTTCGATTTAGGATTAAAAGCAGCAACAAGTCAAGTCCTACCAGCATTGATGATTATGTTTTATGGCGAAGCAGATTGTGTATTGCATCGATGTCTCTCAAATCTTGTTTGCTTGTTTTGGAAATACCTTTGAACAAATGCATGGTTACTGCGAAGACGCAAGATAAAGTAGGCGACGAGAAAAAAGAAAAAAACTATGCAAGAAGGAAAATATATTCTCCCGGTGTGACCATAAATAAGTCGTCAGGCGGAAAATGTTTAAAAGAAAAAAGAAAACAAATTTACACACATCAAAGTGTATTGAATGACGATGAAGGCCTACATTGCGACCTTCTGACGACAGCAGTTTCTTGTATCTCATCAACGAGAACATAAAAAAATTAACGGTTGCCGTACAAGATTTTTGTTAAGCATATTTTTGACAACTTAAATTAATGTTGAATTTATTTAACTAAATTGATCTAAGCCTAAGATGAAGACGAGAATCTGTTTTAGTAAATAGCATTTAGCCATTAACCTTTATGTTAAGTTGGCTTAAAGTCTCATCTCGGCGCATTGGAAAAGATGTGGAAACTTTGATGTCTAACTAATCAGCGATATTTAACAATCAGTTTGTAGGGGATTCCTTAATAGGTAGGCTCGGAACGCGAATTCTGTAATGAAGCTAAGCAACGAAACAAATTGTTGACTTTTTGTGAAAAAAATGAGTACAAAGGATCTCGGAAGGGGAGTCTGACACTGCCTTTTTAATTATACTCTTAATTCAATAATTTATTTCAGTGAATTATTTTAACAATTTATTTAAGGAAAATAAGTCAGTCTGTTTTTCCTTCCTTTTTTGTTTTTGTTGTTCGTCAGCGCTGCGGAAATGTTCACTATCTCACATGAATGTTTATTTGGTCTCATTTAAAACGGCTCACCAAGATTTTGACAGTTCATTCCATTTTTTTCCAAACATTTTTTTTTTCAATTTTTAATCGCTCACTTCCCAAATTTAAATATAGGACCAACATTTTTATCTACCGCCACATCTTTAAAAATCGTCTTGCATACAGATAGCTTTTGCATAACATGCAACACAGCGGGCAACCCTATTAGTTTATTAGGCTCGGTACGAAAGATCGCAATTTTAGACGGCGGGGTGGGGTAATCTCGCCGCTGTTGCGAATTCTTTCTTTTTCAAATTTCTTGAGAAAAGCTGAAATTGAGACACAGTTCAAAGTCTGTATTAAACCTTTCGGGAAGAGATGGGCCTTCAACTCCAAGACATCGCCCCTCGATCTGTTACCTGGTTTCCAAGTACATATGTAAAAGGTAACATTATAAGCCTCACAAAAGTAACAAATTCAACTGCTCTCAGGACTCGAGGACCGACTTGCCATGATGCTTCATTACTTTCACCTGATTGGAAGCATTGACTCCACATAAATGTTGCCTTCCTCCTCGAAGAAAGGTAGGTAAGCCGATCTTTTATCGGTTCAGACGCACAATCTGAAATCAAGAGACCGTGGTGCTTTTGACCAAAGGGTTATTTGAGTTGTGAAAATTTCATACAAGTTTGAAGCTTTTTAAGACACGAGAATCGTCTTACAGCAACAACAAGCAAATGAAGAAGACGATAAACGTGTCGTAATATTTCTTACACTGGATAAGCCACTATCCTTAAAAAGGGACTAAAAATTTAAGGTAAAACGTTAAAATAGACCAACAGTTTCGCGGAGCGATGAATACAAGTTTGAGGTATTTCTTCAAAAATAAAGAATTTTTATCGCTGAACAATGGATTTACCAGACTGCGAGGTTTCTTTCGTCAAGCATTGAGGCCTGTGGATTAATTTCTAATAAACTGGATGCAAGATCTGATCAGAGTGCTTTGAAAAATAAATAAGGAGGGAAACAATACTGAAAGCAAAAGCAGTACCTCTGCACAAAGATAAACTGGATAAAAGTTTGTGTTTCAGGAGGTCAATGACACTGAACTAAGAGGCATATTTAAGCCCCATATAGCTACTGGATTGAGCTAAATACAAGAGTCCAGGATCAATGTTCATCATGTAAATCTGCATCAAATACGCTATAATTTTACTGGAGCAATATACTAAAGGGTCCGCCAAATAACTTTTTTTTAAAATGCTATAAAAAAACTGCTGAATATTTTCTCAAATTTCGTTTTTTATTTGAAAGTACAATCCTTCCGGTTAATAATGAAAAATAATTTCATTCAAATGGCTGCCTCGGCTGGCCATGCAGTAGCCTACACGATCGGTCCAATTTTTAAGCACATTATCGATTGTGTGCAGCTGTATTTCACCAACATCAGCTCTGCGGCTGATAATGCGATCTTCAAAAATAGGGCGCAAAACATCGAGTGTAGCTTCGGCCGTGTGGCACGTAGCACCCCTCTTGAAACCAAATGTTGCTAATATCCTCCTCTTCAATTTTTGTGAACAAAAATATGTTTTTTGTGCCCAAATGCGACAATTTTGCTTGTTTACATACCCGCCAAGATCAAAATGAGCTTCATCTGAAAAGATGATTTTTTTGGCAAAATCGGCATCTTCTGTAAGTCGATCGCCGGCCCACTTAGCGAAGCGAAAACGCATTGGATGGTCAGTTGGGTTCAACTCCTGAACCAATTGGACTTTGTATGGCGTCATACCAAGGTCTTTATGCAAAATTCGTCTCAATGATGTCTTCGAAATGTTCAATTGTTGAGAACGATGGTGAATTGATGTTTATGGCGCTTTACGCACACTTTCTGCCACAGCAGCAATATTGTCGGGTATACGCACTGTTTATGGCGTTTCACGCTTTGGTTTATCGATGAGGATGGCAGTTTCTTTCACTTTTTTCATAAGATAACGAACATACGGAGCTGACGTTGCTTCTCTTCTTCCAAAATCCAAAATCCGTACGCAATGTTCGCACACATTCTGCAACATTACCATGATTTTCAAAGTTATGTCGCAATATTTCCCAGCGTTGTTGAAGCGTATACACAACCATATTCGTTCAGCGGAAGGATAAAACTAATTATCTGTCAAATTAGACATGAACTAAGTGTTAGCATTCACGAAATACGCACTAGTTGAAAAAAAAAACGTTAGATGGCGGACCCGTTACAAGCTTTAATTCAAAGATAAACTATTTTCAATAAATCACATTTTGTTAACAGAAAATGAAAACAATTCTACTTTGCCATTTTAAGTCATTTCTTCGGGCCCTTTAAGCAGCCTCAAATTTTTGGCCTTCCAAGTAATTTTGCACACATCCTAATATTTATTTATGTTTTTCCCCTTTATCCTAAAGAATTATTTCGTATCTACAACTAAGACTGTTTCCGTGTTTCAAACATATTAAACAAAAAAAAAGACATTAAATTTTGGAGCATTAGTGAAAGGAATCGTCATAAAACATCCTTTGCCCGTAACTATCATACATGTCATGTGAAAGCTAATTTGATAGATGATAACATATATTCAAATGTTAAAGAAAAGCTCTCAAGAATCAGTTAATACTGGCGTGGATATCTTTTAGTTTAAGAAAATTTTTATTTATAATCTATTCTCAAAAAAATATAAAAAAAACTATAATTATAAATACACTGCTCGTCAATAGAGTAGGTTCCGAACTCTGTTACGAAATAATAAATCAATTTTCTAAAAAACTCTTTAAAGAAAAAACGTACTTAGTTGTTATTTTAAACAAGAAGTATTTAAAAGAATAAATTATCAGAAAAATTTGTGCTATGTTTCAAGGTTGTTCATTGGAGATAATTTTAAAATTATTACTGAAAGTGGTTGCTGAAGAAAGTTGCGACTCTTTACCTTCAAATTGTTAACAGCATTCGAAACATCACAAACAGTCCATCTTCATATGCTTACAATAAGTAAGTACTCATCTCGTTAATCCTTTTATTACAGCATGAACAGGGTGTTTCGTAAATTTTTGGAAAAACAAATTCTTGAGGCTCAAATACTTAATAAAAAATTTTAGAAAGTCCTTTCGAGTGTGCATTTCGAGAGTTTGCTGTTGTTCTGTGCGGTGGAAACTTCAACTTAAAAGAAATATACCATGCCAGGTGGTAGACCATACTTCTTTCTCTCTTGTTTTTTTCTTGAATCAGGAAAAAAAAAATTTGAATATGTTCGACCTGCAAAAATTGTGTGCCGTAAAAAAATTCAAACGATTTACTCGTGTATTGGTCTCGCTATAAACAGGACGTTTTTGATCATTTGTCGAAACCCTGATTTTTGAAGCTGAGGCACTAGAATTGAAAGCCATTAGGGGAATGCTGTTTTGGTATTAATTAAACGCCGATTCTTTTGTTGCTTGAAAAATTGCAATAATCGTTCCTCGATCTTTTGATTTTTTTTCCGGACTTTTTTAGATATTCAAGTAGGACTCTTTCAGGTTTTAGTTTAAGCTATAATAATTCTTAGCCATTTAAAAATGCATCACAGATATACAATTCTATGCGAACTTAAAGCGAACCGAAAGAATACTATAATTTAAAAAAAAAAAACTCTTCGGCAATTTGTTCATTGGTTGCAAACATTGGATGCTTCAGCGCACCAGAAATAGTCAAAGACCTACAGAGCTTCAAAGCGAAGACCCTCGTATGAACAACTGCCCGTCCATCAGCCTCAAAATATTTTCATGATTTGAACTTATTTTTATTGCCCCGCAGTGTATGATGTTTTACTAAGTGATCGATTAAAAAGATTTTAATCAGAACAGGACGCAATTAAGTTTCCGCTTTTCTCGTTATAAAACAAATAACTTTCAAACTGATTAACTTAAATGCTCTTAATTTTTTATTAAAATCAAATAAACCATCTTCGCGTCTTTTCTTAACAAGCAAACCTATGTTTTTTCAATAGTTTAACTTTTTTTTACATACCTGAAGTGCCTTGGCAGAATCCAAACTAGCCGCATCTTCAGCATCACTAATTCGATCGCACGCTGAAAAGTTAGAAGAAATCGCACTAGTTGCACTGCGTACACTGCTCCGCAACGAGGACGACCTTCGGTCCGGTGAGTAGAACGCACCCTGAGGATATGACTCCGCTCCACTTTCGTCACTCGTGCATGAGATTTGCCTTTCGATTGGAACCTTTCTTAATTTATTCTTATCACTAATTGCAGGTACGATTTCTTTGGTTGTCTCCACATCACTTAGCTCTGTTACAACAAGCCCGACACTGTTCTTTTCTACACCAGATTGGGGACGTGGTTCTTGGTGCACCTGAACTGAAATCAAATCTCCCTCCGATTGTGGTTGATTTTGTGATTTCACGACGCCACCATTCGCTGCGGCTGCATCATAACAGCTTCCTTTTGAACCGAAGTCATCAGACTCATCGCTTGTTTCAGCAACAGCTTCAGCTGCATCCGCAGACCCATGCTTTTCCGTCTCAACACTTCGAATTTGACTCAATTCACTTTTGTGCTCGTGACCCTTGGGAACATCATCGCTCGCTTCGACGCGAATGCTAATTCTATTTTCGCTAGCACGCAATCGCAGCTCGTTGTTTTTAGCATCATTGGGGTTAGAAGCTATAAATCGTTCGGTGACGTTATCTTCGATGCTTGTTGCTTGCGTTGGTTTACGTTTCTCTAATGATCGTGTTCGACGTCGTGATTTTCGCTTATTTCGATTAACCGCATCTAGATCTATGCGTTTTTCCGTTTCATTCGAATACGTACACTCACTGTCTGTAAGATAGTAGTCTGGCTTTGAGATATTATCTTCTGATTTAACGCTGCTTAGAACGTATTTGTGGATTGTGGGAAAAGCCAATTCATCTTCGGCACGTAACCACTTTCGATAAATTAAAAAGGACGTGTCATGATAACGCACACTAGGCTGAAATTGGTTATAATTTTTAATGAATTTTTTTTACTTTCATAAAAATTTAAGGTAACTTGAATTGGTTAATTTGAATGTGAACGAAGGCATCTTAATTCGTAGATTTTGATACTACAATAATAAGCATAAACGACTAACAGAAAGTTATAAGTTGATAAGTCCCGTACTCGAATCCTAGAGGAAGTCTTAAACTTTTATGTAGCTAACGAATCTGGTCCAGTAATGCAAATAAGGCTGTATCCCTATTTGGACTCCATCCATGGAGAAATCGAAGCCAATATTGATTTTTCTCTTAATTCTTCAGCTCAATTTGTGCACAATGTGGCTAATTTTTCTATCCTCAAGCGTTGTCGGAAGACAAGTTAAGATAGGAGCCGATTTTACTTTAATAATATCGTTGGGAAATTAAAACCTTAAAAGCTTGAATTAATTATATGAACTCATTTTAGTGAGAATAAAGGCATTTATGGCTTAAGTCAAAGCAAATTTGGCATAGGCTAAGAAAAACTGTGATTAAGCTATCATCTACTTATAAGGATTTTCCTCTTTCACCTATCGTGGGAATTCAGGAAAAAATTGCATTTTGAAACCATGGGCTATAGTCCAGCAGAATTAAGCAAAATAGACTCGGATTTCAAATCTCTCTATTTTTGTCAATAAAAGGTTCTCAGAGCTAAATTTTCAAATTTATGTTCAGTAAGTGATGCTCATGATTATCAATATCAAAGAAATCGTCATTTGCGAATTCCGGAAAAAAGTGCATTTTGAAACCATGGGCTATAGTCCAGCAGAATTAAGCAAAATAGCCTCGGATTTCAAATCTCTCTATTTTTGTCAATAAAAGGTTCTCAGAGCTAAATTTTCAAATTTATGTTCAGTAAGTGATGCTCATGATTATCAATATCAAAGAAATCGTCATTTGCGAATTCCGGAAAAAAGTGCATTTTGAAACCATGGGCTATAGTCCAGCAGAATTAAGCAAAATAGCCTCGGATTTCAAATCTCTCTATTTTTGTCAATAAAAGGTTCTCAGAGCTAAATTTTCAAATTTATGTTCAGTAAGTGATGCTCATGATTATCAATATCAAAGAAATCGTCATTTGCGAATTCCGGAAAAAAGTGCATTTTGAAACCATGGGCTATAGTCCAGCAGAATTAAGCAAAATAGCCTCGGATTTCAAATGTCTGTATTTTTGTGAATATTTGGTTCGCAGAGCTAAATTTTCTAATTTGTGCTCAGTAAGTGATACTCATGATATTCAATATCAAAGAAATCGTCATTTGCGAATTCCGGAAAAAAGTGCATTTTGAAACCATGGGCTATAGTCCAGCAGAATTAAGCAAAATAGCCTCGGATTTCAAATCTCTCTATTTTTGCCAATAAAAGGTTCTCAGAGCTAAATTTTCTAATTTGTGCTCAGTAAGTGATACTCATGATTATCAATATCAAAGAAATCGTCATTTGCGAATTCAGGAAAAAAGTGAATTTTGAAACCATGGGCTATAGTCCAGCAGAATTAAGCAAAATAGCCTCGGATTTCAAATCTCTCTATTTTTGTCAATAAAAGGTTCTCAGAGCTAAATTTTCTAATTTGTGCTCAGTAAGTGATACTCATGATTATCAATATCAAAGAAATCGTCATTTGCGAATTCAGGGAAAAAGTGCATTTTGAAACCATGGGCTATAGTCCAGCAGAATTAAGCAAAATAGCCTCGGATTTCAAATCTCTCTATTATTGTCAATAAAAGGTTCTCAGAGCTAAATTTTCTAATTTGTGCTCAGTAAGTGATACTCATGATTATCAATATCAAAGAAATCGTCATTTGCGAATTCAGGGAAAAAGTGCATTTTGAAACCATGGGCTATAGTCCAGCAGAATTAAGCAAAATAGCCTCGGATTTCAAATCTCTCTATTTTTGTCAATAAAAGGTTCTCAGAGCTAAATTTTCTAATTTGTGCTCAGTAAGTGATACTCATGATTATCAATATCAAAGAAATCGTCATTTGCGAATTCAGGAAAAAAGTGAATTTTGAAACCATGGGCTATAGTCCAGCAGAATTAAGCAAAATAGCCTCGGATTTCAAATCTCTCTATTTTTGTCAATAAAAGGTTCTCAGAGCTAAATTTTCTAATTTGTGCTCAGTAAGTGATACTCATGATTATCAATATCAAAGAAATCGTCATTTGCGAATTCAGGAAAAAAGTGAATTTTGAAACCATGGGCTATAGTCCAGCAGAATTAAGCAAAATAGCCTCGGATTTCAAATCTCTCTATTTTTGTCAATAAAAGGTTCTCAGAGCTAAATTTTCTAATTTGTGCTCAGTAAGTGATACTCATGATTATCAATATCAAAGAAATCGTCATTTGCGAATTCAGGAAAAAAGTGATTTTTGAAACCATGGGCTATAGTCCAGCAGAATTAAGCAAAATAGCCTCGGATTTCAAATGTCTGTATTTTTGTGAATATTTGGTTCGCAGAGCTAAATTTTCTAATTTGTGCTCAGTAAGTGATACTCATGATTATCAATATCAAAGAAATCGTCATTTGCGAATTCAGGGAAAAAGTGCATTTTGAAACCATGGGCTATAGTCCAGCAGAATTAAGCAAAATAGCCTCGGATTTCAAATCTCTCTATTTTTGTCAATAAAAGGTTCTCAGAGCTAAATTTTCTAATTTGTGCTCAGTAAGTGATACTCATGATTATCAATATCAAAGAAATCGTCATTTGCGAATTCAGGAAAAAAGTGAATTTTGAAACCATGGGCTATAGTCCAGCAGAATTAAGCAAAATAGCCTCGGATTTCAAATCTCTCTATTTTTGTCAATAAAAGGTTCTCAGAGCTAAATTTTCTAATTTGTGCTCAGTAAGTGATACTCATGATTATCAATATCAAAGAAATCGTCATTTGCGAATTCAGGAAAAAAGTGATTTTTGAAACCATGGGCTATAGTCCAGCAGAATTAAGCAAAATAGCCTCGGATTTCAAATGTCTGTATTTTTGTGAATATTTGGTTCGCAGAGCTAAATTTTCTAATTTGTGCTCAGTAAGTGATACTCATGATTATCAATATCAAAGAAATCGTCATTTGCGAATTCAGGGAAAAAGTGCATTTTGAAACCATGGGCTATAGTCCAGCAGAATTAAGCAAAATAGCCTCGGATTTCAAATCTCTCTATTTTTGTCAATAAAAGGTTCTCAGAGCTAAATTTTCTAATTTGTGCTCAGTAAGTGATACTCATGATTATCAATATCAAAGAAATCGTCATTTGCGAATTCAGGAAAAAAGTGAATTTTGAAACCATGGGCTATAGTCCAGCAGAATTAAGCAAAATAGCCTCGGATTTCAAATCTCTCTATTTTTGTCAATAAAAGGTTCTCAGAGCTAAATTTTCTAATTTGTGCTCAGTAAGTGATACTCATGATTATCAATATCAAAGAAATCGTCATTTGCGAATTCAGGAAAAAAGTGATTTTTGAAACCATGGGCTATAGTCCAGCAGAATTAAGCAAAATAGCCTCGGATTTCAAATGTCTGTATTTTTGTGAATATTTGGTTCGCAGAGCTAAATTTTCTAATTTGTGCTCAGTAAGTGATACTCATGATTATCAATATCAAAGAAATCGTCATTTGCGAATTCAGGGAAAAAGTGCATTTTGAAACCATGGGCTATAGTCCAGCAGAATTAAGCAAAATAGCCTCGGATTTCAAATCTCTCTATTTTTGTCAATAAAAGGTTCTCAGAGCTAAATTTTCTAATTTGTGCTCAGTAAGTGATACTCATGATTATCAATATCAAAGAAATCGTCATTTGCGAATTCAGGAAAAAAGTGAATTTTGAAACCATGGGCTATAGTCCAGCAGAATTAAGCAAAATAGCCTCGGATTTCAAATCTCTCTATTTTTGTCAATAAAAGGTTCTCAGAGCTAAATTTTCTAATTTGTGCTCAGTAAGTGATACTCATGATTATCAATATCAAAGAAATCGTCATTTGCGAATTCAGGAAAAAAGTGATTTTTGAAACCATGGGCTATAGTCCAGCAGAATTAAGCAAAATAGCCTCGGATTTCAAATGTCTGTATTTTTGTGAATATTTGGTTCGCAGAGCTAAATTTTCTAATTTGTGCTCAGTAAGTGATACTCATGATTATCAATATCAAAGAAATCGTCATTTGCGAATTCAGGAAAAAAGTGAATTTTGAAACCATGGGCTATAGTCCAGCAGAATTAAGCAAAATAGCCTCGGATTTCAAATCTCTCTATTTTTGTCAATAAAAGGTTCTCAGAGCTAAATTTTCTAATTTGTGCTCAGTAAGTGATACTCATGATTATCAATATCAAAGAAATCGTCATTTGCGAATTCAGGAAAAAAGTGAATTTTGAAACCATGGGCTATAGTCCAGCAGAATTAAGCAAAATAGCCTCGGATTTCAAATCTCTCTATTTTTGTCAATAAAAGGTTCTCAGAGCTAAATTTTCTAATTTGTGCTCAGTAAGTGATACTCATGATTATCAATATCAAAGAAATCGTCATTTGCGAATTCAGGAAAAAAGTGTATTTTGAAACCATGGGCTATAGTCCAGCAGAATTAAGCAAAATAGCCTCGGATTTCAAATCTCTCTATTTTTGTCAATAAAAGGTTCTCAGAGCTA
This sequence comes from Orthonevra nobilis, assembly GCA_963555765.1. Lineage (NCBI taxonomy): Eukaryota > Metazoa > Arthropoda > Insecta > Diptera > Syrphidae > Orthonevra > Orthonevra nobilis. The sequence goes on along the minus strand of OY743224.1, from coordinate 46,632,553 downwards.
AATTTTCTAATTTGTGCTCAGTAAGTGATACTCATGATTATCAATATCAAAGAAATCGTCATTTGCGAATTCAGGAAAAAAGTGATTTTTGAAACCATGGGCTATAGTCCAGCAGAATTAAGCAAAATAGCCTCGGATTTCAAATCTCTCTATTTTTGTCAATCAAAGGTTCTCAGAGCTAAATTTTCTAATTTGTGCTCAGTAAGTGATGCTCATGATTATCAATATCAAAGAAATCGTCATTTGCGAATTCAGGAAAAAAGTGCATTTTGAAACCATGGGCTATAGTCCAGCAGAATTAAGCAAAATAGCCTCGGATTTCAAATCTCTCTATTTTTGTCAATAAAAGGTTCTCAGAGCTAAATTTTCTAATTTATGTTCAGTAAGTGATGCTCATGATTATCAATATCATAGAAATCGTCATTTGCGAATTCAGGAAAAAAGTGCGTTTTGAAACCATGGGCTATAGTCCAGCAGAATTAAGCAAAATAGCCTCGGATTTCAAATGTCTGTATTTTTGTGAATATTTGGTTCGCAGAGCTAAATTTTCTAATTTGTGCTCAGTAAGTGATACTCATGATTATCAATATCAAAGAAATCGTCATTTGCGAATTCAGGAAAAAAGTGCATTTTGAAACCATGGGCTATAGTCCAGCAGAATTAAGCAAAATAGCCTCGGATTTCAAATGTCTGTATTTTTGTGAATATTTGGTTCGCAGAGCTAAATTTTCTAATTTGTGCTCAGTAAGTGATACTCATGATTATCAATATCAAAGAAATCGTCATTTGCGAATTCAGGAAAAAAGTGCATTTTGAAACCATGGGCTATAGTCCAGCAGAATTAAGCAAAATAGCCTCGGATTTCAAATCTCTATTTTTGTCAATCAAAGGTTCTCAGAGCTAAATTTTCTAATTTGTGCTCAGTAAGTGATACTCATGATTATCAATATCATAGAAATCGTCATTTGCGAATTCAGGAAAAAAGTGCATTTTGAAACCATGGGCTATAGTCCAGCAGAATTAAGCAAAATAGCCTCGGATTTCAAATCTCTCTATTTTTGTCAATAAAAGGTTCTCAGAGCTAAATTTTCTAATTTGTGCTCAGTAAGTGATACTCATGATTATCAATATCAAAGAAATCGTCATTTGCGAATTCAGGAAAAAAGTGATTTTTGAAACCATGGGCTATAGTCCAGCAGAATTAAGCAAAATAGCCTCGGATTTCAAATCTCTCTATTTTTGTCAATAAAAGGTTCTCAGAGCTAAATTTTCAAATTTATGTTCAGTAAGTGATGCTCATGATTATCAATATCAAAGAAATCGTCATTTGCGAATTCCGGAAAAAAGTGCATTTTGAAACCATGGGCTATAGTCCAGCAGAATTAAGCAAAATAGCCTCGGATTTCAAATCTCTCTATTTTTGTCAATAAAAGGTTCTCAGAGCTAAATTTTCAGTGATGCTCATGATTATCAATATCAAAGAAATCGTCATTTGCGAATTCCGGAAAAAAGTGCATTTTGAAACCATGGGCTATAGTCCAGCAGAATTAAGCAAAATAGCCTCGGATTTCAAATCTCTCTATTTTTGTCAATAAAAGGTTCTCAGAGTTAAATTTTCAAATTTATGTTCAGTAAGTGATGCTCATGATTATCAATATCAAGGAAATCGTCATTTGCGAATTCCGGAAAAGAGTGCATTTTGAAACCATGGGCTATAGTCCAGCAGAATTAAGCAAAATAGCCTCGGATTTCAAATCTCTCTATTTTTGTCAATAAAAGGTTCTCAGAGCTAAATTTTCTAATTTGTGCTCAGTAAGTGATACTCATGATTATCAATATCAAAGAAATCGTCATTTGCGAATTCAGGAAAAAAGTGCATTTTGAAACCATGGGCTATAGTCCAGCAGAATTAAGCAAAATAGCCTCGGATTTCAAATCTCTCTATTTTTGTCAATAAAAGGTTCTCAGAGCTAAATTTTCTAATTTGTGCTCAGTAGGTGATACTCATGATTATCAATATCAAAGAAATCGTCATTTGCGAATTCAGGAAAAAAGTGGATTTTGAAACCATGGGCTATAGTCCAGCAGAATTAAGCAAAATAGCCTCGGATTTCAAATGTGTGTATTTTTGTGAATATTTGGTTCTCAGAGCTAAATTTTCTAATTTGTGCTCAGTAAGTGATACTCATGATTATCAGTATCATAGAAATCGTCATTTGCGAATTCAGGAAAAAAGTGCATTTTGAAACCATGGGCTATAGTCCAGCAGAATTAAGCAAAATAGCCTCGGATTTCAAATCTCTCTATTTTTGTCAATAAAAGGTTCTCAGAGCTAAATTTTCTAATTTGTGCTCAGTAGGTGATACTCATGATTATCAATATCAAAGAAATCGTCATTTGCGAATTCAGGAAAAAAGTGCATTTTGAAACCATGGGCTATAGTCCAGCAGAATTAAGCAAAATAGCCTCGGATTTCAAATCTCTCTATTTTTGTCAATAAAAGGTTCTCAGAGCTAAATTTTCTAATTTGTGCTCAGTAGGTGATACTCATGATTATCAATATCAAAGAAATCGTCATTTGCGAATTCAGGAAAAAAGTGCATTTTGAAACCATGGGCTATAGTCCAGCAGAATTAAGCAAAATAGCCTCGGATTTCAAATCTCTCTATTTTTGTCAATAAAAGGTTCTCAGAGCTAAATTTTCTAATTTGTGCTCAGTAGGTGATACTCATGATTATCAATATCAAAGAAATCGTCATTTGCGAATTCAGGAAAAAAGTGCATTTTGAAACCATGGGCTATAGTCCAGCAGAATTAAGCAAAATAGCCTCGGATTTCAAATGTGTGTATTTTTGTGAATATTTGGTTCTCAGAGCTAAATTTTCTAATTTGTGCTCAGTAAGTGATACTCATGATTATCAGTATCATAGAAATCGTCATTTGCGAATTCAGGAAAAAAGTGCATTTTGAAACCATGGGCTATAGTCCAGCAGAATTAAGCAAAATAGCCTCGGATTTCAAATCTCTCTATTTTTGTCAATAAAAGGTTCTCAGAGCTAAATTTTCTAATTTGTGCTCAGTAAGTGATACTCATGATTATCAATATCAAAGAAATCGTCATTTGCGAATTCAGGAAAAAAGTGCATTTTGAAACCATGGGCTATAGTCCAACAGAATTAAGCAAAATAGCCTCGGATTTCAAATGTCTGTATTTTTGTGAATATTTGGTTCGCAGAGCTAAATTTTCTAATTTGTGCTCAGTAAGTGATACTCATGATTATCAATATCAAAGAAATCGTCATTTGCGAATTCAGGAAAAAAGTGCATTTTGAAACCATGGGCTATAGTCCAGCAGAATTAAGCAAAATAGCCTCGGATTTCAAATCTCTCTATTTTTGTCAATAAAAGGTTCTCAGAGCTATATTTTCTAATTTGTGCTCAGTAGGTGATACTCATGATTATCAATATCAAAGAAATCGTCATTTGCGAATTCAGGAAAAAAGTGCATTTTGAAACCATGGGCTATAGTCCAGCAGAATTAAGCAAAATAGCCTCGGATTTCAAATCTCTCTATTTTTGTCAATAAAAGGTTCTCAGAGCTAAATTTTCTAATTTGTGCTCAGTAAGTGATACTCATGATTATCAATATCAAAGAAATCGTCATTTGCGAATTCAGGAAAAAAGTGCATTTTGAAACCATGGGCTATAGTCCAGCAGAATTAAGCAAAATAGCCTCGGATTTCAAATGTGTGTATTTTTGTGAATATTTGGTTCTCAGAGCTAAATTTTCTAATTTGTGCTCAGTAGGTGATACTCATGATTATCAATATCAAAGAAATCGTCATTTGCGAATTCAGGAAAAAAGTGCATTTTGAAACCATGGGCTATAGTCCAGCAGAATTAAGCAAAATAGCCTCGGATTTCAAATCTCTCTATTTTTGTCAATAAAAGGTTCTCAGAGCTAAATTTTCTAATTTGTGCTCAGTAAGTGATACTCATGATTATCAATATCAAAGAAATCGTCATTTGCGAATTCAGGAAAAAAGTGCATTTTGAAACCATGGGTTATAGTCCAGCAGAATTAAGCAAAATAGCCTCGGATTTCAAATCTCTCTATTTTTGTCAATAAAAGGTTCTCAGAGCTAAATTTTCTAATTTGTGCTCAGTAGGTGATACTCATGATTATCAATATCAAAGAAATCGTCATTTGCGAATTCAGGAAAAAAGTGCATTTTGAAACCATGGGCTATAGTCCAGCAGAATTAAGCAAAATAGCCTCGGATTTCAAATGTGTGTATTTTTGTGAATATTTGGTTCTCAGAGCTAAATTTTCTAATTTGTGCTCAGTAAGTGATACTCATGATTATCAGTATCATAGAAATCGTCATTTGCGAATTCAGGAAAAAAGTGCATTTTGAAACCATGGGCTATAGTCCAGCAGAATTAAGCAAAATAGCCTCGGATTTCAAATCTCTCTATTTTTGTCAATAAAAGGTTCTCAGAGCTAAATTTTCTAATTTGTGCTCAGTAAGTGATACTCATGATTATCAATATCAAAGAAATCGTCATTTGCGAATTCAGGAAAAAAGTGCATTTTGAAACCATGGGTTATAGTCCAGCAGAATTAAGCAAAATAGCCTCGGATTTCAAATCTCTCTATTTTTGTCAATAAAAGGTTCGAAGAGCTAAATTTTCTAATTTGTGCTCAGTAAGTGATACTCATGATTATCAATATCAAAGAAATCGTCATTTGCGAATTCAGGAAAAAAGTGCATTTTGAAACCATGGGCTATAGTCCAGCAGAATTAAGCAAAATAGCCTCGGATTTCAAATCTCTCTATTTTTGTCAATAAAAGGTTCTCAGAGCTAAATTTTCTAATTTGTGCTCAGTAAGTGATACTCATGATTATCAATATCAAAGAAATCGTCATTTGCGAATTCAGGAAAAAAGTGCATTTTGAAACCATGGGCTATAGTCCAACAGAATTAAGCAAAATAGCCTCGGATTTCAAATGTCTGTATTTTTGTGAATATTTGGTTCGCAGAGCTAAATTTTCTAATTTGTGCTCAGTAAGTGATACTCATGATTATCAATATCAAAGAAATCGTCATTTGCGAATTCAGAAAAAAAGTGCATTTTGAAACCATGGGCTATAGTCCACCAGATTTAAGCAAAATAGCCTCGGATTTCAAATCTCTCTATTTTTGTCAATAAAAGGTTCTCAGAGCTAAATTTTCTAATTTGTGCTCAGTAAGTGATACTCATGATATTCAATATCAAAGATTTTGAAACCATGGGCTATAGTCCAGCAGAATTAAGCAAAATAGCCTCGGATTTCAAATCTCTCTATTTTTGTCAATAAAAGGTTCTCAGAGCTAAATTTTCTAATTTGTGCTCAGTAAGTGATACTCATGATTATCAATATCAAAGAAATCGTCATTTGCGAATTCAGGAAAAAAGTGAATTTTGAAACCATGGGCTATAGTCCAGCAGAATTAAGCAAAATAGCCTCGGATTTCAAATCTCTCTATTTTTGTCAATAAAAGGTTCTCAGAGCTAAATTTTCTAATTTGTGCTCAGTAAGTGATACTCATGATTATCAATATCAAAGAAATCGTCATTTGCGAATTCAGGAAAAAAGTGAATTTTGAAACCATGGGCTATAGTCCAGCAGAATTAAGCAAAATAGCCTCGGATTTCAAATCTCTCTATTTTTGTCAATAAAAGATTCTCAGAGCTAAATTTTCTAATTTGTGCTCAGTAAGTGATATTCATGATTATCAATATCATAGAAATCGTCATTTGCGAATTCAGGAAAAAAGTGCATTTTGAAACCATGAGCTATAGTCCAGCAGAATTAAGCAAAATAGCCTCGGATTTCAAATCTCTCTATTTTTGTCAATAAAAGGTTCTCAGAGCTAAATTTTCTAATTTGTGCTCAGTAAGTGATACTCATGATTATCAATATCAAAGAAATCGTCATTTGCGAATTCAGGAAAAAAGTGCATTTTGAAACCATGGGCTATAGTCCAGCAGAATTAAGCAAAATAGCCTCGGACTTCAAATCTCTCTATTTTTGTCAATAAAAGGTTCTCAGAGCTATATTTTCTAATTTGTGCTCAGTAGGTGATACTCATGATTATCAATATCAAAGAAATCGTCATTTGCGAATTCAGAAAAAAAGTGCATTTTGAAACCATGGGCTATAGTCCAGCAGAATTAAGCAAAATAGCCTCGGATTTCAAATCTCTCTATTTTTGTCAATAAAAGGTTCTCAGAGCTAAATTTTCTAATTTGTGCTCAGTAAGTGATATTCATGATTATCAATATCATAGAAATCGTCATTTGCGAATTCAGGAAAAAAGTGCATTTTGAAACCATGAGCTATAGTCCAGCAGAATTAAGCAAAATAGCCTCGGATTTCAAATCTCTCTATTTTTGTCAATAAAAGGTTCTCAGAGCTAAATTTTCTAATTTGTGCTCAGTAAGTGATACTCATGATTATCAATATCAAAGAAATCGTCATTTGCGAATTCAGGAAAAAAGTGCATTTTGAAACCATGGGCTATAGTCCCGCAGAATTAAGCAAAATAGCCTCGGATTTCAAATCTCTCTATTTTTGTCAATAAAAGGTTCTCAGAGCTAAATTTTCTAATTTGTGCTCAGTAAGTGATATTCATGATTATCAATATCATAGAAATCGTCATTTGCGAATTCAGGAAAAAAGTGCATTTTGAAACCATGAGCTATAGTCCAGCAGAATTAAGCAAAATAGCCTCGGATTTCAAATCTCTCTATTTTTGTCAATAAAAGGTTCTCAGAGCTAAATTTTCTAATTTGTGCTCAGTAAGTGATACTCATGATTATCAATATCAAAGAAATCGTCATTTGCGAATTCAGGAAAAAAGTGAATTTTGAAACCATGGGCTATAGTCCAGCAGAATTAAGCAAAATAGCCTCGGACTTCAAATCTCTCTATTTTTGTCAATAAAAGGTTCTCAGAGCTATATTTTCTAATTTGTGCTCAGTAGGTGATACTCATGATTATCAATATCAAAGAAATCGTCATTTGCGAATTCAGGAAAAAAGTGCATTTTGAAACCATGGGCTATAGTCCAGCAGAATTAAGCAAAATAGCCTCGGATTTCAAATGTCTGTATTTTTGTGAATATTTGGTTCGCAGAGCTAAATTTTCTAATTTGTGCTCAGTAAGTGATACTCATGATTATCAATATCAAAGAAATCGTCATTTGCGAATTCAGGAAAAAAGTGAATTTTGAAACCATGGGCTATAGTCCAGCAGAATTAAGCAAAATAGCCTCGGATTTCAAATCTCTCTATTTTTGTCAATAAAAGGTTCGAAGAGCTAAATTTTCTAATTTGTGCTCAGTAAGTGATACTCATGATTATCAATATCAAAGAAATCGTCATTTGTGAATTCAGGAAAAAAGTGCATTTTGAAACCATGGGCTATAGTCCAGCAGAATTAAGCAAAATAGCCTCGGATTTCAAATCTCTCTATTTTTGTCAATAAAAGGTTCTCAGAGCTAAATTTTCTAATTTGTGCTCAGTAAGTGATACTCATGATTATCAATATCAAAGAAATCGTCATTTGCGAATTCAGGAAAAAAGTGCATTTTGAAACCATGGGCTATAGTCCAGCAGAATTAAGCAAAATAGCCTCGGATTTCAAATCTCTCTATTTTTGTCAATAAAAGGTTCGAAGAGCTAAATTTTCTAATTTGTGCTCAGTAAGTGATACTCATGATTATCAATATCAAAGAAATCGTCATTTGCGAATTCAGGAAAAAAGTGAATTTTGAAACCATGGGCTATAGTCCAGCAGAATTAAGCAAAATAGCCTCGGATTTCAAATGTCTGTATTTTTGTGAATATTTGGTTCGCAGAGCTAAATTTTCTAATTTGTGCTCAGTAAGTGATACTCATGATTATCAATATCAAAGAAATCGTCATTTGCGAATTCAGGAAAAAAGTGCATTTTGAAACCATGGGCTATAGTCCAGCAGAATTAAGCAAAATAGCCTCGGATTTCAAATCTCTCTATTTTTGTCAATAAAAGGTTCTCAGAGCTAAATTTTCTAATTTGTGCTCAGTAAGTGATACTCATGATTATCAATATCAAAGAAATCGTCATTTGCGAATTCAGGAAAAAAGTGCATTTTGAAACCATGGGCTATAGTCCAGCAGAATTAAGCAAAATAGCCTCGGATTTCAAATCTCTCTATTTTTGTCAATAAAAGGTTCTCAGAGCTAAATTTTCTAATTTGTGCTCAGTAAGTGATACTCATGATTATCAATATCAAAGAAATCGTCATTTGCGAATTCAGGAAAAAAGTGCATTTTGAAACCATGGGCTATAGTCCAACAGAATTAAGCAAAATAGCCTCGGATTTCAAATGTCTGTATTTTTGTGAATATTTGGTTCGCAGAGCTAAATTTTCTAATTTGTGCTCAGTAAGTGATACTCATGATTATCAATATCAAAGAAATCGTCATTTGCGAATTCAGGAAAAAAGTGAATTTTGAAACCATGGGCTATAGTCCAGCAGAATTAAGCAAAATAGCCTCGGATTTCAAATGTCTGTATTTTTGTGAATATTTGGTTCGCAGAGCTAAATTTTCTAATTTGTGCTCAGTAAGTGATACTCATGATTATCAATATCAAAGAAATCGTCATTTGCGAATTCAGGAAAAAAGTGAATTTTGAAACCATGGGCTATAGTCCAGCAGAATTAAGCAAAATAGCCTCGGACCTCAAATCTCTCTATTTTTGTCAATAAAAGGTTCTCAGAGCTATATTTTCTAATTTGTGCTCAGTAGGTGATACTCATGATTATCAATATCAAAGAAATCGTCATTTGCGAATTCAGGAAAAAAGTGAATTTTGAAACCATGGGCTATAGTCCAGCAGAATTAAGCAAAATAGCCTCGGATTTCAAATGTCTGTATTTTTGTGAATATTTGGTTCGCAGAGCTAAATTTTCTAATTTGTGCTCAGTAAGTGATACTCATGATTATCAATATCAAAGAAATCGTCATTTGCGAATTCAGGAAAAAAGTGAATTTTGAAACCATGGGCTATAGTCCAGCAGAATTAAGCAAAATAGCCTCGGACCTCAAATCTCTCTATTTTTGTCAATAAAAGGTTCTCAGAGCTATATTTTCTAATTTGTGCTCAGTAGGTGATACTCATGATTATCAATATCAAAGAAATCGTCATTTGCGAATTCAGAAAAAAAGTGCATTTTGAAACCATGGGCTATAGTCCAGCAGAATTAAGCAAAATAGCCTCGGATTTCAAATCTCTCTATTTTTGTCAATAAAAGGTTCTCAGAGCTAAATTTTCTAATTTGTGCTCAGTAAGTGATACTCATGATATTCAATATCAAAGATTTTGAAACCATGGGCTATAGTCCAGCAGAATTAAGCAAAATAGCCTCGGATTTCAAATCTCTCTATTTTTGTCAATAAAAGGTTCTCAGAGCTAAATTTTCTAATTTGTGCTCAGTAAGTGATACTCATGATTATCAATATCAAAGAAATCGTCATTTGCGAATTCAGGAAAAAAGTGAATTTTGAAACCATGGGCTATAGTCCAGCAGAATTAAGCAAAATAGCCTCGGATTTCAAATCTCTCTATTTTTGTCAATAAAAGGTTCGCAGAGCTAAATTTTCTAATTTGTGCTCAGTAAGTGATACTCATGATTATCAATATCAAAGAAATCGTCATTTGCGAATTCAGGAAAAAAGTGCATTTTGAAACCATGGGCTATAGTCCAGCAGAATTAAGCAAAATAGCCTCGGATTTCAAATCTCTCTATTTTTGTCAATAAAAGGTTCTCAGAGCTAAATTTTCTAATTTGTGCTCAGTAAGTGATATTCATGATTATCAATATCATAGAAATCGTCATTTGCGAATTCAGGAAAAAAGTGCATTTTGAAACCATGAGCTATAGTCCAGCAGAATTAAGCAAAATAGCCTCGGATTTCAAATCTCTCTATTTTTGTCAATAAAAGGTTCTCAGAGCTAAATTTTCTAATTTGTGCTCAGTAAGTGATATTCATGATTATCAATATCAAAGAAATCGTCATTTGCGAATTCAGGAAAAAAGTGCATTTTGAAACCATGGGCTATAGTCCAGCAGAATTAAGCAAAATAGCCTCGGATTTCAAATCTCTCTATTTTTGTCAATAAAAGGTTCTCAGAGCTAAATTTTCTAATTTGTGCTCAGTAAGTGATACTCATGATTATCAATATCATAGAAATCGTCATTTGCGAATTCAGGAAAAAAGTGCATTTTGAAACCATGAGCTATAGTCCAGCAGAATTAAGCAAAATAGCCTCGGATTTCAAATCTCTCTATTTTTGTCAATAAAAGGTTCTCAGAGCTAAATTTTCTAATTTGTGCTCAGTAAGTGATACTCATGATTATCAATATCAAAGAAATCGTCATTTGCGAATTCAGGAAAAAAGTGCATTTTGAAACCATGGGCTATAGTCCAACAGAATTAAGCAAAATAGCCTCGGATTTCAAATCTCTCTATTTTTGTCAATAAAAGGTTCTCAGAGCTAAATTTTCTAATTTGTGCTCAGTAAGTGATACTCATGATTATCAATATCAAAGAAATCGTCATTTGCGAATTCAGGAAAAAAGTGCATTTTGAAACCATGGGCTATAGTCCAGCAGAATTAAGCAAAATAGCCTCGGATTTCAAATCTCTCTATTTTTGTCAATAAAAGGTTCTCAGAGCTAAATTTTCTAATTTGTGCTCAGTAAGTGATACTCATGATTATCAATATCAAAGAAATCGTCATTTGCGAATTCAGGAAAAAAGTGCATTTTGAAACCATGGGCTATAGTCCAACAGAATTAAGCAAAATAGCCTCGGATTTCAAATGTCTGTATTTTTGTGAATATTTGGTTCGCAGAGCTAAATTTTCTAATTTGTGCTCAGTAAGTGATACTCATGATATTCAATATCAAAGAAATCGTCATTTGCGAATTCAGGAAAAAAGTGCATTTTGAAACCATGGGCTATAGTCCAGCAGAATTAAGCAAAATAGCCTCGGATTTCAAATCTCTCTATTTTTGCCAATAAAAGGTTCTCAGAGCTAAATTTTCTAATTTGTGCTCAGTAAGTGATACTCATGATTATCAATATCAAAGAAATCGTCATTTGCGAATTCAGGAAAAAAGTGAATTTTGAAACCATGGGCTATAGTCCAGCAGAATTAAGCAAAATAGCCTCGGATTTCAAATCTCTCTATTTTTGTCAATAAAAGGTTCTCAGAGCTAAATTTTCTAATTTGTGCTCAGTAAGTGATACTCATGATTATCAATATCAAAGAAATCGTCATTTGCGAATTCAGGAAAAAAGTGCATTTTGAAACCATGGGCTATAGTCCAGCAGAATTAAGCAAAATAGCCTCGGATTTCAAATCTCTCTATTTTTGCCAATAAAAGGTTCTCAGAGCTAAATTTTCTAATTTGTGCTCAGTAAGTGATACTCATGATTATCAATATCAAAGAAATCGTCATTTGCGAATTCAGGAAAAAAGTGAATTTTGAAACCATGGGCTATAGTCCAGCAGAATTAAGCAAAATAGCCTCGGATTTCAAATCTCTCTATTTTTGTCAATAAAAGGTTCTCAGAGCTAAATTTTCTAATTTGTGCTCAGTAAGTGATACTCATGATTATCAATATCAAAGAAATCGTCATTTGCGAATTCAGGAAAAAAGTGCATTTTGAAACCATGGGCTATAGTCCAGCAGAATTAAGCAAAATAGCCTCGGATTTCAAATCTCTCTATTTTTGTCAATAAAAGGATCTCAGAGCTAAATTTTCTAATTTGTGCTCAGTAAGTGATACTCATGATTATCAATATCAAAGAAATCGTCATTTGCGAATTCAGGAAAAAAGTGCATTTTGAAACCATGGGCTATAGTCCAACAGAATTAAGCAAAATAGCCTCGGATTTCAAATGTCTGTATTTTTGTGAATATTTGGTTCGCAGAGCTAAATTTTCTAATTTGTGCTCAGTAAGTGATACTCATGATATTCAATATCAAAGATTTTGAAACCATGGGCTATAGTCCAGCAGAATTAAGCAAAATAGCCTCGGATTTCAAATGTCTGTATTTTTGTGAATATTTGGTTCGCAGAGCTAAATTTTCTAATTTGTGCTCAGTAAGTGATACTCATGATTATCAATATCAAAGAAATCGTCATTTGCGAATTCAGGAAAAAAGTGAATTTTGAAACCATGGGCTATAGTCCAGCAGAATTAAGCAAAATAGCCTCGGACCTCAAATCTCTCTATTTTTGTCAATAAAAGGTTCTCAGAGCTATATTTTCTAATTTGTGCTCAGTAGGTGATACTCATGATTATCAATATCAAAGAAATCGTCATTTGCGAATTCAGAAAAAAAGTGCATTTTGAAACCATGGGCTATAGTCCAGCAGAATTAAGCAAAATAGCCTCGGATTTCAAATCTCTCTATTTTTGTCAATAAAAGGTTCTCAGAGCTAAATTTTCTAATTTGTGCTCAGTAAGTGATACTCATGATATTCAATATCAAAGATTTTGAAACCATGGGCTATAGTCCAGCAGAATTAAGCAAAATAGCCTCGGATTTCAAATCTCTCTATTTTTGTCAATAAAAGGTTCTCAGAGCTAAATTTTCTAATTTGTGCTCAGTAAGTGATACTCATGATTATCAATATCAAAGAAATCGTCATTTGCGAATTCAGGAAAAAAGTGCATTTTGAAACCATGGGCTATAGTCCCGCAGAATTAAGCAAAATAGCCTCGGATTTCAAATCTCTCTATTTTTGTCAATAAAAGGTTCTCAGAGCTAAATTTTCTAATTTGTGCTCAGTAAGTGATACTCATGATTATCAATATCAAAGAAATCGTCATTTGCGAATTCAGGAAAAAAGTGCATTTTGAAACCATGGGCTATAGTCCCGCAGAATTAAGCAAAATAGCCTCGGATTTCAAATCTCTCTATTTTTGTCAATAAAAGGATCTCAGAGCTAAATTTTCTAATTTGTGCTCAGTAAGTGATACTCATGATTATCAATATCAAAGAAATCGTCATTTGCGAATTCAGGAAAAAAGTGCATTTTGAAACCATGGGCTATAGTCCAACAGAATTAAGCAAAATAGCCTCGGATTTCAAATGTCTGTATTTTTGTGAATATTTGGTTCGCAGAGCTAAATTTTCTAATTTGTGCTCAGTAAGTGATACTCATGATATTCAATATCAAAGATTTTGAAACCATGGGCTATAGTCCAGCAGAATTAAGCAAAATAGCCTCGGATTTCAAATGTCTGTATTTTTGTGAATATTTGGTTCGCAGAGCTAAATTTTCTAATTTGTGCTCAGTAAGTGATACTCATGATATTCAATATCAAAGAAATCGTCATTTGCGAATTCAGGAAAAAAGTGCATTTTGAAACCATGGGCTATAGTCCAGCAGAATTAAGCAAAATAGCCTCGGATTTCAAATCTCTCTATTTTTGCCAATAAAAGGTTCTCAGAGCTAAATTTTCTAATTTGTGCTCAGTAAGTGATACTCATGATTATCAATATCAAAGAAATCGTCATTTGCGAATTCAGGAAAAAAGTGCATTTTGAAACCATGGGCTATAGTCCCGCAGAATTAAGCAAAATAGCCTCGGATTTCAAATCTCTCTATTTTTGTCAATAAAAGGTTCTCAGAGCTAAATTTTCTAATTTGTGCTCAGTAAGTGATACTCATGATATTCAATATCAAAGAAATCGTCATTTGCGAATTCAATAAAAAAGTGCATTTTGAAACCATGAGCTATAGTCCAGCAGAATTAAGCAAAATAGCCTCGGATTTCAAATCTCTCTATTTTTGTCAATAAAAGGTTCTCAGAGCTAAATTTTCTAATTTGTGCTCAGTAAGTGATACTCATGATTATCAATATCAAAGAAATCGTCATTTGCGAATTCAGGAAAAAAGTGCATTTTGAAACCATGGGCTATAGTCCCGCAGAATTAAGCAAAATAGCCTCGGATTTCAAATCTCTCTATTTTTGTCAATAAAAGGTTCTCAGAGCTAAATTTTCTAATTTGTGCTCAGTAAGTGATACTCATGATTATCAATATCAAAGAAATCGTCATTTGCGAATTCAGGAAAAAAGTGAATTTTGAAACCATGGGCTATAGTCCAGCAGAATTAAGCAAAATAGCCTCGGATTTCAAATCTCTCTATTTTTGTCAATAAAAGGTTCTCAGAGCTAAATTTTCTAATTTGTGCTCAGTAAGTGATACTCATGATTATCAATATCAAAGAAATCGTCATTTGCGAATTCAGGAAAAAAGTGCATTTTGAAACCATGAGCTATAGTCCAGCAGAATTAAGCAAAATAGCCTCGGATTTCAAATCTCTCTATTTTTGTCAATAAAAGGTTCTCAGAGCTAAATTTTCTAATTTGTGCTCAGTAAGTGATACTCATGATTATCAATATCAAAGAAATCGTCATTTGCGAATTCAGGAAAAAAGTGAATTTTGAAACCATGGGCTATAGTCCAGCAGAATTAAGCAAAATAGCCTCGGATTTCAAATCTCTCTATTTTTGTCAATAAAAGGTTCTCAGAGCTAAATTTTCTAATTTGTGCTCAGAAAGTGATACTCATGATTATCAATATCAAAGAAATCGTCATTTGCGAATTCAGGAAAAAAGTGCATTTTGAAACCATGGGCTATAGTCCAGCAGAATTAAGCAAAATAGCCTCGGATTTCAAATCTCTCTATTTTTGTCAATAAAAGGATCTCAGAGCTAAATTTTCTAATTTGTGCTCAGTAAGTGATATTCATGATTATCAATATCATAGAAATCGTCATTTGCGAATTCAGGAAAAAAGTGCATTTTGAAACCATGAGCTATAGTCCAGCAGAATTAAGCAAAATAGCCTCGGATTTCAAATCTCTCTATTTTTGTCAATAAAAGGTTCGAAGAGCTAAATTTTCTAATTTGTGCTCAGTAAGTGATACTCATGATTATCAATATCAAAGAAATCGTCATTTGCGAATTCAGGAAAAAAGTGAATTTTGAAACCATGGGCTATAGTCCAGCAGAATTAAGCAAAATAGCCTCGGATTTCAAATCTCTCTATTTTTGTCAATAAAAGGTTCGAAGAGCTAAATTTTCTAATTTGTGCTCAGTAAGTGATACTCATGATTATCAATATCAAAGAAATCGTCATTTGCGAATTCAGGAAAAAAATGAATTTTGAAACCATGGGCTATAGTCCAGCAGAATTAAGCAAAATAGCCTCGGATTTCAAATCTCTCTATTTTTGTCAATAAAAGGTTCGAAGAGCTAAATTTTCTAATTTGTGCTCAGTAAGTGATACTCATGATTATCAATATCAAAGAAATCGTCATTTGCGAATTCAGGAAAAAAGTGCATTTTGAAACCATGGGCTATAGTCCAGCAGAATTAAGCAAAATAGCCTCGGATTTCAAATCTCTCTATTTTTGTCAATAAAAGGTTCTCAGAGCTAAATTTTCTAATTTGTGCTCAGTAAGTGATACTCATGATTATCAATATCAAAGAAATCGTCATTTGCGAATTCAGGAAAAAAGTGAATTTTGAAACCATGGGCTATAGTCCAGCAGAATTAAGCAAAATAGCCTCGGATTTCAAATGTCTGTATTTTTGTGAATATTTGGTTCGCAGAGCTAAATTTTCTAATTTGTGCTCAGTAAGTGATACTCATGATTATCAATATCAAAGAAATCGTCATTTGCGAATTCAGGAAAAAAGTGAATTTTGAAACCATGGGCTATAGTCCAGCAGAATTAAGCAAAATAGCCTCGGATTTCAAATCTCTCTATTTTTGTCAATAAAAGGTTCGAAGAGCTAAATTTTCTAATTTGTGCTCAGTAAGTGATACTCATGATTATCAATATCAAAGAAATCGTCATTTGCGAATTCAGGAAAAAAGTGCATTTTGAAACCATGGGCTATAGTCCAGCAGAATTAAGCAAAATAGCCTCGGATTTCAAATGTCTGTATTTTTGTGAATATTTGGTTCGCAGAGCTAAATTTTCTAATTTGTGCTCAGTAAGTGATGCTCATGATTATCAATATCATAGAAATCGTCATTTGCGAATTCAGGAAAAAAGTGCATTTTGAAACCATGGGCTATAGTCCAGCAGAATTAAGCCAAATAGCCTCGGATTTCAAATGTCTGTATTTTTGTGAATATTTGGTTCGCAGAGCTAAATTTTCTAATTTGTGCTCAGTAAGTGATGCTCATGATTATCAATATCATAGAAATCGTCATTTGCGAATTCAGGAAAAAAGTGCATTTTGAAACCATGGGCTATAGTCCAGCAGAATTAAGCAAAATAGCCTCGGATTTCAAATCTCTCTATTTTTGTCAATAAAAGGTTCGAAGAGCTAAATTTTCTAATTTGTGCTCAGTAAGTGATACTCATGATTATCAATATCAAAGAAATCGTCATTTGCGAATTCAGGAAAAAAGTGCATTTTGAAACCATGGGCTATAGTCCAGCAGAATTAAGCTGAAATCGGATTGGTGAGTTAGAAATCGTATATTTCTAAGCAGAAAATAAATTTATAAAACTTAACGATCACACCATTTAGAGCGCAAAGTTAAGCTCACTACTTTGCCATTTAAGCCTTACAAAGACAATTGATCGAGTCGAGGTGGAAGAAAACTATTATTTCTCTACCCTTTAATTCAGGTTTAAACAAGGAACGCGCCGACACGCTTTCTATGAACACCCCTTAATTGTACGGGTAGTCCAAGAAGAAACCATATAAAGCTTACATATCATTGAAGTTTAACCATGCACCGTTGTAAAGAATTTTGTTGGAAGTTTGAGTGAGTTTATAAATTTGGAAAAAATGGTCATCGTCAAGTGACACAATGCTTTGAGCCCAAATAATGATCTAAAAGAAAAGACCCGAGTCTAAAGAAAGTGAAAGTCTTTAGTTTGGCATGAACGTTGGAATATGTTCATTGATTATATTCAGAATGGAAAACCAATTAAGAACAAACGTCCCTTTTGACGTCGATTTGGCAAAAAAAGGTATTTTTTTGTGATCTGTGATCTGTTTTTATTACTTATTATTCGATAGTGGTTTTTGACTGTCTGTTTAAGGGTCAAAGTTTTGGCGCGAATGAGAGACATGCAGAGCAAACTCCAAGCAAAGCTCTATAATTTCCATACTATATCAAATATGGAAATTAAAGATAAACAACTACTGTACTTTTTTACACCCCAGGATGAAGATGTTATTCAGACTTGTGACTTTATAGCAAAGCCTGATAATACAATTTTCAGATGGATTTCACTTGGAATCAAAGACTATTGCACATCTCGAACAAAAGACTATTGAATGCTTCCATAGTGTCAAGATTTGATAGCTTTATTCTTCACTTTCTAAGACATCATTTTCCGCGGCCACAAATCTTATTGAGATCACCTCTAATCGGGCTCGTTTTATCCAAGCCCAGGATATTTTAAAAATTGATTAAAAAACGGACGTATATCTTCAAAGGCATTACTGTATCTATACGCAAATGACAATCTTCCGGACTCCCATAAGCAAGAAAGACTACAAAAGAAAATAGTCCTTTATGTGTAAACACACTCAAGAGATGCATTTACCTCTTGATGGTGGGCATAAGCGCTGGTTTAATTTTACGTTTTTAAAGCAAAAAAAATATCAAACTTTTTTGTCATATTTCATAATTTTAATCTCTTTTGCTCAACTTATTTCTGTACAGAAAAAGGTGCATGTGAGATTGATCGCTATTTTTTTCCTTAAAAATATCCGCAAGGACTCATCAGATCAACCGTCATGGGTGATCTTCCAGCAAAACAACTTCATCTCCCCTAAGAGACTTTTTTTTAAATAAAAACTTCAACTGATCTTAAATCTAAAATTTCCTTTGAGCCTGAAAATACAAAGTAACAAAATTTCCTTAGAATGTTAAGCTACTAAGCTTTTGTGATGAAAACGATCTTCTGATTTTTTTTCTCTCATCTGTGCTGGAAAGAGAATGAAAGCAAAAAAAAAACTTGCCGAAAGCTGACAAAGTGATCTAGATATAAAACTTCGCACTTGCGATTGTCTAAAAGCTCAATTAAAAGAAGCAGTGTAAAGCTTTCGCTGATAAACAATGCAATATTTTACTTCATACTTTTGGGCTCACATCGAACATGTTGCGTGCGTCACATAATTTCAGCAAATGCTCTCATGCGAACTCGAACGCGTGTCTATCTGAATTGAAACTTTATTATTTAAGAGAGTCATGTCGTCACAAACAGTATGACCATGCCAGTCGTTGTAAAAAGGTGACTTCTTCATTCTTTAGGATGCATATTTATTGATTTCAAAATGGAAGCAAGAGCAGTTAGCAATTCTTAAATCTGACCGGAAAATGGAAATGTGCGAAAAAGATACAGTGAATAGCTAGTGGAATGGTTTTAAATTAGACGTGTGTATATAAGCGCTACAGGAATTTGGTTAATTGACGTTTTTTGTAATTAACTAATCGGCAGATTAACCATACCAACGTGTTTCAAGAATGAAATCACCACCTCTGATCCATTTCTAAGCCTAGTTTATCGTTTTCAGCTTTAGAAGAGCTGACGACGAAGAAGCGTTGTCATGTGGATTAAACGCCACTAGACAAGCGAAGTTGATTTCTCGTCACGTACAAGGACATCTGAAAGTTTTGTTTTGTCAGCAGAGCAAAAGAATTAAGGTCATCCTGTAAAGCGCTGCAGTCGGATAGATTGTGGATACACTTAAATATTTTTATATCGTCGGCATAAATTAGAACATTTGAGTTCTTGATCACACTTACAACATCGTTAATGGCTAGAATGAATAAAAGAGGACCAAGGTGGCTACCTTGAGGCACACTTGAGGTAGCGTTTATTGTATTAGAGGTCGATCCCCTAAACAAAACTTGATACGTTCTCCCTTCGAGATGCGAGCATATCCACTCCACGAAAGATAAAGAGAAACCAAGGGATTTAATTTTTAAAGTAATTAGCTATGGGAAAGCTTATCAAAGGCCTTACTGAAATCAGTGTACACGCAGTCGACTTGATTTCCTACTTCTAGGGTTTTATTTGTAAATGAAGTAAACTCTAACATTGTTACTGTGGATTTAATTTTAATAAAGCCATGCTGTTTATCAGTTAGGAAAGGCTAACAACTAAAATAAACGCTGTCGAAAATGATAGCCTCAAAAAGTTTCGGCAAGCAAGATAACTTAGCTATGGGCCTGTAATTCGTAACGTCTCCCCGGAAGCCCTTTTTTTGCACCGGGATTATGAAACCATTTTTCCAAAATTTTGGAAAAACTTTTTGGTTAATAGAGGCTTGAAATAAAAAAGCCATAGGAGCTGCAAGAGAGCCACAGCAATACTTAAAGATTATTGGAGGTATCCCATCAGGCCCGCAGGTGGTGTCAGTTCCAAGGCGAGCAAGATGGTATTCCACGTCACTAGGAGTTATTGATAGTTGACCCATTGAACTAGTGCAAAAGGTCTCTAGGTGAGCGAATTCTTTTGGGTCGGGTATAAAATTATCAGAATCATAGGCGGAACTGAAAAAAGAGGAAAAGAAATTACATATATCATCTGGTTTTTTACTTGAGTTATTTAAGTAAGAAAGAGTGGAAGGATAACCACCAGATTTTCTCTTGGAGTTGATAAATTTCCAAAACAATTTTGGGTCGTTTAGAAGAGATAATCGCATTCTTTCAATATAGTTGTCATAAAGACGGCTTGAAAGTGACTGAAATTCCATATGAATGGAAAAGTAGCGATCATGGTCTTTAGAATTATTAATTGAAAGGTACTTTTTCCATGCCTTATTCCGTCTATTACGTAGACTTCGTAATTCATGATTGTACCATGGGACAGTTACTACCGAGCCCATTCGACAGTGAACAGTCCTTTCTACGACAACTTTTAAGGCTCGAATTTTGTAGTGGTTCCGCCAGTTTTTTTTGACAAGGTCAGCCCGAAAAGACCGAAAGAGGTTATACCCCTGGTATCGTGTTGGCTGACCGCCGAGTGAAAGTGATCGACTTAATTGAAATGAAGATTTGTGTCTGAGAAAGGTGTTGCCGCAATGGGTGCCACACTTTTTCACTGACTAACCATGGTTTAACAACTACGCCCCGGTAAGTGAGGTGCATCTGGCGAAGTAGCTCCAAAAGTAATGGACACCGTTTATTTTTATTTTTTGTGATTGAAAAGGTGTGATTCTGATCGATTACTTGTTGAATAGAATGAGCTGCCTCACCCATCGATTTGGAAGCCAAATCCTATTTTGTGCTTCTGAAAAAATCAATAAGACAAAAAGAGCTCTCACTCGGTTGCTTCAAGAGACATTTTTTAGCTTGATATTTAGTCTAGGTGAGAATTGGTTGTGCCGAAGATTCTTAAAAAAGAGTTGAGGGTCTTTGATTGCATCACAGGTTGACATCGACCTAAAGAAAGGATTAAAGTTCGATGGCTAGAGACCCCAAAAGTGAAAGCTATTAGAGGCAGCTAGCTATGGGTCGAGTTAAAGAGACTTGATGGTAATTGAAATACAATTTTTTTTATAAATTTATTAAGCGGCTTAAGTTCATTGATCTTAACGGCCTTGTGGAATTGTGGTACTAGAATTTCGATAAGAAAGATCAATCTGATCAGGAAATATGCGATCACACAAAATGAAAAATAAAATATATTTGAAAAATAAAAGACGTTAATTTCTGTAAACTCAGTCACTCATCGGCGGAAACTGTCATCAAATGGTAGCCTAATACATCCCCAAGGATGGCGAACACAAAAAAAACTGCAACCGGATGAGCATAGGATCGCAGTTTTCTTCCCGCCGCAGGAAATCTTCCCCTTTACAGATGAAGCCACTCATATGCATCTTAATAGGTAATAGGATAAGATGCAGCAATTGAAAAAGTACGCGGAAAACTTTCCACTTTATATATTAAAAGTACTTGGAATATATGAAAGAAGGGCTACCCACCTATTTACCCCAAGATGATTAGTGGTGCTCCAACAGTAGTAAAAGTGATCGAGTAAAGCCGTACTTAATCATTTGATTGCTCAATATATGCACATACGAAAACCACAATTGCGCTGAGATATGTACATTTATCTACGAGTATGCGGCGCTGCAAGGTACCACAGATGCTCAAAAACATTATGTTAAACAGCAGTATATTTTCTTCTGTGTATACCCCTCGTCTATCGTCGTCGTAACCAACTTCAGCGTTCTTTCACACAAACTCAAGTGCCATATACATTTGATTCAATAACAATCAATTAAATAATGAAATCAGAAAGAGAAAAAATAAAGTCATTGTACCCCACGTACAAAGCCAACCGCAATATGAATAAAAATGACGACTGCTCTCCCTTCGCCTTTCGTTCACATTCAAAGTAATAAGAAAATATATGAAAAATATTGCACTTACCATTCTATACAGCCTGTAGAGGTAATCCTTTGGCAATTCCATTTTAGATACACAAAATTATTTATTCGAGGATTTGCAAACTAATATGGTCCAGGATCTACATGCACGTAGAATCCATTGCACTTTGCATTGACGCCACATTTACATATTCACCGACAAACACAGATTATTATTATTAAATAATTCCTAAAAATAATATCACTGACATATATTTACAGGCTTGATGTTGGGCAATAAGGATGCTACTACACAACACGACTCAAAACGTACACACATTCCGCTCGCATCGCGCATTCTCGGATGTTTTGATTTTTGTTTTTTGTTTTTTTTTGTTTTTTTTTTGTTTTTTGTGCGTTTTTCACGTTCCAAAGCTTTGAAGATTTTCTTACCAGGGTAATGATTTCCAAATGTTTTTCTTTTTTTTTTTTCTTACTTTTTCTTTTTCGCTTTATGCGAAAAACATAAAAAATGCAACTGCCGCTCTTTTTCTTGCGATTTGCACGATCAGTTCGGGCGCGAATAGAGAATCATAGAGTATAGACACACACTAAAACTGACCACAAAAAAAAAAAGTCTTGAATCCTAGGATCGACTGCAGCCGCACCATCATCATAGCCACCAACGCCACCGCGCAATGTACCAACACCAAGCGTTGGGTCTCTCTAGAACCATGCGTCAAGGAATGACGACGATGGTGCTAGAGGCGCACGCCGACGAATTATATACATACACCAGAACAACAAATATGCACAACAATAAGAATCCAAAGAAAATGCAGGAATTATGCGCTGAATAGTGGGGCATAGGCTAAGTGTGAATGCCGCTGCTGCCCTGATGCCATACTCGTACGTAACGTGGCTAGCACTCTAGAGCAAACATCGGATGAAACCCACTCGTATATAAGAATTTGTAATGTTTTGTTTATTTAAATCAGATAAGTGTACACTTGTTGGACTTACATGTTTGAATAATCACTTTGTCTGCCATTAAGGGTTCTTTTTTGTATGTAAATATAAAAAAAAACAAGAATTGCTTTATTTTATTCAAATATTTTTGTTCTTTACCGATTGAAATGCCCGCAGATTAGTCTTTATATTTCAAGAAATGGACGTTCTGACGCTTAAATCGGAGTAATGCTGGTGAGGATGGATTTTTAATTTGGATAATAAAATTTATTCTCTTCAAATTTTTTAATCGTTTGCTCGAATCTTCCACAACAATAGAAGAAGACTATACGTATCCAGTGACACAAAAAAATACTTGTAGCCGATCTAAAAAGATTTGGACAAAATTCTCGCGCGACAAGTAATTCCACAAGCTAATTCTACAAGTTTAGGAAGTGATTTCATTATGTAGCAACATGTGATTCGACTAACACTTTATGACGTATTTAGTTTGTTAACCACCCCAAACAGTGAAGCCACCGAATTCTTATTAACAAACCGACATTGAATGGCAAAAACACAATAGTTTGGTTTTGCAAATGAGTTTAATTTGATGCACATTTATGGTAGTCGAGGAAATCTGTTTACAACCTTACAACTGATGCCTGGCGTTTGATATAAAAAAAAAAAAAACTCTGAAAATAAACAACATAAATCCGGTCAGGTCAGCAACAGAATGTAGGAAAGCAATTCTTGCTAAAACCGATTAGACATTGCCGTTGGCAACTACATCGTCTTTTGCACCAACAAAAGACTAGGGTTGTAAGACAATTTCACTGAAGCTTAACGTTAACAATTCCACACAATTAATTTACTACGATTCGATTTCTTATGCATTCGATGTTATTCTGGCCCTTCATTGTTTTGCTCTCGAAATATTTACACATAGTTTCCCAAACCAATCCTGACTCAAAAAATACGCGTTTTTCTTCACGGGCTTTATAGTATAGTATAGTATAGTATAGTAAGCAACCCAAAAAGACTTTTTTGTGCGTTGTTCTTAAATTTGATTTATCAAAGAAAAATAATAACACTATTTCTGCAGCAATATGTACTGAAGTACTTACTTTAATCGGGCCTCATTTACTCTAAGGGTCCCTCCAAATGCTTTTGTTTCTAGCTAGTTGGTAGACTGAGTATTGACTTTCTTTAGCTTTCAATAATTTCTTCGAATGTGTCATTTCAGCAGGTTTGACTCCTCGTCTTTCATTTTTCTCATTTGCTTAGGCTTCTCAAGCCTTGTTTACCTTCTAGTTCCCCATCTAGCAAGGTCGAAAGATTCATTGCGTTGAAGATGGGAATTTTTGTATATCGCGTGATTTCTTTATTAACAATGATTTATTTTCAAGGCTGCGCACAGATTGTTTCCCAACAAGATTCTATGTTTTCATTCTTGCTTTCATATCTTCTGGTTCGCTGCCGAAACCCGAGAGCTTTCATCGATCCAATTATCATCATCATCGTCATATACAAATAATTTTCCTCGTAGGGGTTTAATGTTCTCAACAAATCAAATAGTGGAGACCCTTTGTTGCATATATGTATGAGGACAAAGATCCCAATCGGCACTTAACTGAACCTTGATTAAAATGCTACATCGAATCCTTGAACGTCTTATTTGATCAAGCTTGGTTATTACCACCGTCGTTCGATGCGTCTAAATCTTATATTCCACCAACCTGCATTCAACTCAATGAACACTGCAGTTCTCAGCCATCATTTATTTTGGGGGCCATTTCTCGATCACCATTTAACCATATGAAATTTTATAAATTTGCTCGGCCTCAGGGGTTTGTGACCACCCTTATACTGTATTCTGCAGAGAGCAAGAAAAAGGATAAGGAGAAGCATTGAAAGATTGTGCAGTGGTTTGAATTTATAGCGAAGATGGTGCTCCATGGTGACGGAGAAATTGATATTAAGATAAATTTACTTTTGATTTATTTAATTTGCATAGTTCCTTTCATTCATTCACCAAAAGTTAATATACTAGCAAGTGCGATGTTTAGGTGTGGGAAAATTCCGTCGTCACTTTTATGTAAGTGCTTTGCATTCAGAGCAGAACGACGATCTCATCTTCACGAGCTACAGCACGGCTACTAATCTAGTCAGACTAGGTACTATCGCTGGTAATAGGGAAAGATTCGAAAACCAGAATTTCAAGTCTTCCTTGAGCATTCGAACCTATCAAATGATTGAATTGAAATTCAGTGGTAGACTTAGCCACATTTTCGCGATGACTGATATCGTCATCATAACGCCAACGGACATGCATACAATTTTTTTAACCCATGCGATATGCCTTGCTTTGTAAAAGATCCCCCAATATGTTGCAGGTTTTATTATTGATAATGATCGACAGCTAAGAATAACACATGCACTTTGCTGTACAATATTTTGGCTCATTAAGATTAACAAGAACAGGAATGAAGGCCAACTACTTTGGACACTCCCCTGGTGTACACCAACTTGGATTGAAAACTTTTCGGTGACTCTCGCGGGCCGTTTGCTTTGTTTTTTGCTCCTGTATCAAATATACTTATAACCATCTTTATGTATTTTCCTGGACCCCCTCTTATCCTTATCTAAGGATATAAGATCTATTGGTTGTAATTCGAAGGAATTTTTCAAAAGCAGCCAACATTATGAGCTAATCCTTTAAGGAATCCAATCCACAATTTATAACTGGTCATCAGAAACCCTCACTATTTTCCGGCTGTGCCATCTTGTGAACACTCTAAGGCCTCCAATGTTTCCTTTCATTGATAAGACATTAATTTGCCTCTCATAAATTTTAAAAGAGAATAAATTCGATGTTCGGATTCGAATGAATGAGAATTACTATATATGAATATGCATCTCTTTAAAATCTAGGGTTTATAATTAAGGACTGTATTTAATTATTACCTCAGTACCGAGGAACATTTTTGTTCAAACGAGAAAGTTGTCTCGATAAAGCTATTCCTATTTAAAGAAACACCTCATTTTCAACAACTAAAAGTTTAGTCGATAGAGTCCAGCTTCGTCCCTGTGCATAATGATATACCAACTAAGCGTGTGTCCAACCAAAAATAATACTAGTATCTGAACATGATAATCCCCTTAATGTGGAAAACCACTAAATTAGCCTATTTACCTAAGCGTTTACGTGAAAACTTCGTGCCTCATACCTGCAGTTCGTTATACATGCGCATTCACTTTGCCTTACATAAACATCTTCATCAAATGACAAAAAGTAACTTTTGAATCATTTTGGATTTTCCCAAAAGTTCCGTGCCTAGATAACAAAAGCACTTAAAAACGATGCACTTTTGTAAAATTACGCAGTTGTAACTGCCAGTTACAAAATCTCGGATAAAGTTGAGCCAAGCACTAGACGTCTTCTATTGTTCAAACTTATTTGTATTAGATATTAAACTTTTCACCGTATACGAATACTTAATGATGTCTACCTTCTACCTACTGGCATATTAGGCGAGAGTACCATTTTAACGCCCGCAAAACAAGTTTTTCCTTTCGTTTCGGACTTTTTCATTCATAACTTCGACACTCAACACAGCGGCTTAGCGTTGTTATTAAGCCTCAAGAGCTTCATAGTTAACATCTCAATGTCATCGAAAATGATTTCGGTGGTAAAAGTAGAATGAATTGGAGATGCATTACGTGCAACATTTACATTTTTCACTTCCGTTGCAGTGCTCTTATCGAAATGAGTACATCAAGTAATTAAAATTGCATTATAAGTTGTTGGTAAGAAGGTTTTGTTTTTTTTTGTTAACAAAAGTTTCTTTAATTGGTTTTGTTAAACTCCGTAGAGAGGCTTTTGAATTTGCCTTAACGCTGTTAAACTAGTTTCAAAACTTGTTATAATTTTCGCAACCGAAAAAAGGAATTGTTTTTTCTTTCTTGGGCTTATACGCACTCATTTCGACCCACACCATGAACTTTGAGACAATAGATATGAGTGGCGAAAATAGAGCTCTTAACGACCGTTTGGATACAGGCTCTGAACATATTTATTTCTTGCATAAATGAATATATTTAATGACGGTTTGACTTTGTATCTTTTTGCTTAATGGCTGATTTGTTAAAGAATTAGACTTCACAGATTTTGGGCGCATGAAAATAAGGAAGCAAATGATTTAAATCCCTTATCGGGACAGGCGAATCTATGTTGAAGGATTTTCTCTCAAAATAAATGAAATCTTCTTTGGGAGTGCTTTATTTTTATATTAGAAATGGTAATTTCTTCTTTTTATTACAAGGTGGGACATCTGTCAGTTTCATTTTGAAACATGAGTTATTCTTAACCTAATAAATCGAAAGATTATGTTCGCACCACCATTACTGAAACAACATTGAAAAATATTGAACAGTGCATTTTTATAGACTTTTTGGAAACAAACCAACAATTATCCCAACCTCAGCATTTCCGAATAGGGAATTATAGCTACACTGCTAATGAGTGAACGTAAGGCGAGGGAAAAATAGCGGAAGAGAAACAAGAGGGATATAGATGCAATGTGGCTTTAAACTGCTGAGGACTGTAGCGATGAGCAAAAAAACTCACGTGGAAGTCTTTCTTGTTGAAAGAACTCTAAAACAACTCGGTATGCTTGCAATTGGAAGCAAGAGTGAAGAGTGACCAGTTCTTCTTGCACGGTTATTGCAGTTGAATTCTTTGAGGGGAACAAATGAATGAAGTGAGGAGACATTGCGACAATGTTCCAAACAGTTGTGGATCCTCTTGAGTAGGCGTACGGTGGTCTTTGGTACAATTGGCCATACGAGGGAGTTATTCTTCAATTTCGAGCTTAATTAATGTTAACTAAATCAGATGGTGTAAAGTGTTGCTTGCTCTGAAGGTTTCTATTACGCTTTTGGACAGCAGGCAACGCTGGACTTTGGAAGCACAAAATTTTGCTCTATTCAAAAGACCTCATATTTATATGGTGATATGCAACCGATGCAATTCAAAATCCGGAGGACCAAAGATCATTTACGAAAATCAAAAAGAATTTTGGGGAAAAAAACTGACCTCTGGCCATATCAGCATTTATATGCTGAATAACAGATCACTTCGGAGCTACATGGACTTTATAGGTCGCAAAGTGAATTACTTAGTTATTGCACACGTATTTCTCGACTCAAAAGCACACATTTTCGACAAGAGAGCCTGGTACCAGAATCAGTTAAATGCCTGAGAAATACACAGCACCGTCAAATTATACGACTAAGAAATGCTCTGGATCTCTAAAAACAAAACAGCCGACTTGCTTAAAAAAAAAATCCGTCAGGCAGTTATGTAAGTCGACCGCTCGGAAAAAAACATATTTTTTTACAAAACACATATTTTTTTCCTTTTTTAATTTTCGATCAAATGTATCAATGGAACTCATGGAAATCATCTCAACAAATTATCTCCGTTTCCCGCCTATTTGTCATTTGCAATTGTTTATTGCATTTCAATAATACACAACCTGCGGATATACTTTGAAAGATGTTATTATTTTTTAATGATGTTAAGAAAATCGCTTGAGCATTCGAAAGTCAAAAAATGAAAATACTATCCAAATTTTTTGGTTCATTGATGTTTACCTATCAAATGTCCAAATGTCCTTCTTTAAAAAAAGCTATCTGCTTTACAAAAGAAAAACAAAAAAAAAGCAGCACTTCTTTTTTGTTCATAAAAAACCACCCCAACTTTCGTGCGCGTATCCACTGATGCACAACAGAACACGGACTCCACTGATAACTTTTCCTTTTTCTGCCTTGGCGTCTGCTAAATGTTTCATACGCACATGACGCTTTGACAATTTATTTCAATTTGAAACAGGCTACTTTGCATATGAAAACCAACAATTGTTTCGGATTGGTTGACTAGCATATTTGTTGCTCGTAAATTCACAACAAACATTCGACTCAACAGTTTCCGACTTCTTTTGGAAAGATTACAGTGAGACGCATGAGACCATGTTTGAGCTGAGAAACTTGTTGTTTTATCAACAAGAATGGATGAAGGGCTTTTATTGGACACTTGGCGATGCCTATTTACATGTTATATTTTTAACAACGTAGTCACAAAAAAACAAACATTTAAATGATGCCGTGATTAAATTAAGTAAAAAATGATTTTAACACATTTTTTCTTGGTTCATGAAACCATTTTAATATTCGTTCATAATTGCAAAATGTTTATTTATCTTTTCAATAACCGGTGACATTTTATTGGTGAAATGAAGCCCCCAATCAACTGTTTCCTGGTTAATTTATGAACCAATAAAATTTTTTTAAATATGAGAGAGATTGAAAGCTTACATCTCTGTTGTAACACAACTAGAACTTGCAATTCTCAGTCTCAGAAAATACAGCTGAATTAATGAACGTCTATTGCGGGACAACATTTACAATAACAAACAATAGTAATCAATTTTTTTACGAACAAGCACCTTCTCAGTTTGCATGCAAACAACCCACTTTTTATGAATTCAAAATAAAGCCCGAAGCAGCTATGACAACATTATGAGGAACCGCCTACAAAACTGCATGCAAACACCGCCATATTCATTCTCAATGTCAGATTGACTAATCGCGATACTAAAGTGTACAATAATGTTTGACTTTTTAATGGAAAAAAGTGCGCAAGAAAATGTCCACAAGATAAGCGAAACTTAAATAAATTTCGGAGCAGCTTTTTGCATAAGAAAACTTTTCAAAAACTTTCCAAAAAGTAACTTCTCGATGGTTTAAAAAAGAATTCCTACTTTACGCAAAATTTAAAAAATCATAGTTAAAGAAACCGATGGTTTTGCTGAATTAAACGATTTTTTCCTTCTTGTTGATTCTCACACATTCAAGTAACATGCACTTTATTCCATGTCACCTTGATTTTTTTTTGCTTGCATTATTTGACGGTGTATAATAAAGTTGTAATATATTTGTATCCTTGCCCGTTTCATAAATCCTTTCGAAATTTTAAAAAGAAGGAAGCGGATATATTTAGTTTGAAATGCGGAAGACGAGCTCTGTTCCCTCTTTTAAGATGAGTTCTATTGTAAATATTCATATGTTTATCATTACATTGTTGCGCAACGCGGCCCAAGGGAATCAGAAAAAACTAGGTGCTGGTACAGAAAAGATTCAAATTTTGTGAGCGGATACAATGGGTTTGTTGGGAGTTCCTTCAAACAATATGAAATAAGCCTCAATTATTGCAAACTCTAGGAAACTTTTATCTAATTTTTCAAATATACAGTCTTCAAGAATAAAAAATAGATAAAAAAAAATGTTTAAACTAAAACTTATGCAAATATGTTATATTATCATGTTTTAATATGGAGTGGCACGGTAAAAGAGGAAGCATAAGTGTGTAAACATGGGGCCTCAAATGTCCATTTTAATTCCTCCATACGCCTGCCCTATGAGAACATCTTTTTTTTTGGTGTTTTTATACTAGATTGAAACAATTCTATGACACTTGTAAATCTCTTCAGATGTTAAAATGGGACTCCTCCCCATAGATGAAACAAAAAACTTGTAGATAAGGTCAATCACATAAAAGGTTTTTGATGTTTTCAAACTCTCCTTTATTTTTGACTTCTTCTTCAGTAGCCATTCAAGACAATGCTTATTCTGGTGGCCATTGGGCGTATGAGTCAGATCGCCTTCAAGACACCAACCAGGATGTGCAACTTATTTTACTCAAATCTCTGAAGGAGCCTTAAACCGCTTCGTTGGCTACACCGAAAGATGCGAATGCCCAAAATTCAATGGAGTGTTGTTTTATCATGTACAATTACTGACCTTGACGTAAAATAGACAGAGTTGAGTTCCCTGATACATTTCTAACTACGGAATACTATTTCAGTTCTTAGTCTTAAGATATAAGTTCAAATTCCTGACCTTACGTAACAACAACTGGACGAGAAGATGTTCAAGCCGACCGAGAAAATTTGAAGGATTTTTTTTTTCAAGTTTTAATAGGTTAAGAAAACATTTATTGTTGCAATTGTTTAAAGGGTTTTTTCTTTAATGAATGAAAGTTTCATCATAAAAATAATTTGAATTTCGTCTCTATCTAAACATTCACATAAGTTGACATTGTGCCCGAGCTTGTCCATTACCCTAGACGTTTTTTTCCCCAAAATTAAGCCTTGTCTTTTATTTCTTTAGTTTCCACTCCTCTCGAGCAATATTGACTAAATGATTGTTCTCATTTGTCAGTCGCTGGTCTTTCATTCGCTCTCATTCTGTAATAAATTAGAATAAATTTGTCTCTTTACTCTCTAATCAAACAAAAAAAAGAGTACTATTGCGAAACACAAAAAAAAAACAAAGTCTCTTCTTCACTCCAATTCGTAGAATGAAAAAAAATACTGATAAACTTTATTTTTGTATGGAATGCTCTGTCTGACACACTATCTGATAAGAAAGATAAGATGAACTTTCGTTTCCCTTTAGACACAAACAAAAAAGACCGAAAACAATGCCATTTCATATAAAAAGATAAAAAGATATTATAAATAAATGCGTCTCGTATGTCTAACGCTGTCTTGTAATTTTTTCAACCTTGCGACATATTTAAATTAAGAAAAACAAAATAAGTAAATTATTCACTCATTTAAATTTATTACAAGCATGACGATGACACTGTGAAATTATGGGTGTGCGAGCTGCGAAAATTGCAGTGACAGACAAACTTAGCTGACTGACATCAAGTAACATGGAGTTTTAATAAAACTGACACCCAGCTACTGTACAATTAAACGAGCCGAATGAAATGTATATCACAGGAAACTGGAGAGCTCTAGGGCAGAGCCCCAGGCACGTTATGTAAACCAATAGACAACATCTGTGTGTGGCATACTAATTACTATCAGATACAAAAAGAAAGAAAGATACAAAGCGATCCGTCATAAAGCTCGAACGCAATTTCGCAAACGAAATTTTAAACTTAAAAATCATTTCAAACACAGCGATCGATAGAAAGGAAGTACATTTGTTGAATTTGCAAATCAATTTAACGTTACGATATCAATATTGAAAAAAAAAATTGTTTAATTTGTATGAGTATATACGATCTATGATATCATTTGATCGTACACATTGCACTGCTTAAATGCGATAATTGATCGGATGCCGGAATGTTTCTCTTAATTTCAAGGCAAATTTGGAGAGTGAATGTCATTTCGAGGGAAAAAAAATTAGCACAAAGTTTTATTGGTAAAAATATAAAACAGAAATAAGATATAAACACCATCACTGCTGACGGAATGCGACGATCACAAGCACTCAAAAAATGTGATAAACTCAGCAAATTTTAAGCAGTATCTGGCATGTTTGACGTTTTATGAATGTACTTTGTATGACACTGACACCTGGGCTAAGAACAAAGTACAAAATATATTTTTTGTGTAACACTGAGTCAGGGGCCACTTTAATAAACAAAAATCAGTAAAAAACAAAAAAAAAAAAAAAAAAACATCCAAAGCCGAACGAAAACAACGTCTGCACTGCACTGCACTACACGTGCACTTTACGGCTTAATGTAAACAAATCCGAGCGGAATGTGATGTTGTTTGAAAGATATGTACTAACATGGTCTCTACTCTAAACGAAGCATACTTCTTTCTTTTTTTTTCTTAAGAATTGTACGTGTGCTTTTCAAAAGTAAACAAGGCGCACAAAAACTTCACTTCATTCACGAAAATCGCGCCCAATTAATTATATCCACATTCAAATACAAGGTAAAAAAAGAAAATAAATACAAAATTCAAAATACACTCATATAATGTATAACAAACACTAAAGGAACAAGAAAGCGCGCCCGCAATACAATACAAGACGAGTGTACAATAAACAGAAGATCGACGTTTAAAACGATCTTAATGCCAGTTGACGACTGATCTACCAGCGTTGGAAGACTCAATATGGAAGTTAACATATTTTCCCTCAGTCAGAATTTGAAAAAAAAAAAATACAGTCTATACAAATGTAGACGGAACAATCTGTGTCTATAAGAGAGGCATTCCATTGGGGAATACAGGCAAAACACAACGCGAACGTGAAAGAAAGCGATCGAGAATGGAAAGAAAACGACAGCGACCGACGACGTGACACCGAGCGCCGCCGCCGATCGCCCCATGCCCCAATCTTCAAGCCCAACAAGCAAGCAGATAGTTTTTGTTTAGTAGATATTTTTTTTTTGATTTTTTTAACTTCATTGATTCGGGAAGAGTGGAGGCGGAAAGCGCAGTCTCAGTCTTCACACAAATACTTAGACAGATGGATGCTTAATGTTTAATGCCTAAGCCTTAAGTACGTTGTAGCTTATTGCTATACGATCGGTGCGGCAGTGGCGGCTGTTGCAAAGCAAGAGAATACAAAGCGGCAGCAGAGAGCAATAATACAACCGGCAAAATAATATCGCCGATCGAACTTGAACGTTTTCTAGGGTTTTTAAAAACATTTTAGGGTATGTTGTGGTTTGTTGAAATATTTTAAAGGTGTAATAATGCCTTTCGGGCCTTAATTTATTATTTCATATTTTGGATGAAGGGAAATATCAACAGGAACTGTTTTCACGATCTGATCTCTTACGAGTCTTTGATAATCCCCTGAAATTTTTGGCCCGATACTTTAACATAACCATCCAATCCCTGCGAATTAAATGATGTTTTCTCGAACCCAGATTTTTCAGGTGCCAATAAAGCACACAAGGACAGAGAGAGAGATATATTGGAGAGATCGATATCGATCAGTTCTGCATTCTGCTGGTGTCGAGTTGCCACGCTGAAATTCAGTTTCAGTATCAATTTATTAAGTAAATTTTTACTTGAGGAGTTAAAACATGACCTGGTCTTTTATAGCACAATACAAAGTTTTTGAAGTTAATAAAGATAGAGCATGATATATGTAAAAAATATGGGACATAAAAATAATTGTTCTGTGATACAAAGATAAATAAACAAAGTTAATATTAACAGTTCTTTCTGTGTGAACTGTTAATATTAACTTTGTTTATTTAATAAAAAAAGAAAAAACAAATATATTTTTTTACTGCATTACAAAGTGTTCCAAAACACATTTTCTAAAGCGTCCAATATTTTCAATTCCAAACAAAAGACAATCGGGAAGAGTTCAGGTTTTTAAAAGAAGGTACATTGATCTTAAAAGTTCTTAGAGATCGCGAGGAGGACAATTTTTCTAATAGATGTGGTGTTCTAGTCCGGATAATTTTATGAAGATGGAGGCAATTACTCGCTTTTTAAGTAAAAGTAATAAAGTAGCCTGTCGGGATATATGTCATACCTTGTTAAGCCGAATTTTTCGTCACCCGTGGAACAAAGTTCAAAACACACCTGAGTAAACCACAACACAATCTGTCCAATCTTCAACTTCAGTTTCTACTCGTAAAAAAATATGAATTGGGTCACAAAACAGTTTTTAAAAGGCCATGGCGCAGCTATCGATAAATAAAGCCGCAAAAGGAAAGATTACTTTTAACATCGTGGCTTGAAATAAACTCATTCTGAATGAGTGCCTTGATCCAAATCAACAACAAGTTTTACCGTTGTACTTTAGTATAGTATTTTGAAAGGATTTCCAATAGCAGGGTGAACGTCAATTTAAGTCGCACGTCAGAAGAACCAAACAATCGCAGAGCTCTTATTCCAGTGACAGAAAGCTCATCTGACGCTTGCCGCAGATAAAAATAAAAAAACAATTTTCATTTATTGTTTTATAATATTTTGCTCTTGTCAAATTGGTTATTTTAATTGCGAAACTGTTCATTTTTTGAATATTTTAACACTTTGCGAAATTTCGAAAAATTTCACCAAAAATACAGTCAAGATAGGGTACCTCATATTTGAACAATACCTTGATTCGAGTTCAATATAATGTTTTGATTTTGTTTTATTAATGTTGATCGATTCTCTTAACTTTGTTGTCTTTTTGACTTCTTATTTCTCAATACATTTATGGGAGTTGAAAATTAGAAAAGAGAGCCCAAAGAGTACGCAAAAAATCAATAAAAAAAGAATCATCAAATCATTACTACCAATCTATTAAAATTCCCCCCATTTCAATCTTTTTTCTTAAGGGAGACCCCCAATTTCTCACACTCTTCTTAAATACTTTATAAGCGTCTGCTTGAAGTATTCCGTATTCGGCACGTTTTACGCAAAAGAAGAACCATTCATGTATAACTTTGGGAGAGCATTCATTAACTTCTCAGATGTTAAAGGAAAACTTGTCTTAGGAAGCCAAACATCCGACACAACTTGAAGTCGTTTGCAACTGAGTCAGATGCCGCCGCAGCATTTTTATTAATGCAATGAAAAATCGATGATCGTTCAATTCATGATTCGTCGATGAACTTCAACCGATAACGAGGCAAATAAATGAGGGAGTAAAAAAGTAGTTGTACGTTGATATTGCGTCTTCGTATCTCGTTTATTTCCATCCGACTTAGGTGGCGTCATTTTTTAAGTACGAGTTAGTGCACTGTGCTTTGTTCGAAATTTAAAGGGCATAAATTCATTTACGTGATGTTTCCGACCAGTATCTTTTTTATTTTCATTTGAACAAACAATTCTGAACAAAGCTCTAAGGAAGCTTTAAATTTTGAGTTCGTTAAGGTTAAGTAACAGAATTTGTTCGTAGGTTTTCCGCATTTAGATCAGTGTGCCTGGCAGTACATGGGGTGATTTACATAAATATTTTTGCAATTAAGTCATAATTGTTGACAATTACTAATGGAATATTGTTTGTATAGTTAAACAAAGTATTAAATTATCTTGAACCAAATATAATCTATATAAATGTGTAGGTAAATACTTGCCCATTTCCGAATGACCTCCAGCTCTTAAGGTTTAAGCTAAGCAGACAATAAAAATACAAGAAATTGGCAAAGACCGAGTCTACATAAAAAATAAATTGAATTTTCTATCCGAAACAATTATTTTTTAAGGTTTGTCTGTTAGTCCGTTTGTTCGGCTTAATCTTGTAAACGGCTGATTTGATTTTAGTCATTCTGGACTGGACAGCAGTTAAATTAAAGCTTATTTTGATGACCTACTTTATTCTACGGTGCTAAACCATTAGTACGGGTATAGTTCAAGACTGTATTCATGCAAAAATACAAATACTTTAGTCAAGCTTCATCATTGCGCGATATAATTTTCGCACAAATGGCAGGGATTAAACCCACACACTTTTACGAACGGCCCTGAGGCTTTTAAGAAGGCAGAAGCACTGTTCAAAGAAATGTTAATCAATAGAAAGATATGAAGATGTATTCCCGCAGCTTGGAATGCAAATAGTTTATATTATTCTTTCATTTGTGGCCTTTAAAAGAATGTATGTATGTGGGGAGAATGCTGACTTGCACCTCATGTGTTTTTTCAAAGACTTGGTGCACTGAAAAGATTTGCTCACTTGTTGACTTTATTGGCCTTATAGCCCCCTTGACATGAATAAATTGAGCAATCTGATCAGTGATTTTACGAGGTCAGACAACACGACAGAAAACATCATTTAGTCAAGTTAAGAGAACAATTTCCTTTGCAATAAGTGTAATCACATGAATATTATAGCTTATTATATTCTCATGCATGGGTTTTTTTGAAAGAAATGCCAAGGTAATTAGTCGTTTAGTGTCCTCTACTGTCAACTGTTCGTTCGAAAGAATTCTAAAAAAAAAAATTCCTTTATGTCAGATAACCCCGAGTGCTTTTTAAAGGCGAAGCAGTGAAAGTGACTTACCACCAAATAAGGAAAAGGGTACGTGCTCATTGTCTGCAAATGGTCTCACAGCAACACCAATAATATTCTTTTGTATTGCTAGACAAAAAAGTGTCAAAAGATTCAATTTCACATCGCGAAGTTCAACTAAATACCAACACAAACCTTAACAATAATGTAAATAGTCAAGCTCAAGGTAAATAAACATTACACTTTAATATTTTCTTCTGAAAAACAAATGCAGACTCTTTATGTGTGACCTATTTAAATAGGGCCACGTATGGCCTAAGCACATCAAAATTAATGCATATCTGAGTTATGTTTGAAAAATATTAAGAATCATAGCCTTAGACGACTTACTGCAGTTGTTACATAATTCTTCACGTATTAATTCTACAATTTTTCAAGTCGAAAGCGTTTTTACAGAAGGATCGTCATTCGCACCTGACTTATGCCAGTCGAGTTAGGTGATTGTCAATTGATAATTTAGTAAATTAGGGTTCATCACATTGTGCTATAGTTTTCCTATCTCGATCAGCGCTATGAGGTGAATTTATGAAAGTCAAGTTATTGCATGAACAGGTAGTCAAAATGAAAAAATTTATGGCAGACAGACTGAAG
Source organism: Orthonevra nobilis (assembly GCA_963555765.1). Taxonomy (NCBI): domain Eukaryota; kingdom Metazoa; phylum Arthropoda; class Insecta; order Diptera; family Syrphidae; genus Orthonevra; species Orthonevra nobilis. Next base: position 46,595,699 of record OY743224.1, on the reverse strand, counting down.
TACAAAATGTAAGTTTTTAAACTAATAACGTAATTGTAATAAACAAACCTCACTTTGTATTACTTTGCAGACGCCTTCAATAAACCCTTAGAACTGTGACCAAACATACAGTTTATAAACGTTAAGAAAAGTATGGACTCAAGAACAGAGCCTTCCGACACACATTTATATGTGTTTTGATACCACTTATACTTTCTTCTATATTCACGAAATAATATTCGAACCACTGGTAAGTTCAAATCTAGGTCGGCTTTTCAGGGCCCCACCTTTTGCGAGTGACTGACAATCAATCCGATGTGTATAAACTGTCATGAAAAAGCTTCTGGCGCCGTTGGAGTCGTGAGTGGATTGTAGGTCCAACCAACACAAGTAAAATTACTGACAGAAAACTTCAGTAGACTAGTCTTTCTGGAAACCAAATTGAACAAAATTAAAAATATTGGCTTCATTCGAAAATGTATTCACCCTGTTTTTATACTAACCTGAAGATTAACAGCGAGTGCGAGATAGGCTTGTAGTTTCGAACGAATTCCGATTTATTTCTTTTAAAATAATTTGGAGGACATCCGCAAGTGAAATTTCATAAATAACCAGTTAGTGGAAGACATAAGGCTATTTAAAATTTAAAACTGGGTTCATAAGGTATATCGTAAATGACATCACAATTTTTACCTCGCAAGAATTGATTCTCTTATTTTTTCTTCTTTTCCTAAGCCTTTTGCTTTTTTTTATTCAATTGTCTTAAACTACGAAATATAAGCAATTTTTACAATGTGATTTCAACAAAGAGGTTTTGATTGTATCAACCCATTGAACCTTTTTTAGAACTTCTGTTTAAAAGACAAAAAACAAACAGAAGGTCTCTAGTTCTGCCATAAATTTTAAGAAATCCAAAATAAAAACTAAAATAATTCAAGTGAGCTGACCGTACCTATTCTATTGTTAGGTGGCTTAAAACCTTCACCTCGGAAAATAAAGGAAATTATCTGGATGATGCGATTAGATGATCCTAGTGGCACAAATCGAGAGCTCTTCTCAACAACATAATGGGTGTCTCTTGTTGCAGCTCAGCCCTGCAGCTGCATGATTATGTGTTTGACGAAAAAAAATTGATCTTCACAAGGAATTGGAGGTCTGCACATTGGTACCAAAAAGTGTTTTAAAAGTCATTTATTTAAAAAAAAAAAAATACAAGATAAAGCCCAGAAACAATCTGAATGATAATTTTTTTTAAAAAAAAATTATTTATGTGCCTCCAGTTCCAGCTTCCGTGTAATTTACCACAACGTACTCGTTGGGGTAATGAAAACCTTTGCTTAATCAATGGATAAGATTTCCATTAGTAAAATCAATGAAATGCAAAGGCAACCAACAAAGCCAGGACGTGGTTAGACTTTGGATATTAAAGGTTCATTTGTTTTCATCTCAAGCCAAACTTTGACTTTCTTTTGAAAATGTGCACATAATCTACTTTTACCCCGAGATTATGTTACGGATGCTGGTGTTGTCGATTTGTTATTTGTTTTTTAATATCACGAACCATATAAAGCCAAAGAAAAGATACACAAGCAAAAGTGACAGATACATATTTAAAAGCATGACCACAAAATTTATAGTCTCTACCAGGCATGTGCCCCGTTTCGCTCAAGCTTTACTTTAATGAAGAACATATGGTCGAAGAATGGACACACATTGGAAAATTTAATGCTTGACTCAGTTTGTCAGTATTTAGAGTGCGATACAAATGGGCGTTATATTCATTAATTTATCTGCAATTAAGTTTAGAACAATTAAGACTATACGAATAGCACATGTAAATAGAATGAAGATTGCATAATAGTTGCAGTCTTTATTTTATTTTTTGACGTCGAGATACATCAAGATCGTCGAGCTTACATCAGTTTTCAAAAATGCTATGCAGTCTTAAATCGAAACACAAGCTTAGCTTGAAATGCATTCTTATACAGGTGTTCTAATCTTCTATGAAAAATGGAATGTGAATAGGTTCTTCAAGGTTGAGGAAGTCTGTAGTAGAATTCGCAGTCATCCTTCAGGCCACTGAAACCGTGTTTTTCAAAGTGTATTTAGAAAAACAAATAATTAATTTATGCTTCGGCAAAATCGCTAAGAACACGACCCTTGCTGTAAGAACATTGATATTCTACTTTATACGCGCAGCTTGAACCTATTTACCGGTGCATAAATATTTTTAATCAAATGTATGAAAATGTTGTACCAAGTCTTTTGTTAAGAAAGTCACTATATTTAATTAATTAACAACAGCAACAACAAAAATATTTCTGAACCGTAAGAAGTAGCGAATTTATTTAATGACTATTTCGTTAATATTTCAAGTTCATTAAAAGATTCCACAAAACTAAGTAATTATTCGTGTGATTGTTATGAAAACACCATCAAGCGAGATTGTTTTCAATCTAAGAGTTTTTATTTCGAAGAATTTTCATCTCTGGAATTACATAAAATAATATTGTCCTTAAAAAAAAAAGACTCAGCATCTTATGATGATGATCCTACTCAAGTAGGATTCTTAAACATATATCTATGTTTACTATATAGTGGATGTTTTATGTTTTATTTTTAACGAAAGCGTGCGAAAGGGAATTTTTCCGGATGCGTTAAAAACTGCAGTAGTAATTCCACTTCATAAAAAAGGTGACACGACATTACTTAACAATTACCATCCCATCGCTCTGCTATCAACTTTTTCAAAAAATTTTGAAAAAGGCATCAAATCTAGAATGTTATCATTCTTAGATAAAACGAACTTTTTTAGTGATGCCCAGTTCGGCTTTAGAAGTGGAAGATCTACTGAAGATGCCTTATTGAAGCTATGTGGCGAAATTTTTAATAGCTTTAACGAATCTGATATTCCGGCCACCTTGTTTATAGATATAATCTAAATTTAGGTGTTCCCCAAGGCTCAGTTTTAGGTCCTATTTTGTTTCTAATCTTTGTTAATTCTATTTTCATACAACCATTTAATGGTAAAATTACAGCATTCGCTGATGATACTGCTCTGTCCTACTCAAACAGAAATTTTTTTAGCTTATTTTCGGACGTGAACTGGGATCTAGAACTACTTCGCAGATGGTTTAAGCTTCATAAGCTAGTTATAAGTAACAAAACGAAGTTTATGCATTTCAAAAACACGAGCAGTTCTCGCGAAAGCATAAATCTCCAATATCACTCTCCTAGTTGCTTAAAACTGCGTTTAAATAATGTCTGTCCCCATGATCAGAATATGCCTACATACAATTCTAACATTAGCTGTACCGCCGATTGTTTTTTAGTGGAACATGTAGACACATTTAAATACCTAGGTGTTATAATGGATGCTAAGCTAACTTGGGATGGCCATACTTCCTATTTCTCTTCATCTAAGCCTTTACTGTCCTCCATCAATCCTGAAATTTGTATATAATGGTCTACTCAAATCTAAGCTTGAATATGGAGTGACATGCTGGGGTGGTACATATTTTAACAAGGTAGGCCCATTGCTTGCCCATTGAGAATTGTAATTCCCCAAGTTTTGATCTGTTTCAGAACTTTAGAACTTTACCTATGAGACACCTTTATGGGTATAAAGTTTTGAAAACATTTTTTCTAAGATCCGGTTATAACGCTGCCAGATTATATGGTAACTATAGCTTACGCGTGAATACCAGAAATTTCGTAACTATACCTAAAATAAATAAAACACTTTTCTCACGTTTTTTTAATCACTGCGCCCCGATTCTTTAATTATTTACCCGAATGTATAAGATGCGAAAGAAATGAATAAACCTTTTTAAGAAATATTAAAATTTGGATTTTCTCATTCAACCACAATGAAATTGAAATTTTGTTTAATTAAATATCATGTAGCAAAATATTTGAATTTAACTTTTATCTACAAATGCACCTGCATACAAATTTTTATATTATATTTTTATTTTATTTTATTTTTATACTCTTGTATTATTTTTTACTAAATAACTCCCATTAACGCATTGTTATGATTTTTTTTAAGTTTAATGGTTCATTCGCCTCTTGTCCTTATGACAACTGAATGTCCTAATTATTTCGTTTTAAAACTTTGAATTTATGTTTGTTTTGAAATTTGTTAAATTAAAAAAATGTATTTAAAGATTTTCAATGAAATAAAGTTAACATAATAATAATAATAATAATAAATTTTACTTACATTTTTCATAATATTTTTGGTTATCTCTATTTAAATTTTAATTGAATGAATCTGTTTATGTAAAAATATCGTAGTTTTATAAAAAGATATCGAAAGCGTATTATTTTCACATCTATTAAAATGACCGCATTGAAAAATCGTAGGCTTAATCCTCTGCCATTTGGCACAAGTTCTTCGCGAAATCATTCGCAATCCATAAAAATCGATATGGAAGAAGACAGCCTGTACCGAAATAATAAAAATCATAATTGATACGTTATTTTTGAAAAAAAAAACTGAAGTTTCGACCAAACGAAATGCAATTTCTGCACCGACCATGAATATTTCTTAAGAGAAAGAAGTTGAAACGTACGCTTAAAATACATCATTTAAATATATTCTGGATGGTAGTGTTGACATAACACTACAACCCTAGGGAACGCGATCAAAAACACTTGAATTGATCAAAGACAACAGTGATGTGCAATTTTTACCCAAGGGATTATGTCCCATATTTTTATAATCAATAGGAGACACCCACACACAGCTAGAGGTACAATAGAGAAACTGTGTAGAATTTTTCCCAATAAGTTGATCTAAATATACGGAGACATATCCTGTACACCTCGGTGATCGGACTAAATATTGAATTCCGCATGAGTTGTTCGAGTTTCGACGCGATGGCTGACAAGAACAATCCTCAAAAATTTAGACTTCAAAACTGCTGCGATTGAACCAACGCTTTAAAAGCATTTGTTGATGTAAATGTGCGAGTACATTATTTTTTTAACACAAAACCCACATTGCCAAATCGATTTTCTATAAATAAAGTCAGAGAATGTCATTTATTTATTTTTTATTTATAATTAAACTTGAAAACTTCCCGCGCTGAACAACATAAAACATTAAAAAAATCAAAGAGTAAAAAAAACGAAACGATCAGCTAACTAGTCATTCACAAGTTTCTAGGCTAATCCTCGAAATTGGAACCAAATATTACATCAAACACACGCATTCCGCAGATTTTCTCATCATTAACATACTCCTGCCACTTCATCTGTAAATTTAGAACATCCTTCTCAGCCCTAGTCGGCTATTTATAAAATAGATCGTAGACAGATTCCCAATTTGCCTTGCAGAGCAACTTGTTGACAAACGTATCCACGCGTGCTGTGTTGCGCAAAGGCCAATTTTATTTTAAGAATCCTCTCAAACGAATTCCGCCAAAAAAATCAACTTTCCCGCATTTATTATCATCATTTTTATTGACTATAGTTTTAAAAATGCGTCAACAGAGCAACAAAATTTCGACATTTATCTAAGATTTTAACCCCAAAAATAACAAACATAATTAATGCTTGAACCACTTACCGTTATCCTAGGCACACACCAAAGGTGGCACACCAAATCACAACTGCGACATTTCACCACGGCATTCAGCACAGGCGCATGACAAATTTGGCATACTTTCCCCTTAGCTGGATTCCAAGAGAAGAACTCATGCACACCAACAACACGTCCCATTTGGCTTGTCGCTGTCGAGCGTTGTTCAACCTCAGCATTCCTCATTGAATCGATGGCAAGCATCTCTGCGGGTGCGGCGCGGACTTGTCTGCTCAAACTGGACGCATCCAATTTTTCGCTGATTTTGTTGGATAGCAAGAGGCGCTGCATGGCATTCGCACGCTGAATTGTATGACTCGAACCGATGTTCTTCGGGTGCAGGGTAATAATGCGGCTAGAGGTCGTTGCATGGTTGTTGTTGTTGTTGTCGTTGCCCTCATTGATGCGAAGGTGTGCCGCCACCGGGCTATGCTGCTCTATGATACTAACAATGTCTTCCTCATCAATGAATGGAATAGCGTCAGCGCTGTTTGAGAACCCACCACCTGTTGCGGACGTGCTGTTTTGATTGTCTTGGTTGTATGACGAATACGACGCGGACGTTTGTTGACCATGGCCGCCACTTGGTGTGGTCGGCCGTCTTTGGTCAACATAAACAGATTTCTGTAGGTTTCCATTGGTGTCGCCGACTAAGACGGCAGATAGCACGCTCTGCTTGGATGACTTGTCAAAGGGCAATCTGTCATAATGACCAGTATTTGGATCTTCCCGCTGTGACGCTACAGTTTTAGTTGCTGTTGTTAATGTATTCACGCCGTTCGGCGTTAAGCCGCTCGTCGATGATGGTTCGCCAGGTGTTTTAACGCTACGTTCAAATATTAACTGGCTGTAAGTGGTGTCGTCTTCTTCTGGCTCGCTGGTGCGCTGAAGTGCCGCCGATGCATTTGAATTAGGGTCAATTGTTGTATTGTCGGTGGAGAATTTCACGTTGCCTGTTGGCCGGTTGTTTGGACTTTGTTGTTCACCGCTTTGGACCTTTGGTGCGTGTGAATCTTTGGCATTTTTGGCGTTCTTCTTGGAGCGCTGCTTTTGTTGTTGCTTTGAGGAAGACTTCAAGAAGCGCAATTTGCCGTCTTGCGGACAATTAGTGCTCGAAACGATTTCCACTTGATTGACATTCCTCTCAAGGGGCCCATTGATTACCCGTTGATTTGGCTCTTTTGTTGGGTTTTGAATTATTTTTGTGTTGCGCTTGTCATCCCGCTGGAATGAGAAAGAAATTTTTATGGTTTTTATTGATTGACGCTTGACTATGTGGCATGAAAATGATGGCACTTATTGTTTAAACAATATTTACACAGATTGTGGCTATTGCATGTGGTTGTTGCGCAAGTCGTGCCTTACACATTAAGTTTAAGTGATAATTACCGACTGTTTTCCATTAGACAGGGTGCTGAATATGTGGCAGGCATGACGTGGTGTTGGCTACTTGAACATTTGAATTGTGTGAATTAATTGACCAGAATATTACGAAAGTACTGGAAAAGTGGTTTATTACGATGATAAGTCATTTGGTTTTGTTCGCATAGTTTACACATTTAAACGGCATTAAGAATATTAATATTACAGAATATAGCCTGAGTAGATTCTTAAAATGTACGCACTCTTAATGGTTGGTATCAACCAGTTAATCATTCGTTTCGAAAGGAGTGTGAAAGTTGGTTGTTTAAGGTAGGTGGTCTCCGTGGCGTAGTGGTTAGTGCGTTTAACTATTGATCAGTGGGTCTCGAGTATGAATTCGACACGGGAAAAAATATCACAAATATTTTCTCAATTGTTTTGGAGGTTATAACACAAAAAACACGATTCATCAGGAGGTGAAGGTATTTTATTTAGTGAAGGTATTTAACCTTCGATTAGTTAACTCAATGCTTTTCATGTAGAAAAAAGGTAGTGATAGATTTTTATGTAAAGTGGTAAATGGGGATTCAAAAACGATTGAGACATGCCTTTTATATCGAGCCTCGGACACAAAATATGTTAATATTTGAATGCATCCTGATATGAATTGTGCGTTGGATTAACACCCCAAAACCATTTTAAAAAATTATATAAACCCATAGAATAGATAAGCTAAGGGCTCGTGGAATGTTAGAACACCAAACACTACAGAAGCTACTTAACAGTTTGAAACTGATAAAAATCACAAATAAAAATGCGCATCATCCATTTCAATATGAAAAATCCTTTGACTTGAATTTCATATTTGCATTAACCTTCGCCGCAGACTTTGGAGACCATTGAGAGGAATTCTTTGACAACTTGGAAAGACACCAAAGTAAGACGTTAAAATTGTTCTTGAAGTCTTTATTTTAGTCCTAGAACTGTTCCGCAATTATTTTTAAGTAAAAGCTCAGGAAGGCTGCAGCATACAACAAACAGGAGGTTCAACATTGAACTCCTTAGCAAATCAGAACTAGGCGAGTGAATCTCAAATGAAACAGTGCCTATGACAAACGTCACTATGTCAGGCTTTGATACATTATATGATAGTATTCATCGCACTGTGCTATACAAAGCGTTAGCCAAATCTGAGATCCCGAGAAATTATCCGACAATTTCGCACAACCCTGGAAAGCACGCAGTGTTTTGTTATATTTGAACCAAGAATTACAAGATTCCTGCACGAAATTTTGCCGGCAGCTGGATGATACTTGGCACCAGCGTTGCAAATTTAGTGCTTTCAGCGTTAATTTCAGTGCTCAAAAAATTATTTCAATGCCCAAATTGTCACTGTAGTGCTCGGGCGTTCTTTTAGTGCTTTCATTTTATTTGTAGTGCTTCATTAAATCTGCTTTTTGACGCTGAAACCTACCAAAATCCTTTTGCAAACATTTGCGAACTAGCCTTGAAACTGCTTTGTTTGCCACATTCTAATGGCTATGTTGAAAGGGTTTTTAGTCAAGCAAACCTAGTCAAAAGCAAACTTAGGAACAAAATTAGTTTGGTTTGCAAAGATATCAAAAGTACTATAATAATTACAATTTTCCAGAAAGCTTGATTTGCAAAATTGGAACCTATATTTAATGGCACATTTTTTATTGTTTATTTTATTTTCGTACAATCGTCGAAGTGGATTACCAATAAATATAAATAAACAAGCACTTATTTATTTTTGTAAAACTTATATGTTACCACTAAAAATACTTATGTAACAATAGTTATAAACTAATGTTATGTTCAAAGTCAATGTCCGATGAATGGCGGTGTTCATAACTTAGTTCAAATTTAACATATTTTTAATTGGTCTTTATACAATATTAAAACTTAAATGTGTGTGTTAATGTTGTTAAAAAAGTTATAAAAAAATGGGAAAAATTACTCGTTTTTTTATAATTCTTAAACTTTAAACTTACTTCAGCGAGTTACAACTAACTACAATAATTAACATTCTATCCAATCGAGCCACCAGTATTTGCTGGGATTCAGCCGTTCATTATTTAGTGAATCTCTTTCAGGTACGCTAATACAGTAATTCCCGTCAGGAGCTCTATACGACTCTTGCAGCATGGTATATAAAGGGAATATTGCTCGAGTCTGACAAGCAGCCATGTGCGTCTAAATGCAAAAATGCTTGAGGTGGTATGTGTTTCTTTTCTAATGACTGTAAAATATCCCGGGTTAGGATAAAAAAATCTCGATTTGAGTTTGTTCTCAATTACATTTGATCGCGCAAAATGATTCTTCAGTAAGCCCAGGATAACGTTGCCAATCCTAGACACTGCGGAAGCATCCAATAGTCTGTCTTTTTTTTTTTTTGCTCATACCGGAAGTAGGAATGAGCGATGCTGTAAATCGCGTGTAAACTCGCAAGCACTTTCTTTCGAAAACTCAAAAAAACGAATAGGTCAGAATTGGACGCACAAAGGCTTGGAAACACTTATTTACGACTAGAGCTAAATAAAAGTTTTTTTTTTGGGAAACTGGAAAATTAATTTTTTTTGGTGCCCAAAATTAGCGCTGAAAATATTAGGAACGGTGCTTTGGCTCAGAAAAAACTTGGCAACACTGCTTGGCACAGTCTTGCTGAATATAAACGTCAGTCACGTTCGTTAGCAATATCATTTCAATAAAACGATCGAAGAAGTCTAGCTTTCGAAAAAATATGGCCCAAAGAGAACCCCAGCACGAAAAATATGTTTTGGATTGAAGACATTTTGACACAATTTTCCTTGGGTTTTCGGAGCTAGGCAAACGAAAAGATGACCATTATTCAGAATTATTTTTAGTAAAAACTCATGATTTTCAGCACCCTATGAGGGTATCAACTGGACCTGTTAAATACTAAGGAAGTGATCGTTATGCAGATTCCGGCGAGAAGCGGTAATGAATAGGCAAACTCTCAGCTATGGTGGCGATTTTTGCAGCTGACCTTGCCGGGTGTACAATCGTTGCGAGACTCCTCATCACTGCAAAGTTTTAAATTCAATTCAGCTGTGCTAGAAACATTTTCACGATATTTCCACGTTTGTACAGATACATAGAAATCAAAGCTTTTTTTTGACAGTTTAAATAACTTTTCTGTCTTGGAGGAGAAACAAACAATTCAAGTATTTATAGTAACAAAACCCTGCCATTCATTGAGCACTCTTCACAGTAAATAAAAAAGCTTATAAGCTTTACCTATTTATGAACAGAAAATCTCTTCCAAACGACGGAAACGAAATTGCAAGGTAATATGCATTCCAAGTAACTTTGTTTTATGGTTGTCAGGTCTGCGGTATTTAATAAACAAACAAAAAACACATGCAGAGACTACAAACAAAAATATTTAAAACGTTACTTTGTTGCTTCATCGTCTTCAACCAAGTAACAATTTTCACAAGGGCAAGTATTCAATTGATTTCCGGAAAAATCACTAAACTTGAGGTACATTTTTAAACAACCTCTGATATTCTATTGAATTCGTTTATAAATGCCTCAATCAACTTATGATTTTCAATTTGTTTATCTTATTAACTAAATGGTAATATATGTTATGTTATATGTAAAGTATTTAACTTAAATTAATTTAATTCATTGGTTATCTCTCTAATTAACATTTTTTTTATAATAATTATAATTTTTACTATTTTTTTTAAACATGCGAATGTCTTTTCTTTATTTATTTACAATTTTATTGTCTTTGTTTATTTACTTAGTTATTGGAAAATAATTGTAATACTATATTTAACTATATTCTATAGGCATTTGTATATGTTTTTTATTGACCCATCATAAATGTTACTAATTCCTTAAATAAATAATTGAATTGTATTTTCAAAAAGTATTGTAAAAATTAATATATTTATATTTTACTTTTAATTAATTAAATTTTTTTCTGAGTAAATGCTTTGAAATTTTGTAAGGAGCAACCATTTTAAGGGTTGACAAGGGCAACATCGTTTTTAGCTCCATTTATACCATTTCGACTTGAACGGCAGTGTAAATGAAATTGTCAAATATGGTGTGAATTAAATCCGAACATGCTACATGATGTGCTGTTTCATCAAGCTGCGTTTTGTAGGACAACCTTTAATTTGAGCGGAATATCTTCTGTATTATTGGCCTTCCTCTTTGATAGTGGAAACTAAAATCCAGATTCACTACAAATGGAAAACCATAGTATTTTTAATTTTCGTCAAACATGCTGGGTGATTGGTGTATTTTGAAACGTTTCAACATACAATTTTGGCAATAAATCTTGTTTTCAATTGCAAAATAGGATCCCATTATCCCTTCGACCCCGCATTTATATCTCGTGCATTCAACAATCGCTTCATTGTTCGCCCATAAGTGAAATGAACAGCAACTCTTCCACTTCACACCGAGACCGGATACAGGGTATGGGTATGCGTTTGATGAATGGTCATGAGGTATTCGCCTGCCTGATTCTTAACCTACTGATCAAAAGCAGCTGCTTTCTATTAAGCCGAGGCACTCACTCTCCTCAGAAGTGCATTGTTACAAGAGGAGATCCTGTACCAATGCTGCTGCTGTTGCTGCTGCGGGTACTGTGATTTGTATCTCAACCATTAAACCATTCTCCGGTTCCTTGTTATGCAGTCAGGCTGTTTGTTCGTTTCGTTTGTCGTTTCATTTGATGCACACTATCGATATCGCCAAATGCGAGTGGATGGAATTTTTGCACAATAAAATGCTACTTCCCGTTTGCCGAGTTTTATTTCCCTCCAAATGTCGGGGGGCGTGTCAGACAAAACACGCGATGAGATTATCACTTAAAAATACATTGTGCAGTTGACACACTGAATAATTAATTCGCATGGGTAGATACTTAGATACAGCTCGTGGCTTGGAATGTAACTGGTGTTTTAATTTGTGCTAAACAGAGCATGATTTTTTTTTTACGGACTGAGAGTCCAGGAAATTGGACAAAGTGAATGAATAAAAGAATAAACAAAAAGCGGGAAAAACGAGAATTCTGTTTGGTTTATTGAATGTCAAGGTGTTGCGTGATGAAATTAAGTATTCTAATTGATAATAATTTTTATGCAATTTGTTGTGCTGTGTTGGTTCAACAGGGCAAAGCGATAAATGAAATTTTACATAAACTTTAAAAAAAAAAATGATTAGGTCTTTTAGCCGAATGTAGATTCAAGAAATTTTTATCACAGATGCCTGGTAACATGACTGTAATGATGGAAGTACTACTTTTTATTTTAATAGTACTTTCATATTAACAAGTAGTAAACTAATATTTAGAATATCCAAAATTCTACATACGTACTAGTCATCGATCCTTGGAAGATCTGAGCCTGAGCCCAAGCTGTTTTCTTAATCCTTGAATCGATGGTTCGATCTTTACTTTATCGTGAGCCTGTTGTAGGTTCAGCGGCACTTTTTGACAGTCCTTCAAATCTGTTCGGCAGTCTTGCCTTTATACGAATATTTTGGTCTTTCCATCACAATATCTGCCCAAGACTAATTTTGAAGGAATAACATTACAGCGCATATCCTTGCCGGAATCCAGTGTGAATTTAGAATAGGTAGTAGGTTCTTGGTTAAAACTGCACTGTACGATTATGTGTATTACATAGGATCTCGTAAGCTAGTTTTAGCAGAGGTGGGGTAGGTAGGTAAAAGTGGTGGTTCAGTGAGAACGTAACTAGCACTAAGTGCAGTTTTAATACCACAGCTCTCTTACCTTATTTATGATGTTATTTTGGTGTATTTGAGATATCTCTAAATCCAGCCCGAGGTATTTAAGAAGGACATTAGTTTCTTAATATCCATAGCAGAAATCTCATTAATTGAGTTGAAGAAGGGTCTACTAAGCGCCCGTTGTCTGACTCTAGCAAGAGCCGGACAGTCGCAGAAGAAGTGTGTTAGGGTCTCCCTCTCAACTTTGTTTTTGCAGCTGCGACAATGTGAGTTGTGTGGGATACCTAGCTCTATGGCATGATCTCCAATCGGCCAGTGTCCTGTGCAGACCGCCACTAATCTAGCAATATCATGACGGGCTCGACGAAGGAGATCTTTTGTTTTTGATTGTTTATATTCCGGCCATATTTTCCTTGATGTTGCACAGTTCGTAAGTCTGGCCCATCTTAGATTTGCTACTTCAAGGAAGTATGAAGATATATTAGCCTTAACTGCTTGTAGTGTGATGAAAACCTCACCTGCAAGCGAGCAGATCCCTTTATGGCAAGTTAATCGGCCTTCTCATTACCTGGGATGGCACTGTGGCCGGGAACCCATATAAGGAAAATGAGCTAACCTTCTAACGACGCTATTTCAGCTCGGCATTCCTGTACTAATTTTGAATGTGAAGTAAAGGAGGCAATAGCTTTGATGGCTGCTTGACTATCAATGCATATGGCAACCTTCTTGCTTGGCAGGATATTTGGATGTAATTTGATTTGACGACATGCTTCCCGGATTGCAAATAGTTCGGCTTGGAAAACGCTGGAATTGTCGGGCAGTCTATAGGCTTTACAGATGTTCAGAGATTCTGAGAACACACCCGCACCGACTCCGCCGCACATCTTAGAGGCGTCAGTGTAGATTGACCAGTTAAAGTCCTTACATATCTGTCCACTATTCCATTCCGCTCTTTCTGGGATTAGAGTATCAAAGTTATTTGATGGATAAATTCTAGGGACCATATAGTCCGTTGGTGAAGATACCAAATCTCTCGGTATAAGATCAAGTATAGCGCTATGACCATAGGGTTTTGACGTCCAGCATCCAGACTCTGTGAGCCTAATGGCGCTGTGAGCAGTAGTGTTTTTAATGTGTAGGTCCAAAGGTAGGAGATGCAGCATTACCGTCAGAGCATCCGACGGAGTCGATCGTAGAGCGCCTATGCATGCAGTTCTCTGTACATTGTTAAGTTTGATGACATGATTCAGCAGAGGTACGCCTCGATAATCGTTCCTAGACCGCCTTTTTTATAGATGAGACGTAGAGAGCTGATATTACAACCTCAGACATGCGTACGTTATCCCAAATTATCTGGGGCATGCTTCACACCAAAACGTATTCTGTTGATTTAAAAAATTAGCGGCTTGTTTTTTTTCAGCATTTTCATTGCTTCACAAACTTCTTCGTCAGCGGGTGGTAGAAAAACGTCATCAGCAGGAGTTGGGTTTTCTTCATACCCGATCGCTAGTATGGTCTAGCAGCTTCTGAAAATTTTTCTTAAGTCCACCCATAAATCCGTGCAGATCGGTGAAAACATTTCCTCCACTATAACGGGGAGAAAGGCCTCAAGCAAGGCTATTGGCCCTTTTTTGTAAAAAAAAAAATACGTTTAGGATTTCTGTTCCTAGATTTTTCTGTATTCTTGAGTTTTTTTCTTTTTCGCTTCTTCTTGTTAAGATTTGGACTTCTGTCTTGGCGTCCAAATTTTTCTTTCTAGTGTTTTTTTATGCACCTATCTTATGCCTTCCTCTTTTGCACGACCCATTATACCATTGGTTTTTCTAGCCTGACTTGTCCTATAAATTTTTTCCGGTTTTCCCGTCGTCACAACCATAGTAGAACAACACGTTGCGCGAAGTTTTCTACCTTCGAAAATATTATGTCCACCAAAAAAAAGAAAAAAAACCGTAAATTTTTCATTGCAAAATTATTCCAGTCATTCTAAACGTACATGCGTAAATTACTCCATAACAACCTTACAATTGCCACTTCTATCGTAATTGTTTAATCCATCCTCAAGAAGATAAATTTGGAAAAACGGCCCCAAATTCGTTCCGTCTACCCGCCTCACTTATCACATATGCGCTATTAATGCGTCTATCACTTGCGTGCATCTGGCCCACAATAGAGGGTAATTAAAAGTCTATTTATAAATTCAATCCGAACTCCCCTCCCCCTTTTTGCGTTCCAAGATAATTTTCGTTGAACATATGCTCAGCCCTCTTCACTTTTGGAACACTGTTCGCGAGCAGCGAGACAGAGATTAAAACTTGGATCAATTAATCGATTTTGAAGTGGCTGCGGTTCCAGTTCCATCAGATGAATCATGTCGATGCCAATGAATTGCTTCTTCAAGGGCTCTATTCCAAGGCTATAACGGAACAGTGACCATACAAAATTACTTAGGCTAATTTTTCCTTGTTTACAGATTGCGGTCTTTGATTGATAAAAATGGAAAAAAAAACTTGTCAATGGCGAGTTCAAGAAACCCATTACGAATACAAAGTATATAGAACAGTCTTATAATTCCGAGCAATGGGTGCTGCTTCTACAGTTGCCCTTTGGGTCCAAAAAAAAATTGGTCTGTTGTCACGGTTCAGAGAGCTAATTACATTTTATGGATTAAATTAAATTCCCACTACATGGGTGTTTGGGTCATAAGAATTGGTCGTAAAGGGAGTGAGGGAATGAAATTAGGTCTTGCAACTCACTCAAATTATTAGCCTGACGGAACGACATTTAATTTTGACATACTTGAATTGTGTGTCCCGCTTTTAATGGTTTGATAAAAAAAACATGCGTTTAAACTTAAAAAAATCTTATAGGGTGCAAACTTGCACTCATGAACTCTGACCTTTTATGGATATGACACTTGATTTCTATTGGCTTATGACAAATGCTTTTTGGCATTTACTTTCTAAAGTCTATTTTAAGTACGAGTAAATGTTAAACACGACTGCGTTTAATACCCTTAAGAACATATTGACTACTTTCTTCCCTATATATATTTGACACAGATTTATAGGCATAGACGAGTGATTGGACGAATTTGATAATTGGGAAAAGAATGTGATATCAAAATCGTAAAACATGACCTTTGACAAGTAAATAGGATTGCCAAACTGATAAAGATCATAAACTGGACATAATGGTGTCCACTACAAGCATGAAGTAAGTATAATAAGTCATGGTCTGAAATGAAGGCGAAAATAAAGCTGAAGGTGGCTTTCGTCGTTTATATTTGACAGTTTGACACCACAAAAGTCGCAAACGTTAAACCATTTAGAAAAAAATAATAATTCAAATATAATGCTCATGAGAATTTACCAAAGATGATGTTTAAAAAACATGTTTGGGTTCATTCGGAATACCTAAAGACTTGATTTTTGAGTTTTCTTATATCTTTTTCGTAACAATAAGGAAACAAAAATTGCGAATTGAATTGACGACTGAATTTATTTTACTACTTCCAGTGTAACTATTTCTAAATATGAACCGCTCAAATATGTTTGAGTATAAAAAGACTGGTAACAGATTTACACACAGTGTTGGCTGATTTTTCAAAAGCATTCTGAAGGCAAGTGAGATATCTTACATGGATAGCGCTAAGAAAACAGAAGTTACAGAAATCTACGCAAATATAATTATGAGAATGGCAAATATATGTATTTAGTTTGCACCAAGGAAGTGTCCTTTGTCCTTCCAAAGTGACGACAGCATGGTGAATCAGGAGTAACTAGGCTTGATCGTTCAAAGTTTCGATTCGTCAAAAAAACCAACTGGGGAAAAGTGGAACATGACCGCCTCAGTTATAACGTCCACATTAATCTGAGACAGCATGTGCCTCAAAGTGCTGCTGGAGTTAGAAGTGATAGTTCTCCCAATTTGCTTTGGCTAGATCGGAGGCTTCAAACCTTGATATGCTTGTATTGCTGGTTGGTGAAATACCAGTGAAATTCTTAAGGGGGTATTCTAGTCTAAAAATTAAAAAAAAATTGATTTTTTTTTTATATTTTCAAAGTTTAACTATTCAAGAATATATCTACAAGAGGATTTTTCAAAATTAAAATTATTTTCGGAGATATCGGTATTTTGCTGACCCGGCATCCAAACTGGTTCGGCCGGAACTAATCGAACAAAAGACATTAGGGATTCTCCTAAAAGAACCCAAGGTGACTTGTATCTTTTATATTTAGTGTTCACTTACGTCCAGCTGCTAACAGTTGAATTCTAATTTTCAAACCAAGTGGACGTAGATATGAGTGAAATAAAAATATAAAAATATATTGTGAAATATTGTTGTTTGTATTTTTAATGAAGTCTTCATTCCTATTTTAAAATGATAGAGCTTATGGGATGAAAATTGGCCCGGAAGCTCATTCATTTACTGTGAAAGAACGCCCGGATTGACCGCTCCGAGATACGAGCATCCAACGGATAGAGGAAGCCCGAACTGCTCGATATGAAGAGAGAAACGCGGAAAATAGCTTTTTCGACGTCGAAGAAAGTCCGGTGTATGAAGCAGAAATGGCAGATTGAATAAATGTAAGTCAACAATATCATTTCATGACCTACACTGCGAAAAACTTTACGCGAAACTTCAAACGCGTTGTTCTCGAAACTGTCTTTTTCAAAACAATACCCACGATTTCTCAGGTTCTACTGTACCGATTTACCTGAAGAGAGTCTTCTTTATAGACTATGTCTATGTCTATGTCTGGAACTATCCCCATCACCAAATTTCTATTACTCATTTTTTTTTAAATTCGAAACAGTCAAAAAAAGTGGTACAAAAATTGTTTTGTTTTTCAGGCAGTCGCCAGTTTGTGAAAAAAAACCATTCCAACTTTTCCGTAGTTCCAGACACAGCAACATTAGTCTAGATTAATAATCTTTGGTTGCGCGCCAATTTTTTGAGACCCCCTACTTCATCAACTGCTAATTTTTGAAATTTTCAACTTTTTTATTTTTTGATTTTTTTCTGTATTCTTGTTATGTTAATAAATAATTAGTTAAAAAAATGGATACTAAAAATATTAACTACCTTTTTTTATGGCCCTTCAAAAATTACATGAAATTCATACCTCTAGACTAGAATACCCCCTTGTTCAACTGCTGCCAATTCGCTGCAAACCACTCTTGCTGCTCTTTGATTAATTCCTCCATCCTTGTCGTCAATAAATATATTTGTGGGTTGGAGTATTCAATTTTATTATTTACTTTATTTTATATACTTATCTTCAATCAAATAACAAATTAATGGCAAAGAATTAATTATATTTGAAGAGTGGTGTTGACCCGATGATTCCACAAAGAAGGTCCAAAAAGAAGTGAAAGATGGTTGACAGTGGAAAACCAATGGGCCTAGAAAATATCAAGCAATATTAAGGTGGACACAGGCGGTAACTTCACTAAGCGACATCTAGGTGTTGAAACACTGATCGAATTCTTTCGATTCATTTGAAACCTTCTCTTGTAGACACAACACCTTCGATTTTTGTCAAAATCGCTTTGTTAAGCATCGAGACCAAAGGAAACCAGGATCATTTATGTAAATTCGCTTCAAAAGAAGAAGAATCTTATGAAGCCTTTTGAATATGATTTGACATTCCAGTTTCAATCTGCTATCCAAGACTGTATATATTTGGTTTTAGGTATGCCATCGTATCGCTACACAATTGATGAACGAGTTAAAATTGTTAACACTTATTGCTGCAGTCGCGATATTGCATTCAAATCAGCTCCCCCCCATAATTTTTATCAAGATACAGTGCATTCTCGATTATCGCAACTAATTAAAACGAGCGCAGTTGCAATGATCGACGTTTTTGCAACAACCGAGTACATTATTTTTAAGCTCAATTCGAGATGAGGAGCGAAAATCAGAAAACCAACACTTTTTATTCAATCCACTAAAAATGCTAATAAAAAAAATACTAAAAAAAAATATAAGTCTAAAATATGTTCTTATATGTAGTTCTCTATATGTACATGTGTTATTATCTACTTTTGAAAAAATTTTACATTTTTGTTTGGATTTTTTGGTTTGTTATATTTTTTAAAATCGCGGTTACTCGCATTTTTTGAAGATTTAAAATTTGTTCTATAGGGGCTGAATTTTGTTCAGCCCATCGAATTGCTGTGTTGAAAGCTTGTATTGCAGTCTCAGCCTTTATTTTGTGAGCAGGTATCTCAACCTTGGGCCCACTTTCAACTGATTCATTTTCTTCATAGTTTTCGTCATTGTTATAAATGGTTTCGCGTACCCAATCGCATATGTTTTCATTCGAAATGGATTCGCTGCTGGAAATATCATTGAAGAGAGTTGATATGGATTCTATGACCGCGTGTTCAATATGAGAAGCCATCAACACATTCCAGTACTTTTTGACTGAATCTGCCTGCAATCCATCCCATGTGTTATATAGAAGGCAAATTGCATTTCGGAGATTGAATGCTTTAATTTTTATTTCAAGGTCTGATACCTCACATCCAACTAAAAACGCCAATAGACTTTTTTTGTAGTGCAACTTTGTCAAATTTATAACGTTCTGGTCCATTGGCTGAAGGAAAGCAGTACAATTTGCTGGGAAACACATGACAAAGATCATGCCGTCGTCACTTTTGAACTCGCCATCTTATGGATGGCAAGGAGCGTTATCTATAAGTAAAAGCGCCCTTCTTGGAAGTGCTTTCGAACTTAGAAATAGTCTTACCTAAAAGAAAAAAAAAAAAACGTATGAAAAAAAGACCTGCATAATTGTGGCCGATAAAATGTTGTTACCTCAACCATTGTTCAAAGAATGCTAACGTCATCCAAGCATTCTTATTTGCCTTGTATACAAAGGGCAAGTTGTCAAAATTTTTGTATGACGATGACAAATAGCTTAACTTTGTGCAAACCCGAAGCGTTAGTGCAGGCGAGAAACGTGATTCTTTCCTTTCTTGTCTTTCGGCCAGGAGCTGACGATTACTTAAAACCTACAAGGGTTTTATTGGGCATAAGTCGGTAGAATAACCCGGACTCATCGGCATTATTAATTTGATGGGGAGTCAAATCGAGCTCTCTGACTTTTTCCTTAAATTTAATCAAGAAAGGATCTACAAGCTGCGGTATGTTTGAAAGTTTTTCTCCACAAATTTTCAACAGGCGAATTCCGTTTCTTTTTTTAAAATTTGTCACCCAACCATTGCTCGCATTAAAAGATCCTGGCTTCTCTTTAACTTGTTCATGAAATGAGAACGACTTTGTTTTAAGGATCTCGCTGGAAATTGGCACATTTAGCTTTCTTTGATTTAGGAACCACTTGCACAAAGCTTTTTCCATCTTTGGATATTCGCCCCCCTTTAATGTAATCCTCTTTCCGGGTCCACATTCAGCATTAGAAATAAACTTTCTTATTGCATCCTCTTTTCTTTTTATTCTGCTTACTGTAGATTTATGAATATTGCACTCAAGGCATATTGATTGGATTGAAGCTCCTTTATTAATTTTTCCTAAAATTTCACTCTTATTTCTACTTAAGGCACTCAAAAGTAGTGGTAAAATAACTGCCCAGACAAAAGGAAAACATATGTTTAGAACCAAAGCAAATACAGATACATAAAAACAAAAGTTGCAGTTATCGAGTCAAAGTTATTTGAAAAGTTGCGATTTCTGCGGCAACAGTGGTGTAAATTCAGCTGTTTCGAAAATCGAGGAGTTGCGTTAATCGAGACTGCACTGTATTTAGTTTCACAGGACTTAAAAAAACTAGAACCTGCTTCCGGTGTTAATTTTATAACAGATTTATTGTCATTAAATAAGTGTAATGAACCCATGTAACCGTCCAACATTCCCATAGGCCCAAATCAATTTGAATCCTCTTCCCGCGTAGTTGCTAATTTTTGTTCATTGAAAACGGAAGTGTACTGAACTCATTGACTCATTATATCGGAGCTTATTGAGTTCCAAATAGAGACACTAAGCGCAGAGCTAAATTCAATCAAGTTCGCCCTTTTAATAGCAACCAAAAACGGATTCATAAAGCTTAATTAATTGAAGTAACGATAAAGAGATAAAGATAAGCATTCCACTCCAAATTGATATTCAAATGATTATAGTCTGCCACCAAACCACTTTATCGCTTAAGAAAACTCCACATAATCATAATCGGATTTTGTTTCACTTCTTTAACAATCCATTTATTCGACTTCGGAACACAGGAAACAATTAAAAATAAAAAAAAACAGTTCAACACCGTCTACCGAAGTCTGTTCATGCTTAATAAAAAGCCCCTGTCATCATATACAGCTCAAATAAATAAGGTGCAATTTATGATTCCATAGGCTGCAATGAATCCGAAGCGCATATAAATTATCCACTTTCATGGTTCCATATTGGAAAAATTAATCCAAATCATAAGCCTCCACTCCATGAACATGCTTATGATCCTCATCGTCGCCGCGCCAACACGCATGGGAGTGTTGCACGCATCCGTGTATCTGTCGGGTTGGTTTTGGTTTTTTTTCTTCATTTTATTTTTGGGGTTCAAATGATTTAAACGCGGAGTCACTCTTTTTTAGATTAAGCCCAAGTAGCGCTGATTGAAAGTGCTTAGGTGTACAAAATACGTACGGATTTGGCACGATTAAAGCTCACACACATCTACAAATCGTATCTGCATCTGCGGTCAAATGTTAACCTACTAGAATTAAGTTTACGGATTGCATGTGCAGTGACTAACCGACTGACTGACTGTGGACATCACAACAAGGCATAGATGCTGGGAACAGTCACTGGTGTTCGAGTTCGGGCTACAAAAGCTATGGGCCCCATTCAATTGGCGCTGATGTCAGTTTCGGTCTATTTAGTTCAAGTATAATGCGAAAAATACTCGTACACTGATAAGCGGTTTCCTTAGGTTTTGAACTTATTAAAAATAGTCGTAGAGAGAGAGAGCCTATTCATAGAAGTTTGTGCCTGCATTAGCGGCAAACAGATGGAATCGGATGGATTATCCGCAGATACGAATACTCGTTGCGGGTGAATGTGTTTTGCGTTTAATTTATTTTCATGTGCCGCCAAGTGAATGTGTTTTCTTTGTTTTTTTTTCGAATTCCTATTTCGAAGGGAGGACGCGAAGTCTTCGTTTTATTTAATTCATCATTTACTTTGCGGTTCAATTAGAAATCGAATATGGGAACAGCAATGACAGATGTTCCACATTTTCGTTCATTGAAAAAAGGAGTTATAGTTTGTTCCGCAGTAGTTTCTAATTAATGACATCATAAATTGATTTGGCTACACTTGGGGAAGCATGGCATTTCAAATGTTTAAGGAATACCAGAACGGATTCAAATCGAAAATGTGTAATTCCATATGATTTACGAACATGGAAACATGGATTGTCATCTGGCGGGTTGGGATTGTAAAAATATCGAACTATATATGTTTCCACCACAAAAGTCGCTTTATAAGCTTCCCTGGAAACCTGGCAACCTGTATGGTTTTTAAGAAATGGTTATTGAAAATAAAAAAACAAGGTCAAGTCGGACTCGCGCACCGAGGGTTCCGTTCAAACCTGTCGGTATACAAGTAAAAATTCACCCATCACGACAATCGATCACGAAAATATTGTAGGAACAATACAAGCAAGCTGTCTGATAATATGTTTTACAAAAATATATGTAGTAGTGATTTTTTAGCTATTATATTTTTGGCAACACTGGTTTAAACGGCTGACGCACGTTTCGTGTTTTGTTTCACTGTCAAACATCTTCAGTTTGGTCTATAATTTAACCATGAATCGTCTTACAAACGAACAGTTGAATTTTATTGATAAAATGCGAGCTCTGTTAAGAAAGTTCATCGCGCGCTTCTTCCATTTTATGATCAGTTTAATCGACCCACTGAAGCGGCTATTCGGGCTATTGTGACTAAATTTCGCACCAAATTTACATTGTTGGACATTAAACCACCAACACGCTTACGAAGAGTGCGAACTGAAGAAAATATCGCAGCTGTATCGGCCAGTTTTAATGATGACCATCAATTATCGATTCGTCGTCGTTCGCAGCAATTGGGCCTCTGTTACTTAGCAACGTGGAAAATTTTGCGGAAGGATTTAGGTGTGATGCCTTTCAAAATACAGCTGGTGCACGAATTGAAGCCGAACGACCTACCGCAACGTAAAATTTTTGGTGAATGGGCTCTTGGAAAGTTGGCCGAAGATCCACTTTTTTACCGAAAAATTGTGTTCCGCGACGAAGCTCATTTTTGGCTCAATGGGTACGTAAATAAGCAGATTTGTCGATTTCGCAGTGAATTTCAGCCAGAAGCATTGCAAGAGCTACCAATGCATCCAGAAAAAGTCACAGTTTGGTGCGGTTTATGGGCTGGTGGCATCGTTGGACCGTACTTCTTCAAAGATGATGCGAATCGTAACGTAACTGTGAATGGTAAGCGCTACCGTGAGATGATATCCAACTTTTTTTTGCCCAAAATGCAAGAGCTTGACTTGCATGACATGTGGTTTCAACAAGACGGTGCCACGCAGCACGCGCAACAATGGACTTATTGAGAGACGAGTTCGGTGAACATTTTGTTTCACGTTCGGGACCGGTCAATTGGCCGCCTAGATCGTACGATTTAACGCCTTTAAACTATTTTTTGTGTGGCTATGTTAAAGCTCATGTCTATACAGACAAGCCCGCTTCAATTGACGCATTGGAAGACAACATTGAAGCATTTATTCGTGAGATACCGGCCGAAATGTTGGAAAGAGTATGCCAAAATTGGACTAAGCGGATGGACCATTTGAGGCGCAGTCAAGGTCAACATTTGCATGAAATAATCTTCAAACATTAAATTATATTTTTCTGAATTTTATGTGTTTTTTTTTAAAAAAAACTTTCCTGTAGCTTTTAAAAAATCACCCTTTATAATATGATAAGCTGTTTGAAAAATGTTGTCCTCTCCCCATAAACAGATCTTGTTCGTGGTCATTGCGGTAACTAAATTATGTTTATAATCACGATTTAAATTTCGGTTTTGATTCCCTGCGAGTTTCAAAATATGCGGTGTAAATGGTTTTACCACTGCGTTTTTGCGTTGACTAAGAAATTTGTTTTATTTTCACAGCTTAAAGGCAATCAGACCTGAGTATAAGATATGAGTTTCAACGTGATATCTCTACGTATTCAAGAGGAAAATGGTAACAAGCTTATGATTATTTAAAGAGAAATATGTGATGTGACTAAAAATTAAAGGTTTTCGGAATTTTTCCTTTTTTATGTGCTATAAAACATTGCTTTATGCCGAATTTCAAGATTCTAGGTCGACTGGAAGTACCCTTAAGGTTTTGATTCCCTTGCGAGTAGTTTTGAGTTTGAAAATAAGCGGTTGACATAGAAGTTTGATATTGTAACAGCTTAAATGTATTCTAGAGCTGAGTATTTGATATGAATTTCAATTTAACACCTCTACGAGTTCATGAAGAAAGGGGTATTAAGTTTTAAATTATAAAAAATATTTTTATAATATGATTTAACTAACTACTTATGGTTTTCGGAATTTTTCCTTTATCTGTGCTATAAGACGTTGCTTCGTACCAAATTTCAAGATTCTGAGTTCCCTGTTGGTTTTGATTCCCTTGTAAGTGGCTTGGATTTTGTTTATTTAATTTTTTCACAGCTAGTTCCCCTTGAAAAACTAAACCTAAGCATTTGATATTATTCCAGGTTGATACCTCCATTCCTGAGAAAAAGGATCTTGACAGACAGACGGACGGACAACAAGATGATCCTATTAGTGTTCCGTTTTTCCCTTTCGAGGCACGGAACCCTAAAAACACAAAACCAGCTTTAATTCCCTTCGATTTCCAACACGAATAAAATTGAGCCGCCAAAGGAAAGCATGCATTCGTATATATGTACATATAATTACATAATTTACACGCTGTCGAGCAGAGTGAGCAGAACGGTTATGAAAAGAATTGAAAGATTGCTAAATGGTTTGAAACTCGGATGTATTTTGATTTTGATTTCTCAATGGATGGAGCCGGGACAGGGCCATAAAACATTGATATCGACATATTTGCATTCACTCAATTCTCAGTATTTTATTTGAAATAATTGAAATACCTGCAAGTTTTATTTGTTTATTTTACTAATCAAAATTTATTGCAAATGGCTTCATCAACAACAGAGCCAATGGACTCGTTTAAAAACAGGAAAGACCTCATCTCACCTTTTAACCAGAGGCAGCTTAGTGTACATAATTGGTGGTAGCTGATATGTTCGCTTAGGACCAAGACCATCGCAGACTGAAGCGGCATCAAATGAGTGAGTACGTCGAGCCTGAACTCTTAATTTAAGCCTTGACTAGAAGTTAAGTGATACTATTGGCAGGCAAGGAAATCACATCTGTTCCAAGGCGGCAGACATTTTTACAAAACATGTTTTCGAAATGCAATGAGGACGATATTTTATAAAAAAAAATCGATTAAAGAAGATATGTAGACCAAACGAAATATTGAAGAGTCCAACAGGGATTCGAGGTTATTTAAAAATGTTTTTGCTTACATTGAACTGCTTCTCGAAATATATTTACCATTCTTCTACCCATTTGCCAGCTCATGCACTTACTTCTAATTTGTCCTTATATTTCCCATATCTTGAGATTTTCCTAATGATGAAAAAACCACCAATAGACTATGTGTGTTAACCATTCAAGCCAACTCAAGCGCAGACTGCGTTCAACCTTCTAATAGGCGGTGACCTTACCTGAATCCATCCAGCCGAACCAAACAACACCAATAACCACGAATAGAATTCGTTTTAAGACTTCCTGGATGCCTTAGAAGACTGCCACCATACATCGGGCACCCTCATGGAATTTTAACTAGCCAGCTCCAATACTGGGAAACATCGTGTTTTATTACTCGGTACAAAAATCGAACGTTTCGCTGGAATGGCACTCTAAGCCATCCACAACAATATTCGTGCTGCAAGGATCCCTTTTCTTTTTCAATAATGATTGTCTGTGTGCATTTGCATAGAATGCCAATCAATTAGGCGTCATCGATAAATGCATGCACAGCCACGAAACACGCAAAAAGGAAAACAAAAAACAACCTACGAAAAACACATCAAAACGTTATAATCAGGCAAGTCGAACGGCAGGCAAAACCGCTCTCGAACGTTGCCCCCTATAGTTGCAGCTATTTGCCAATATACACATATCTGGTATGAAGCTTGACTATTTTGTGGTCTACAGTATGACTGGGTTCCGTAGATGTCCCGCGTACAAATCCGTAAGTCACCAATGCACTTCCGCGCCAAGACAGGTGGGCGGACGGGTACTGTTTGTAGCCTACGAAGGAGTACCATGCACGTCTTGAACTGGGTTTTGTTTTTAAATGCTTGTGCATGTGGCAGCCAGCAGACAAGCGAGCTATTTGTTGTTGACTGGAATTGTAAATAAGATGCGATCGACACAAGTAAAATGTTTTTAATGTCAAATGTGACATAAATGTTAACACTTTTGGCGCTACGCTTGGGCGATACGAATGATTGGTAACGATGGGATTTTAAATCCCACACGTGAGAACGATTCTTGAATCTTATTTGAGTAGAACTTGTGTCGGACGGTCTCGCGTGGCGCTCTTAACGCTTGACGCACTAAAAACATAAAGTGCGGCCGTCTGTGCGTTCAGCGGTACAAATAGACGCGCGTGTGATAAAAATAAATCGCAGTGCGACGGCAATGAATTTCCCACATCACTTTTGGGCGCTGTGATATCGTTTATCTGGAAAGATATTCAATCGACGAGTATTTTTGGAGAGCGGCAATAAAGTGAAGTGTTTTTGTGTTGTCTGTTGTTTTGACTTTGAGGAAATCCAGTAAAGACACCCAGAAGTTGCTTCCGCTTTTCATGGATTGATGTCAGTGAACTTGCTTTCGACTTTATGATTATAGGCAACATTTAATCGCACGATTTCATCAAGAAAATTATCATTTAAATTTATTTATGCGTGTGAACCTTTGAATTCGATTTCTTCCAACTGAAGTGCAAGGCTTTATGAAAAATCGCTTAATTAGTACGCAGGTTAATTTGATTTCTAATTTCATTAATTGTAGATGGGAATGTTTTCTTTTCTTTATGGAAACTAATTTCTTCAAGTTTAGACGTTTAGACTGAAAGAACAACAATACCAAGCATATGAACAGAGGAAGAAACAAGATTGTGAGTCTATATTATAATTTACTGTAATTCACTGTCTATAGGGTCGGTAAGTTATACACACATAACAAGCTAAGTAACCAGTCAGCTATCCTATCCTGACGCCAGTCAGTAACAGCACTGTGTATGGACTAAGTCATTGTTTATACACCCAGCCAAATACAGAATTGGTTGTAGAGCGAACCACCCAGAGAGCTGGATGTAGATCGAGCCAGCAACAGAACGAGCTATGGAGCCAGCAAGATGCTGAATGAGCTATGAATTCAGTCTCTGTGGAGCCAGCCAGCTACTGAAGTGGTTGTTAAGTCAACCAGCTAGAGAAATGGATATGGAGTCAGTGATTGTTCATTAATGATGGATCCAGCAAGTTACAGAACTACTTGCATAGCCAGCTATCTACAGAACAAGCCACAGAGACTGCCACTTGCTGTAGACCCAGCCAGCTTTAGCACTGGCTGAAGAGATTATCACAGAACTGGCTGCAGAGAAAGACACCTTCTTGACTACGGAGACAGCCAATGGCTATGGAACCAGCTACCAATTGAATCAAACGTTTCAATTCTCTCGGGCATCTTTTGTAAAATTTCCAAAAAGTACATCTTCATAATCATAAGTCGTTGCATAATGCTTTATTTGTAATAATCTTTGTAATGCATTCACAAAAAAAATCCTCCGCAGTATGCTAATAGCTTTTATCTAGCGCTTGGGGACGAATAACTTTATTTCCCTGTGGGTGACTAGAGCTGGTTGTGTCGCGCCTTATATAGCTTCAAAGTGTTGCAGATATAATGTTCTCTAATTGACTACAAATGGATTTCAGTTGCGCTTTCTATTTGGTCTGATAAAGAGGTCTGTTTATTATCTATCGGGGAACCAAGATTCATGTGTTTTCATCAATTCATGAGAACCAATAAAGCCATTTATTTCGCTACTTCCATATACCAGTCGCGGAGAATGTGATGATGATATCCAAAGATAGAATTTTAATCAAAAGTTATAGCCCTTTGGGGACACATAAACAAAGATTTGGATGACATACGAAATATGATAAACCATTTTTCTAAATCACATTTCTGCCCATTTCAAAGTGGAAACACAGCTCTAAAGCGAATTGCTCTCCATTTTTGAAGTGTTGCTTTAGAAACAAAAAATTTTTTTTATGAACGAACTAATATCGAAATAATTTTTGTTTTTTTTTCATGCGTCATAGGATTTTTCCCCGTGTTAATTTCGGGAGCTTCTAATCAAAAGTTCAGACACAAACACTTTACGCCAGACAGAAACATAAAAATAATGAGATAAGAAAAACAATTACAATTTAACGGATGTCAATATTTTTTCCATAGGTTTGGGGCCGGGAAAATTATATTTATTATTTTTATTTTCGACGTGGAGCACCTTGAACAAAATTTTTGTTATTTCTTTTGTTTTTTTTTTTTGTTTGTGTTGTTTCCTTTAAAAAAATGAAAATTATCTCAAAAAGTATTAACTTAACTAAATGTAAATTGACCAGAGATTAGGTGTCACCTAGTTTTTTTCATATACTTGATTGTGCTTGTTAAAATAAATAATGAAATTGAATCCTAAACCATAGTTTAAGAAAATTCTTCGGCCTTGAAAACAAAATCGATTCGAAATAGCATCTGAGTGATATACACATTTCGCTCATGGTGCCGTCACAAGAACAAACTAATAAACTTAGACCACTTTGCAAATCTAGTGTGGAAGATGCAGATTTGTCTTGGTTTAAATGTGTATCGAAAGAAACATTCCTCACGGAAACGTGCTCGTCAACTTTTGCACCTTTACTTTAACACACTTTAAAAGAGATTTCAAATAAACATGTTAAACGCGAGATCCTCTTATAGTATTTTTGATATCTTCAAGCACATTTTTTGAAGAGTTTTTAACAAACCTTTGCTCTCTTAACTTTGATACCATTGAATTTTTCTCAATTGGCAGTCACTTTTTGAAACACCGGATCCCATTGAAGACCTTTTTCTAGTTGAAGGATGGAGGCGACGATATTTTATTCAGTTTCGTCGAGGGGATATTTATTTTTTTTATGACGTGATACTCGTAGTTCAAAATATTAAGCGGCATATATTACAGCCAAGTTCTCATTGGAACAGTCCAATGAGGTTTAACTACTTATTAAACATATTATACGATGTTCTTTGAAATTTTCGATATTTAGCTAGTGTTAGGCTCAGATACAGATCTTTTATGTAAACTGCTCCTCAGAAAAGAAAATTCATTAATACCTTGAAATAGAGGCCATTTGCATACTCAAGGGGTAACTTAAGAACTAGATTGCGTTCTCAAAATCTAGATTTGTTGCTGGAAATCGGTCATCGTCATCAATTCAAGTTGACCTCGATAGCCGAACTATAGCCCGCGAATACCCAAAACTAAAAAAACAACAATCTTAGTTATGACTATCCACTTAAATGTTAAATGTAGCCCTTTGTAGCGAGAGAGAAGCCTTCACTGCTTATGCGTATTGTTGAATGATCGACGAGTTTTTGGTACTGCCATTGCAAATGGTTGCCAAGTTTTACAAAAGAAAAAAATTAAGCAAGCCGGGACGGGCAAGACTGGACGGACAGGACGGAACTGTTCAAATAAATTAATATGCAAAGTCGGAAACATAACTTGGGCACCTCACATATCCGGATATACATTGTACGACTCGGTCGTGCATCTACAGGTTACTGATAAGTTTTGAAAGCCTCAATCAATCTTGTTGATATCTTCAGCTTAAAATGTCATAGGTGACACTGAGGTCGGTATACCGAAACTGCTATTATTTGCAAGATATATTCACGTGATCGAAAACAAATTTCGGTATATGGTAAATAAATATAAATTTTAAAAATATCACAAAAGCTTTTTTAAACGGTGTCTCAAATCGATCAATGCATTATGTTTAATCATACAAACAAATTAACCATTGATATTTATTTCATTTCATTTCAATTCAAGCAAAAAAATCCACTTCAAAGCACTCAAAAAACAAAAGACTTCAACTTTATAATTAATGAATCTAAAGAGCCTTCTAAGAATACATGCAGTCTTAAAATATTGCATTCTTTTGACTTGAAGCCTGATGATTTCTTCAATTAAATCGTAGATCGGGCAATACACGGGGAAGTCAAAGGAGAATGTTGAAGTTTTTTTCCATTTAATTTAAAAGAATGAATGAAAAGACTGAGTCATGAACAAAGGGTAAACTTTGGAAACTTATTCTATTCGATATAAAATGAAAAATAATTATACCTTAAAATACACATGTGGGTATTTTTGTAATTCAAAAGAGAAAAAACAAAATAATAAACAAATATTTGCAATAAAGTATTAAATATTTCTTATACAACATGAATTGGAAATTTCTTTTTGACCTTGTTGAATAAACTTATGTGAATATAGGTCATAAAAAAAGGTACGAATTTAAATCCTCTGTCATCCTTCACAATAAAATTATTTATTTTATTTTTCTTTACATGTCGAACAATGTAAGTCCCTACTTGCTCCATACATCTTCATGTGACTAATGCGATTGGGCCCCAATACTTGAACTGAAAAAAAAAAACATTCAACCAAGTCTTTACTTTTCATGTTTTCAAAATCAGAAGAACATGTTTTCTTTTCAAGTACCCAGAGTCTATTTCGGCGGAGGGTGACTCACTTTTTGTAATTGTCAATTTGCTGAAGTTGTACACTGGTTTTGGGCCATAAACGAAAATAGAAATCCTTATAAAGAGGAAAGAGGAAAAAGGAAAATTTATTTTCCAGAAATAGACTTATTGAATTACAATTTCCTAGCTTTTATCTTGAGGTACAACAAAAAAAAAAAACAGAAAACATTACTTTTCATTTAGTTTCCACAAGAGCCATCAACTTGATGAACATTTACAAAATGTATTTCCATAACAAAACAAATGACGCATTCGGAACAGAGACTGTACGAATTTGACTTTAAAATGTCAAGTCGGAGACGACCGTATTAGCAAATGAAAAAAACTGGAAAAAAACGTAAACTTAAGGCTTCTTTAAATGTTAATATATCAATTTATTGTTTATCAAAAACAATATAAAATAGGAGCCGAAGGTTTGAATGATAATGTTAGAGAATTGTAAGGCACAGGACCAAAAAATTAAAAAAAGTTTATGATAAATAATTATAATTGTTTCTGCTTTTATATATTTCGTCCAAAATAAATTGGAGATATAAATCTACTCGAAATTCTACGAGTATTTTCCTTTTAAATATCACTTTTCCGCTTGTTTTTCTGATTGAATTGATAGACTTGAAAAATCAGGCCCTTCTTATTCGGTTCGAAGAGCTTGCCTGAGCTCTTTCAAGGCTCTAAGAATGTCGGGTTTACTTTTATTGTTTTGATAACAGCCTATTGGGCAATCTTTTTTCTTTTAATATGGTATGTACCCAGTTTATGCCCTGTCTGGAGGAATTAAATACAACTACTTATTTTTTACCAAAATTTACAATTAATGACTTGAAAGTTGTGAAACTGACAAATTACAACTAACTGTGTGTACTCCTTTCTACAGGTCACATTTTTATTTTGTATATGCAACTTTCACCTGCCTTACACTTTATTTTAACTTTCAGAATTGATTGTGAGGTCACTGTTATTATTATCCTTGTGGTTCTCATAACTAATTAATAAGTCGGGAACTACCACTTTCGTTATGTTTACGATAGAGTGTTCTGACTTTGTATCTATTTATTAATTTGTTCATATTTTGTCTTTATAAGATTACACATTTTAAGCTCATTTCACTACGACTGCTTCTTTTGAAGGCTATCCCATCGGTCTAATTTTTCACCATTTTTCATAGCGTAGTTGGTACTGGAACAATTACATACTCCAAGTCAAAGCATCCAACGGAAGAGGAATATTCCTTGAGCCTTTTTTTGCTCATCATATATTTATTCTTACAAAGTAATTTTTGTACGCCATGCTGCTGAAACCCCTTGTCCCAAAGACGATTGTTCTTGACACTGGGAAACAAAAGCTCACAAATCATTTAATCGTGGCGCTCATCTTTGATGGTTATGGTGGCTGCTTCTGAAAATTTAAAAAAAAAGGTCAGGGGTAATTTTTAGGGATGTAATGCATGAGGACCAAGCTCACTCCAAAAGCGACAACGTTGCTTGTTAATATACCCATTTAGCCAGATGTACTGCCAAAAGTTCGGTTCATTTTTGAGTAAACATACGATGCAAAAAATGGTCCTTGCTTGGATCTTGTGTGGTTGTAGGCCAAGATCTTTCCACGAAATCTTCCAAGATTGAGAATTTGAAAAGTGTATCCAATCGAAGCCCAAAACGAAAATTTTGACACAAAAAAAAATATAGTAGGGATTTTCTTACAGGGAACATGTGGAGTCGATGGTTTCACGGTTTCTTTGGTCGGGTAGTCCTAATATACCTGATGAAAATATTCGAATATATTCGAAACTATCCAACATCCTACAACCACAAATCCTACCTACCTAAATTTAGTTTCTGATCCAATGAAGAAGAGATTCTCATTTCAGACAAAATAGCTTAATGCCAGAATATGTTCAATGACAAAGGATTTTTAAATGGTTTCTAGAGAGATGAAGAATAGTTGTTTTTTGTTAAGAATAAGTTGAATACCAAATGGACGAGCGGTCTAGTACAAATAGAGGTCAAGATAAAGTTTTGAACTAGCTGAAAATTGGACCGCAACAAGAACGAGAAATGAGTAAGAATGGTTTTTAAACACTAGATTTGTGATGAAAAGTGAGGCAGGAGGTTAATCGTGTTTAATAAGCTGCCCTGGATGCTAACTTTAGGATGCTGTCACAATTAATTATGTCCGAAGATAACGAATAACAATTTCATTTCTAACTAGTTTTGGAATTTCCTCAGATAGGTTGTCTTCAAAAGTCGCAGAACGAACGCTTTGCATTTCATTTTTGAATGTTCTTCCTTCGTTCGAATTTGGATAGCTGTGTTAGCAAAGTCCCTTCAATTTTAAATTCCACATTAAAGCGGGCAAACATTGGAACACCCTCTTTCAATTATCTTGACAAAAGATAACTCACTTCGAGATGAATGTGATTACATCGAATTAAGACGCGCGTCAAGTACTACCAAATGCGAAGCGAAAAGTGTTTACAGACCTGATTTTATGGCGTTTAATTAACAATGTGCACCCATTCTCATCGATAGCATTTTTCATTCCAAAAATGTCACGCAGACTAGAAGCTTTGTACGAGTACATTCGAGTAGTAGGCTATAGGCCTACATGAAAGAAACGCATACAATAAAATCGTTTCTATGGAAAATGAGCTCAAAAGCGATACGTCCTAGAAATGCGCTTAACAAGTGCTTCGATTGTTCGTTCGTTCAGCCTTCCTTGCGGTTAGGTAATTCATTTATGAGTGACTTTTCGTATTGTTCTTAAACAAAGTACCTACGCCCCGGGTTGGCGATGGCATGCATGCATTAAGTGATGTCGGCCTGATTCTCTTCGGATTGTTTCGAAATTTGAGTTGCATTCCCTTAGAACCAAGCTCAGTCTCAGACATACAAATTATGTGCAGTCTATTGAACTCATAACTTCAAACCCGAAAGGGCACAAAAGCTGTATACGAGACCAACTTCGAATGACTGAACACCATAGCGGTCGTGTCGTAGAACCCTTTTATATGGTGATATCAAAAATTTATCCATATACGTTTGCATCTAGATGTAGATGTTATAAAACAGCAATTACGGCGCGGCAGCGTGTGTGCCATGATGGGTAAGAACGTAGGTAAAACTCCGCAAAAGGCTGATCTCTCAATGGCAAGCGACGAATGACTGGAACGCGTCGTCCAACAACGACGACGACGACGCTCAGTTCTCGTGATAGTCAGAGTTTGTTTGGTTACGATACTCGTCTAGTGGTGCGGCGCTAACAGAAGAAACCGATGCCAGTGAGTGAGCCGGCGATGCCACCCACGATTTTTGGCTTACTGAACCCTCTAAACGCGAACAAAGAGGCTGGCACCAGTGTCCCGCCATGAAAAGCAACACTGCCATTACTGGTCATAAATAGTTTATATACATATACACACGTACGTGTCAATTTCCATTTCATGAATTCTTTCTGTCGTCCAAAGCGAATGGATCCCTTCCGCACAACGAACGCGGAAGTTCTTTAAAATGCGACTCTTTGGATATTACCTTTCACATTGGATGCGCCTACGACGCGCTACCAAATATGTACATCGCTGCGTCTGTGTATCTTCTCATTCTATATCTTTAATGGGTCACGGATGCCGGGATGCATGTCTCACTAATAAAGTGACAAATGCCTGGAATGCCTTTTGTGTCTCTGAAAAAAATTAAAAAAAAAAAAAACACCCGCCGTTTTTAAAGGTAAGAACTTTTGCTCTTTTTATCGTGAACGTGCTTTGGTTTTGATAAAAAATAAACTGAGTAATTTGTAGCAAAGTACAACCTTCCAGATAGTAACCGCTTTTATGAGTGCGCTAGTTCGATGTGTAGTTTGTGAATTTGAAGGTTTTAGGCTGGAAAATAGATAAGACTGTTGCGAAAATGTAATTTTCCATAACTATTTTTCCCATGAAAATACATATGAACATTGTTTGAGGTCATGACTATTGTATTTGTTGTTACTTTTCTTTGCTCATGCAACCAGACCGTGCTGAATTGCTAATTATTATGAATTGTACAACGTAATGTCACCAGTGGCGTGCCATCTATTGTGAGTAACGCAGATGACAGACAGAAAGTGCAACCTCACAACTGCAAACGAATGAAATTATAGGCCCGGTTGTGTTAAATAGATTTGTCACATTTCTGTGATGTCCGTTTTGTACGCTTTCATACGAGTTGTTGACTGTCAAGGAACGTGCGTTGGGTCTTAATTGTTATGAAAGTGCACTCAAGTGAACTGCAAGCTAAATCGACTATGAACCACTTTTAAATAGCATTTCGACTAAGAGCCGGACTGTTGGAAAACTGTTTTTTTTTTTTTAACTCATTTATTTTCCACAATTAACACTAGAAATTTTTGAAATACAAATGAAAAATACTTAATTCACTAACTATTAAAATACCGTGTAAGACCGAAGATCGGTTCGCAACACATAAAATTTATAAATTGATACTTTTATGTAACCAGTATTAAATTAATAATATATTTTTTTTTATTTAATAGGTCGCTATCGCTAATCGCTAGACACACATTTTTCTCATTTTTCTGGCAATTCATGGATACCCGTTCTGAAAAATTCGACCGGTTTGGCCGCAATCCACGAATCGATCCATTTTTTGACATCATCGATATGACGGAGGTGCTGGTCAGCCAGGCCATGTTGTATCGATCGGAAGAGATAGTAATCGGATGGCGCAAGGTCTGGACTTTACGGCGGGTGGGGTAGGACATCCCATTTGAGCGTTTCAAGGTAAGTTTTGACGACATTTGCAAGATGTGGCCGAGCATTGTCATGTTGTAAAATAACTTTATCGTGTCTTGCGACCGTTTCCGGCCGATTTTCCTTTAGTGCTCGGCTCAAACGCATCAATTGTCGTCGGTAGACATCGCCTGTGATTTTTTCATTCGGTTTTAGCAGCTCATAATATACAACACCCTTCTGGTCCCACCAAATGCACAGCATAACCTTCAGCCATGAATATTCTGAATTATGAATCCATACGTTGCCCGACTTATCGTAATCTACCCATTTTTCATCACCAGTGACGATTCGATGCAAAAAAGACTTCTTTCTCGTGGCTTCAATTCACACGGCACCCAATGTCCTACCTTTCGGATCATTCCCATTGCTTTCAAACGATCGGAAGTGGTTTGCTGAGCGACGCCAAGTGATTTTGCAAATTCTAATTGCGTTTGTGACGGATCATGATCGAGCAATGCCTCCAATTCATGGTCTTCAAACTATTTCACCTGGCCGGGGCGTTCTTTGTCTTCGGTGTCGAAATCACTATCTTTGAACCGCTTAATCCACCGCTGACACATTCCAACGTCTATAGTATAGCTCGGGTAAGCTTCGGTAAGCAATTGATGCGCTTCGGTTGCTTTTTTCTTTAAATGAAAGAAGCATATTAAAACTTCCCGCAAATGTTGTTTTGATGGCACGAATGTAGACATTTTACGGCTTTACAAAAACTTGTGTGTTTTCACTAATGACCAATAACCTAGACTGAAATAATTAGACAATGACATGAAGTTTCTGATATGACAGCTGTCATGGTCAAATTTCACCTCAGAGTAATAGATATGAAGTTGTCTGCAATAACGACATTTTCAACCGGTAGTCCTATTATAATAATCTTGAACTCTAGAAAGAAAAGTGGAGTTAAAAAAAACTTTCTCCGTTTATTGTTATTTTCCTTACAAAAAAAAACTAACCTTATTTAACCTGACTTAACCTAACTAAACCTTATATAACCTAACTTAACCTAATTAAACCTAGCTTAACCTAACTAAACCTAAGCGTTAGCTTCAACCCTGTCAAGCCACCAATATTTTGCTCTGTTTAATCTATTAATATTACTTAAATCTCTTTCAGGCACGCTCATGCAGTACCTCCAGTCAGCAGATCCATCCCCCGAGGGCATTGGCACACCGTGAATCCTTTTGTCTGTTGCTCTTCTAGCAGCATGATATATAGTATAATGGGAACATTGTTCGAGTCCAATAAGTAGCCATGTGCGTCCAGATACAGGAATGCTTCAGGTGGTAAATGTTCGTTTTCTAATGAATTTCTAAAATATACCGGGTTAGGATAAAAAAAACCCGATATGAACTAATTCTCAGTAACAATCGCCGACCGCGCAAAATGATTCCTCACAAGGTCTAGGATAACATTGTCAATCCTAGACACTCCGGAAACATCCAATAGTCTTTTGTTAGAGACGTAATGCCGAAAGTCGGATTGTGCGCTTCTGTACAACCGTGCAGCTCACAGGCACTTTCGTTCGAATATTCTAAACTTTTCCGTATAACATGGACTTATGTTCCACCGTACTGGACTCGCATAAGTCAGAATTGCCTTCACATCGGAGCTTAGATAGTTGGAGTAAAAAAGTCTTTTGAGCGACATAAATGTTGCTTATGCTTTTTTTTCTGAGTATTAACGCGTTAATTGTAGCACAAAAAATTGTCTAAATGAACACCTAAAGTCTTTGACTCGGTGCGAAGCCCATTTGAAGATTTTATTACCATGTTTTTCCACTTGTGTCGCAAATCTGAATAACCCTGTCCTACTGGGGTGCGGAACAATATAGTTTCCCACTTGGAACTGTTTATTTTAAGTTTCCAGTCTCGACAGAATACCTGAAGATGGTCGAACTTAGTTTGGAGATTGTTCTGTATGTTTGTTATTTTAGAGCCATGAGCATAAAGGATGACATCGTCGTGAATGTTATCCAAGTCCCTAATCATTTCAAAACGTGAATGTTGCCGATACTCTGCCTTGCAACAGACCTTCAGTGACATCAAAAACCATAGTCGTCATACACTCTCAATTTGTTACCACAAATTTCTTCCCGCGAATCATTGATATAACGATCTTTATTTGGTGACAAGGAAACTCATATCTGATTAATTTTAAAATAAGCCGTCAATCCAGATCGTGTCGAAGGCTTTCTCGATGTCCGCCAGACAGGCATCTGAACTTCTTCTCGCGTTTAGGTTCCAATTGATATCGGAAACCAGTTTTGTAACTGCCGAATGGTTTCTTTTGAATCCAAATTGATTCCCTTGATCCTTTTCGCACTCGGAAAAGATTGACTTGCTTATAACTTAAGGGTGATTTATTAGCTATTATCATTTTGGCAACACTGGTTTAAACAGCTGACGCACGTTTCGTGTTTTGTTTCACTGTCAAACATCTTCAGTTTGGTCTATAATTTAACCATGAATCGTCTTACAAACGAACAACGCTTGCAAATTATTGAATTTTATTATCAAAATGCTTGCTCTGTTAAGAAAGTTCATCGCGCGCTTCTACCATTTTATGATCAGTTTAATCGACCCGCTGAAGCGGCTATTCGGGCTATTGTGACTTAATTTCGCACCAAATTTACATTGTTGGACATTAAACCACCAACACGCTTACGTAGAGTGCGAACTGAGGAAAATATCGCAGCTGTATCGGCCAGTGTTAATGATGACCATCAATTATCGATTCGTCGCCGTTCGCAGCAATTGGGCCTCTGTTACTTAACAACGTGGAAAATTTTGCGGAAGAATTTAGGTGTGGTGCCTTTCAAAATACAGCTGGTGCAAGAATTGAAGCCGAACGACCTACCGCAACGTAAAATTTTTGGTGTTTGAAAGTTGGCCGAATATCCACTTTTTTACCGAAAAATTGTGTTCAGCGGCGAAGCTCATTTTTGGCTCAATGGATGCGTAAATAAGCAGAATTGTCGATTTTGGAGTGAATACCAGGCAAAAGCATTGCAAGAGCTACCAATGCATCCAGAAAAAGTCGCAGTTTCGTGCGGTTTAAGGGTAACTGTGAATGGTGAGCGCTACCGTGAGATGATATCCAACTTTTTTTTTGCCCAAAATGCAAGAGCTTGACTTGCATGACATGTGGTTTCAACAAGACGATGCCACATGCCACACAGCACGCGCAACAATGGACTTATTGAGAGGCGAGTTCGGTGAACATTTTATTTCACGTTCGGGACCGGTCAATTGGCCGCCTAGATCGTGCGATTTAACGCCTTTAGACTATTTTTTGTGGGGCTATGTTAAAGCTCATGTCTATACAGACAAGCCCGCTTCAATTGACGCATTGGAAGACAACATTGAAGCATTTATTCGTGAGATACCGGCCGAAATGTTGGAAAGAGTATGCCAAAATTGGACTAAGCGGATGGACCATTTGAAGCGCAGTCAAGGTCAACATTTGCATGAAATAATCTTCAAACATTAAATAAGATGGACCGTACTATCGATTCAAATAAAGATTTCATGCATTTTTCTGAATTTTATGTGTTTTTGTTTTGAAAAACTTTCCTATAGCTTTTAAAAAATCACCCTTACCTCAAAAACCTTCCAAATATTTGCCGGGAGTCTTATTGGCCTATTCGCCATAAACTTTAAAGAGCATTTAAGCCGAACACTCTTTTTATAAAACATTGCTTACTATCATACAAACGTTAACAATATGTAATCATAATCCTGGATTTTGATTCAGGAAGTAGTAAACGCCAAATGTAGAGTAGCAACCAACAAAAAATGTGTGGTTTGATAAGTAGTTCGTGAAACAGTGGTAATAGATGAGACGTATTAAAATGTTCAAAATGAATTGCAAGTTGGTTATCACTTGCTATTTATCAAGTTTAAAACTACATTAATCAATGTTTATCGAACTAAACTTTACAAAGTCAGTGCAGAATTTGGGATCCCGTAAAAACTGAAGCAGTTTGAAGCAAGACCTTCCTTATTATTTCAGATTTGCACCAGATTTTGGCAAGGAGATTCCCTGTTGTCTGATTTTTTCAACCTTTATTGAATATAGGCTGCATTGGGAAAGTGGAAGAGAATTCTTGTCCAAATCTATCCACCTGGTGGGATACACAAACGATATAACTCTCACTCAACGTACTTCTTCGGCTTTCTTCTTAATGTCCTTCACTCCCTTTTAAACGAGTTCGCAATTTCTTGACAAAAATCTTTGTTTTCCAGTCAGTATTCAAAACTTATATGTTCCTTTTCTTCAATTTGAACGGAAGAACAAAGTCGACGCAAATAAATCATATTCAGGTCAGAGTTTTGAATACTGAACTTTCCTTCTTCAAATACCGTAGATAGGTTTTACGATACATTAAAAATTATAAGAAGTATGAAATTGTGTCTTATAAAGCAGATTGTAGAGCGAAAGGCTATTTAAGCTACGCTGCCGTAGAAACCTTACGAAGATTTATCTTGCACCTCAATCGTGCTGTCCAAAAATTCAGTTCGTAACTGTGTAAACCTCTGATTCGTTTTCAGTCTATGTTTAATTAAGTGGCATTTGTCTAGAACGTTTGTTACTAATCTTGCCGTGCTTATAAGTTAGAGATGTCTGCTGCAGTTCTTTCTCCAAAAATGCATCTTAAAGATGTAATTTTCCCTCAAGCTTTCGCATTATAACAGCTCTGATATTTTCTTTGATGGAGCAATGGCATAAACTTCATCACTTACATGGCCTCAAAGGAAGCAGTCTAATCATGTTAAGTCACACATCTCACTGGCATTCATTGCGAGAAATCACACGTCCAAGAAATTAGTCACGCAATAGAGCCATTGTTACATCAGTGCGTAATTACGAAACGTTTCCTTGATACTTTCCCCATTTTTGTTGAGAATTTTCACTTTTTTAACACGTTGTATGAGTGCGCATCGAACCGTATTTAATAGCATCCTGCTCTTGACTTATCAAAACTCGTCGCAGTGATAGCAGAGTATTGTAGTTCAACAATGATACCTCCTGTTAGGTGATCCTTAATTTCGATTTGTGTATGGTATAAACCTGAGTGATCTGACGTTTAAATGAAATCACGCAGACTCAAATTATTGAGCGTGACTGACACGTCGATGAACCACAATTATGGCACGTGGAACATCACGATTGGATTCATTGTTACAACACTTTCGACTTATGGTAAACAGGATTGCTGCGTGTAAACCAGATATGTATGCCTACATCTTTGAGTCTATCACAATTCAACCTGTCATTGGATACAACACAATCACAATAAGTTATATAACTTTAAGGTGCTAAAATCAAACAAGCATAACGCGTTGTATTGCGGGTTGCCAATCATGGCAAGAACGCGAATTGACTGATTTACTGAAATCACGAGATAAGGTTTCATTCATTCAAACGCTTTCAGAGCTCTGAAGTTAGTCATACGAAACGTCGGACTCACAAGAATGAAATGCAATCATAAATCGATGTCATACTAGGTGAAGTTTTAAGCTGAATCTCTTTTGCTGGTTTTCCACACTTGATTCAATTACATCTTTAATAAAACTCTTGCAGCGCGTGGATTCATTATTAACTTGTTAATGAAATTAATTTCTCGTTTTGGTGGATCTATTAAAAGATTATAAATGTGTTGTAGGCTTAATAAGCAAAGCTGAATGACTCAATTCGACTCAACTTTTAGACTGTTTCATTTATTTCATTGAGCTGTCAATTTCATAGGCCATGAGCACTAAAAGGTTAGAAAGTCAATGACGTTTAAATAACACAAATTTGTAAACACACGTCAAAAACGTTTGAAAAACTTTCAGAAAGCAATTTTCATGTAACTAGTAAAGTTCAGGGAGCTCAAGGAAAAGGTTCACGACATTCTCGTATTACGAATTTAACTTCTTTTCGGGGTACCCATGCTTTAATTTACAAACATTTACCGAAGCTACATGGCTGAGTGAGGTCCGAAGTAACGTTAAGTCCAAGGCTCCCTGAAGTAAAAATGTATATAAAAATCCATTTCTTTTGGCGTTTTTGAGTGCACATTCTAAAAATTTTATCAAAGAAATTATTTATGTGAAAAATATTGATATTTGAAAATCCATCTATTTTTTCAGGAATTTTTGATGGGCTATAACCAGGGTTGTAGACGTATAATTGTTGGCGTATTATACACACTTTTTTACGTGTATAAAAGTGTGTATTATACATCTGAAAAATATTGCTGGTGTATAAAAGTGTATAAAAGCAAGGAATAGGTATAACACTGAAAAAAATTTATAAAAGTCAAAGTTTGAGAAATAAAACAATGAAAACATTTTCATTTTTAATACAGCTCCGATTTATTCGAGTCCTTTATTTTGAGTGAATAGTAAATGTTTAGCAACATTTTGGACTTATTGAAATCCAAACGATTTCTCAAATCACTTTGGATCATAGACCAATTGGAAAACACCCTTTCCAATTGTTCCGAAGAAGCTGGTATGCTTAAGAGTTTTTTAGCGCATTCAGCAAGTTCCATATGGTGCCTTTTAGCGAAATGCCAGTATGTGGCTACTTTGTAGTTGCCGTCCTCGAGCTTTTCACCCAGTAAGGAGAATATACCTGCTTGAATATTGAATCCATGGCCTTTGAACTCAGTATCGAAATAAGGTATTCATCCACTATAAGCCTTTCTTCAGAGGACAAAAGCTGCCCTCTATATTTGGAGTGCAAATAATTTGCTGATATTGAATGCACATTGAAAACATTATTTTAGACTGTCCGTTCCAATTTTTTTTTGTGACATCGTTCATGTCCATTCTCTAAGGCATTGTTTAAAATTGTTTTCCATTGAAAATTCGCTGGCGTGTGCTTTGTTGATGAGTTTGCATATGTGGTCAAAATCGGTGTGGAGCTTTTTTTTGCGGTACTTAACGATTTGGTTAGGTACCCTGGAAGAGAATAGGGACCTATTGTTTTATTCATGTTTTATGCCCTTAAACACTGATTAAATTCTGAAAAGGGGTACTACCTATTGCAAAGGAAATGTTGTTCCTTTTTTTACAAATTAATGCAAATCCCAATTTGCTGGGTTTCAGTTCCTGCAGCAAATATTTCTATGTGCAGTTTTATTGGGTACAAGTTGGAAGTCAATTATTACAAAAGACTAATTGGTTCCCTGTAATTATTTTTCATTGACAAAGTTGTGTGTTTTTTCGTTTTGCAATTTTTGTACACGTTACTTTAGGTACTTGTAAAATTGTATACACTTTTAGATACTTTTTTACCTTTTTATACAGCTAAACGCAGTTTTATACATTTTAATACAATTTTATACACTTTTATACGCTTTTTTACGTGAAAATGTATTAAAAACAAAAAAGTGTGACATTTAGCAACCCTGGCTATAACCCACGATTCTAAATGATCTTTTGCTCAAAAATACCGAATACGTAAACTGAGCTCATTTTATCCCTGAAAATCCAGCTTTTTTTGAAGAATTGTGATGCCCTATAGCCCCCGATTCTAAATGCACTTTTTACGCCACATCATCGAAAATGTCAGCTGAGCTCAATAAATTCAGGCATTTGCCCCGTGTGGTTCAACGTGACAGCAAATTCGATGGAGAAGATTCGGATTTTCGAAAGGTAATGTCTCAGGGCATGTCTAAGTTTATATAGAACTCCAGAGTCCCAATACAAAATTTGTTTCCATTCCATTTTGCCCGTTCAAGTGTAGACAGACGACTAACCTATAACAGAGACATCGCACGCGGTTCCGAAGAATATCTCCGTTTAAGCAGAGCGGTATCAATCCACGAAACGGCATATGTTCAAAACCAGCAACTACAATTTTGGTGGCTGTCAGAAAATTTTCAAGGACTTCTCGTCGACGACCTTCAAAGTAAGGTTTCCCTCCGAAGCAAAGTTGGCCTCGATTTGTTTCTTATTTTTCGCAAACCTTGGCCGGCTTGCACAGATTTAGTTTTTGTAAGTTATAGTTAGGGTAAGTTGAAAATAGTGTATATATATATTTGAGTATATGTATATATATATTTATTGAACGTAAAGGGTGCGCCATCTAACGTTTTTTTTTTCAACTATTGCTCATGTCTGATTTGACAGATAATTAGTTTTATCCTTCCGCTGAACGAATATGGTTGTGTATACGCTTGAACAACGCTGTGAAATATTGCGACATTACTTTGAAAATCATGGTAATGTTGCAGAATGTGTGCGAAAATTGCGTACGGATTTTGGAAGAAGAGAAGCACCGTCAGCTCCGTATGTTCGTTATCTTGTGAAAAAAGTGAAAGAAAATGGCATGCTCATCGATAAACCAAAGCGTGAAAAGCCAAAAACAGTGCGTATACCCGAGAATATTGCTGCTGTGGCAGAAAGTGTGCGTGAAGTGCCATCAACATCAATTCACCGTCGTTCTCAACAATTGAACATTTCGGAGACATCATTGAGACGAATTTTGCATAAAGACCTTAGTATGCCGCCATATAAAGTCCAATTGGATCAGGAGTTGAAGCCAACTGACCATCCAATGCGTTTTCGCTTCGCTAAGTGGGCCTGCGATCGACTTACAGAAGGTGCCGATTTTGCCAAAAAAATCATATTTTCAGATGAAGCTCATTTTGATCTTGGCGGGTATGTAAACAAGCAAAATTGTCGCATTTGGGGCACAGAAAACCCTCACGCATACATTGAAAAGCCGATGCACCCAAAACGAGTCACTGTTTGGTGCGGATTTTGGTCCAGAGGCATAATTGGGCCATTTTTCTTCGAAAATGAGCAAGGAGTGGGCGTTACAGTCAATGGCGATCGTTATCGGGCCAGGAGGATATTGGCAACATTTGGTTTCAACAGGACGGCGCTACGTGCCACACAGCCGAAGCTACACTCGATGTTTTGCGCCCTGTTCTTGAAGATCGCATTATCAGCCGCAGAGCTGATGTCGTTTGGCCACCTCGGAGCTGCGATTTGACACCGTTTGACTATTATTTGTGGGGTGCCCTCAAAGGTAAGTGTTACGCCGATAAGCCAGAGACAATTGACGCTTAAAGGACAATATTCGTGAAGCCATTGGTGAAATATAGCAGGACACAATCGATAATGTGCTTAAAAATTGGACCGATCGTGTAAGCTACTGCATGGCCAGCCGAGGCAGCCATTTGAATGCAATTATTTTCCATTATTAA
Organism: Orthonevra nobilis; assembly: GCA_963555765.1. NCBI lineage: Eukaryota > Metazoa > Arthropoda > Insecta > Diptera > Syrphidae > Orthonevra > Orthonevra nobilis. Next base: position 46,551,055 of record OY743224.1, on the reverse strand, counting down.
CCGGAAGGATTGTTCTTTCATATAAAAAAAAAATTGAGAAAATATTCAGCAGTTTTTTTATAGCATTTTCAAAAACAAAAAAAGTTATTTGGCGGACCCTTTATATTTTCATACGTTTTAAGGTAGATTTAAGTATTTTAAGTTATTTTGATGTAGTTTGAAGATTTAATTATAAAACAAAAAACGTTCAGCTACTAAGTTTTTAAAAATACATTTTTTTCTTTGTTAAATAATTGTTGGATTAAGATTAAAATTAAAATAGTTAGTTTAAGTCGAAAGACATAGTTTAAGCACTAGGCTTAGCTTAGAGTGCTCACATACAGCCAGTAAGTTAATCAAGTGTAGTAAGTTACATAAGCTAGTTTAAGCGTTTTTGTTTAGTTAATAAGTTATTCAGATAAGTAAATAAAAAATGCATTAAAACTGAAAAAAAATATTCATTCATAAATAAGTGCAAAATTTCAAAATTTGGTCACAGAAATGATTTATGCCAAAAATATTTACATTTGAAAATCAGATCGGATTTTCGCAAATGATTCCTTAACCGATTTTCGATCCCTTAAATTCGATGTCACCAGACTATCGTTTCTGTCCGTGAAGTGAAAGTATAATCGATACTGAGGGAAACAATTTTCACCCGGGGGGAATGTCTGGAAGAATCAAGTCAAGCAACGCTTTCGTCCTTGCTAAAGCCCTTAACAAATTCTAGTTAGACGTCGGTCAATTCGCCTGCAGTTAATCGGGACTCTGTTGAATTCGCTTGGCGCTGTTCAGATGTTCAGCTAGCTTCCTCGCAAAAACAATCGTAGATTACATGTCTCTAGAGGTTACAGTAATTTAAAGACAAAGGCAAAAAGAAACTTGCTAATACAATTTAGGTCCATAAAATTTCATTAATTTAACAAACATTCGTGGTCTGATCTTTTTCGAATCGATTACCAACATTTGCGCTCCGACCGAAACCACAATACCCCTAAGAACAATGCCATTTAATTTAATTGCTGAACACATGTTTCCAGAATTTTCAATTCCCTAATGGCAAATAAAATAATAAATCGAGCGTCGAAGTTTCGTTAAAATAAAACTTCAAAATAACTTCCCCCATCGGCAACGAAGACAATGCACGAGCTGAGCATGACTTTTGCTTCCATTGCGTTGCCATCAATTAAGGTTTAAATGAGAATACCCTCGAATGTAACGACGATCACAGGTTAACCCAAATCCATTCTATGACTCAAGTCCAGCCAAGGATAGAGCACACAAACACAATGCTACAAAAACCATACAAGACGCTCTCAAAACCAAGGAAACATCCCCCATAAAATTTCGAAACATCCATTCCCATATAGACCGTCCGTATGGATTAAATTTTTGAAATTGCACAAAGCGTGACGAGTCATCCAGAGGGCTACAACCTACATACGTCGCAGCACTCGTATCTCGGTTAAAATGTGAGTGTTGATATTGGGAGAACCTTTATAATTATAGGAAGTGCCCTTAGCGTTTTTGGGGTCTCCCTTCATTATGACTTGTAATCGATGGTGTTGATCAATGTGGGAGCGGCGACCGCGGCGCAGCGCCTCAATTAAATTTGTATCTTGTTTTACTGTTTTATTCGTTGTTTGGTTTGGTTTGTTTTGTTCTTCGTCGTACCTTTACTTCCCCAAATTCTATTTATTTATCATTATTTTCGTATGGTTTATGGTCAGTTTCAGTTAAGCTGCTTTTTACCACCAACCACCAAGGCATTTAAGAGGAACAGCAAATGGTTTTAAGTGCTTTGCCTATCCCAGTTTTGTGTCGGTTCTTCAACTGCACCGACCAACTAAAGACCGCCGCCGAATGGACTACCTAATGAGATAATTTTTTATGGAAGAATTTTTTTTAAACGGCTTCCATTAAGATATCCAGATGAGATATCGATTGTTATAGCTTGTCTTTTTTTTTGCCACGGTTGTTTTTTATTTTGTTGATTCAAGATAATTGCTAAATTCTGCAGTCGGTTCGAATACGGCGTTCCGTTGCGGGTTCAGGGTTGGGTTATGTAACATATTATCCATTCGATTAGGTTTTTGATGGTTTGTGGTTATGGGGAAGGGCCCTATTTCGGCATGCTTTGTAGGGCCAAAGTTCTGAATGTGAGTTCGTTGTGCCTTTTTAGGTTTTTGTACATCAGGTGCCCTACGCGTGCCCATTTTGTAAACTGAACGTGACTTGTGATTAGTTACATAAGTGACTTTGAAAGTCGGCCCTTGTTTGGTGTTGTCAAAATTTTGCAAGTCAATAATGATTGTCAATAACCGTTGTTGTTAAGAGAAGCGGTAAGATTATGGCTCCTAATAAGCCTCATTTAAACATCAATGTTCAATTTCTGTATGCCTGCAAGTAGTCCAAGAACGAATATTTGTTCCAAGTGTATTTTTCCAAGGTTTTTTTCACAGCTGGAGATTTGGCGATGTCTTTCTGCGGTTCGGGTGTATCCTTTTACTATACATAGGTGTAAGCCATCCCGGTACACTGAACACCACAACAAACAAGATGCACTGGCGGCCTTACGGTGACTTAGCTTCTTTATGTCGCCGCCGAGACAGAAATACGACTCATCTGAAATATGATTTTTTGAACAAAATTGTCGTCAATGCCGAACTCCTCTTATGGAGCGAGATGTTCAACTTCTTAAATGCCTGAGCCTATTGAACTTAGAAAACGAATAATCCGACATCTGTGTGCAAAATTTTGCTCAGGCCTTATTCTAAAGCCCTGACCAAGTGGGTTGTAGGCAAAAATACTATTCCAGGTAACCAATTTGGTTTCAAATCGGGACAAGACACCGTACATTCCACGTTTAAACTGGAATCGGATATCTAATGGAACAAAGGTTAGAAACATGCATGGAAAAAGTCTTTTACACCATTTGCAGGGACTCATTTTCAAGTTTGACCAGCTGGGCATTAGCAAACATGTTCTTGTCTATGGATGTCCCGTGTGGTTCAACTTGGGAACAGGCTTATCGGAAAAGGTTCGGGTAAGACAATGTCTTAGGGCTTGCTCCATTTATATAGAATTTCAGAGTCGTAGTATAAAAAATTTCCATAGTAATGAAGTCCTGAACTTTCTGATAAAACTTATTCGAAATCACATTGCAAGAGCAAAGACTTCGCTAAAACAATTTGATAACCGGAGCTTATTAACCCAACTTCATGCACCACGAGACAGTGCGCCTTAACGTCCTTATTTCCCCCCAAGCGTTCCTCTATTTTGATAGAAAAGGTCTGGTTTAGGATTGTTTGGCGGGTCGGATCATCTTTCACGGTGGCCGAAAAACTGTGGACGGTCAAGTCAACGACGGACAAGTAGTCGCAAGTAGCTCACCGGAGACTCTTCGGCACAGTAGGGCGGTATGAGACCGCGACAGAACTGATGTCGAAAGGCAATTTCAGCACTTAAGGTGGTTGGACGGAGATTGAACTCTGTCGCATATGTATTTCTAACCTTGAGTGCCCTTAAGGTAAGGAATTTAGCACGTCCTTTCAGCCCTGGTCGGCATAGATATATTTTAGATATTGTATGTAGTTTTAATGCTCTTTCAAATTAAATAAAAAAGTTTTTCTTTATAATTAATAATTATTTTAGATGCATTATTAGTTGTTAAAAAATAAATTAAAAATATATAAAATAGTAATAAGTCGAAAGACATGTTTTAAATTTGTTAGGTTTAGCTTAGAGCGCCCGCAGAGGGCCTGTAATTAAGCTAGCCTTGAGCGTTTTTGTAAGAAAAATGATTTGAATCAATAAAAACGCGTCAAAACGGAAAAAATGGAACTTTTCGCCGTTCAGGTTGTTGAAACAAGGCCCACATTATTGGCAGTTATATGTTCAGTTGAGTTGTCAATCACTAAATCAGTCACTGTGTACCTCAGGTGCAGTTCGTGCATTTTTTTGACCTGTCAATCTGCACTGTTGATATAAAAGAACACAACTATTGACAGGCCCTATATAAGCTCTTATTTTCAATTCAATAATCCCAAAAAAAACGGATGACATAATCTTCTAAAGAATTAAAAAACACTTATGCTAAAGTTAACCAGATAAGGTACACAAAAAAAACCCAAAAGCCTTGGCACCAGCAGTCAGAAGCATCACGCTCTATTTATTATTATTTCAAGCTAATAAACCTTTACTGAAGTATTTTTGTTCTCTAGTTATTTCAATATTATTGTTATCCAAAACTCTACTTAAAGACAATTAAGTAGATAGCCTTGAGTGAAGACTCAATTTGAATAAAATGCTTCACTTTCCACAGCTTATTGTCCTACAGCATTCGTTTTGTCAATGTTGTAATTATTGTTATAATTTTGTGCGAGTATATTTATTAATCTTTGTTAGTTTTCTATTTTAAAGGTTCTTCAGTCACATGAGCTCATAACGATAAAATAATTACTGTGCTTATTTAGTTAGGGGGAAATAGACGGTTATTGATTATTAAATAAACTCAGCGCTGATCTTCGCGAAGCGGTTCGCTGCTTTAATTTTTTTTAAATCCGGAATTTCATATTCGCATCCATTCTAAATTGTGTTACAGTATTTAGAGTGGATTCCGGCTTGATATTGGATGGGTTTAGAACAGGGTTAGAATAGAATCCATCAGGGTTAGAATAGAAGTCATCAGCGGTTCTAGTTTTGAAGAGGGTTGGTCTACCAGAGGAGCACTTTGGTTATATGTATATGTAAATAATAATGAATTGAAAGCCAGTGCTAAATGGTCAACTATGGCTGGATGAAGCCATGCCCGATGATTGCACTATCAGTTCAATGCTCCTGCGGATCGAAGATCAATGATATTTTCAAATAAACGAAAGTTATGGAAAAGACAAACGAAATTCAAGTCACAATCATTCATCGCCAACTATGCCGCATAATTCAGCATTCAATGCCAAAGACGATGGAATCCGGCAGAACCGTTCCCAGCTGTGCTGCCTGGCACAGAAATACACACGGCGCAATTCCAAACCGGATATCGACAAGGAGATGCGCTATCAAGCGCCTTCGTTCAGAGGAGGTGTCACGTCCGGTATGTGTTATGAACAAACAAAGAATACCGTCTAGGAGAAAATATCACTGTTGGCAACAGTGGTTTAGTCAATCGCAATCGAAAAGCACTTTAGTACAGATTCGGAGAAAGGCTTATCCAAGGAAGGGAAGCTGAAATGCAGCAGAGAAAAAAAATTTAACACAGAATAATGCCCAAAGAAAATGCATTTCCGAATCATAGCCCCAAAATTCGAGGCAACTTAGAACCTATACTTCCAGAAAAGTGGATTGGTGTCGTGTCTTAGGCAGACGCCCTTCACAGGTTGATAGCTCTTTTAGTAAAGTACAAAGGAGATAGCAGACGCCTTGGACAGAGCCACGGCTGCTCATTTTGAACAAAAAAAAACGCATTCGGAAAATTATTTTCAAGGCCCTTTGGGGGGTGGGTACTTATGGTCAGTAGTGAGTATGACAGCTGCTAAGAGCGAGGACATGGGTTCAAACCGGGGTAGGAACAGGTACAATTTTTCACGGCTCAATCTCTCACGAGTGACTGACAATCCTCTGATGAGCAGAACTGTCAATATAAAGCTTTTGGGGCTGTTCAGAAACGGTAAGTTCCAACTCCAGCTATTTGTGCGAAAAGTATAACACGCGGTGTTATTTGAGATAATTTGGGAGTCATCTTGGAAAAATCAAAGGTGATAGTTATTCGAAAAGAATCCGGGCAAAATGCGAGGGACGAAAAATGGAATCTCAATGGTAAAGAAATCGAAGTAGTTAAATCCTGCAAGTATCAGTGAGTGATTTGATTTATGAGCTCTCTAAGCATAGAAACTCATTTAAAGGACTAGGACATGAAGGCTAAGAGTGGAATAAATGCACCGTGGAACAAATGCTTTTCAAACAAAATAATAAATCATAGCGTTTAGTACAAGGTTTTTGCCTCAGTCGCCGAATCTATAATGTAGTATGCAGCTTAAGCTTGGGGTCTCAAAAAATACGAAAAAGTGGAAAAACTTCAGAGATTTTTTATTAAAAAGTGTTTCTGTCTGCCGATAACAACTCCCAACTAGAAAATTCCCATTGATACAGTACTGCTTCTCCTCTTCAGTAAAACCCTTACTTATCATGCCGAGTATTAAGTTAAGGTTCTTAATATGTCAGACACGAGAGAAAATCACTGCAAACGATTCGCGAAAAAAAATGATGATACAAAATGTTGGAGGATCTTGCAAACAGCTGCAAAACAACCCTCAACCTGTTGGATGAAAATGAAATTTGCAGTGGAGTTGAGTTTTTTAAATTCATCACGAAGATGGATGAACAGTGTTAGGCGGACTAAATAAACGAAGCTACATCTTCTGCTCATTGAGCAATAAACAGCATCGAAAATGAACTCGGACTGATTTCGACCATTTTTAAAATGCTGATAGGACTAAACTTCAGACCACACATATTTAGTAGAACTGCTTATCTATGCAACCTCAACGAACACGGAGATGTCATTCATTTCCTTGGAAAATGTCCTTTCCTTTGTGCAATAAGGTGGGAGATCTTTTACAACAAAGGAAATATAAACAAACTTTATAAGTTTAAAAAAAATCACAATGCCCCATCGAATCCAAATGTTAAACGAAGCTTTCTAACATAAATCGAGCATGATTCAACTAATAAACTAATAAATATTCAAAAAAACGGTTATACAGAAACTATTTAAAACAAAAAATGTATAAAATATCATGTATTTATCTACCTTAATGATGACAATCGGGCAGACGGCTTAGACAAGCTTAAACTATCTATCTATCAAATATAGCACGCGGTGAACCCAATGGTGAAGCTGGGCCCTTGCCCTGAAAACAGCTGCCGCGCAATAATTGAATTTTTTTAAGTCCCTGTTGAAGACGTTATCAGAAATGAGTCGATTTAGCATGAAGGAAACAGATTTTCATAGAAGGACAAGGTTTCTAGTGTTTCAAAAAGATTGCAGAGATTGCAAAATACATCACACACTACATTGAAAAATTGTTCAAAACAGGGTATTTTCCAAGAGGTGCAGACCTTCAGATAGGTTTATATTTTTAATCGATCTTCTTTTTCACATTCATTTTCGGTATACATTGGCCAATAACATTACCATAACCCAAAAAATTCAATAAAAATCGTCTTAGAAAAAAGACGGTCCAACATCAAAGGCTTTTATTTTTCATTTTAATGAAACACATCCAAATAAAAAATTGGGAGTGGCCAGGACGGTCTGCCAATTTGCGGTGCTGTTTTGTATCTAAGGGCTCTTCAAGACCCGAAGGTTAACATACGGGGAAAAAATTTTCAACATTTCCGCTCTCAAGCTGTTAAGGACAATGGACAAAACTTTTTAATGATTCATAAAAGAAAAAATATGATTCATTAAATAGCAATAAAAATAAATACCAACTTGCACTAAATTATAGAGAAGGATATCGCCTCAGAGCTTAAGTGACAACAAACCTAGCCATTCCCCACGAGATCATTCATAGGGGATCTGTGCGGTAATCACTTAAATCTCAACCACAGGGAAAAGACCGGAAATTATTGTCTCATTTAAAACAGCATAAACGATTTTTGTGTCCAGCAATAAGTTCAGATACGAATCATCAGCAACAGGAAAAGGATACAAAAGGAGGAAACCTTATGCGTTCGCTTTGCCCATAATTTACGATGACATATACTTCCGTAAGTAGTCCGGTTTAGGTTTAGAGAAATGGTCATTACCACGTTAAACATCCTAAAACTTTGTTTGGATCCTTTCAAGTTATTGTTCTTAAACGACTCAATTAAAATACTACACTTAATGACACTTTTCGTCAAAATGAGCCCACTTTAAACCCTTTCACCACGAATAACCTCCGCCTGCAAAAAAGACAATGATTTTTACATACCAACTGCCTGCGGCTAAAAAAAAATTTATCTTTACCTATTTACAACCATTTCGCATTAAAGATTTTATTCATTTACTCGAGTCAAACATTTGTGAAGATAAAGTTTTACGAGTGATAGTCTGTCTCACCAAGTCTAGTAGTGCGCTTGTCAAAAGATTTACGAACCATTTGTGTAATCTAAGAGCTAAGGCGGGAAAAATATAAAAAGCAAACCGCAGATACGTTAAAATGCGTACAGTGGTAGATACTCGCTCGTAGTTTTCTGGTTTTGTGTGACAGTATTGCTCCAAGCATTTCTTCTTTTGTTCGCACAAAGAGCATGGAGGTTCAGTGGAAGTTCAGGAGGTCTGGGTAACATGCCTTTGCTCTATTTATCGCAAGCAGACAGTTGTTAAAGGTTAGAAGATATAAAAAAAAAATACTAACCTCATCTTTTTACACGTTTTCACAATGAAAGTTTGATAAATGTCTGAAGAAATGGGAGACATGTGAATGCGATATCTTATTTTTTGTTCTTTCAAGATTGTTGGTATTTAGGTTAGGTAAGTTTCTTAGGGCATGTGAATTTATAGACTGTGTTTCAAATGGTGTTACATCTGCGGTTGAGATCAGCTGTATGAACATTAAAAGTAGAATAATGAATGAGGAAGAGGTTCCAAGGTTAATGGATTTTCTCCATGATTTGCGTAATTGGTATGGTTTCTCTTTGGGTGCTAATTGGATACCACTTAATTGTATGAATCTGTGGATTCTACGACTTTTGTACGAACGTATATTAAGGAACCCCCAGAATTATAAAGATTTAAAATCGAAATGAACATATCTGTTTTCATTTTTAGGGATCCTAACACAAAGTGTTCCAATATAACGGAAGCCTATTGTTGTCTAATTATATTCTTCCGTTCAACGATCCATCCAAACTCATTTAAGGATGGAAACTAAGTGTCAATATTACCACTAGATTTCTTACTGCAATCTATGGAATTCTTCCAATTTTAAAAAAGCAAGAACGCGGGAAGATTTTGGACAAAAGATCATTCTCGATTTGTGATTGATAACAAAGCTGGCACACGTTTATAGCTTTGATATACATTTTGTGACTTCATAGATGGAATTGAACAAAATCTCTCGTAACCAGCAACGTCAGCTGAGACACCGAACCGAAACATGGAACATAATGAAAAGTGCAATAGGAAATTCCTATTAAGTAATCGGGACAGGAACTGGATATTCTTGGTATTAACCTGGTGGCTGGGATTCGAAGATTACCATTACTGTCCAAAGGCTTAATTTGTAGTTGATGCATTTTGCCTTTCGAACTAGTGTACGTCTCTTAGAGTTCACGGTTCTAACTTCTCCTTTATTCGCCCTCTTCGCAAACTCGACCGTAAATCCGGCGGAGAATTATTCCCGGAAAGCTCCCTTAATTGCGTTCTACTGTCTTGCTTATCATCCAACATTAAACTTCAAATAGAGCTGAATGTTTTGCAAAGCATGCTTTCCGTTGGGTTGATTTTGTTGGGAATTTTTCATTTTGGTCTTGGCCAAAAACGAGTCTTCGTTAGATCTCTAACAAAATGTCCTTTATGAAGATGAAGATTTGTTTTGTGATTTTGGGCTTTATTTTTTTCCACATTGGAAAATTCAAATCCTTTAATTTAAAGGAACAGTTCAAAGCATGGTCAAGTGCTGATTCTTGTCGTGATCCCTGTTCCTTATTACTGCAAGTAAAATTTAGCAACCGCAAATTGAAGAACCATGCAGCGAACTAACATGCCCAGATGGCGGTTGTGCGTTTGGTAAATAATCCAACGTAAACATTTTTTTCTTTATGAGGATAATAAAGGACTACAAAACTTGAACTTCTTACACAGAATCAGAGTGCAAATTACGCAGCTTTTTTTACGAAAATGACTATTCTTTATGAAAAGCCTTAGCGGAAAAGATGCTGGAATGTGTTTTCGAACAGCATGAAAACAAACATATTGTTTACTGACAAAGCACACTTCCATACGGATGGCTATGTTGATAAACAAATAGTGAGTTCTGCCCAAGGGACTCTTATTTATTAATCAGCGAGATACAGTCTCTTCAAAGGATATTCAGCAGAAAGGCAGGTTAAAGTTCTCAGAAAAAGGCTTAAAAACAAGATAACAGAGTAAAGAAACAACAAGTTTGCAATTGTCTCGAATTGTCTTGTTTATTCCAAATTTTTCTGTCACTTGGAAAGCGTAATTCAAATAGCCTACCTTGAAGTAAAAAAATTGACAGTAAGATTGACAAGTACATAGGTTTTTCATAGTTCACATCGCAGAGCTTTTCGTGTAACTTTTAAAAATAGCAAAAGAGTTTTAAAGGCGACACGACGCACAAGTTCAGAATCCAGACCTGTAGGAAAGGGTGGGTATAGGAGCAATCCAAAGGCCGCTTCTCGTACGGCAGCTTTCGCATCTTCGGTTTAATGTGCTGTTGTCTTGCTTGGTGAAACGACTCGAAGTTTCTCCCGCCTAGTTTCCTTAAAACCCTCATTTAAAAAAAATAAAATAACCCATAACCATTTGCTTCGGCTCAAAAATATGTTCCTTTCAGGATAATTGTTCTCGAAATGTCACTGTGATTACTTCGACCACAACTTTATGTTTAATCTTCAATTGTTTCCCACATTTTATTTGCTGAAGAACGTCCTTCACGATGCTTGGCTTCAGGATGTTCAGGATGTTTATCCCACGATACATAGAAGAAAAGCATCGTGAAGGACGTTCCACAGCAATTTCTATGGATGATGAACCTCATGAATTTATCTTTTTTTTTAACCCGTAACTAGTGATGGTGTACGAAAGATTTTAGGACTTCTGTCAGTGCTTTTTGATCACTTAAGGATACCAACCGCTTCCGACATGAAATGTATGGTATGATGACAGAAGCTCAGGATGTTGATGGACGAGTCGCATAAGACGACGCCAGCTCAATGGTATCGAATAATACAAGGACAGAAATCAAGCATTTAGTTTCTTCAGAAAAGTAGCTGACATTTGAAAATTGGAATAATTCAAATCACCCATCAGATTAAAAAAAAAAAGTATCATTCGAATGATTTCGATTGTGAGTTCAAAACTTAACGTCAAAGCTTGTACGTATGTACATCCAAGTATCGCAACGAAAGCATAATTCAGATCACCAAAACGTCCAAACATACATTATTCAAGCTCACAACGCACAATTCCATTTATATGCCAAAGCCAATTGTAATTGCAAATGTCTTATTGACAAGACGGCTCGGCTGCTAGGTGCTCAACGATTTCGCTTACGCTTTTTATGGTCGAAAAAAATTGCTTCTAATTGTAAACTTCCGTTCTTGTTGGAGTTGGATTGCGACTGGTTGAGGCAGAAAAATGAAAAAAAAAAAATTAAAAATTCATGGCGGGTAGCTGACAACCGCTAGATAAAAAGTCGTTAAGGCTCACATAAGCGGCAAATTGTGTCATAAATTCTCAAATCCGAACGCGGCGATGAAAATCAATTGAATTGTTATTTATTTGATTTTCGTTTGTTTATACAGCCTCATAGTTTTCGACTTTGTTTTTTTTTTTAGATCAAGAAAAAAATTTACGCAATTTTTGAGGTACGCCCTTGTTTATGCCATGTGTGGTGGAAGGTGTTTTGGTTTTCGAAAAAAAGGAACACCTTAAGTATTTCAAGTGTTTAGCATTAATTTCAAGGAAAAGTGAGAAGAAACTGAACAACCGTGGCATAATCATGCAAAAAAAAAATTCTACTTAAATAAGCACAAAGTTAAAAATCGGAATGAAGGAGTGAGCCGCGCCCGCTGTCGATATGTGTACACAGTTCGAGATTTCGTAATGGAGTAGCGAATTGTTTTGGAAAGAGCATAGATGCGAATGGTCAGTGGTGAAGACTATAAATACCTGCAAAGCAGCATTGACGTAAGCTTTGTTGGAACTAAGAATAAGGAAGTTTATCAATTGGACGTCAGCCGAATCCGTTTTTGGCACTGCCAAGTTTTTGAATTGAATTTTCGAAACATAGAGATAAACATGTCTAATGTATTTTGTATGTTTTTTCTGGACATGTGCTGCAGAGTGAGAGCGTAAATAGGTCTTGTCTATGAAAATCTTAAATACTATTTACGGATTTCAACACCGTCACACTAAAGTACACAAATGTCGCAATCATTCAGTTAGTCATTCGATAAGTTTTTCGTTTACGATAAAGAAGAAAAAACTCAGGACATTTTTAATTTCTTGGCATTTTCCTCATGCTTACGTTCCAGGTATCATTTGTGTAGGGGATATGTTTAGTTGTCCTCCTCTCGAGAGTATTTTTTAATGGTTGTAACGTGTCAAAATTGGACCATTTTCCATCAAACTTGCTCCTACGTTAGATCATACGAGACATAAATGGGCAATCATAGCGGCCTACAGCGAACAATTTTTGCAATAAAATGGAGTTTATTTGGGGCCGATTTTTTCAAAATATACATACTTATTTAGCTAGATGCCATGGTATTCGAGTACACTGGCTATTTCTGCTGTCAAAAGAGGCGTCTTCGTTGAAATGAAGTGGCGATTGTGAAAAAAGTGAAAAGAGTTGGATCATCTCGGAGAGCCGACGAAGATTTAACCAAGGCAATTCACTCTTCTACGGTTTGTTAGAAATATTAGTATTATCAATCCTTAACTTGGAATAATGGAATAATAATAATGCTTTATTTATAAGTCAATTGTTGGATGATAAGCAAGAAAGCGGAGCTGATTTTAGTGTTTTTCATCGGATATTCGGTCCGGATAGTAAAACAACCGCGCATTTACAAGCTGTACAAAGATGTTGATCTAGAGTCTGAAATCTAATCCGAAATCGCACGGTTGGATACCAAGCCTCCAGGAAGACTTTACTTATGAAATGGTGACCAGTTCCAAGATCTATGAATCGATGGTATGCTTAATGTCATGTAATGAGTCCTCTGTATTTAAAGAATAAAAAATATGTTTTGAAGTACATGTAACCCTCGAAAGAAGCCCGGTTGCTGCAATGAGAATGAGTAAAGTGACAAGAATTTCTTGGAACCCTTTTCCCATGATCGATTAAATGAATTCAATTTAGTTAGTGGATTATTTCAGTAGAACAATGACTTTCTACACCTTTACTTACTATTTCATTTGTCATGCTTTCAAGAACAATTTCAGTCTGAAAACACATCTTCTCTATCTGAATCTCTTTTGCGCAGCTCTGCACATCAAAAGTCGTCTATGGAATCTATCAATTGACGGAATTTGTTTAAGCAACTTCATAATTTTCAATGAAGTATTTAGAAAACGCATGTGAATTCAAAAGCTCATACTCTGAAGGGAGCTGTAGAGTCAAAATAAATCCACGAAGAATAAAAATAGATTTGAGCGCCGCAGCTCGAGATTTTCATATCCATAATAGTGTACCGAGAAACACCGAATACTTTTTCAAAGAATTTAACGTTCTGTCAAATTTTTGACATCTGCAAGATTGATGAAGGCGGTTCCCTTTATGCGACTATACTCATATCACTAAGAAGGATGCAAGTAAAATTACGGATTGTATTTAAGTGCTGTGGTGTGTCGTTAAATATTTTAAAGAGTTTTCAGAATACTCCTCTTATAATATGTTTATTACTATTGAACTGGTCACGATATGAGCTGCATTGGAAGACTAGAAGTGAAGTCGTGGTCAGAAATTATTTTGCTCCTGCTATAGCTTTGTATTGTATTGAAGAATCATACTGTGCTTGCAAACAAAAAAATTAACCTCTCTTTGGGAGGAGTACATAAAACTGAATGAATCAAGGCGGTATTATTTGCCCTCTTTTGTGGATATAAGTCACAGAAAAATTCCTACTTTTGCTTTTATATGCTAGCTTGCAAGGATATGACGCTAAAGACACAATCTACAAATGGTCAATCAAAATTGATCCTTTTAACATTCTCCAGTGTAGAAAATGATATCAAAATAAGCAATTTTGACCCCGAAAAGCAACAATAGTAATCAATCTACTCGCACATATGCCAAAGGTTTTATGATGAAACTCGGGATATCAGATCCTAACTGATTTTACGGTCATTTAGCATCATAGATAAGCCATGGACGGCAAAGGGCAGACACCACAGAGAAAGCTAAATCAGGTGGCTTGCAAATTAATCACAGGGGATATCCTTCGAGCCTCCATTAAACCTTTCAAGTGTAGTCTAAATACTATCAAACTGACCCAGTACTCAACACACCCCTAAAGCCCATGGCTCTTAATTGGATAGGGATGCTGGAATCTCTGGACTCAATTCACTGAGGAAATCGCTACGAACACGAGTCATTGGTGCTCTCTTCAACCTCGTTGACAACCAAGCTTCTTCCCTAAGGGTCTTCAATTCTCGTAAGAGCGCCCGTCGCCCACTTTTCGATTCGGTACCATTCTTTGGAACGATGTGTGTGTAACATACACTCAGCTATTAAAAAATGGTGGTCATGCCAACTTAAGGAACAACTTAAAAAGACAAATCCCTTTAAAAAAAACTTTATCAAACCAGTTAGTCGATTTCAATAAAGGAGAGCTAAGAACCTTTCACTTACTTTGCGAATGTCTGGCTTCAGAAATGAGGAGATCAATCCATCCAAGGAATGACTAAAGCCGGAGGTTACATTGAATTTAAATTAGTTATGAGGCAAATAAGAATTTTTAGACGAACCGACGTGTGATAATGAGGACAGCACAAAAGTCACAGTAAAATAGAAGTTAAAAATGAGTTTTTGGATATTTGAATTTGCTTTTGACAAATGAAGTTTCTTATTCAATGGATCATGCTACAAAGTTCGATTGTATAAATAATTAGAATATCCTTGGTAGTCTACACATCAATTGTGAGTTAAATGAAGAACGACTTGATCTGTTGAGTCGCGAGGTCCTTCATATTCATTTGAAGTTAAGAAAGCTAATGAAAACAATGAAGTGAATGGCTAAAGTGTAGCTGTGTTTGGGTGTAACACTTCCACAGAATGAATGTGATGCTAAACCAGAGATTTTTTTAAATCCAGTCGCAATTCAATCCGATTTCAGCGTTGCTATTTCTTGACAAGGTACATTTTAGACATTGGCCCCGTTCAGAATTCTAGGGACTAAAATTTCAGTCAACACCTAGAATATTGAACGGGTAAACTGACTGAAAATGCAGTTGACAGTTTCATATGTCAAACATATTATTTTCGGAAATTTACTTTCCATTTATACTTGGAATAAACTTATTTTGTGATTAAGTGATTTCTTTCAATTTCACTTTGAATTAAACAATTAAAATGAGCGATACAGAAGAAGAACTTTTATGTGTGTTAAGTTGGGTGCACATGTGCCAAGAAAGTGAACTTATTTAAACATCTGTAGGTCAAGTTTCGCTTTTCGTTGCAAACGAGTTGCAGAGCCCATCGTTGATTTTGCGAAATTCTGCAATGTTTGGATTGAGTGAACCGCCAACCAGAAATCCCAGCTACTCTGAGGAAGTAATTCCTGCGTACTCGCTTGAAGAATTTCGGGCCCACTTCAGGATGAGTCGGGCTTGCTTTTCGGTTAGTCTCATGTGCATTCCGTTCTTTTAACAATAATTTAGAATAATCCTTACAGAATTCAATGCAAACGGTTGGAAATACTGCGCGTATTGAAAATTTGGAAAAGAAGCTCTTGTTTAGAATATGGATGTTCAGTAAACAGGAAAGCTTTTTTGTCAGCTAGAGATCGATTTAATTTTTCAAAAAGTGTAGCGCATTGGAGTTTTTGCGAAGTCCTTCATGTTCTCTGCGGTTTACAGAAAGTCTATGTGAAGTGGCCGTCGCGAACTCAATACCTGGAGATTGCACGAGTAATTATTGATACTTTGTTTATGGGAAAAAAACGTTATTAACAGATACTTTCTTTCAGATTTCAAGGAGATTTTTTCAACACACGGCTCAGAAGTGCAAGAACAACAATCGAAAGAACATTTGGGCTACTGAAAGGAAGGTTTCGCCGATTAAAATATATTGACGCAGCTAACCCCATTATGGCCAACAAGATTGTTGTATCCAGTATAGTACTACACAATCATGTTCAATTGAAAGTGAAAATCGGGACAGACAACGCGGGTCTGAAAAGAAATTTTTTAGTTATTTTAAAATAAAGAACAATTTATTTCTTAAACATTTTGTTTTTTTATTTTATTAAGGTTTTTTAATTAGCTTGTGCCAACAAACTCTCCATAAAGCTTGCGACAAAATTATGGTCCGAAAGTAAATTAAATTTTCAAATTTTTAAATCCTCTTTTGGTTTACACAAAAATATCTTACCACTCATCATACGGTTCACTAATTGCTCAGATTCGTCCAAGCAATTGGTCACTCCCTCATAAATTATTTGCACCTTCATTTTTTTTGTAAATTATTAATTTAAACCTTAACCGTTTGAAATACGTTTTCAAAATGAACAGCTGATTTTTGACGTTTCATAAATCAACTGCAAAAATTAGTCAAATAATTTTAACTGCAAATCCAGTCCACTTCCTCACCAAATGTCAACTAGCTTTGCCGTCAAATTCACGGGCTCTCGACCAATCAGAGCCGGTTGACTAGCTAGTGCCTAGAATTCTGATCGGGGCCATTCGTTGGATATCGAATTGGCAACCACATCGTTCCCATAGGCACAATTGATATTTTGACATTGTCGCCACTGGAGAATGACATTTCAATGTGATACTCATTCATTTTCCCTTAAATCTCTGAATAGTATTAGATTAAAGCCTTCTCAGCGCAATCTAACAAAAAGGCGTCCAGCAACAACGGCTCCCATTAACCAATAACCAGAAAGTTTCCGGAAGTCAATGATTTGCAGATATTTTTAATGTGCTTAGCAAGCTACCGAATCTTTGACATGTTCTTTCATTGCATCTTCCTCAAAATCGTCCTTCCTGGTCCATTAACAGCTAAAACATAGCACAAAGGATATCTAGTTCTTAATTGTTGTTAAGATTTGGTTGCTTGGCGAGAGCTCCTGATTTTCTGGTCTAACATAACCTCCAATAAAGAAAACAGACTTATATTTTTAAAAGGCATGAAAGACCCATATTCCCTTAGCAAAGTGCAGGGTAGGTTTGAATTTAAATAAAATTAGCAGCTAATCACAATCATCAATTTCGACAAAATCATAAATTAGCATGCTTAAAAACTAGTTCTTCGAGTATTTAATCTAATATTTGCTAATTGCTTACACATATAATTTTATTTGTTTAAACAAAAAAACCACGTAGTCAATTTTTTGCAGCGTACATACTTTGATAAGCCGTTTAAACGTGCCTCACAGTCTTTTCTAAAAAAAAAAAGAATCACAAAACTTACATTTAAAATCGGTGCGCTGATCTCGAGCTTGTGTCTTTGTTTTTCCGAGCTGCATAAACAGTTCCAAGGCATTTTTCGTAACCAGCGGTCACGAATTATCCTGATGATTTAGATTAGATTTTTTTCTTTATTTTATAATTAAAACACATTTTTCTTTGTTTTTATTCACTTAACTTCAACACGTCACACATCACATAATATTATTCAATCAAATTAATAAATCTACTCACTACCGCGCATTTGAATTCGATTTTTTTATTATTTTGCAAAGCACTCGCAGAAAACATGAAAATCCGACCGAAAACAAATGCAGATGCAGTTCTATTCGAGCTGAAGACAGCTGCTTGAAGAACACACTACCGGCGAGGGGTCTCTAGTTAGACTAGTCCAGTATCTACGCTTCCCAGATCTGCTGAAGCTCCGTCGTCTACGGCGAACGTAAACAATCAAAATTCAATTCTGTGCTCTCTGGTCTCTCTGTTCACCGGTTCGATGTAAATACGAGTACACCACACACCACCACTAACAGAGCACAAAAAAAAAATTTGGTTGTGTTTTGTTTGGTTGCAATGAGTACAACATGTTGTGAGCAGATGCAACTCGAATGGAAGCACTGCAGAAGTGGCAGACCTGCGCAATGCAACTGCAACACGTTCTTTTGTTTACTTTTGTCAAACGTTTCATTCATAATTTGTTTGGGGTTGTATGTTTGAGAGAGACTGCACGGGCGAAAAACCATCAAACACACATGGTTCGATACATTCTGGATGTGCATCAATTGAACGAGGCTTGACGCAGCATACAGTACAGGAAATTAAATAACGTACGATACTTGATTCAAAAGTAATTACTATAATAAGAAGAAGTGGAAGACATAGTTTTTATCAGTCTTAATTTCGCTTTTGTCCAACTCTTTTCGAGTGCACGAATTCCTTTAAAAAAAAAATCCTTTATGCATCGAAGCCCACCATCACCACACTATAACCTTAAAGTTTCCTACTACTGAGCTGCTCCCTTAGCCGCCAAGGGAGAAAGATCTCGCTGGGTTCAATCCTAAAGCATACCCCTCCTGGAGTTCGGGCAATCCGAAACCCAACTTCGAGCTTGTGAGCTTTTCCTTGATAACTACCCGCAATTTTCTGATTCGGCCTGCCTTGAAAGCTCTGTTTACTCTGTTTAGACTGCTGTTTCGTCGCAGGATCAAAATGATGGATCCAAGTCTCGGCCATGGTCATAAATTGCCTTTATATGCGTCATCTTTATGGTTATCAAAATTTTCTCTTGAAATGTCTAATTAGTAAGAGCAACTTTTTCATGTATGAAGGATTCTCTGAATACTGCCGTCGAGATCTCTTTGAAATCAACTTAATTCCCGATGGTTACTTTTTCCACACTTTCTCCGTTGTGGAAAGCACGAAAAAAATTTTCCACAATGCTCTTTTTTGAGATAAAACTACAAACTAGATGTGATAAAGGATCAGCGTAGGATCATTCGAAGATCCTTATTCGAAGAAAAATAATTATAATTTGCTATAAACTCATCTTGCCAATTCTTTGATAAGAAGCCAAATATAGAAAGACAGCAATGCTGTTAGAGAGGAGGGTCCTTAGAGGATACAGAGTTCTCGAGGGATATCCCTGCGTAATGCCATATATATGATCCTATCCAAAGTACTGTGGGGGTGTCAGATGTCTTTCTGCAACACACAAATCGGCATGAACCAGTGTGGCTTCCCGCCCGGCAGATCGACGATCGACCAAATATTCACACTAAGGCAAATCCTGGAAAAGACCAATGAATTTCAAGTCGAAACTCACCATCTCTTCATCGACTTCAAAGCCGCATATGATAGCATACATCATCTTGAACTCTACAAGGCGATGGCCGAATACGGGATCCCGGCATAACTGGCCCAGCTGTACCGCGTGACACTGGAAAACACACTGAACCGAACTATTCCAAACATGCACCGGATTTTGGCAAGGAGATGCGCTATCATGTGACTTCTTCAATCTCGTGCTGGAACAGATAGTGCGCAGGGCAGGTGTAAATATATGATAAGATATCGAGCATCATCGTTCGCTCCCAGCACGCCGTCATAGAGGCTTTCATGGCAATTGGAGATCAGGCGAAACGAGTTTGCCTTGAAGTTAAGGAGGACAAAGCCAAGTAAATAAATGTTATTAACAAAGAAACACCTGTCCACCGCATAGGACAAAACGTCGCTGTTCGCAACAGTAATTTTGATGTGGTTAAGGAGTTTACCTTCCTCCACGATGCCACCTTAGTGGAGATTCGGCGAAGACTCACCCTAGGAAAGCGCTGCTACTTCGGTTTGGAAAAACAAGTGGGGGTCAAAACTCCTTGATCGGAAGACGAAATGTTTGCTCTTCAAAACTTTGATCCAGCCAGTTCGATTATATTGAGCCGAGTCCTGGACGATAAGCAGGATTGAGCAGTTTCGAGAGAAAAATTCTGCATCGAATATTTGTTCCCGTATGCGAGGAGGGCGATTGCAGGAGAGGATATAACAGCGAACTCTATGAGCTGCATCAAGATTTGGATGTAGTCCAAACAGCCAAACTACGACAACTACACTGGCTCGACCACATTGAGCGAATGAACAATAATGCTGAAGCAATGAGGATCTTCGAAGACGGGTTCGAGACGACAAGGAAGACCGAACATTCTTTTTGAGGTTTGGAGAAGGTAGGTAACTGGGAGCAGTATGCCCCGGTATCGACAAGAGTGGAAGGCTGCCGTTTATCAGGCAGACACTCTTCACGGGTCGGGAGCCCGCTAAGTAAGTAACACAGCAAGGTATACAATGGATGTGAATGTGGATGAAGTAGTCTGAAAGGCAAAAATCCGTCGATTACAAAGGCTTGGTCACGCTGAGGGAATGAGAAACTATATTCCACTAATACTTTCTTTGAATCCCAGCCAGAAGATTCGCTAATAAAAATCTTGAAGGTTACGTTTTGAACACTTATTGCTCTGTAGCTGGCGCAGTCTCTTTAATTAGAATCCGGCAAAATAAAAATAAGGTCCCATTTATCAGGCCTATGTTGGGTGTTGTGTTTGGTCTAACAGCATATCTGACTTATTATCCACATCCAAAAATGTGCTGCTTGTCACTGTTTTTCATTATCTTTTCGATTGCCTGTGGGCTGTACATATCCGGAGCTGGAACTGACTATGAACCTACCTGCGAGTTTTTGGCTATTACGCAACTGTTCATGTGTAGGGCTGAGAATGTAGGACTTGCTATACGATCATCATAAGCGAACTTTCAAATAGCTACCTAGTGGGCATCTCAGGGAAGTTATAATTCGCCTTAACACACCAGCTCGAAATTATTTGTTATAGTAATCAAATAACAAAACTTTGGCATCATCGGGGAAGCAGAGAACGGTAAGAAACAGCGATAAAACAAATTCCAGAAAATCGTTTGTTCTGTTTATATAATTTTTCTATATATTTGCCCAATGAACGAACATAAATAGTTACTTGTGATTAAATTCCGTGTTTGACTTTGTTTCTTTTCTTTAGTTATCATACAACTATTTTTATTGGTAATATTTTGTGTACACATATTTTTTGTATTTATATAAAAACTTTAAGTGTATAACTGCATAAAATTGGATTTGAATATACATATAGTGAATAACTAAGAATAATAGGTTTGTATTCTATATTTTACTAGACGATAAAACAGAACAAATAGTTTTTTTGTGTTTATTTTATTTTGGAAACGATAAATTGTATTAAATAATAATAAAAGACAGCCGACCACTGTGCTTATATAAAAGTTTAGTGAAAACAAAATAAAATCATATCAATATCTCTACTAATATTAATGGAAAGGAAATAGTTTAAAACTTTTTCTTGTTTCAGTATTTAATTTAATACTTGTTAATTTGCCGCATTTCCGATGAATTCTGTTTGACGTTAATTTGATTCGTGTACATTTGTTTAGCTGGCACATCAATCACAGATGCTGCTGGTGGGCTTGCATAGGTCCCTGCCGCTGTGATTTTGTCCATATTCAGTTCATATAAGCCATTGAGAGTCGGCGAGACCATTTCAAGAATATCTTTGTCTAGCCAAGTATTAACCCCAGAGCTATCCATTGTCGCCGATTTAGTTTGCTTTTCTATATTGAAACCACTTGTCTGCAGGTGCTCCCGATTATCCTCTTGGAATTCCAATGCGTTGGCTGTGTTGAACTTAACATGATTGCTCTTCGATAAATACCAATTCTCTTCATCTATGTCGTCTATGAACTCTGTATGCGTTAGTTTGACTTTCTTACACTTTGGTTCTCCCAAGGAGGATGTGGTTGTGTAAGTGTTGCTGTTGGTTTTGCATACAGCATTGCTCTCGCATTCGTTGTTTAAATCGACAGCCGATAAGATATCGCTCATGTTAACATCCTCATCAAAGATGTCTGTATTGTGATCTTTATTGTTGAACAAGAGGTTTCTACGGTTTTGCAAGATCGTCTCTTGGACAGCTTCTTCGAGATCACCCTCCTTTGGATTTTGACCCAATTTCAAATTAGGAGCTGCAACAAGTGCTAAGCTGAGGAGCAAAACCATCAAGCAGGTAGTAGGCTGCGTTGTTTTGTTGGTACCCTTTGTCAAAAGATTTTGCAGTTTTTTCATTTGTGACATTAGATTTTGATTCTGATTCTGTAACTGCTTTATTCTTTTCATTAGAGTTTGGTTCTCTTCGGTGCATTGCTTAACACGCTCTTCAAGACCGTCGACATACTCTTTCTTACGCTTTCGGGAATCTTGTGCTGAAATTTTGTTGCGAATTTTACGGCGAATCCGTTTCAGCTCACGTTCTTCGTGTTTTGTTAGCGGGTAATGTGTTGGTAAGTTAATTCCTTCTTTACTGAGGAGTCGCTTCTCCTCGGATGTCAGCATAAGTTTCGGATATGGAGCTTCTGGATCATGAACATAGTCATCGTCATTGTCATAGCCGTCTTCGATGATAATACTCTCGGAATCTGAAGAATGTTCAATGAAGTCATCATCTTTAGCTGCAATAAAACGAAAAACATTTTGTTTTTGTATTTTAGGGTATGTGTTTGTTAAGATTTTTAAGACTTTTAATGTGAACGTATGAGACCAAAATAATCCACTTAAGTAAAGATGTGTTAGAGCGGACTTGTTTCTAAAATTGTTCTATATTTCTATAGGTTTCTGAGGTATTTTTAATGTACGTGGACATGATTTGGTAAAAAAAAAATCCCTGCTGCGCACATTTTGCGACTTTAGTATCATTTAAAGCGAAGCAAAAATAAATGCATAAACAAATCACATCAATTTTGAAAGCACCCATGAATAACTAATCAGCTTAAACTGCCCTGCAACTTGACCTCTGAATAAACAAATAAATCCATCAATGGAAATATGCAAATTGTAGTCAAAGTCATACAATATTTCATTTCATATGTGCGCCTTATATTCCTCTTTGCCATGGATTCGTGTGCAAGGAGATTAATCGAAACAAGACGAAACAGTCGATGTTACCAGTCAGATTCTGGTAAGCAAAGGTAACGGATAATAGAAAATTGTTTAACTACTAACTGTTGAGCATGAGATATTGGACTCAAATTCGGCAGATAACAATTTTATTTCGATACCAAAAAAATAACGTTTATATCGGCTGTAGAGTCGGCTTTTAAAAGTAAGTCAAACCACTTGCTTTTTCTCGTTAACAAGCGAACACAAATGGTAAAGCTATGTCCTATTAACTAACATTTTTAGGAAGGGCTTTCCAAGCCCATTATGAATGTTTCTCTACGACCACTAGTCTTTGAATTAAGTGTTCTTCTTCTGCCAACTTGCACAACTTAGGTGACTTTAAATGCGGTCTAGAAAGAACAAAGTTAAGCCCGTTAGAAAAACAAAAAACATTTAGTTTGATAAGATGATTTAGTCAAAGCTAGCTTTTCGGAAATCGCTGGATACAATAATGTTTTTCACAAGCTACAACGTAAAAAGTATTCTTACCCTCAGCTTTGATATCCATCGCTTGGAAAATCTTTGGGCTTCCAATACGTTTCAGTTGAAAATTACGACTATTAGAATCTGTCGAATCATTTTTTTTAACAGAACTCGAGCGAACAGCTGTCGTGTTAACAATCTTAAACGTTTTCAATTCCTTGACGTCCTGTAGTGAAACTGGTATAAGAACCGATCTAGGATTAGAGTTCTGAACACGAACAATTTTCTTCACTGCAATTATAATTTGTTTGGATTAATTTAATAGAAAATATATAAGATGCACATACTTTCAGTTAATTTGGTCTTATTTAAAAACAGCGTCCCGGGTTTTGCCTGAATTTTTGCACCACTATTTGAGTTCTTAACTTGTATTGTTACGGGTTTATTATTCGAAGTAGTAAACATTTGAGGTGATAACTTGACAATTTTTATTTCATTTCCCCGAACACCATTGAGAAGTTTCGTCTGGTGTGCGGATTGTCGGTGATGTTGTTGTTCAGGGTATTGTTGCTTTTCTTGTTTAATTGTGGTCAAATTCGTTTGAACCGTATTGGTTAATGTCATAACTTGTGGCAATTTCTGAACAATCACTTTTGGTTTTTGTTCATTGTTGCATACCCTTTTCGTTGCCGGTTGTATAGGATCGACACATTTTATTTCTGCAGGAGATTTATTACCAATTTGCTCGCTTCTTGACAGATTCGGTGAGCATGGACTTAGTGGTTCATATTGTGGACTCATTTCACTAAAAATTAAATATTAATTGATAAAAGTCAAAAGACAGTCGATATACACTTACACTTCCAGATTATCGGAGGAGAGCCCACTATCAGAGGAATTGCTGGAGATGTTATTGCTCTCAGGCGATGAAAACAGAGGTTCAGGTACTGAAGGCACGCTGATTTCATAGTCTTCTGCTTCCATTTTGATGTGTTCCGTTAAGTCATCTAAGGTACCAAAACTTCCTTGTTGGTAATTTAGATTATTAAGGAAATCCATAGGAAATATGGAATCCAAGTCAGGAGTTGTTGCCCAATTTTCATCCTATATGTAAATCAAATGAATTAATAATTTAGTATTCATGCGTAGAGAAAAAGAAAGAAAAGTCGTCCTCTCCTTTTATAGAAATTCATAGTTTTTTAAAAGTCGTATACGTTCTTGAAGACAGTCATTGTCTTTGGCCAAATATGGGATGAAATAAACAAGAACAATTTTAATCACTCAATCCTGTCATTTAAAGTGAACAAGGAAGAGATCAGGATGACAGGAAAGAGAAGTACCGATAGGCATTGTTTTTTTTTTTATTATTTCAGCTTTTAATGAACGGGAAACAGAGAGTATTTCACAATCATGTTGTACGGCTAAAGAAGGAATATCTTTAAGCTAATGGGAAAACTGAAGAGCGTTTCTGTGATCTCCAATCAACAGCGAAAGCGTTGAAGGTGCGGAGGAAGCACAGTCTATGGAAAAAGCTATACAAAGCTGAAATGAGTCATCGGCTTCATAATTTTGTTCCCTTTTTTGCTTCAATAAGACATGGAATGCCAAAGAGCGTACAAGCTAATGGAGCTGCTCTGCGCGTGGATGATAAAATTTCTTCCCATAAAGATTAATGTTCACATAGCAGCGATGAAGATTCTATATATTGTCTCTTATGACGTACCATATGGCAGAATGTAAGGCAACAGGTGCTCAAAAATATTTCCGAAATTGGGCACAAAATAGTGCCAGATGCAAAATATTAAACCTGAATGAACATTGTCGCCGGAACGGCCGCAATTCATTAGTCTAAAATAAGGGTGCAATCTTGGGATGACATTGGTGGAACTTTTCTACATACTGATTTTATGGGACACTCAAAGTGGCTTAACTAAGACTAGAAAAGCTTTTATCCGCTTTGCAGACATGATTCATTTTAATTCATGATTATATTCTGCTTCTTCCATAATATAAAGAAATAACAATAATAATTTCTGCTCGTAATAATTTAAAAAGGACATACAAGGTCGCTCAAAATCTGTGCTCACTTGTTTGAGTTTGAGTTATAAGCTCCTGGCCATTATATTAAATTTTAAGTTGTTTCGGTGAAAAAATCTTGTGACGTTGAAAATTTGTCGTTCTCGTTACCCGCATGTTAGAGTCTAAAAACCGGCATATTTTTCGCCTTGATCTCTGCAGTAGACGAATAGAAGACAGTGCCATATGCCACTGACACCAAAAACAAAGGGAAAGTTTATGGATATGTTTTGGTATCCACCGGACGAATCGCCCTTCGAAAGTCATTATGATGGAAAAATTATCATTCTTACTGAAATTATTTATTACGCTAATATGTTCTACATTGGCAAAGCCGGTAGTCCGACTGAGTAAGAGTGTCTTATGAAATTATGAAGATATTTATATATATATATATATATTCGTTTGTACGACCGTTCCATATCGAAACGCAAAGATAGGAAAAGAAAGTATAATTTCTTTTATTCCTTTTATCTTTTTTGAACGAAAGAACAATAATTTTGGATTTTCTTAAGACGCACTTGTTTTCATATTTGCCCTGCCAGGTCATCAAATAAGATTGCACTTGTCAGCTGACTTTCAACGAATTCAATTGAAAACGCCTTTTTGCAACGTATCTACGCCTTTTTATATATGTACATAGGTACGTATTGCTCCACATACATAAATTCCATACAAAATAAAAAGGAGAACATGACCGATTTAAATTTCTGCATGCGTCATCAACTAAGCACACGTAGTACGTACCATTACTTCTAGTGCACCTCCACATTTTAAGCTGTTGGTGTGGCTCCCAAACAGGTCATCCTTTAGCCCGAAGTCTTCATCATTATGCTTGATGTACGTGTAATCCATCATTTTTCTTCGTTTTCTTGACACGTATGCCAAATTACGCGGGCGTTTGTTTGACTTCCTTATTATTTTTATTTTGCAAATCAATTTATATTCAAAACAGTGTGTAAAAAACTGGATGGGCTTTGTTTATACTATTTATTTATGGTCAATTTTATTTTTATAAACATAATTCCCAGTTTTTCCCATTTTCTTCCAACGTGGAGCCCAGACGTCAAAAAAAACGAAAAAAAAACTAATCGGCCACAATCAGAATTGACAACCAAAGAAAACGAAAAAGATAATTACCAATTGTACTAGAATAATTCGTAGACGCCGGTTCCATCAACTCTTTTACCAGATTCTTAAGTGCTAGAGTGTTCAATATCAGTTAACTGACATCATTTTGTATTTAAGCTGAAACCAATCGCATATGTAAGTTCGTAAAATTGTCAATCGTCCGGTTTTGGTAGGTTAACGTAATCTTATCAGTAATTTTCTGTGAATAATAAGGTGTAAGCTCCGAACAATAAAATGTAAATTGGTCTTAAGCCCATGAATTGACTTACGACTAGCTGACATTGTTTAAGGCAGTGAGCTTGATTTTTAGTTCAAAAATATATCACTAGAATTTATTTAAGTTTAGCTTTCTTATGCTAGTATTACACAATTGACAACTTGCGTTGTTATTTTTTTTGCCATTCAATGGACATCAATCGATAAAGGCACAATTTTTAAACATCGATCTAAGTCAACTTGGTTGACACCCAGATTATGCCCAGAGTCCCTCAACCAAAATTTACGCGAATGCGTCAATCGTTTGAAGCGAACTTTTTAAAGCACAACCGTCAATCTACAACTAAATTGCGTCAACCAGTGATTGACGTTTCGAGCGTCAACCACATACGTCAAAAATTATATCAACAAATTGTTGTGTATATATACATATACATATCTCCCGCTTTTTCAGCCATTCAAACACCCAGGCTCGACGTACAGCTCGAGTATTTTCTGAAACCTTCTTTTCATCCAAATGCTGCTGATAAAAATCTGCAAATACGTACAACGCTGCTGCTCTTCTTTTTCCACTTTTTGACATTTGGCAGAAAGATCTATTTAGATTATATAGATTAGATTTTGAAAATATTTTTCGATCTTCGACCAATTTGGTTGACATAAAAACAAGTCTATCGTGTTAACAGTTCTATTTTTTAATTGCATCAATTGAAATTCTGGTTGAGGTTCTCAACATTGACGCTTTAAGTCAATCGTGTAACCCTTCTTTCAAACTTGGATCAATCGCACGTAAAACAATCGACGCTAGATTTACGCTTTTTCCTCAATCGAGTAATCCTGTTATTTTTCTTCTTAGTTGGAAAGAGAAAGGTTGATTGCACCGAAAATCCTTTCTCTTTCTAACTCACTAAAAATTTTCTTGTTTCACCCGACATGCATTTCAATCCCATGCTCGTGTAGCCAGGCACTTATGTATAATACGGCTGTAATCGTATGGCCAGCTTACTCTAGTTATACAAAGGTACATTGTTGTAGTAGTGAAGCTGCTCTTGCTTCCGGAGAAATATACTGCTTTTAAATTTGACTTGATTAGCAAATGATTATGTTTGAGAGTTCTCAATAAATATTTCAATAAAAAAATGTTTGCGTTTCTTCGCAGGTACTGCATAACGCCAGTATGGCATATCGCTTGTGCAATATATAAAACAACATTGAATGAAGAAACAAAGCAGTAGTTAATTTTCGAACAACTTCTTGAATAAAGTATACGATATTAATTTAAAGTTTTGTTGTATTCGAATGTTACTGAGCAGTGACATGAAAACAACGTCAACTAAAGGGTCCACCAAATAACTTTTCTTTTTTTGAAAATGCTATAAAATAAAACTGCTGAATATTTTCTCAAATTTCTTTTTTATTTGAAAGTACAATCCTTCCGGTTAATAATGAAAAATAATTTCGTTTAAATGGCTGCCCCGGCTGGCCATGAAGTAGCCTACACGATCGGTCCAATTTTTAAGCACATTATCGATTGTGTGCAGCTGTATTTCACCAATGGCTTCACGAATATTGTCAAATCGCAGCTCCGAGGTGGTTAAACGACATCAGCTCTGCGGCTGATAATGCGATCTTCAAAAACAGGGCGCAAAATATTGACTGTAGCTTCGACTGTGTGGCACATAGCGCCGTCCTGTTGAAACCAAATGTTGCCGATATCCTCCTCTTCAATTTTTGTGAACAAAAATTCGTTCAACATGGCCCGAAAACGATCGCCATTGCCCAATTATGCCTCTGGACCAAAATCCGCACCAAACAGTGACTCGTTTTGGGTGCATCGGCTTTACAATGTATGCGTGCGGGTTTTCTGTGCCCCAAATGCGACAATTTTGCTTGTTTACATACCCGCCAAGATCAAAATGAGCTTCATCTGAAAAGATGATTTTTTTGGCAAAATCGGCATCTTCTGTAAGTCGATCGCAGGCCCACTTAGCGCAGCGAAAACGCATTGGATGCTCAGTTGGCTTCAACTCCTCAACCAATTGGACTTTGTATGGCGTCATACCAAGGTCTTTATGCAAAATTCGTCTCAATGATGTCTCCGAAATGTTCAATTGTTGAGAACGACGGTGAATTGATGTTGATGGCGCTTCACGCACACTTTCGGCCACAGCAGCAACATTCTCGGGTATACGCACTGTTTTTGGCTTTTCACGCTTTGGTTTATCGATGAGGATGCCAGTTTCTTTCACTTTTTTCACAAGATAACGAACATACGGAGCTGACGGAGCTGACGGTGCTTCTCTTCTTCCAAAATCCGTACGCAATTTTCGCACACATTCTGCAACATTACCATGATTTTTAAAGTAATGTCGCAATATTTCCCAGCGTTGTTCAAGTGAGCAACTGACTCTAGCGATCAATGTTAACCATTGGTTTTTGTTTGGCGAGATCTATTTATTGACTTTAAGGCCGCATACAAAAGCATTCATCCAACTAATAAAGTTATGAAAGAATTTGTTGCCCAATGCTGTATGACCAACATCCGAATAGACCAACTTTCAAAAAGATCTGTAACATCAATTTGTAGACAAATGTAGTAAATATTACACTCTCATTTCGCTCTGATGCGAATCCGATGAAGACTCATTCATGTTATTTTTGTTTTTCGAAAAAACTCCTTACTAGAAGCTCAAAAATTACACTACAAAACCATTATCCTGCTTGTTCTTTTTGATAGAGCCAATTTTGAACGATCAGCTGACATATCTCTGCCTCGAATCCAGACAGAATTGCGTTTACTGTCCTGTTCTTAAATCACTTTTTTTTCATCCAGTATGAAATGCGAACTCCATTCAACTCCAATTTTTTTTACTTTATTTATTTATTTTCCAAATTTTTTCTCTAGAACGAAATTCTCTGGCCGTTCGTTACAACAACTAATTTTTTTGAAAACACAGTTTATCACTGTACCGGGCCAAAAAAAATCGCATGTCTGCCCTCAAGCATTATTGCCAATCGGTGTTTGCCAAAAAGTTTGCAAAAGCTCTTCAGAGAATCTTCGATAAGCTGTAAGGTATACCCCCCAAGTTCTTCTAACAAATCCAACGACCTTAGTTAAAGTCAAACACCAGTCCAATATGGAATAGTATGTTCTACAACTGTGATTCAAAAGCGCTTAACTATGAAAGCTTATCTAACACAGACGCTGCAAAAACATTTGCACTCATGTATGCCTCCTTGCCTCCCCTTTTGATCGGGTTTTGACTCTTATAACAAGTTAGAAGTTACATACATGCATGCACGATTCGCTGATTCACTGGGAAAGTGTGCCTTTGCCTTGGTCTCTCCAGCTCAGAAGCTCCATCATTCAGTGATCGCGCGATCGCCGAACGTCAAAGTGTGTAAAGTCGTTGATCGATTATCCGCCAGATAAAATTCTACGCCAAAATGTCTAAGTATGTGATTATATTGAAGAAATGTGAATTCTTTTTAACAAAATATTTGTTACGTTTTTGAAGAAAAGCCGATATCGCCCTTATTGGCCTAGCCGTTATGGGTCAAAACCTCATCTTGAACATGGACTCCAAGGGCTATACAGTATGTGCCTACAATAGAACCGTGGAGAAGGTAAGGCAGCAGCAGTGATTTTTTTTTTTTACTCTAGAATGTAAACAAGTCTTGCTCTACTATATTTTAAAGGTTGAGCAGTTTCTGAAGAACGAGGCTAAGGGCACCAAGGTCATTGGTGCAAAATCACTCCAGGATATGGTCGATAAATTGAAGACACCCAGAAAGATCATGCTATTGGTTAAGGGTAAGTGCATTTGTGTGGTTAATGTGTGCAATACTGGTGTAGGAAGACACTTCGGTGTGTGTTGGCCCGTTGAAAACGACATTATCACGTGTCTACGTCATAGCTAGTGCAGTAATGATTAGTTTTTTTGTTGTTGTTGCTTTTTTTTTTGCAATTGAAGTTTTGTGCATCGAAAAGCAGTCAAACGAATGCGTGCGGTGGCGCGGCAAGTGTAAACATTTTCAAGGGCAGAAAAGTACCTCAAGTACATATCTCTGTGCAGTGTTTGTTCGTAGAAAAGTTATTTTCATTAAATTTAAACAAATTACACATTTCCCCTCGTATAAAAATGCATCCATCTTAGTAACAATTATCTGTTAGAGAATATTCTTGAAGAAGGGGGAAGTCAACGGAGAATGAATATTTGTTTTTTATGTTTTTGACAGAAGAATCCTGGGATTAAAGATCGACGAAGTAGATATATAAGATTAAAGTCGTAACACCATTCATTGAGAAAGTCTCTAAAGTCTCTAAATGGCTTAAAAAGGATTCGATTAGGAGAATCTACAACATTAAAAATAACATATTGCAGGTCTTCTTCAAAGTTTGTGATCCCTGTGCCCACGGAAAACGATGGACTTTTGGTTTTAACAAAAAAATGTCAAGGCGAAAGTTTATTAAATTTTGAGAGCACTGATTTTAAGTGTTTGCAGACTGACTTCTGACGTAAGCGCTGGTACATTCGAGCTTTTATTTTATACAGGTAACCCTCCTACAACGCGGGAGTTAGGCTCCTAAGAAATGCCGCATTGGTAAGAAAATCTCTGAATTTTGGGAAACGCGTTATAGAAACCCGCGTTGTAGGAGGGTTACCTGTATTCGACAATTGGATGGGTACTAATGCGTTGCACAAAACATCACCGACCTTCTCGAAATCAAAATCAAGAGATGCGAAAAGAGCTGTAAAACATCTCGCTCTGATCATATGTTCTTCAATAAATTAGGATCACAATTGACGAGTTCTCCGTAGTTTGGAGTTTAGACATTCAAAAAAAAATCGTCGACAACTCCAATCAAGACGTTTATTGCATATTTGGCTTAAGCCAAGTTGCAGTTTAAGACTTTGATCGAGCTTTGATGGTAGCTTGACTATTCTGTGATTTTTTCTAAAACAAACTGTTACTCGCCACCTCGAACTTGAACCACGTCTCAAGAAATAAATAAATCCAGAAGTAATTGAGTATTGCCTTTGTTGTAAAAGTAAGTGAACAAGTCATCATCAAGAGCTTGTTATAGACGGATATTGGACTTATTGAAAAGCTTAGATTATCACCTGCTGCATTATTTCATTCACTCGACCTTTATGGACTTAACTATGAGGACAAAAAGCTTCATTTCTATTCATATGATTCTGTCCTCAAAGTTACACATTCACTTGGCCTAGACATTGATTAACAACTTGTGCTTCGTTTATTTACAGCTGGCCCCGCAGTCGATGACTTTATCAAGCAACTGCTGCCATTGCTTTCAGCTGGTGACGTAATCATAGATGGAGGCAACTCTGAATACCAAGACACCACTCGCCGGTGTGCCGAACTGAAGTCGAAAAAAATTCTCTACGTAGGTTGCGGTGTAAGTGGTGGCGAGGAAGGTGCTCGGCATGGGCCATCACTGATGCCTGGTGGCAATCCTGAGGCATGGCCACTAGTTAAGGACATCTTTCAATCGATATGCGCAAAATCAAACAACGAGCCATGCTGTGAATGGGTAGGGGAAGGTGGAGCTGGGCATTTTGTCAAAATGGTTCACAACGGTATTGAATATGGGGACATGCAGCTGATATGTGAAGCGTATCACATAATGAAAAGCTTGAATCTGACGCAGGATGATATGGCAAATCAATTTAGTAAATGGAACACAGAGGAATTGGACTCATTCCTCATTGAGATCACACGAGACATTCTGAAATACAAAGATGACAAGGGTTATCTGCTGGAGCGAATTCGAGACACAGCCGGACAAAAGGGTACCGGAAAATGGACAGCGGTTGCTGCTTTGGAATATGGTATTCCGGTGACACTCATCGGTGAGGCAGTTTTCTCGCGGTGTCTGTCGGCGCTTCAGAGCGAACGGGTCCTTGCCAGCAAACAACTAAAAGGCCCACAAACGCAACCGAAAATTTCCAACCTACCCCAATTTCTGAATCATATTAAACATGCGTTGTACTGTGCGAAAATCGTGTCATATGCCCAAGGCTTCATGCTGTTGCGTGAGGCAGCCAAGGAGAACCAGTGGAATTTAAATTACGGAGGCATCGCTTTGATGTGGCGAGGCGGCTGCATTATTAGAAGGTAACCTCATAAAACACACTTCATTGCAATCAACACAATTCTTGTTTTCATTTTAATCACAGTGTTTTCTTGGGCAACATCAAAGACGCCTTCCAACGCAATCCGAATCTTTCGAATTTGCTGCTAGATGATTTCTTCAAGAATGCCATCGAGCGTGGACAAGACTCTTGGCGTCAAGTAGTGAGCAATGCCTTCCTTTGGGGAATCCCAGTGCCGGCAATGTCAACTGCTTTATCATTCTATGATGGTTATCGCACAGCAAAGCTTCCAGCGAATCTCCTGCAGGCACAGCGCGACTACTTCGGGGCCCATACATATGAGATCCTAGGTCAGGAGGGAAAGTTTGTGCACACTAATTGGACTGGAACCGGTGGCAATGTGTCGGCAAGTACCTATCAAGCCTAAGAAAATTACTGCTCTATGGCTTTAAAAATTTGTAATTATTTGATGCAAATGAGTATTCGAGCATATTCCTTGCTTTCATTATACTCGTTTGCAGTTCGTTGATAGATTTACTAAGCAGAAAGAAATATGAATAAAAAAACCAATGGTGACTTGTGAAGTTTTTTATTTTGTTGTTTTTTTTTTCATACATCAATCTGAGAAGTGTTGCGGTTAAAGACTATGGTCCGTTGCGAGGATCTTACACAAAAGTTAAACTCTGAAGCCTGGGTTTATTTGATATTCTTTACGTTCTGAGAAAACAGATTCGTTGAAAACGGACATTTTTTTTTGGAAACTACAACCATGTAAGGACGGCCATGTGCTACGAACTAACATGATGATAGGCTACAAGTCTCAACCAAAAAACTAATGAGACGAAAACCAGCACTCGAGAAAATAATCTTTCGAAAAAAATTAAGCACGGATTTAAGCGTGACTAAAACCCTGTTACAACAACATATAGTAAAATGCAGAACTACAAGGGTAGTTCTATCATCGGGGTACTTGTTAACCCTTAAGAGTTAGTAAATTATAAAATGGAAGTTCGAGGTATTTGGCAAAAACGGAGATGCTACCAGACTGTGTGATTCCTGCAGTTAATTCTGATCTGCGGATGTTTCTCTTGAAGTAGAATTGGGAGACTTGGGTTTCGAGTAATCGTTCAAACTAGTGACCAAGCATACAAAAAAATTACGAAAAAATAACACCCTAAATTCTGAATTGGCAAAGGAAATGACTTAAAACACATGACAGGATTTCGTTGTAAGAGGTACTGTGAGGACGGACCCATGATCATTGCTTGAAGTATACACCATAGGCAACGATTTCAGAACTAAAAATGGTTTCGCAGTCATATTAAGTGACTAGTGTTCTACTAAAGGGTTTGCTGTAGAGCTTGCG
This sequence comes from Orthonevra nobilis, assembly GCA_963555765.1. Classification (NCBI taxonomy): domain Eukaryota; kingdom Metazoa; phylum Arthropoda; class Insecta; order Diptera; family Syrphidae; genus Orthonevra; species Orthonevra nobilis. Next base: position 46,516,832 of record OY743224.1, on the reverse strand, counting down.
CGAAACTTAGGAAGGTGAGTTACACAGAACGATTACTTTACTTAGCACTCAAAACCAGGTAATATGCAAATCTTCTTCACCAAATGACATGCTACGGAAATTGCAATTCGGTAGTTGAAGCCCCAAGCAAGCCTTTGCTAGTCCTTAAAAAAAGTTTCTGTACTCCGTAATCAAAATTAAAAAATATAGATTAGATTAGATTAGATTCTTTATAAGTAATTAAATTACTTTTAAATACATAAAAGGAATAGTATAAAATATTATTGCTTAGACAATAAAACTAAAAGAGAAGTAATAAAGTTTAACATTATAATTAGATAACAATTCAATATTAAGCTACTGGTGCAAAATATGAAATTCAAAAACTCAATGAATTATTAACATGATTTTAATTTAAATTCTTCCTAGGATATTTTCACTACACATTCTTTTAAATTTAAACAAGGAGGTCACAGACTTTATTTCACTCGGGAGTTGGTTAAATTTCTGGAAGCCTTTGTAAAGAATACTATTTTGAGACGCCGCTCTGGAAACAAAGTTGATTCTTATATCCTCCGCGTTTCGTAAGGGGTATGGCTGACCATCAGCTACCAAACTTACATTCCCAGACAGATACTTAGGTGTGATTCTGTATTTCATTTTGAAAACAAAGACCATCGCATTCAACTCGATTCTTTGTTCAATATTCATCCACCTTAAAATTTGCAGCATCGAATTGATCGGTGTGAATCGGTTACACCCCAGGATGACTCTCATAGCCCTATTCTGCAGTTTTTGCAGTCTTGCGATCTCCCCCTCTCCACAGTACCGTGGCGCAGTATTCAAAGTGTGGCTTTACAATCACATTGTAGATATTGATTAAACACGTAGTTGACACTTTACTTCTTATGCGCTTCATGAAGCCAATCTTTTTTCCTACCTTCTTACACACAAAATCCACATGCCTACTAAACTTCAATCCGCTATCCACTATTACCCCCAAATACCTCATATGGTCGACAACTCCAATGACTTCACTCTCCATTGTTAACTGGATGTGCGAAGGAGAGAAGCGGATGGTCATTACTTTTGACTTACTAACATTGAGCTTCAATTTATTCAATTTATATGAGCCCAAAATGTTGGTTTTGTCTCATCCGTTACCGATATGGCCAAAAACAATGGGTTAAAGTTCAATCTTTGGCGCCACATTCGTCCACCACCATTAAACACCTTCAGATTGTTTTATTTCCATACTCAAAAAACGGCTTCGTTGTTAAAGACTTGCCTATATTGAGGCATTGCCTATATTGAGGCATTGTGGGTTGAGGCTGCGGGGGATGCAAATTCGAAGATGCTCGACGATTCTTACTATAAGCATGGTATCGAAGCTAATGAGTTTCGCTGTAATATGTCTTCTTCCATTGCTTAAAATTCGCCTGGTTAAACGCTTCAGAAGTGTGGGAATGTATTTATGGATTAACCCTTGAAATTTTAGGACTAAATAATTTTCGCAGAACAACGAATCTGTAACAAAATCGGAAGTTCTTCCCAAATTACAGACGTTGTGGAGGGGGGATTTAGTTTGATTTATATAGAATCTGTTTATGTAAATTTAGAAGACAAACTACCACCATCTCTGCCCGATCAAGCTTAAGAAATATTAACATTAATTTTCCACTGAATTTAGCGAGTTAAAATTTATTCTTTGTAGAATTGATTAGCTCGATATGACCAGCCCTGATAATTATAACCATTCATTCAATTTTATTTTTTTTAACCTAAAGTGCAGGACGAAAACGCTTAAAGCGCTCTGTCGCGGTCTGATTCCTTCCTACTGTTTCTAGGAATCTCCGGTGAGCTGCTTTCGACGGCATAGTCGTAGTTGACTCGCGAATCTACTATCTTTCGGCCAACGTGGAAGATTATTGGTACCGCTTATCTATCCTGAACCAAAACTGTTCTACCTAAAAAGAGGAACGCTTAAGGGGGAATAAGGTCGTGTTAGCGCGCTGTTTTTGGTCACATATCATTTGGATAATAAGACCCGAATAACAAGTTTTATTAGGAAGATATCCACTCTGATCAGGCTTGCCCTGTTACGTATGACTATTCTGTATAAACAGAGACGAGCCCTTCGTCTCTCGAAAGCTCACACCTTTTCCATTTAGCTTGTTCCCAAGTTAAACCTCACGGGACATCCAAAAGGAAGAACAGGCCGAATGAGGCCGTGTAGCAGTCTCTTTGTTATAGCTAAAACCATTCGTGGAACTTCGTGAACTTTTTTACTACATAGGTTAATCTTTGGATTTCCTCGTAACTGTTTAAAAAAGGTTAACATGCCCAAAATTCCAATGCTCGTAACGCAATCACCAATAGCACTACTTTGACGCTTATTTTTTTTTATTTTATTGAAGTAGAAATCATGTTGGTTCATTTCAAATCCATTATTGTTCAATAACAATTTTTTCACCGCCGTAAAGATGTGCAATTGTTGCCTGAAAGAAGTCAAATTGCCATCAGTATTATAAAGATTTCTTTGTGCATTTTTAAGCTAACCTGTCTGCGAATAGTTTCTAAATTTTCTCGAGCATACTGAATCTTTTCCTTAATCTTGGATTCATCTTTTAATGATTTGTTCTCTCGGAATTCATCTCGTATTTTTTTGAGAAAAAACATCCTGAAATGGGATTGAGATTTGCAAATATAACTTCAGCAATCAAATGCTATTACCTAAAGTTATAGACCGGATAATTTTTCGATGCCCTGATTAGCGTCTTATAGAGGGATAGCATATGAGCCTTATGTCCGGATAGCGTAGAACTACACATTTTTGTTTTTTTTTCCAAATCGGTTTAATATCCTTCCGAACGTTGATTTGAAAACCGAAAACTTTTCCTACATTGACAAATGTGGTTGTCATTTTAACATAAACAGAATTTCTAAATCTACAATAGTGTTCTAGGATGAAATAAAATAGAATAATATAAGAATATAATTTAAAGGGGATTTGTTTACTTTTTACTTGTGATTCGATCACATTTCTTGAGACATTAAATGGAATCTTTATTGAATTGGAATTGACAATGCAATTCTGGACCTTGTGCGAAGTAATTTTGCGCGTTCGGCGAATGTTGTTGAGAACGAGCTCATATCGGGCTTGTTCTATCTTCACCCTGAATATTTAAGAAGGAAATTGGCAAACGGAAACATACGAACTGAGGCATTTCTTTACCTGATTATACAAGGTGAGCCAAACGTCTCTTTCCTATGTAAAAGAATAATAACTCTTTCATTTATAAATATCTTTGAGTAATTTTTTTTTGTTGCAAACATAAGACTGGTGAGATTTGACATGGAGCACTACAAGATCGCACAGCGAACACAAATTGTTGCATTATTTCTGGGATACAGTCGGTCAATAATTAACACTCAACTTGCTTCGACTATTCCTGCAATAATGGCTGAATTCGAGCAATTTGGGAACGTTGGCGATGTGAGGCGTACCGATAGACCTCGTTATGGACGATCGAACGAAAACATTCGGATTAGTGAAAGTCTTGCAGCCGATTCTGAACCTTCGAAACGACGACGGTCGATACAGTTAGACATAAAGCGTGTGTCCTGTAAATGACAGCTTTTTGCTCTGTATAAATATCAATTATAAGTATTTAACTCATTTTTGCTTTGTTATAAAGGGTTCGAATGCCGATTTTCCGAGAAACACGTGTATCCCAATTACTTCAAGTTAGTTAAGGACTTCACATGCCTACTGAATTCGACTTACAATAGCTCATTGCATTCCGCCCCTTCAGCAATTCACTCGCAACACCCGCACATCATCGAAGGCTCATCAGTTTACTCTTAAGCCTACTTTCGGGCTTACTGTGAAATTAAGAGATTGTTTTATAGGCAGCACAATGGGCATGTGGAATGCGTTACTCTATTTTTCCTTTGCACTGCAATCTACAACAATTAAAAACCAATGTGCACTGGTACCTCCTTTCTCTTCCTTTCACTACTGCTCGCGCTGTGTAAAAAACACTTTAAGAGTACTTCCAAACCCTTGAACACTAAACAAAAAAAAAAAAATACAAACGAACGTCTTACCAACCGCTGTTGCCTTGGGGGTTAGAACAATAAAGCTTTATCTAACTATTTTGGACGACCAAACTGACATCATACAAGACCTCAATGATGGTCAAAAATGCTTTCGGTCACATTCACAGAAATGTCCTTCTGGTGTTTTAATAGGTCTAGCCACGGCTCAAGTGGATAGAACATGAACACAATGAAGAAAATAGAAAATTAATAGGCATCGTAGCTAAATAAATGATGGAAGTACCTAAACAAACTAAGTCTACCCTTGTGAGAATGACCGATTGGAAAAATTTAAGTCCGTTCTTCAACGTGAACTTCAAGTCTTCTGCTTGCAATAGTCAATAACAACTTTCTATTTGCATGTTTTTTTATTTAATTTGATTCATGTTTCTTATTGTTCAATAATATTTTTGTCACAGCCGTATAGATGTCCAATTATTGCCTGAAAAAGTCGGAATTGCATGTGATTGAACGGATTCCGTGATTTGTCAGGCTTACCTGTCTGCGAATAATTTGCAGATTTTCTTGAGCGTATTGAACCTTTTCGGATATCAGGGCTCCATCCGTTAATGATCTGTTTTCTCGGAATTCTTCTCGTACCTTCCGGAGAGCGTACGTCCTAAAATGGGATTATATTGGGGGGCACATTATTTCTAAAACCAAATCGCATTACCTAAAGCTATAGTCTGAAAACTTTTCCGACTCCCTGATAAGCATCTTATACAGGGATAACATCCTGGCCTTATGCCTGGATAACGCACACATTATTGTTATTGTTTTCTTTTATTTTACAAACGAATATAATACTCCTCCAGAACATCGATTGAACGACGGAACATTTCTTTAATATGACAGCTGAACGTGTTGACATTTTAGCAGAAGTAAATCCGGAAAACTATGATGCATCTAGTACACAAAATCTTGTACAATCATGCTACTGAGTGCTCCCATATCATGTCATTCGCAAACGAATTTTTTTTTACTGTTCAATAAGAGCTACCACACACGGGCTCAATCTCTTTTTTCGACAATCGGTTTGATTTAGAACTGACCGTTCTTTCATGTTAGGATATGTACTGTTCTTTTCCCGAAGAAAGTAAGTTCATTGTCCAGCGCTTTCCATGAAAATCATTTCGGGCGAGAAAGTAACATTTCCTCTTCATGTCCTTTTTTTATTTTTGAGATAAATTGGATCTGGCTTTAACAGTGAGTGCGTTAAGATATCGAACCATTGCAATTATTCACAAACTTGATTTAATAGATTTGTACGCGGTGTTTATTTGCATTAAGAAATCGTCCTTTTGTTAGAACAATTTCTGATGCACATTACTGGACGCTAGGCTTCTCATATATGTATATTGAAATACAAATCACTGTTATAATTCGAAATGAGAAATCAACATTTCAGAAGAAATAAAATTTTTGTCAATAAATCCAAAAAAACAACGCTTATTGAAAATTCTTCTATAGGCATACAGTGCAAGCTTTTTTTGACGAGTGAAGAAAACTGTGCACCAGCTTAGTACGCATATCCTTTTTGGATAAACAAAACGAACGAGTCCTCTTTTACCTCAAGAGGACTGTCAAAAAGTTTTCTCGAGTGGGCGACGATTGTGAGTATGGAAAAGTTTAATTAAATAAAATTGATTTTTCTTTTCTGTGCTAGTTTGTTGGAGCTGTCTTTGGGCAAAAAAAAAATAGTTCTGCTTCGCACTGTTTAATAAGAAATGAGCATTACACATCAGGAAACGAATCACAATGTCTTTTTAAAGGACCTTGACAAACTCGCCGTTGATGGTGGGAAAATTTTCATCAGTGACCATGGGAATATGGTACATGAAAACCATGAACAAAAACAGCAGTCGTCCGTGGACGATTTGGAAATTCCCCAAGGAGATTCCAACACACAAACTAGCAGCTGTGATGAGGATAACTTGGATTTTGATGAACCACCGCATCCGTTAAGTGAAAGATGGTCACCACTTGGTGCGAATTATGATGATGCCAATGGTCTAACTGGTGATCAATTGTGTAAAGAAGAGTGTGCAAAACAAATGCAAAGTCAACATACGTCCATTGGCGAGGAGTCGAGATCGGATTCTAGGCTCGATTGTGGTGACGTTTATCGTTTGAAAAATATGGAAGAGGAACAAGAGGTGTTAACTTCCTCATTAATGGCGCTAACGTCGCATTTTGCTCACGTACAGCTAAGGGTACGACAAATAGTGGAGGCGCCTTCGAATGAACGTGATAGTTTGCTCAAAGATTTGGAGGAGTTTGCCTTTCGAGGTATACCTGAGGTAAGTTTTCATTTTTAATTCAATACGTATTGCAATGCAAGAAGGTGATTCGTGAAGGTGATTGAGGCCTTAACATGTACACAAATATTTTGACTGAGCAACTCTTATCAATTATTTATCTATCTGTATTTTCTGTTTATCCTTATCTCGTAATAGAATAGCTCACGGAATATATTGACTTGATTGTTATCATGGAATGAAAGAACATTTTTATTCAAATGTTTTTGCATAATGGAAAGTTATTTTAGGGTTAGCGTAAGCTTGATAAACTTTTACGAACTTAGTGCTCCAATGTTAATCAGTTCATTATTCCATATTGACGTGCCTACCGTGTGTCACGACTCTGGAAGGGTTACAAAACGTGGCCCTTTAGAAATATGAAGCGTGGAGCGCGTTTGAGCACGGCTATTTTATTTATTTATTTTTGAAAAACTATAGTTAAATTGTGTGTTGGTAAGCATCCAGACACTGGTTAAAGATCACCAATCGAGATCTAAGAACGCTCTTGACTTTATATAATGGTTTTCTATGTCGTCTTGCTGATTTGCAGTGGTATTGATCATCTTGTTGTTTCAAGGTTCTTTCTCAAAAGAATGGGCATCAACTTGCTTAGTGGCGCTATCATTGCTTTCTTGTTACCACAATACTGCTGGTACAATTATTTGTGTTAAGGGTTCCTCTCAAATCATTTGGTGTCGTACATTCCCAAGGTTATCTAATGATTTTTCTATAGCCTCATCACGTCGTGATTCAGCAGATGAAGCGTAGATTGATTTTCCTGGAAACTGGAAATACGAAGAAAAATTGCTTGAATCATTTTGCTGACGTAGTAAAAAAGGAGGAATAACGATATCGGCTGGTATCTCTTCCCGCTGACTCTCCTCTCACTATTTGGTATTGCGACAAGTTGCTGTTAGAAAAATTTGGCAGACTTTTTTATATTTATTGAAATGTATTTATTCATTTATTTGTCTCACAAATTATTATTACTTACTTCCTTATTTTAACTATACAAATTGCGCTGGTAGCGCTGTTTTCTCTTATTCAACTTTTTCTTATCTTTTAGCCAATTGCAATGCTGGATCAACCCTCTGGGGAAGAAAAAGATCCGGTCAACCTCGAAAGCGTTCGCAAACGTCAATGCGAACTTATTGATCATTTAAAAACTCAATTATCCGAACTGGAAAAATTCGCGTACGAATCTGGAGCGCCAGTGCTGCCGCAACATATTCTGCTCGAAAAGCAGAAGATCATAATCGACGAGTTGAAGCACAAACTTAATTTGAATGTTAACGACACCGATTTGCCACAGTTGTCATCGGAAGACTTAAAAAATCACGTGGAAAACGCTATTGGCGAGTTCGTTGGGCCACTTAAAATGAAGGAGCAACTCGTTGCTCAGCTCAAGACTCAGATAACAGATCTAGAACGGTTCATAGCATTCTTGCAGGGCGATTCTGAGGATCCTAAAAACAGTAAAACTGTCTCAAATGAGGCCTACAATAGTTATGCGGCAAAGAAAAAAGTTTCAAACCGTCAAAAGCCATGTGGTTCCAAGGAAGCAGGCAGCAACAATAATTTGAGTACACAATCTGACCAAGCCACCGATGATAGGAGTCCGGTCTCAGTGAATTCATCGTCAAATGCCCAAAATTCAAAGACTGACAGTCTGAACAGCAAAGCTCACGGATTGATGGACAAAGCATCCGTACTTATGCAAATGTTTGCAACCACACACTTTGGTCTGAAGTCTGATCGCTTCCAAAAGAATACACTCAAGAGGACTTCCAAGGGCAACCACTGGGGGTGAGTACATCCCACTGTCCACAGTTTATAGATTGCATTTGATTCTGTTTGAAAAATATTTTAGTGATTTGCGTGCACAGCTTGAAGTCGATATTCAGGAAGTTGCATCGCTCGCAGCAACGCTCAGTTTTGATCGCGAAAAACTGGTAAACATGCGAAAAACATTAAAAAAAAGAAAACTCGCTTCGCTCAATCATGGAAATGGTGTAGTCGTGTCTACCACCGCTCCCAAGGCTCGTAGTAGAGCAAACAAAGATATTGATTTTTATGCTCGATTTTCGTCATCCGACTCGGACGAAGATGATGAATTCTATGACTGGGAAAAGTACAGGAAACGGATTGCTCATTGCAATAAGAATAGCAGCGATTCTATAAACTTAATCAACAAGGAATTAACGACAGCGGTTCGCAAGAATTTTGCCATCACTTTACAGCGATTAATACAACACGGTCTGAGAGCGCAATCGGAAGCAACTTCTGGTCTTATTGTGCCATTTATGCGATGTTTAAATCCGTCCGCCCTTCTCGACTCCTCCGCAGAGCATAGAGCTGCAAGAGCTTCCTCTTCTTTCTTAGCGCGAAACAATGTTTTTCCACCAGACAGCTTACAATCCGAAAATAATGACGACGAACCACAGAGCGGTTTTTTCAGTGGACCCAGTGGTCGGCAGATGCATGCTTGGGAATTAATTCTTGAGTATTACTATTTGAAAAATGGTGATGAATACAACAACACACCAGCCCGAAAACTTTCAGAAAGCTTCAACTTGGACATCGTTGGAGCACAGGCAGTATCGTGCAAACAGAGTTTACTTAGTGCTATAGGAATGATCATCGCCTTGCACCGTCCGTATAAGCGCAGTTACAATGCACACTTTAAGGCTTTTGTGTGCGCTGCTCTCAAGTTTGTTACTCGAAGTTCTAAAGCGTTCAATTTTTTAAGCGTTTTTTCTTTTTCTATTTTAAATTGCAGTTCATGCCAATTAGTGGAGTGGTTAAATTTGATTTTCGGATGCAGTGATCTGGTGGAGACTTATTATGCTTCCAATTCATATGTAATGCGCACTGGATTCCGTGACTCACTGAGATCCATCGATGTCTTGTCGAAGTACGATTTTGATTTGCCCGTCGATTTGGCAGTACGTCATTTTAAAAACTTATAGAACGACGAGCAGGCGTTGGTGACGCATTCCACGTAGATAATTAATTAACATTCCACAATTCCAACTAAAGTTTTAATTCTATGCGAACCGGCGGTTCTTTTTAAGTCAAAAACATTCTAGTCAATACAAAGATCTCTTATTTATAATTTAATAATTTTTATTATTGTTATTATTATGTAAGCGGCAGTCAACTATTATTGACACACAAAAGCAGGGGTTAGGCTAGTCTTAGCCGGTATACATTACTTTTTCGATTATCATACGCGATGTGTATTTAGCTAGTTAGAGTGTGTAAACGCATGTTTTTGTGTGTATATATAAATATATCATATAAATAAATTAAATAAATCCTAAAATATTTACATAAAGTACTATACGTTGTCTTTACTCATATTAAATGAAAAATTATTTTGTTTGCGAATTGAACAATTAGAAATGGCAAACGGATCTATTTAGATGGGGTCGATGAATGGATTTTGAACTTAACAATTGTTTGCCCCATCTTCAAGGCAGGCCATCCTATGTCGTGATAGAAATATAGACGCATATCCTGATATAACTTCCTTTCTAATGTACTGAAGGAAATCATTGAATAAACGCAACCAACGTTAGTCGAGTCTTCGCATCTAGTCATCGTCAACTCAGCATATAATATCTTTGGTCGTAAAGAGCTCTGCAGGGCGATAGTGTTCCGGCATGCGCTATCATGTTACTTCTTCAATCTTGTGCTGGAAACGATAGTGTGCTCAGGTGTTAAGATTATGGGTACCATCTTCAAATAATCCGTCTAGCTAAGGTAGTAAATCCTAAAAATGCTTTCAAACGACTTCGTATTTAACTGCCAGATGAAAATTGTATTATATTATATATTATATTACGTATGAGTACGTTTTTTAAAAAGGAAATTCCATTTACGATTAGGGTGACACAAGATTCCACGTCTGGATTCTTTCATAAATACAGCTCTATTTATAACACAGATTCTTTTGCACACTACATAGCAAACGTCACGAGCATGATTTAAATGAAACAAAGGAATATAACTGGAACCTGCTAACAGAAACCGGCCCCCCATCAATTGAGGACAGATTCGAACATCTTACTTTTCGTATTCTCCCAGAATGTTATGTGCGAGCACATCGCCTATTACAAAAGATGCTACAAAGAAGTCATCCCGTGCAATATCACCAAAATGCCCATCAAGTTTGTATAAAGCCTTAGCTGTCGCAAAAAACCTGGAGGAGAAAATTTAATTGCTAACCAAAAACAAAACCCTACATTGTCCATCCACCATGGTTTTTAGAAAAAAATCAATCATACTTTCACTTAACCCACGACCGAAGCAACAATCACGCTTATAAACAAATGTTCAAAGAACCGACAAATATAAGCAACTTATCCATACAGATGGTACCAAAAATATACAGGGCAAGACCAACCAACCTATTTTTAGAGTGACGGCACAAGTCTGGTCAGTGATTGGCAATCCTCTGAAGGATATAATTGCTGGTTCGGCGTCGGTCATGCGAAATATATGACGCGCATATGCAAAACGTAAAGCTGTGACCTATCTGCCACAATTTGTGTTCCTTGCAGATTTGTTTGATAATTTACATTTTGCAGCGCCAGATTTAGCTGTTTATTTTATAAGTTACACAAAACTGTAGCATGTTTCAAAATTGGCTGCGATTTTTAAGCTTCTTTTCCTAAATGAGCTTGATAATAGAGCTGGGAATGAGTTCAACTTAGGGCTGGTTTGAAAGCAGTCAGTTCAACACATTCACTTGGACCAAACAAACTCGCAACAAGTGGCGCTCTAAAATAAGTGCAAATCCATGCACAATACTGGTTTGCAGCTAAAAGATATTGTGAATCGTAAGAAGGTAATTTTCCTTTTGATAGATTAATATCTGTTAGAATAAGAAAACTCCAAAATCAACGACATGCCACGTTGATTCACGACCGAATTTCGATTACAAACTATATATTCAAAAATAAACAATCAATTTTAAAGGTTAAATCGTTCGTTTTTATTCCTTCTGTTTTTATTAGGTATTAGCTTAACAATTATTGAATTATGTTTTAACGACACCATTTTGCTATGTATCACATGATTTTATTAATCAATATTTATGTTTATTTTTATGTATATATTTATATATATATACGTATATATATTTACGTTATGTTTCCCTACTTACATATAAATTTAACAAAATAGACAATTGGATTTTTATATTGTGCATTCACTTTAATTACATCCCTTTTTTAGGCACATGTATTAACGAATGTGTACTCTATTTAAATGTAACATTTTCGGTTGCTCAACACACGTGTATGATTGAGTTCAATAATGTGAGAAAAAACAAAAACATTTTGATATCGTTATTTAAAACTTGATTGGTATTTTTAATTTAAGATACTTGAATGTAAACACGGCTTATAAGAAAATATTGCATAAGTAGGATGCGAAACATTTGATAATGAAGATATGATGACGTGATAAAAAACAAATTGATAAGAAATAGTCTTAAAACGTCTTGACGTATGACTTGCGCGGGTACATTAGCTGCTTCAAACAATCCTGTCTCATAAAAATGTTTCAGTATTTGTTCCTTTTCATAATATCGCTCATATAGCCATGATGTAAGCGATTCCTCTTGACTAGGTACCTGCAAAATGTATATTTGTTTATATTTTACCTTTTTTTTAATATGTATGTACGCAATTAAAATAGTTTTCTTTGCTCTCGATATATAATCACGTCGAACGAAACATTATCGGCTTAGCAAAGCGAACAATAAACATTCATTTGTCTTTTAATGCTTCTGTTTGTCTATTGGATATGTTTTGATGTAAAACCTAGTCTGTAACCAAGAGGATGTTAATGTTGTGAACATTTTTGCTAGCTCGTCTGCTTTGCGTAATTTTTCTTCGTCTTGGATGTAGTTTTTATAGTTTTTATTGACTGGCCGTAATATTTAACTTTCGAGGTTTACTTTTGAAAAATATTCTTCTCACCAATATCTATTATCAAAATAATTACCTCTTCTATTTTATATAATCTATAATGCATATGTGTGCTACAAGGATCTTTCATGCCATGCAAAATATTCGGCAAGTCCAGTGGAATTCCTTCCGGATATGCTATTGTTATGTCTAAAATATAATCGAGAAAATGTTGTTCCTCTGCAAAAAAAAATAAATAAAATATAAATGATTTCTTTGTATTTATTTAATTATTTGCCTACCTTTTTCATCGTTTTGCCTTTGTAATACGTCTAAAATCGCTTTCATTGCTCCAATCCGAGGCAAAGTCACGTATTCTAAGTGTGGGAGATTATTTTTGGCGGCAAAATTCTGACTGATATGTTTGCGCTTTCTAAGAAATCCTCCCTCGGGAAATAAAATAATCCAATTCCGATTATTTTTCTTATAGGAATGTTCAAGATGATGTCTTAAAGCGTTTATAGAGGCGTCTCTATTTTCTTTACCCTATAAGGAATATTAAAAAAAATATACTTATCATAGTTATTTGAACAATTATTTCCAAAAAATTGCAATCTTTTACAGCACAGTACATACAACATCTGTTAAAATTAAATTTAATCCAATTGCAGTCATTGTATCGGCACAAAACTACATTGGTATAGAAAATAACTTACGGATGAGATGAAAAAGTCCTCGTGTATTAAACTGACTAGTCCAAAATTCGTATATTTAAATAGTCGATCCATGATCCACATAACGTTTGGTAAAATATTTGGCTTAGAATTAAAATTTGACATCAACAACGGAACGTCCGCCGTACTTTGATGATTAACTAATACTAATGTGTGTTTCTCCAAGCAGGGAGTGATGTCGTCCCCCACTTCTACAACTAAAAAAAATACAATTAACTAATCAGCAATATGTTACCAGAATTCAATGAAAAATAACCAAATTTAAGCAGAAATGATGTAGTATATTGAATTTCTATTTATTTGAATAATCGTTTTCAACTCTCTTTGGTAATGAGATGTATTTTAAAATACATTTTTTTTTGGAAATAAAAGAAAATACTGTAATGTATATCAAGCCATCCTGCAGATGACATTATGCGTTAATAATCGTCTCAATTTTAATCTTACGAATATTTCAAATAATGCTTGTTGAATGTTTCTCCTTTCACTACACAGTCTGCAAAAAAGAGATTTAACGTCAGTTCAATTTTAAAAGGGAATATGAGAAAAATAAGTATGAATCTAAAAGAGCTTAAGGTGCCAACTAAAATAGAAACTACAATCTGCAATCTTGTGCGTCCTTAAAATCTTCTTTTTTTTGTAATACAGTGAGTCGTATTCAATGCTTCAATTTTGAAGCATTAATTGAATTGATTGAGAAGAAATCGATCTGACTACCCAGCGCATACCTACGTTCAATAAGCAGATCATTTGTTCTTCCAGGAGTCTGTTGTGTTAAAGTGGCATGAAAAAATGGTGGCCAATGCTCTTAAACTTAAACTTAGATTTCCAGACGGTTTTTTAGATCTTGAGGATATATAGTACGTGTTATCACCAGCACATCGCTGGTTACAGGTTAAGTTATCAAATGAGATGAATAGTAATGTATTCAGCTGCAAGAGGGTTTGCTTCAACTACTATCGACAATGAAGAAAATCTTTACTACATGCCGTCAAGATCTCCGGATTCGTAATTTAAGCGCTCCATCAATTATAATAAAGGTGAAATGTGGCTTTCCTTAAACATGAAGTTTTTTTTTTAATTTTTCACATTTAAGTAAATGAATAAAAATTTAATACTTTAACTCAAGTTCATTTCAATCAAGGCATTTTTTTTAGTTGAAACCTTGCATTCGCAAATATACGAGAAGAAATCATAGATGGACCAGCCACAGCTGCCGTTTATTCTTAAAAGACATTAACTCTCGAAAATAACGCGATGAGAGATGGACGTGTCTCTCTCTTTATTAAACAACAAAACAAGAAATGTATTTATAAGATATTTAGTCCGTCTAGAAGTAAGACTTTAATTTTAAAAGTCATATTTTTTATGTAAGAACTTTATTCAACTCGAAATTTAATGTTGTGCATGCTATTGGAAGGACTACCTTCATCTTAAAATAATCTATCCCAAGTGTTGTGCATAACAATTAAATTTACTTTACCGTATGTTTATATCATGCACATAAGAAAATCTGAAATAATATTATCAATGACTTACCCGATTGGAAGAATATAATTACTTAAAATTGTGTAATATTTTATATAAAAAACTTAAAAAGCCAACCTTGGTAATATAGAATTTTGAAATATTTTAGATTGATTTTTTTCCAATATGGTTATTCAAATAATAGTATTTTAAAATGTTAAACCGAAAGAAGCTCTGATTTGCTATGCCATATAAGGCATAAAACAAATAATAAAGTTAAAATTTTCGTGAGGACTAACAATAGAATCATTTTTGTTGGTTAAATATACTTTTAGAAGCCAATTTGAAATGTCCAATTAAAATTTCAAATAAAATAAAGAAAGACTGACATTATAACAATTTTTTGCATATTATAATTTGTTTGAATTTTGAATTTGTTGGTTCTAGAACATTCGAGATTCGAGACAAAAAAATGGCAATTCAATACACATAATTAACAAGTTTTTTGTAAAAAGTTATGGAAGTGTCAGATTGTTTTAAAATAAGATTGTTTCTCTTATTCTACTTACTGTCATATCCAGCTGAATAGGACCACATTGCAACAACTGATAAAAGCCACGAAAATAAATATCCTTCGACTTTGTTATAAAAAACAGGATACGCAAATTTAAGGGGCAATAAGCATGTCGTCCATATTACATAAGTCGGAATGCAATAAATATTATTGAGTATTATAATTGCAGCTCGTATAAAGGCAACAGGATATTTAAGAAATCTGAAAGACAGAAATAATTTGTTGTTTTATAGCATTTATTTTAGTTGTTTAGCAATAGGAACGATATAAAACCCAAATATGATTCACGAGCATGATGAAGAGTTAGTATGTTGTATGTATGACAGCACAATCAAGTGATGAGAATTCGAAAAAAGTGTCGATGTGGAGCATAAAATGTACTTTAGTTGCATGTGTATTGTAAAATTTTCATTGCTGTTATGCTAAACAAAATTGATAAAAACCACACAAGTAGTTAAACAAATTAAGCGTCAACACAAAATTACTTTTTAAAACTAATTTTTTTCATATTTTCGCGAACAGTGAATGACGTTGGCTTTGTGGTAAGTGCGTCGACTGCAGAGCTCAAGAATTCGGCTTCAAATCCTGTTAGAAACATCTAACATTTTTTCACAGCCTCATCTCACGCGAGTGACTGAAAATCCTTCGATGAGTACAATGGTCAAGATAAAACGCCATGTATTAATTATTAATTTTATTTTCTATCGCGAAAAGTGAAATTAGCCTTGCACTTCAAAGTAAAATAATCTTCTTTCGAATCCTGTGGGTCTTTGGATCTCTTTTTCAACTTGTGAAATAAGGACTGCATTTTTCTTTCAGAATAAGCGAAACATACGCTGGTAAAGCACCCAAAAATGTTAACAGATTCTTCTTAATTCTATTAAAGGTTTTTGGCATTTGGCATGTACTTCATGCCTGCTAGCAGATTTGCAGCAGCATTTGTAAGAGAAAGAATTTTGAATGAAAGTCATTTGCACGATTGCAAAAAAGACAAAACGTAGTGCTCTAAGGACGTCCACATTTTTGTGAATGGATCATTATATTGTGCTCTTCAGGTCAGCTATAAAACAAAGATATTTAAATCGCTCTTTTCTACGTTGTTTTTTGTATTAACAAAGCTAAGCTTTAAAGAGTAGACAGACTCTTGTGTGAAATATCACTAAATAGGTGGCTCAAATTCTTGGACGTTGTTTTGATAATGTTCGATATGACTTTTACATCCAAGAGATGTAATGGATTCATTGGCATTAAGTTAGATTGTGTTTATTAAGCTGCATATATTAAGTGTCACATATTAGTATGAGGCTTCTCTCCTTTTTTCGGAATCGATTGGACTGGCGAGATGAATATTTTTTGCTTATTAAACTT
Organism: Orthonevra nobilis; assembly: GCA_963555765.1. Taxonomy (NCBI): domain Eukaryota; kingdom Metazoa; phylum Arthropoda; class Insecta; order Diptera; family Syrphidae; genus Orthonevra; species Orthonevra nobilis. The sequence goes on along the minus strand of OY743224.1, from coordinate 46,500,391 downwards.
TTTCGTTGCACCAGTTTATTTATAAGTAATCACATTTTGCAGATTCTAAAGAGGATACGCTGCAGACAATAACAATGAGTACATAATTTTCTCGTTTATGGCCCACACGACGGTGAAATTGTTAAACAAATAAAAGCTTTTGAAACACATCGTAGAAAAACGAGGTATTTTTTTTAAACTGTGACGCAGAATTAATTCTATTGAGCTTAAGAGTGATGATTTAACTTAATATTGTAATAATTTTAATAAAATATTGGTTTGGTGTGTGCACTGTTAAGAAATCAAAATCAAAAAATCACTGTTAAGAAAGTAATTGATTTATTGTACTCGGTAAGTAGAAGCTACGTAAAAATTAAACTAAGGTTGGTAAAATTTGAATAACAAGATTATTGAGGAAACTTAGAAAGTTACAAATAACTTCAATCACTTATTGCGAAATATTTATTTTTGCTTGGTTTAGTAAAATGAACAAATAAACAATTCATAACAATATAAAGCTAAGCGAAATATTTAACGTTTTCTTATATTCAGGTCACAGTTGACAATTTTAACGCACCCAGCATTTCTAATATCGTTTTGGAATTAACTTAATAAGAAAGAGAACTTCACATTTGCAGAATCAATTTTGCTGTCTGATTTTCATTCGTCTGAATCAATTGAATTCAGTTGAATGAATATAATCTATGAGAACGAATAACTTTGGGAACAAATTTAAATGCGAATTAAAAGATCAAAAGCTAAACTTTTTTGAACTTCCTACTCTTGTTATTGTGCGTAGGGAAATATATTCTAGAAACTAATCCTTTCTCGTTGAAGATGATTTCTCATTTGTATTGAGAATGTTTATTGAAATATCAAAACACATTTAAACTTCTATAGCAAAACTACTGGTCGCTCTGACCTTAAGTATAAATCTGGTTTGTGTTTTTGCCTCACTAAACACAGTGTAAGAATACAATGGTGACCAAGATCCATTCGCAACAATGCTTTTATTTACGATAAAAATGAATTCAAAATGAGTATGCAAAAGACAAAAAGTCATACCATATGATCATAAAACAGTTCAACAAATGTGAAAAAAATATATCTAGTTTACCTCTTAACACGACTCATATTCAAATGTGTGCAGCAGTTAATTCATAGAAGTAGTCCCATTTTAGTTTCCTGAAATGACATTAAAAAAATCATTATGTAATTCAAAACAATTACAATTTGTTGATCATCTATTTTAGCTTTCGGGTAAATATATCTGTTTCCCTAATCGAATTTGTGAGTTTGTTTCTTTGAGCGTTACATATTTTTGCATTGCATTGGCGTGTCTTTTAAGAGCAATGAAAAGAAATAAGAAGAATATAAAGTCAAAGCTAATAGACTTGTGTTCTTATTAACTAATCTTGTTAAGAGAAAAGGAGTGTATTGATTCAACTTTAAATGCCAAGAAATCAGGCTGCAAACATTATCGTCCTTTACAGTAGTTATAAAACCATGAATATCGTTGAACTGGGATAAGCTAGCCAGGTGGTGAAAACAATCCATAGCCCAATGATTGTAATGGAAGAATTCTTGATTCCTTAAAGGATTTACATAAAGTTTTGATTGACTGTGAAACGATAATTCAATAGTTCAGAAATCCACATACAGATGATTGTGGACATGTATGAGGGAGCAAAATGCCCGCAGGGGTCACTGAATTTGTTCGAAATCAGAGTTGGTCAGCTTTTGTTGTCCTTGAAAGTCTGATTGAAGAAAAAGTGACATACTACAAATTTTACTAATTATTTTTTGCTCTAATAGTAGAGCAATCGTAAGCGAAGATCAAATTTCACTGCAACAAGCGAAAGGAAATATGTATTGGATCAGCACAAAAAAAGTCTTAGTTTATGTGCGCTCGTTCTCTGATACACACCAGCATATTTTATCCAATAATTTTGCAATTTGAAAAGTTCAAATATTTGAGATCCATGACCAATTGTGAAGTTTATGTTGACGACTTCAATCACCGTGTATGGGTATGATGGATGCAATGGCGGGAAATTCTTCTTTCTCCTTCTTTGGAGGTCATCGCACATAAGATTTAGTAATCTGGGTCAAATAAAGTTAATTGGCCTTAGTTCTTAAACCAATCATTATTTTTTTTAAGGCCAAATCGGCAAAGAAGTTTTACGGATGGACAGGGCAATTTGACAATAAAATCTATTAATTCACAGGTGCCTTAGTGTAAGGTTTACGGCTAAGTGGGTGGCTGTACTATAGTGATAACTCATTTAGTTTGCCTTTTTCTTCTTAAGCAATCGAACCCATAATTCATTTGAGTTTCGAATCACTACACGCTCACGGAATTTTTTAAAATGTAAACCAAAAATCTTTAATTGAGTTCAAATTATCGGGATTCTACTGTAGCAGAAAATGAAAAATTTTTGAGACTGAAGAGAATCAGCATAAATTTGCATATACATATATCATACCTTGCATCATAGGTTTGAGAATAAGCGTGACCAAGTAATTAACACTATTTGTAAAGTAATTATTGTACCACATTAAAAGTTAACACAGGTCAGCCGGGGTCGTGACCATAAGACGTTAATTTTTCAAACATACAGGTTTGCATATAACAAACAGTTTTAGGTAAGTTTTATACATGTAATATGCTATATTTTGGGAATAACCTTATGATACGTAAATATGTTCAGACAATGTCAATGGAAATGGCTTACGATTGACGAATAATGCCACCCGAATAAAGCTTGTGGTTTAGAGTAAACAATTCAATAGTGACCTACGACAATGTGTAAACGATGAATTTTAATATACTCATAGCAACTATAGATGATCTTGGGTTTAATGCTTTCAACCTTCCAGGCGTCTAATTAAGTTGAACGAAACTTTAAATATACCTCCTCCAAACAAACATTTATGATAACCAAATCGAATTTGCGGCAAGTTTCATATCTTCAATTGGATTATGGCAAGCTGCATATCGATGACGGCATCAGTCATACGATTCTTATAGCTGGATTTAACAGCCTAGTTAATACAACTTTTATCGAAGGTTCAAATTCCATGAAAAAAATAATATTATTTTAAGTGTATTTATACTTGTGTGTGTTTGTTACCTTTTTTGCACAGCTAAGGTAAATTTACTACCGGTAAAATGTTATGAGCGAGCGTTGAAATTGCAAACCCATTAAACAGAAAATTGTTTGCAATAAAAAAAATAAAACAAATGAACATTAAGTATAATTTGTGAGCTTACATACATGTGAACAAATTTTGTAGGCGTTCCTGACTTGTCACCCCTCTGTTGACCTGGTAATGAGGAAAACCAAAACAAGCAATTTTGCCCTGTAGAAATGATGACCAAACAGAAAAGCCACTAGACTTTACAAATGGATTTCGTTCCAAAACTACATTGACATTCTGATTTACGAGTCAAATATTTTTCTCAAGGTAAAAATTTATCAAAATGTTGTACGAATTTAAAAGTTACCTATACTTATGCTATGCTTATGACCTTCGTTAGAATTTAATTTTTTTTTAGAAAAATATAGAAACAGACAAAAAAAATGAAAACAGTTGCTCGGCAAATACTTACACTATGGAGTCATATTTCTCACAATTTATTTTTATCAAATTTTAGATGATTAACTCGACGATAAACGCACTGATTTTGATTAGATCGATAATTTTTTTAAAGTAAAGCTCATGAAGTACTATTTTTTTGTTTTTTTCATATGTACACGGGCACTGAATTTTCAGTTGTCAACTCCAGGAAAATATATGACACACCACGTTCGATGATGAAGTAGATTTTTATAAACACGGCTTCTTCAGGTTGTCATGAACAATTAAGAACACCATCAAATATTATATTGTTAATACTTTCGGTTTTATTCAATAATCAAATCATAAGTATGTAAATGAACACACAAAGTCGAGGAAAAAAAAAGTGACACTACAGTGGACGGTCGATGTTGTACTTCACAAAACGAAAACGAAAAACAAAAAAAAAAACAAACACCGCGTGTTGAAAACAATCAGAATGTTGTTCCAGTATGAGGGAAGAAAAAAAAATGTTAAGTAACAAAGAGCTGGGAATGAACTCCTAACCTTTTTCGATGATTTTTCTATTGAGAAGCACAATATTTTCACTTACCAATTAAAGTCTATTTAAATCAAATAACTAACCTCTAGTGTCAATTTAAGATAATTTTCGTGAGTTATTTATCTGTGTCAACAGTCGACAACTTATCTGTTAATCCGATTCTAAGACGGGATATAGATTGGACAGTGGTGCTTTCATAAGGAAAGTTGTTGTTACACGGGGTTTGCATAAGATCAATCTACAACACCCAGCAAAAGCACACGAAAGCACATTTTATAGAAAATATTATAGAAGCCTGGCTGATCAGTTGCAATGATCAACTTAATAGCTGTCAAACTCATAGACTGACAGTTACCACAGTTCATGACAACATGATTTAAAGAGCTCGACTAGCGATAGTATTTTGACTAAGGAGGCTTCCTTGCTGTACTGACTAACTTACTAGTCATCCGGCCGTGATAAGTCAAGAGCCCGTGCAATTGCAAAACTAGTTAACATTTGGTGAGATAGTGGACTAAATTTGCAGTTAAAAGTCTGACTTCTATTGCCGTTAATTTAATAAACGTCAATTAATTTAATAAAAGCTGATTTGTCGTTAAATCATACAATCCAAAAATTGCTAATTTTCGCGGAATTCATGATTGGCTCTGTAAATTATTTTGAAGCAAAAAGCTGAAAATGGGGTTAGAAAGTTAAACTCACATGAATGTTCCCATATTTTAGTCTTTTACAAACTCGCATCTTTTAGAATAACATGCAACATAGAGTTAATTCGTTTGTGGAAATATTATCGTCCGTAAATTTTTTTAACAAACGCAATTCACAATCAAATTGGAAGTAAAAATTTAGTATTTGCAGTCAATTTCCCGTTCAGAATTTTAGGCTTTGATTAAAATTTTCATTCCTAGAATTCAGAACTTTGCCACTGTATCGGCTGTTGGAATTCTTAGTACGGGTTATCAAAATTTATAGGTTGACAAGAAGATGTCTATTGTTTTGCTGTGTAGGCATAACACAGGCATCAAGGTGATTAACACAACACGTAACAGAACTTTTTTATATCGTCTTATGCCGAATAAAATTCTGCGAACTAAGCTTAAGCTAATATGGCGGTATCAAATTCTCCGTTCCAAATCTGACTCAGCTCATTAAGCAAATTAAACCAAAATGCATCTGAGTTTCAATCCAATACACAATCTTGACATTCTTCTCTTGGCTTCATGACCAAGTCTTCGTCTTCCTCTGGAAAGGTTCACCTGGTGAAATTTCCTGACTGATACTGAATAAATCCGACCAGAATTTATTTTTTTTGTGTGTCAGAATCATATACTACTTACTCTCCGCTTATATCTGTTAAACATTTTAGAAAACTATGCAAGCAAACATGAATTCGAGCTGTACGCTTCCATTTTAAAAAGTCATTCTGCCTAATCTTTGTTTATTTTTCTTATCTCAATTTGACAAGCTGCGCGAATGAAAATATCATTTAATTTCACAATCGGTTGTGCGACGTAAAACTTACTTGTTCTTTGTGTTTTATGGCTTTGTGATTACAATTTAATTTCAACTTCTAATAAAAACTGAACAATGCAATAAAATCTCATCATGAACAACGCATTATTTTTATTATTTTTTGTCACTGTAGTGAACTGCGATGCTGATAAAGTATTTTACTATCAACCGGAACAGGTGCATTTATCTTTTGGAGGTAATTCAAAACATCAACAAATTCTCCTCTATTGAGTATTGTTTACATTTGATGAATGAATATAAACACATAAGTTGTATTTTTATGTATTATATGTAAATTGAAATCAGAAACGGTTTGTGAGATGTTTTTATTGCATTCGATGTCAGCAGTTTTCCCAGATCGAATGATTCATTACAACAAACAAAACAATAAATGTATAAGCGATTATTCACACAAAAGAGGTTCAATTTTGTCACGTTATGTATTTGCAAATTTATTTTCAAAACAACGATAATGATTAGTGATAAGCAGAGTACGTACAACTTTTGTTTAAATAGGACATTCAAAACAGTTGCTCTCGCCTATTTTTTGATTTGTTAGCTAAACTTTTGTAATCAACTTGTAACATCAATGTGCTTGGTTTCTCTGGGGGAATTTTTAAATTAACAATAATGTTAAAGTTCATCTAAACAATAACTATTTAATTGCAGCTTAAATTTTAATTTAAAACATCTAAAATAAGTAAACATAGTTTTGTCCTTTGATAAGTTCAGTTTTTTTTTAATAGAAAAATACAAAACGATTTTTTTTACTCTCGGATTTTTCCAAAAAAAAATGATCCAGGTTAAATGAGACGCTTGCCAGGATAAGGAATATTTCTTCATATCTCCTACTAGTTTCACAGCAGCGCTGTATCATCTCTTTGAAGTACGCAATTGAGCCTCAGCAGTGTCTTCAGTAGGCTTATCTAAGGAGCTGTGTTCCTTGCAAGGGAAATTCTTTACCCAAGTGTAGAGTATATGTTCATGTACTTCAATAAACACCTGACCTAGATCCAGTCAATGTTTTTACCATCTGCTTTTTGAAGGTATCGTACATATCGCCAACTTTGTTGCAGCACCTTATGAGCCTAATCGACAAGCAATTTGTGCGTTCTTTTTTTATGTCAACAAATTTGCATCAATTTTAGCGTCAATTACGGAAAAAACGTGTGCGGAATCAATTGAAATGATGACAAAAACAATACCTCACAAAGGACACCGGTTTATGGACATAAAAGACGTTACTATAATACAAGCATTGTTCGTCTATCACTCGCAATTCTCTCAACAGACTGATCTGTTTCACTAAATAATATATACCGTAAATATGTCTTAAAGCTACTCATTACAGTTTTTCAAATGAATGTAGGTGTCCTTTGAGAAGTGGGTGGATGCAGTGTTTACTTCAGCTTCGTACATAAGATCCAAATTCTTAAAGCGCTGTAACTAGAGAAGAACTATTTTTCTTTTTCACGTTTATTTCTGAATTAAAACAAAATTCTTTACCAATCTCCCGAATCCTTTATTTTTCAATTGGTCCATTTTCCTTTCTAGCCGCGCAGAAAAAAAATTTCATAAACAATTCTCTTTTTTTGTAGGAGCCGTTGACGAGATCGTTGTCACTTGGTCAACACGTGACGATACTGGTACTTCAATAGTAGAATTTGGTATTCGCGGTTATACCCTTTCAGCAAAAGGCTCATCGCAACTTTTTGTTGACGGTGGCGATGAGCATAGGTCACAATACATTCATAGGGTAAAGCATATTACTATTTAAAAATATCCTTACTATTTTCATCTCATACGACCGTAGGTGAAGCTTAGCAACCTACAGCCGAATTCAACTTATGTATATCACTGTGGGAGCGACTTAGGCTGGTCTCCACAATATTCGTTTCATACTGTAACAGATGACGCCGACTTTGCACCAAGTGTAGCAATATTCGGCGATATGGGTAACGAGAATGCACAGTCGTTAGGTAGACTCCAAGAGGAGACCCAAAGAAATATGTACGATGCAATTATACATGTGGGTGACTTCGCGTACGACATGAATAGTGAAAACGCTCGTATTGGGGATGAGTTTATGCAACAAATACAAGCGGTTGCGGCTTATGTACCCTACATGGTCTGTCCCGGCAATCACGAAGAAAAATTGTAAGTTGTGACTCTTCGCACTCTGTGCAGGGTATGGAAAGTGACTTGTTTTTCATTTTCTTTAAGTAACTTCTCGAACTATCGTGCTCGGTTCAGCATGCCAGGCGGAACCGATAATATCATGTACAGTTTCAATTTAGGTCCAGTACATTTTATTGGGTTTTCAACTGAGGTCTACTATTTTCTTAATTATGGACTGAAAACACTTGTTTTTCAATATGAGTGGTTGGAAAGAGACCTTCAGGAAGCGAATAAACCGGAAAATCGAGCCATTCGACCTTGGATCGTAACATTTGGTCATCGGCCAATGTACTGTAGTAATGACAATGACAACGATTGCACACATTCGGAAACATTGGTTCGAGTAGGCTGGCCATTTCTTCATTTATTTGGACTGGAAGATCTCTTCTACAAATATGGAGTTGATGTTGAACTCTGGGCACACGAGCATTCATACGAACGTCTGTGGCCCATATACGATTACAATGTGTACAATGGAACAAAAGAGGAACCCTATAGGAATCCCGGTGCACCTGTGCATATTGTCACAGGCTCGGCAGGCTGTAAGGAAGGTCGTGAACCATTTGTATCAAACATTCCCGAATGGAGTGCTTTCCATAGTCAGGTAGGATAGATTACCGCGGCACTCGTATTCCTCGACTTTTATAATAATTGTATTGTTTTCTAGGACTACGGATATACTCGGTTTAAGGCTCATAATCGAACACATTTGTATTTTGAACAAGTATCTGACGATAAAAACGGTGAAATAATTGATTCTTTTTGGGTTATTAAAGATAAACAAAATATTTATGGCCGAATGGATTATTAGTGGAACCTGGTAGCTACATACCTTTCCGAAATGAGGCAAACATTACATTCCTAAGTTCAGCATACAAAAACAAATAACTCACGCCTACAAGTATAAAGCACAAGTATTATTAGTAAATTAAAATAACTTTTTTTGGGTTGGTATTAATTTGACAACGCTCCTTTGTCAGCACAAGTTGTTATTATAATAAAATTAGACAACGTTCACAATGTTCTTATGTCTTTCTATTTAGTGCTTTTGAAATTACCATTAAATAAACAAAACGAATTTCTTTGCATGCCGCAAATTGAACGAATGTGGTGGGCAGTTGAAATTAGAAAATCGGGATATAATTTGACCTTATTTGATTATTTACTTCAGCAGAGCCATAGTTCGACGGCTTTGTCAGATGTGGCTTCAGCATGTTGTAACCCAATTCTGGAATGTCCTCTGGTCTTAAACAAAACTTTAATCATTTTCCATAAATGAAAATTCTTTAAAAGATTTCTAAGTGCAATGAATACATCCGTTTTCATACTTTCACAGCAAATGTAAATCAAATTGTTGTAACATGGTCGACACGTGATAATCCCAACGAGTCAATCGTTGAATATGGCGAAAAAAAGTTTGAGCTTTTATCAAAGTCCAAGCCAATAAAATTTGTTGACGGTGGAAATGGCCATAAAACGCAATATATTCACAAAGTAAGATATATTCTTTGAAACTGAGCTCGTTCTTAAGTGTTTCTTCGAAACCAGGTTACCCTTAGCAATTTAAGTCCATCTACTCGTTATATTTACCACTGCGGAAGCTCCCTTGGTTGGTCGGCAGAATTTTGGTTTATTACACCACCTAGTGGAACTGAATGGTCACCCAGGTTGGCAATTTTCGGTGATATGGGTAACGAGAACGCACAATCACTGGCAAGGCTTCAGCAGGATACCCAACATGGTATGTATGACGCCATTATACACGTGGGAGATTTTGCCTATGACATGGACTCTCAGAACGCCGAAGTTGGTGATCAATTCATGCGGCAAATTGAGTCTGTAGCCGCATATTTGCCATATATGGTTTGCGCAGGCAATCACGAGGAAAAATAGTGAGCAGTGAATTATGCATTTCAATTTTTGTATGTGTTTCAAGAAACTTTCATTCTAATACAGCAATTTCTCCAACTATCGGGCTCGATTCAGTATGCCAGGTGACTCAGAAAATATTATGTACAGCTTTAATTTGGGTCCAGTTCATTTCATTGGCTTCTCCACTGAAGTATACTATTTTCTTCAATACGGTTATAAGCCTCTAATCAATCAGTATGAATGGCTTGAAAAAGATCTACAGAATGCAGCGGATCCTAAAAACCGTGCAATACGACCATGGATTGTCACATATGGTCATCGACCAATGTACTGCAGCAATGATAATGGGGATGATTGTTCAAAACATGAAACTGTTATAAGAATAGGGCTACCGCTTTTGGGATTCTTTGGTTTAGAAGATCTTTTCTACAAATACGGTGTTGATGTGGAACTTTGGGCTCATGAACACTCGTATGAACGTTTATGGCCAATTTACGATTATAAGGTGTACAATGGTTCTAAAGAGGAACCTTATAGAAATCCTGGAGCCCCTATTCACTTGGTCACTGGATCGGCTGGCTGTAAAGAGGGTCGAGAGCCGTTTGATAAAAAAATTCCAGAGTGGAGTGCATTTCACAGCCAGGTAGGCAGTCATGTATTCAATAGTGAAATATTTAGATTTAAAATTTGTTTTGAATGCTTCCCAGGATTATGGCTATACACGCATGACAGCCCACAATAACACTCACTTGTATTTTGAGCAAGTGTCTGACGACAAAGATGGTGATGTGATCGATTCTTTTTGGATTATAAAAGAAAAACATGGCGCCTTTTAATAAAGAATATGTTAATTCATTTTTATTTTTAGTGATACATGACAATTTATAAGTTAATTTAGTAAATATACATATATAAAAGATTTGCATAAATTGTTTCGTGTTTGTATATATTACATTTCGTTAGACATCTTTCAAGCACATTAGATGCAATCAAGCATATAGACGAACTTACCTTAGCTTCATTATATCAATCGGAAAAGATATGTGGAGCAAGCCAGGTGAACCAGCTCAAACAACATCAAAATCTGAAATTCATCAAAAGAAAGTTATGTTATCAGTTTGGTGGGATAACAAAAGAATTGTCTTCTTTGAACTTTTACCACCTAACCGAACGATCAATTCAGATATCTACATTGAACAACTCACAAAATTGAAAAATGCAGTTGAAGAAAAGCGGCCCGAATTGACTAATCGAAAAGGTGACTTACAGTGGAAGCTTGGTTGGGATGTTTTGCCACATCCACCATATAGTCCTCACTTTGCACCATCTGAATACTTTTTATTTCGATCATTGCAAAACTCCTTGAATGGTAAAAATAATGATGGTGTAAAATCGTACCTGGTTCAGTTTTTTGCTGATAAGAACCAGAAGTTTTTTGAACATGGAATTATGATGCTTCCTGAAAGATGGCAAAAGGTCATTGCTCAAAATGGCCAATGCATTACAGAATAAAGTTATTTCGTTACATGAAAAAATTGTCTTTTATTTTCTTAAAAAAAAATTCGCAATTACTTAGTTGCCAACCGATAATTTGTTAATTTGTTTACACATTAATATAATTTAATTTTAATTATGATATTGGAGTAAATCTGCTGCACTTGTTTTTATGTGGATAGTCAGCAGAAGAATCGAGGAGACGATTAAAATGTGATTCCTTATGTTCATTAAAAAACAGTTAGGACTTTACTTATGTAGATAGTTACTTTTTTAAATACAATTTTATAAAGTGTGTCAGTAAATAAATTGTCTCAGTTTCTAAATGTAGCTTGAATCCATTAAAAGTAAGATAGCCAAAAAAGTTTCAACCAGCGACAACACTAACATAAATCTCCCAAACACTTTGACGCGCAAATGTGAGGAAGGACCTTAGTCAATCCGAGGGCTGTCATGTCTGCAGCAAACTGTTCCCCGGCCAGTAAAATTATTAGGTTTACAATATGAGGTATCGATCTTCTACGGCAAATTGTTTGAGTTATTTGCATGAACGCCTAGCTTCTTCGTTGGCTTGATTAAAAGTTGCCACATGTGCCAATAGGTTTAGACGCCAATGTGCAGAGGCATCATCAATTTGCTTGCACAAAGTAATTAGTTAAAAATGAATTTCATAGTCGTTTCTCGTCTGTTTCCGGCATTTTGATTAATAAATTATTTCTTTTCAATTTCAGATAGCATTGATAAAATTGTAGTTACCTGGTCGACGGTTGATAATACCACAGAATCAGTTGTAGAATATGGCGAGTGGAACTTAAAGCCAAGTGATCTTGTGAAAATCACAGGAACATCACAGAAATTTATTGATGGAGGTCCTCAACAAAAATCCCAATATATCCATAAGGTAAATTACAAAAATGTTTGCGTGCGTGAAGAAAACTTTGTTACCCATTTTCGATTTTGCTAAGGTTACGTTGAACGACCTCAAACCAAACACAAAATACAGGTACTCTTGTGGCTCGTCGTTAGGTTGGTCTGCAGTCTTTTGGTTTATAACTCCACCTAACACGGAAGACTGGGCACCGCGTTTGGCTATTTTTGGCGACTTGGGAAATGAGAATGCTCAGTCCTTGAGTCGTCTACAAGCAGATACTCAAAAAGGAATGTATGATGCATTGCTTCATGTTGGCGATTTTGCATACGACATGGATTCGGAAGATGCCACAGTTGGTGATCAATTTATGCGACAAATCGAATCGGTGGCTGCATACCTTCCGTACATGGTTTGCCCAGGAAATCACGAAGAAAAATAGTAAGGAGACACTCCAAATATTAAGCTAGCATTAATAAGTTCTTTTTTAATTTTCTTGTAGTAATTTTTCGAATTACAAATCACGTTTTAATATGCCAGGGGACGCTGATGGCATGTGGTATAGTTTTGATCTAGGTCCAGTTCATTTCATTTCTTATTCTACTGAAGTGTATTACTTCCTCAACTATGGAATAAAAATGCTGTTGAAACAATATGACTGGCTGCAAAATGATTTGAAAGAAGCAAACAGACCTGAGAACCGAGCTAAAAGACCATGGATCGTTACTTATGGGCATAGACCAATGTATTGTAGTGATGACAAGGAATACGATTGTAATGAAAAGTTGGAAACCTTTATCAGAAAAGGACTGCCTCTGTTTAACTGGTTCGGTTTAGAGAAACTTTTTTTCGACAATGGAGTGGATGTTGAGATTATGGCTCATGAACATTTCTATACACGTCTCTGGCCAATTTATGATTTTAAAGTATTTAACGGATCGATGGAGGCGCCGTACACAAATCCTGGTGCACCAGTGCAAATAATAACCGGTTCAGCTGGTTGCAAAGAGAAGCGAGAGCCATTTTCTACTGATATACCTGAGTGGAATGCTTTCCATACAAATGTAGGTATTAAAATGTTAACTGAAAGCAATTTAAACGTGTTCTCTTTTTTGCAGGACTACGGCTATACCCGAATGAAGGCACACAACAAAACCCATTTGTACTTCGAACAGGTTTCCGACGATAAAGATGGGGAGATTGTTGACTCATTTTGGATAATAAAGCAGAAACATGGCAAATATTCAAAGTAATCGTGATAAATAATTTTTTTATATTTCTATGGCAATAATAAGAGTTTTCAGTCTCATGTTTATTAATATTTAATATTATTTTATAATAGGACTACCGGTTGAAAATGTCGTTGCTTTATTGAGGAAAAATAGATATAAATTCAATATTCAAAGCATTGCCATCGCTAGCCACACATTTTTCCAATTTTTCTGGCAATTCATGGATACCCGTTCTGAAAAATTCGACCGGTTTTGCCGCAAGCCACGAATCGATCCATGTTTTGACATCATCGAAATGACGGAAGTGCTGGTCAGCTAGGCCATGTTGCATCGAACGGAAGAGATAGTAATCGGATGCCACAAGGTCTGGACTATAGGGCGGGTGGGGCAGGACATCCCATTTGAGCGTTTCAAAATAAGTTTTGACGACATTTGCAACATGTGGCCGAGCATTGTCATGTTGCAAAATAACTTTATCGTGTCTTGCGACCGTTTTTCCTATAATGCTCGACTCAAACGCATCAATTGTCGTCGGTAGACTTCGCCTGTGATTTTTTCATTCGGGTTTAGCAGCTCATAATACACAACACCCTTCTGATCCCACCAAATGCACAGCATAACCTTCAGGCCATAAATATTCTGAACGGCCGTCGATGTTGAGCCATGTCCGGGGTATCCATACGTTGCCCGACGTTTTGGATTATCGTAATGTACCTATTTTTCATCACCAGTGACGATTTGATGCAAAAAAGACTTCTTTTTGCGGCGTTCAAGCAGCATTTTCGACATGCAAAATCGGCGTTCGACGTCTCTTGGCTTCAATTCATACGGCACCCAATGTCCTACCTTTCGGATCATTCCCATTGCATTGCATTGCAAGTTCTCCTTGCGTTTGTGACGGATCTTGATCGAGCAATGCCTCCAAGTCATGTTCTTGAAACTTTTTCACCTGACAACTGGATTTTAAATAAATGATTTCAATTTTTTTAATAAATATCCCTGGGAAACAGTCTCTTTCGCACAGAATCAATGCAATTTTACACATACTTTTCCGTACCTGAACTAAATTGTTTAAAGAATATTCCCTACAACGTATCTGAAACATGCTCGTGTTACATGTTGAATAAACTTAAAGTTCGTGTTCTTCATTTCGGAATCCACATTTGACCTCATTAAAACCTATGCTGCAATGTGATCTTCGGTGCGTTTATATCATTCCAATACTTGAAATTCGACCGAATCAATGTCGCTACATTCAGCTTAACTTAATAATCCGTCTTTCGACAACTTCCAGCTATAAGGTCTTCTATGCTTCACCGTCTTGCATCGATCATTTGCGTTGCCTTGACTAAAGTCTCCTCAAAACTACATTCACGAAACAAATAACGTTTACTTTCAGTGAAGAAGATAGAGTCAAAGAAAACTCTCATTTTTCCAAAGCATAGAAACACACAAGTTTTAAAATGCCGTTTCTGTTTTTCGAGTTTCTTATTTTATTAAAAAAATAAAGGAACCACTTTTTTTCTTAACTTTCATCTTTGACTTTTTTTTCGGGTGATTTTTCGCTCTCACTCTTTTGCTTCTTCTTCTTCTTCTTTTTATGTTTTACTTCCGTAAATGAACCCTCTTCCTCTGGATCCACTTTTATGTTATCATCTTCCTCCTTCACACTTTGCGTTGAAACATCGGCTTCAGAATGTTTTCTCTTCTTCGCTGATAACGTACTATCAGCTTCGGGCCGGTAAGTTAACACCTCACTGCAATAAAAATAAATATTTTGTTGAAATTCGAGAGTAATGGGAGAGATCATCTGAGATGGATTTACCTTTTAGCTTGGTACTTTTCAAACTTGGCTTTGGCTTTACCAGTTCCAGATAACTTGCGCAGATTGCCCTCTTCCAAGAGCCTTAATCGAGCTTCTAGCTTGACTTTATGTGCAACGCCCATTTCGATTGACGTTTCCTCGCCAAACGCATCCACCCTTGTAGCCAAGGACGCCTTTGCAGCCAAGGATCTGGACATTTTACCCTTGTTTTTTAAACTGGCTTGCCCAACTAACTGTGCATGGAAAATAAGACCATATTTCGGAGTGTCTTTCTTTGTTTTTAACGCTCTGAACAGTGCTTTTTCGGCACCCAATATTTGTACTGTAGACGAAGGATGTTTGGCCAAGTTAATCAATGAACCAGCATGCGCGATAAGTCGGGCACCCACTGTTTCACCCACGAGAACAGTTAAATTCGGCGCCATTGCCATCATTCGCGTCTTCAAGTAATCATACAAATGAACTCTATAGTCATTAATTGATAAAATTTCATCGCACAGGGACTGAATATTCATTATGTCTTCTTCGGATATCTCTGTGCCTGCGAATTCGGATTAAGTTTGTCACTTGCCTGAACATCTGCTGAAGAGCATTTATATATTTACCCATTGAAATTTCTGCTGCTTCTTTCACGCGTTCTTCAACATCTTCAGGTAGAATGTCCGATAAATCAGTTTTTGACATATTCTCCCTCGTTCCAACTAACTTGATTGTTTTAACAAACGAAATATTATCCGTAATAATCTTTCCAAGTTCGGGAAAATGCCAACCGTACCTACAGACAAAAATTGAAACTTTTTTTAAAACATAATATAATGCTATATAGATGCTCTTCTTTAACATTTTCCATCAGACAGCCAAGGTTTATAATCAAAACTCTCGTAAGAGTTCATGTTAATGCGAAACCTTTTTTATTTCATCACTTGGAAAACTTTGTTGCAAGATAAATATTTAAGAAAAAAAAAATGTTCAAGCAGTTTTGCTTAAATTCTTACCATTCTCTAGCTCTCATAATGTAGTTATTCAGTTCTTTGTCCAAGTCATCCAGCAGACATTGAGCTTGAACAATCATCGTGTCAATTTTGTCTGGAGAAAACTTTAATTTATATCTTGAGAGAGAGTGAGCCAATCCCAGGGCCATGGCGGTCATTTCTTTTTTGGGTAAACCGCTGAGCAGACTGTCAGATTGTTGACGGATGCACCGCATTAGCTCCTGTACACCAGTGTTGTACACACATTGAACGGCAAACTTGTCCTTAATAGCGTTTCCCAATTTAGCATCCGCAACCATAAGAGATTGTTGAACATCTTCAGTGAATAGTTTTTTAAGTGTTTTCTTAAGGGGTTTGGCGATTTTTCCCTCCACAGCGGCTGTGGCTGCGGCGAGCGCTTCGGTGGTATCACTAAACTTTTCGAAATGTTTCAACTTTAATCTGCAAGAAACAAAAAGTGGTAAAAATAAGTTTAGCTTGGATGTATGCTGATCTGTTTTTAATAATTGCATTTTTATCCATCAGACAGCCAAGGTTATAATCATAATTCTTTGAATTAATTTTTATGCGAAACCTTTTGAGCATCATCATTTGGAACTGGCCTCAAAGCTTTACTCTTCATACAATTTTCGAAGTTTTTCTTTATTTCTAAGCATGTTCATTATGTATGTTTAACCCGACGTGAGAATGTTAACTATATCTACGTGTTTGTTTTTCGTCTTGAATTTAGTTCTATTTAGGCGAGCACAGAATGAGAAATATGGGAGCGAATTGGCATGCTGATCATTTCGCAGACATGCTGTCGTCCTCCGTCTGTGATCCGTCAATGATAGCATTAAAAAAAAAAGAAGATAAGATATTGCCGACTCTTGACGTCCCCATAGGCAGACAGTTGTACTCATCTGAGGTTTTTCAACTACTCGCGAGAGGCGGTGGCGTTGGATGAATAAAATTAGCATGGTGCGAAGAAGCTCAGCTAAGAGCTCTTTTCGTTTTACTTCAAACGAAGCGTGATTCTTTCCCTTATGTCCGATCTATATTTAAATTTCGCAATAAATTTAAATTTATCATATGAGGCAGTGCGATGATTTAATGATGTTTTTAGTTTCATTTTGTGTCACTTATGGATCCGCCCTTGGCCGAACCCAAATTGATGGTGCGTTGGACGGCGGAGCAAGGTCCACTTTTTGCGGGTTACTGACATTGTTCAATATGTAAATCGAACTTCTGGATCCCTCAACTATTTTCAAGATAGGCCCACATTGCGATGCGTCAAAACGATTTCAGCAGACTTCATGCAATAATGTAGATATGTATGTATATAGTGGACGGACATAGGTAGTTCCATCGCAAACTGTAGTTTATTTATTTCGTGAAATTACTTCACATGAATACGTGTCAAGAATGTTTCTATTTGCTGATGAGGGATTTGTATTACTGGCCAAAATGTTAGCAAGATCAAAATCGCAGGCATATTACTTGATGTGCGAACGAGTGAAGTTTTACTAATTTTATTCTACGAAATTCTAAAAATACGAAG